>JARUPY010000158.1:0-600000 GCA_029817715.1 Melastoma dodecandrum | reverse complement strand
TTTGGACTTAAGACTGCCCCATCATTATTTCAGAAAGCCATGACTAGAATGTTTTGGCCCATACAATCTTCAGCACTGATATACATTGATGACATACTATTATTCAGTCCTGATAGACAGTCACATGAACTCTTGTTGAAACAATTTTCTGACCTCATACAGAAGTATGGCATAATGCTTTCTTAAAGAAAGATCAAATTATTTGAGACCTCAATTGAATTCTTGAGAATGAAATTATCAGATGGTAAATATTATCCAGGACTCCATATTGCCCAAAAACTGTTAAAATTCCCGGACTCACATTTGACTATTAAACAAATACAATAATTTTTGGGAATTGTTAACTATTTGAGAGACTTTGTGCCCAAAATAAGCAGATACACCAGCCCACTGGAAGCCCAACTAAAGAAGGAAGCCTAGCCTTGGGGACAGACCCAAACGGAAGCAGTCCAGTATTTGAAAACCCAATTACAGTTGCTTCCTCCTTTGCAGATTCCTTAAGATGGAGTTAGGGTACTCCAAACAGACGCCATTGACCATTTTTGGGCAGCAATACTACTAGAAAAAAAGGAAGGTACTAGACATATATGTGCGTATAAGTCTAGTAAGTTCAACCAAGCCGAATTACACTATCACTCAACCATTAAAGAAATCTTGGCGGTGAAGTATGGAATTAAGAAGTTTGAATTTCATTTGGTTGGCTATCATTTCATTGCTAAAAGTGACATGTCTTCTTTTAGCTCAATGCTCAAATTTAAGCAGAAGAAGATTCCTAACGCACAGTTGCTCAGACTAGCAGAATGGTTTTCTCAGTATTCTTTCACAGTGAGACATATCAAAGGTACCTCTAATATAGTAGCAGATTTTTTATCCAGGCCCTTTGATATTGCACATCCTACTCTGCAAGAAAACCCTCGGCTACAGGCGATGATTTCTACATACACTCCAAAACCATATGAGTATAGTCGTCTCCTTCCTCCAGAATTTATTGGTTTTGACTAAGCTCACATTGATTCAGTATTGGCTCAGTCTTCCCAGTTGATGAAGAAATATTTGGAACAGATATTCTGCAAGTATGGCCAACTAATGTTTTCAAATGACGGACTACATCCAATCTATCCATTCTTGCAGACTATCCCTATTCATCCAATGGACATGTTCCCTGAAGAACTGAAATGGTTTCTGTGGTACTTACTACACATGCACACCATAGCTCTAGAATTTCCCACAGAAGAAATTCTTCAGTACTTGGAGCAACTCGGGAACCTTCATACATATATTCCATACGGGAAGTCACACTCATTCTTGGCAGAAATATTATCATGGTTTGCCCCATTGATTCAATGGCAGACCTGGTTCGAGATTCATAGGGACAAGTATTTTAAGTACCCAGGACTAACAGCTTTTTCTACTTATCTTTTTCGTAGACATTGGCATTTTGATTCTAATTTGCAGGCTATGGTAGCCATTAATAACTCTGAAGAATTTTCCAGTCTTCCTTATTCACTCACCTTCGATGAAGATGCTACTTTCTCAGAATGGGAAGATTCTCTTGCCAGCAAAGAACTCCTCAAACAGAAGATATGCAAAGAGAACGGAGTTCACTACTTGACTTATAAAGAGATGCGACCTCCACCAAAGAGACGATGCCTCTGCAGGCCACCCTTTCCTAATAGTTGGAGATTATATAGACATTTTATTATCCTGATTAGTAACAGGGAAAGAGAACAGCCAGCATGGAAATGCCCCAAACACCTCAAACGAATCCATCATTACATCCAGTGGTTGAATAGGTACATAGAGCGTAAGACCGTAAAATGCATTATGAAAAGGGTAAATGCACATCTTGCATATGACATTTCAGATGACCCTGATAAAGAATGGTTTCTTTGCCCTTATGAGGAACCCCGTATGCGTTATTGGAAAAAACTTCAGGAGCATATCTAGTATCGTAGATTTCTTATTTGGTACCGTAAATGTTTTCTTTATTGGAATTCTGCTTAGAGCCTTCCGCTATATTCTCGATTGTAAAAACTTCTTATCAGATTATATTTTTCCACGTTATTCAAGTGCAGCTGCTATCTCTTGTTTCAATTGTTCGAGGATTTTTCTTCTTCCTCCTCGAGGAGTAGTCATCCTCTTCGGGTTCTTCTTCACAGTCACAAAATCGTTTGCATTTGCCAACGTCCCAATAACAGTGTTCGTTCTCTAGGTCTTTGAAGAAATAAACTCTTGATGCAAGAAACAATGCATCCTATCTTTGGACAAGTCGGAAAGAAAGATCCATCTAACTAAATAGAAAAGGTTCAAAGCATGATAAATATAAAATCACAATTACCTATACATAATTAACACTTAATTAAATTGGCGAACCTGGTCCAAACGACAAGATGTTAATCTCCTAAATGTTTGTCTGGGTACGATGGTCTTCTACGTGTATTTTAATAATAATAATAATAATAATAATGTTTGAGACGGGTGTATAAAATAAAGACTGCTGGCTGGCTCTCTATGATAACAGGGCCTTGCTACTGCTTTTGCGGCTGCCTTTAGTGACCCCACCCCACCGAACAATCCCCCTCTCCCATTAATGACCTCTTTTGTTATATTACTAACAATAATATTAATATTTATAACAAGTAGTTTTAGGGAAAAGTTAGCGTCCGGTTAAATCGGTGCTTGAAACACTATTTTACTTAATAATTAAAATTTGTGTTTTAAAGATCGACTAATAAATATTAATAAAGGAATTTTGAAATTAAAGCCTTATTTTATAAAATATTTTTTGGATCAACTTTGTCATGCTAACATTCCTCTATATTTTTTGGGTTGTGCAAGAAAAGAAACGGTGTCTGTCACGTGGAGGGAGATGTTAGTTTTCTTTATCTTACTACCAAATATCATAATTTAAGGCATTTATTTACGTTGTCAGTTTGGGCATTCACTTGTAATTGCGTCTCGATCATTGTTTTGGTTTCGCTTTCTTGCCCTTTTCCTTTTAACAACCTTAGATCCAGCCAGCACCCATCCAAACGTGGCCTAACAAAGGGGTTTGTACTAACCTCACGTGGCTGGACTTACTTATTTATACTTTTACCGAACTTTTGTATTTGTTGTCACTTTTAATTTTCTTTCTTTTGCGTCTATAATTTCAATTTTATTTTCCTTTACGTCCTTTTTGTAACACCGTTAAGTTCCCAGTCCGATGCGGACTAATGGGGTCATACGACGATTATTTTTTTTGGGGCAAAATATATATTTGTGTCCATAACTATGTCTAAACTTTCATATATGTCGTCATTTTCAATTTTCCTATTTTGTGTCCATATCTTCATTTTTATTTTTATTTACATCATTTTCCTGACAATATTAAGCTCCTTGTCCGACGTGAACTAACGTGATAAAGGTCCCAGTGTCTTCTCTGACAGCTAGGCCAAAAGCCACGGTCTTTGTGGTGACCTGCATGCTCCACTTGATGATTGCCGTCTTCTCCGGATCCATGATGATGTTTCACTCCCGAGTGATTTACTCCCTAGCTCACGACACCGAGGCAGCCGAGCATCTCCTGGGTTCGACCCCGCGCGACCGTCGAGGACATACGATTCCTTAGCGTGTCTCCTATAGTTTCCCTCATCTATGACAGGGAGGCGCGTGGAGGGTAATGTTCGAGGCGGATGTAATGAAACCTATTCACGGATACTGTTGATTAACTTTTCATTTCAAGTTATTTGACATATATACCAGAAAGATGTCCTTGCTCAACTTTCATAGTTATATTTGGTCGGTTGAGAGTGCTAAGGTGCGCGAGTTCCTCTCGTACTGTTTTTTTATTATGGAGTGGGATTTCTCTGATAAGGTTACATGTCAATTTGGAGACGTTCCTCTTGTTCCGAGGAGATGTAACATAAACAAGAGTATCAGATCAACTTATGTGACCAGATCATGAATAATTTGGGCATGCGTACATACAGTGCATGCATGGAGCTATAGATTGAACGCACGAATGAATAACAATACGTCGTACGATTATGTGACATAAATGAAATACTCCATATGGTATTTGTTGACTTGTGAAATTTTGGGTTTATATCTAGAAGCCAATTTCTTGACTAGAGAATTTAAGTGAGAGAACAATTCTAATTGAAGTATGGAAACTTTCAATTAGGTGACGTGATAGATTGGATTGGAGTGAAAACAATTCTAGTTTTAGAATTGAAGATCATCCAAATAAAACAAGATCATTTTCTTTAATTAATCGTGTTCTCTAAAAGAATTTTTTTTTTATCTCAATGAATTATGATTACTCGAACCATATTCTGAATCCATGTATTCATTTTTCAAATATTCAATTGCTACTATATTCTAAGTATAGCTGGAGATGCATTTCCCATATCGACATTATGTTGGGTTGGGACACTAATAAGTTTTACTATCGTATATTTTCCTAATATGCAAATAACATGTGACTCGGTGTCGGTGCATAATGAGCGACAGGATATAGTCGGAAAGGTGTGTGTGGGTAACGGATGAGCAAATAAAAGAACAGATGGGTGAAAAACACGAATTTGGTTAAAGGTGAAGAGATAATGTTGAGTACAAGAACAAGGGATACATATTTCACAACAATGATAGGAAATTCAGATAGACTACATATTTAACTACATGTTTCGTGTGGTCCATGGAAACAGATGCACTACCGTAAAAGGTAACGGGGACGAGAGAAGAATCGACGGATAAAGTTACACCACTACTCGGACGACACAATCAAACTCAACCGTACTTAAAACTCACTAAATGGAGAGAGAGTTAAAGACATAAAGTCTAGCAAAGAGTTCTCTTAAATTCTGAATAATTCTCCATTTATCATTTCAAACGGCTTTATTTATGAAAGTCACCCAAAACTTAGCATAAATAGAAAATTAAAGGTTTGCATAGAAAATCGTGACATGCACAAGGAGACACTTAAGGAAATAAATTATTATGACAGTGCTATGGGGAAGGAACACATCATCATGCTTAGCCCAAGTCGATGCCTCGATAAAGTCCTCCTTCGAGCCTTCTCAAGTCTACTACCTTCATTCCATTCTCGAGTTGACTAAAAAAATGGGCTTCTTGAGTTGTTTACCTCGACTGACTGGAAAAAGGCTTTTCGAATCGGCTACTGAAAACAGGATCAATTACTCAGATGGTGAGCAGAGTGACTCCTTCCATTCTAGACTCAAGTTGGGATATCTCGATATTTCTTCGTATGGAAGCTCGAGTTCTCTACATCGAGGGGGCTACTCGATGGTCGGCAAGGTGCGTGGTGAGTTGACGGAGGTGTGTTTGACTCCACATCAACATGTATACTATTATTATCCTTTATTGTCGTAAGAGAAGCGTCTGCGGAAAATCAAACTATGAGCAAGCCAGCAATAAAATGTGATGACTTTAGCTGGAGAAGTAGTAGACATTTTGATCATATGGTCATTGCGGAGGATTAGAAGACCAACCGAAACAGAATGACTACACACTACATGAGTAAAATGACGAAGAAGATCATGGTGCTAAATATTTCCAACTCAACATGGAAAAGGGCGAAGAAAACGAAGATCACTGTCTTCCTCGAGGCATGGACTTTGAAGAAAAGGGCCAAAAATGCTGTTTGTGAAAGTGATAGTTCTAAATACATGTAGTTGCAATATCATCACTGTTTCGGACATCAAGTTTATGCTCGACTCATGAAATCAGCGACCTAGGTGAAATGGCTAAGACTCTCGTTTCAGAAACGCGAGTTTTGTCATTCTAAACGCAGAGTATTTTTTTTACCGATGGTATTTCCGCAGAAACCTCTTCCGTAGAGTCTAACCCAACACCTTCCGCCACAATTAGCACTTGCCCCTGCCATTTCTTGCTCTTACCGGCTAAGCCAGTTCCACCTCCGTTAACTTCTACACCTTCCCTGTCACAGTAATCTGTTGCGGCATGTTGGCGAATCCCACTTTCATTTAAGGGAACATATGGCCAAAACGAGCTAATATAAAGATAATTTTTTATTACAGCAAGGACAAAAATCGTCTTTGGATTTTCCATCTAAGTTACAGAGAAATATATGCCTCGAGAAAGGAGAACCATATCATTCTTTTACACAACTAAAGTAGATGAAGGTGGAGATGAACACTACAAGGATCACAGCACCCAGATCAGATTGCACTGAATCCCCAGGCTTCCACCCTGCATAAATCACAACGAAACATAAACACGACATACAGAAAGTTGTATGATGCTCCAGAGATTTCAGGGAACATCACATAATTAGACCAGCCAGATGGTGAGAAGAAGAATCGTGTAGGGAAAATTATCACAAGGAATAATACATCATGAACAGGGAATGATCTAAACAGATTAGCAACACTGCTTTAGCTTAGACATAACCGCATGAATTTCCAACAAGACTCCAATTTCAGAGAATCTTAAAGTCTATGACATTGACTCAAGCAGTCGGGTTGAGCCCTCCCAAAACCTGTAACTTCGACTTTGAACCATGCCGAGTATTGCAATCATAAGCAGAAATTCATGTTTTGGATAAGAGGAAATTAATATCTACACCAGACTTTACCACCAACAAAGAAGAAGTGATACTACTTTCATTGAGTGAGATGATCTATTAACCTTCTTTTAGGGACAAAGATAGTATGTAATGACACGCTACACTATCACCATTCGGATATTAGAGGATACGTATAAAAACTGTCTCAATGAAACACACATACATATCTTAGTTTAATCTTCTTCTTCTGGGTGGACGGGAATCTCCACTATCCATATCAGATGCCCTGGAACTACCATCTGCCCTTTGCCTGGAAGTAGAAGTCGACAGGGACACCATGGAATCTATCTCAACCGCAGTGTCTACTTGACTCTCTGAGTTTATAACAGCAGCGATGCTCGAGACTGAATCCCTGTCATCGCCTGGAGGATGATGTTCTTGATTCCTCCCTGAAGAATGGGTGTGAAGATACTCAAGAATCCTCTCGGCAGAGCCCAGTGCGGACGAAAGAGACGACCCTGTGGAATTCCTATGAGCGTGAGACCTCCTGAGAAGGAGCGAGTGAAGCCGACGAACTTCCCTAACCTCAGGGTTCACATTTCGGCTCTGCATCAGATCGACCGCCTCATCAGGCGCAACAGATATTTCCTCCCTGCGCATTCGTGTAGCCAGCAGCCTATCGATTAGGGACGAAGTCCTCGCAGCATTTTCATGGAAATCATTGGATAACCTATTGATTCTAGAGGCATTTCTCTCGGCTACTTCACGAATGTCGGCGGATTCTGATGACTGAACCAGGTCCCTAGTCAGATCAAATCTACTCCTAAGACGCCTGATCATTTCTTCCATGGGAAAATTCAGGGCAGTTCTGTGGAGAGTTTGCCTGAAGCTCTCAATCCTACGTGCCTGAGGCCGGAGAGGGATATCGCCACTCGCGTCTTCCTCCAGCTTAGGTTTACCGTTCCCACGGCCATATATAGGGGTCACATTCTTAACTGTGACCTCTCCCTTGCAAACAGGACACTCCTTTATATCAGTGTTGACATGCAGCCACCGGTACAGACACGGCCAGCAGAACAAATGACCGCAACATGAGACAACGGGTTCCTTGGCCAAATCAAAGCAAATGTTACAATCAAAGAAGCTCCCATCGTTTTCAGTACCCTTCACAGAATCACCCTTCGCATCAAGCCCCCCTCCATCCTCCAAATTCATCACTACATTCTCACACGCCTTCTCCAACTCATCAACCCCGCCCTCTTGCACCATGCTGCCTTCACTTGCTTGCAGCACCACCCCTTCCTGTTCACCAACCATGAACTCACTCAAGTCCATCGGGATGTTCTGCCTCTCGGGAGAAACCCGGAACCTCCGCCATCTCCTCTGGTGAGCTCTCAACCTAGCGACATCCCTAAGCCTGCGGTACGGCGCTTCAATCCAGTGATCCAAGTTCACAGCCACGCCAGGCATGGGCTCCGCATTGGGACCAAGGGCAGGACCCAGATTCAGGTCAAGGTTCATGGCAATGGAATCCTCTTCAGCCATCACAAATCCAACACCCAGCTAGCTCCCTACACACCCCCCCCCCCAAAAAAAAAAAAAAACCGTGACACCCAGCTAAGGAAAACCCATAACCATAAAAAATCAACCCCTCTTTGGCAGATAAGAAAAAAAGCTTCCGAATTTAACCTAATCAGCCAAACCTAGGTCCGCAAGACAAGCTCAAAAGTACCAAATCATTCACCTGAACAAGACAAAAAGATGGAATCTTTATCCCATAAAAGCCTCGAGAACACCAAATTTTCCATCCCCCACAACCCTAATCGGAAGCCCACAAGAACACGCCGATCTTACGAAACTACACCCAACAAATCACTACACCCAACCCCCCGCACCCCCAAATTCGGACCCAATACGAGGAAAACCCACATGCCGGTTCGATTTGTTACAGAAAGGGGAAGAAGGAGGAGGGCGAAGAAATCCCAAATTCGTTCATTGGACATTCCTGTTTTACACGTGGCAGCGAATATATATTATATATATATTATCATGGCCGCTTTATTAAATATATCCCCAAGTTACAAAATTTTTCAAATTTATCTTCAAGTTTAGAAAATATCTCTCTGTATCCTAAACTTTGACCCAGTTTTCAAACACATCCATCAGAGTCACAAAGTAAGATTTTCTGAATGGCTGGAGAAGGAAAATCTTCGGGAAATCCTTCTGAGACTCCATCGCGTTTGGAGTTTGTTCCGGAGGCTAGATTGTCTCCTTTTGGAATTAGCAAGAGTATAAATGATATTTTAACTCATCTAACCATTCAGGGGAGCAATGAAAGTCTAGAAAGCCGAAACCAAATGGCAAAGGAAGTATGATCCATTGTAAACACAATGTTAGACGCTCTAGAAAGAGAAAGAGGTTTAAAAAGGCCTGAAACCGAAGCGACCTCTGGACTGGAAAGTACAACAGGAAAACCATCGAAAGATTGAATCTGGGATGAAGAAATTCCAAACAGAATCAAGGCAGGAGTGTTGATGAAATGTATAAGGAGTCGGTGGCTCCTTACATTTTAGACTCACAAAAGCGAAGTGCAAACTTGAATTCCCAAAGTGGGGAGTTGGCAAAAGACTTAAGGAAAGCCTTAGGTCTGGCAGAAGATACTCCAGTTCATTTAGACAATAGAACGTTTAACGAACTGGTAACTGCGAAGAGGGAAAATTACAGGCCCGATTATCCTCATCGGACTAAACAAGAGTTTGTCCCAATAGATAATATTTTAAGGCCGATAATAGCCCCTGGTGCTTTTCTGGACATTGATTGTGAAAAGCACGTATCTGAAAAGATAGATGAGTGGTTATCACTTATTCGGATGACGGCGTCTGCAGGAGGAGTACCTCCTGGGGCAGTCTACGAATTATGTGTGGCAGCCCTTATGGGTACAGCGCAGAAATATTAAAAAACCTTAGTGGCGCACACAGACATTAAGGAAAACATAGATCAGGCGCTGACGGTTGATGGAGTATTAGCAATAATAGCTGATGCCCTGAAACGTGAGTTCTGTGGTTTTTCATTATCCACTGAGACTGTGGAAAAGAAGCAGTCATTGACCGCTCTAGTTAAACTACAGATCTGTGATATGTGCTGGTTTGATAGCTACATGTGTGAATTCCAGAAGTATTATTACAATCTTGATGTAGTATCACAACAGTTCATATTAGGAACCTTTTTTGCAAAACTTTCAGAACCTTGGCCGGAAGTTGCGCAAAAGGCCTATGAATTACTTCTGAGTGAGGAAAAGATTGTCTCTGGACTCGGAGGAAAAATTCATGTGGTTAAGTACGCAATGCGCAAGGCATGTACTGAACAAGAGGCAGCTAAGAAGCTACCTTACCTGAACAAGAGCTGTTGTTCTCAAATAGAGTATGTACCTGGAAGGTACGGATGCGATACTCACAGTACTCCAGGAGATTCTTTAAAGAGAAGAAACTTTCCTCAAAAGATGAAGTTTGTAGGGTATAACAAAAGAAAAGTTTGGCCCAAGAAGGACTTCCAGCGTAAGCAAAAGGGAGGTCCTGCTTACAAACCAAGAAGGTTTGTGAGGAGAAGAGATAACCTAAAGGATAAAGATAGGATCGATGCCTTCAAAAGAAAGCATGGCAGATAGCCTAAGTGTCCTAAAGGGAAACCTTTGAGCAGTTGCAATTGCTGCTGGTTTTGTGGTTCACAAGATCACAAAGCGGATAGTTGTCCGAAGAAGAACCAAAGGAGAGAAAGACTCCGAATGGTCTTTCTAGATGACAAGAGTCATGAGGAAGAAGTCCTTGCTTGTGAACCAATAGACGAGCAGGAGATTTCCGACTTAGACTCGGAAGTAGAGTCGATTTATAAGATAGTATCAAATTATGATACAGACTCAGACGATGACTCTGATCTCTGGAAAATGCATTTGTTCATGATGAGAGCAGAGCAAAATGGAGATGGTGATGAGATGGTCCCATTGGAAGCATCGAATCAGGTACTGGAGGAAAACCACTAGTATGAAGATCCATCCCAGTCAGTTCTGGAATGGAGGTTGCCAAATGTTAATGTGAGGGAAGTCTATAACATATCGAGATTCAATTTTAGATCGATAATAGATATCTCACAAACAGAAGGAACGACTCAAGTGACAAATACGGAACTTGAGACTTTGGATATCCCGTTACTCAACGTACAACGCATTAGGGAAACCATGCAACGTGCGAGAGGTGTATACAATTATATACACATCGGGTTGATCCAGGTAGGACTCATCCTGCTATTTCATCTTCCAGCGGATAGTCCTGTGGTAGCAGCTGTAATCGATAAACGATGGCGAGAGTTTAGAGATCAGCTGATATCAGGTATACAGGCCAACCTAGCGCATGGCCCTGTATGGTTCCAGGTCCATCCAAATTTCATGATGGCCCTGAACGATCGCTGTTTGGGAAATTCATTGACCTTAAGGATCAAATCAATGAATATGGATAGAATGAATTCTCAGGCCAAGTTTTTTGTGTATCACACTAGAGTAATTTACCGATTGGTAAATACCACTAGTCCTGATGCGAGGAACATCTCAAGACTTACTGAGTTGTTCGAAGAAGGTCAAAATAACTACCAACAGTTTCATAGGCGGGAGGTAAACCCATTGGAATTAACCTGGCCAAGAAACTGGGTTATGACTGAACCTGGTAGTAGCTCTAGGCCGATTAGTGCGACTAATATCCGACAAAGAGGTAACGAGATTACTTTAATGTTGGGTGAACCGTCTAGAGACAGTTTTAGAGCTGATAGGCATCTGCCTATGAGGATGCCACTCCTGAGAGAGCCAAGAGCACATACGCTCTCTGATGTTTCTTCTAGAACTAGTGATGTGGGAGAGGACATAATTGTGTCCCGACCAGCAGAGGCATCTGCTCCACCACTAATAGAAGAAATGTCTCGAAGGTTTGTTGATTCGAGAGCCCCGTCGCAACATACGGGTAGAATCGTAGGGTATAGACAGGTATCATTACCAGTCTATGAAGACCCTGTAGATCAAACGAGAGAGGAATCTATAAGGATGTTAAGAGTTACCAATATGGAAAACTCTTTATCTGAGATTCCTGAAGTTTGTAAGGTTATTGAGCAGATAGCCGAGCAAAGGTCTATACCAATAGACGATATCTGGAGGATGATAGAATCATCCCAGAAGGTACCTGAGAATATTGGGTTTAGTGTAAGGAAGGAAGACATGAGCACATATGTAGCTCTAACTTTCAAATTTCCTGGATACTATGAGTATTCTCTGGATACTTTGATTGACACTGGGTGTAGCATAACTTGTGCTAGACTTAATGCTCTACCAGATGAGTGGTGGGAACCACTACAGAAACCCATCCACATGGTTAACGTCGATGGTATGGCCACAATTGTTGGCCATAAGGCAAGTAACGTGCCTGCCTTTATTGGTGGACAAAAATTCATCATTAAAGAGATTCTTGTACATCCTTTACTAGAGGCCGACATCATTATTGGTAACGCCTTTTTGAAGGGTCAAAAGGAAAACCTTCCTTTTGTGCAGAATGAAAACGATGTTTCCATCGGTGGTGTAAAGATAAGTATTCTACAAGAGCCTCGACTGCGGTTAAAATTTGGCTTTTATCCGGTAAAACGGACAGAATACTGTGGAGATATCCCATGTGAAAGGGCTTTCAGAGTGCGAGCTCAACGTGGTGATATACGGTTGGATGAGAACGATTCATGGGAACAAACCCTGTTTTCTCCAATGAATACCAGGAGTTCTAACTGGTATGACGACTTGTTTCCAAAACAAGAAGTGTGCATGGCTGTCAAGTTAATAGGAACAAAATGGGATAAGTTCCTAATAAAACTAGCCGATAATTTTAGTGAAGATCCACTAAAGTTATGGACTCGAAATGGCCTAAAGGCTAGATTAGAGTTGAAAGATTCCGGAACCATTATAAGAGCCAGAAACATTACGTATACGGCTGAGATGGTTGAGGAATTTGACAAACAAATTCCTGAGTTACTTGGAAAGGGCTTGATTAGGGACAGTTACAGTCCACATTCTAGTCCTGCCTTTATGGTAATTAATCATGCCGAGCAGGTGCGAGGTAAAGCACGAATGGTTATAGACTATCGTCAGCTTAACAAAGCTACGAAAGACGATGGCTATAAGATTCCTACTGCGGGAGATTTAATTGATAGGGTAAGTCTGAGCCAACCAAAGTTCTTCTCTAAATTTGACTTGAAAAGTGGATACTGGCAAGTCAAGATGGAGGAAGAATCGGTTCATCTAACTGCCTTCAATGCTCCGCAAGGAATGTTTGAATGGCTGGTAATGCCGTTCGGCCTGAAAAATGCTCCACACGTATTTCAACGCAAAATGGATAATGCTTTCAAGCAAGTCCCAAAATTTTGTGCGGTCTATATTGACGATGTGCTAGTCTACAGTCAGACTGAGGAGAACACATGAGACACCTTGACAAGGTGACTGATGTCTTCCGGCAGGAGGGCATGTTTCTATCAGAGAAAAAGATAGAATGGTTTAGGGAATCAGTTAATTTTCTAGGCATGGAGATTGAGCAGGGAAAAATTAAACTGCAAAATCATATTGCTGAGAAAATAATTAATTTTCCTGACAGACTTGAAGATAGAAAGCAAGTCCAAAGATTCTGTGGATGCACTAACTATGCAAGAAAGTTTGTGAAAGATCTTTCCCGAGATTTAAGTAGGATTGCGAAGAAAACCTCTTCTACAAATCCTTGGAAATAGGAAGATGAAGATACTCGATCCATTAGAAGGATTAAAGCAAAGGTAAAAGATTTACCACAACTAGCTTTACCTTCTGACCAGGACGAGTTAGTCTTGGAAGTTGATGCTTCTGAAGAATTTTGGGGAGCAGTCCTCAAAATTAGAGGACGAAAACCAGAACCAGTGTGCAAATACTGGTCGGGAAGCTTCAAGGGATACGAACTACAGTATCTGATACATGAAAAGGAAGTATTAGCCTTAAAATACGGAATAAAGGCTTTTTACATCTTTTTGGCACCGAAAGAATTTTTAGTGCGCTCTGACTCGACCTATGTAAAAAGGTTTATGAGTCTGAACCTTAAGGAAGCTAGGCAAACTAGACTCTTAAGGTTGCAGGAATGGTTTAGCTATTATAAATATGAGGTCGAATACATTAAGTCCGACCACAACATAATACCTGACTCTCTCTCTAGAGAACTTTCAAACACCTCTCTTTTTAAAAACTCTGTAGATGGATCCTGCTGCAAAGAGAAAGATGTGCTGGGGATGCAAGAAGGAAGGACACTCCCGAAAGGTATGTCCTAACAAGGGAGAAAGTGAGCATAGTGATGCTGGTTCCGTTTCAGGAACGAAGGCGGCAGTTCTCTGCTGGCAGTGCAAGCAACTAGGACATCGTTCTTACGAATGTCCCAAAAAGCTGAAAACTGCGGATTCCCAGAAGGGGAAGGCTGAACTTAAGGAAAAAGCAAAAGCTGACTCCAAGAGTGAGACGAAATCAGATCTCTAGAAGGAGATGGCTAATCCCAAAGAGGCTGAGGCCAGATCTAAGGGAAAGGCGAAAGATTCCCAGAAGGGGATGGCTGGATCTAAGGGAAAGGTAATAACCAATCCTAAAGAGAAAGCGAGATTTTCCCATGAGGGGAAAACAGATCTGAAGGAGAAGGGTAACACCAACTCTAAAAGAGATGTGAAGAAAGATCTTCAAAAGAAGGTGACAGATCCGAAGGAGGAAAGCTCCAGAGGAGATGTGAAAATGGTAGATCTGAAAGACAAAGCAAAGCTGAGTCAGAGGAGAAAGCCAGGAAGAAGAGGAAAGCCAAGAGGCTGGGGTCTTCTGGTCCCAAAGGGGATGATTCTGCAAAGGATGGTCCTAAGAAGGACGAGAAGGTTGAAGAACCTTGGTGGTCTCCTTTGACCATGGAGCAGTTTAACTACTGCCGAAACCACTTAGCCAAAGAGCAGAAGATTTCCATTAATCAAGCTGTGAAATCCTACAAAGCTTTGTTACAAAGCAAGGAGGAACAGAAAGAAAAAGTGGAAACACAGTATGCTGAGGAAGAGGCTAAGTTTAAGGCCCTAATTGGCGAGCCAATTCAAGTGGTAGACCCTGAACCAAGGGCAGAACCAGAGGAAGCGGCTGCAATGGAGTGTGAGCAATACTTCGATTTTGGAAGTGCTTACGCAGCATTGGAAGGTAATCTTGAAAAGAAAGAAAGCCTTGAGGAAGCAATTCCTGTAAGAGACTCAGTCAAGGAGTCTGGTGAGAATGTTCACGGTGACAGAGGTCACGATGGCAAAAGCCATGTTGAGAAAACCCAAGAGGATCTGGGAGGATCCTGGTTTTTTGATCAAGACTCATTTGAGGATGAATCCCTATGCTGGGATGCGTCTGTGGTCTGTGGAGGACTCATGGGTGGCATCAAGCATGATGACAAGCGCCAAATTGAGTTTTTCGCAAGAGAGACCGTTGAGTACATCAAAGATCTGGAGTATAAGCTATCGATTATGGCTTCAGGTGAGGAGGAGCTGTCCCGAGTCGAAAAAGAAAGACAGCAGATATTCTCCACAACGATGTCTACAATACCAGGGGAAATCAAAGATTATGAAGTCCCAAGGGTAGTAGTGGACATGAGTGAATCCTCGCTGGAGGAAAACACTGTACTTCAACCGTATCTACACTGGATATCGGGGAAGTGGCCGTCTCTGAGAATTTACTCAGATATGGTGGGAGTAGCAGCACCTTACGTATATGCTGGGTTCGTGGACATACTGGAGATCGACAGATCTGAACCAGAGTGTATGGAACCACTGCTTATGTTGGTAAGGTTTGTACTCGGATGCCTAGGCTACGGACCAAAGTATGCCACGGCATTGATTACTAGCACAATAAGGGAGGAAGAAGATCATCCGTAGTATGGGAAGGTGATACTTCAAAATATGCAGGTATGGGACATCCACCCTTGTGAGAATAGACGTCTGGTGGAACCTCAACGAAAAGACCTCGATCAGAGAGGTTTATGGCGAAAATACTACAAGGACAAAACAGTCTGGAAGGCCATAAAGGTTGAGTTCCTTAAGAATGTGTTGGAGCATGTGTTAGCCCGCAAGGACGAATACTACGTGCTCTGTGATGGTATAACTACTGTCACGATTCTTCGGTCAAATCTAAGTCTCATAGATGAACAAGCAGGAGACCGAGGATGGCAGAGAATGCTCGACCTTCTGGATAGTTTCTGGAGGCGAGAGAACTCTGAGCTGCACCTCCGAACCGACACCTTCGAGGTTTGGAGCAAGATTGCTGATTTTACAGACAAGACCCTAAATCAGCAAATCGAAAATGGTGAGAGAGCCCAACAAATTCTTAAGGCGGTTCAAGACCCACTGGGACTCTCAGAGAAAGAATGAGTTGGCGAAACTTCAAACGCCAACAACAATGAAGGAATCTCCCAAGACGGCGCACCAATGCAGACGGAAGAAGATAACTGTATAAAGTTAGACTAGGACATTTTTGTCGGTCATTAGGACCCCACTAACTTTTGCAACAGTTTAGATTCCTTTTACTTTTGAGCTGGCAAACAGTGCATAGGCACCAGCTCCTTTGTGTATATATTCACAAGTCTTCTACCTCATTTGGAGAGGCGATCTGAATAGAGAATTTTCTCTCACATTTCTCTGAGTTAAAAATTTTTTGATCGACCTCCGGGAACATTAATAAATGTTCCGAAAATACCTTAAGGAATCAAGACTAAGGTGGTTAGAATTAGCCAAAACCGGTTAAGACTAACGGAAGGTCAGATCGCTAGATCAGAACCTTGGAAGGATTGAAGCCTAAGGGCCGAAACCTTTAGATGAGGAGTGTCTATATAAGACCCTCGAGGTAAGGGCATTTAGTGTGACACAGAAGAGCCTCTCCACTCGATTCCCCAAATTTGAGGAATTCTTCACTCTTGAAGTTCCATAGTGCGGAAGCTTGGTGAACCCTTTGAGCTATCCGGATGATTAAGGTATGATAAACATCATTTGTGTTGTTTATGCTTTTCTTTTTTGAAAAAATTATCTGAGAGAAGTGCAAGTGCACGAGTCATTCTTATGACTGATTGTCCTAACCCAGAGTTGCTCCATTTGGATCACGGGGTCGGCAAGGATTCTACTACGGGATTACTAAACACTGTAGTAGATCGACTAACAAGCATTTCAACACAAATAAAGCAGCTGATTGAGCTTGTGGATAGCTATTATAAGAAATTAGAAGAGCTGACTCTTTTGCAGAGTGAATTCGAGGAGTATTTCCTTGAAGGTAAATCCAATCTTGGGTTTGCGGCAAGTTCGAGGTACTCAAACGAGTATTCGAGGTTGGCAGAACGCCGGCGACAAAGACAATTGGAAAAATTTTCTTAAGTTCGATTCCTGTAAGATTAATTGGTATCAGAGCCGCTTAAGAAAAATTAAGTTTTTCATTGTCTGAGAAAAGTTAACTTAGGGACTGAAAGGGATAAAATTGAAATAAGTCGAAAGTACAGGCCACCTAGAGATACAGTTTAAACTTCAGGATAGATTGGAAAAAACGAGTAAAGTTGAGGACATATTTGATAATTAAGCCTATTATCATTCATGAGAGAAAATATTCATTCCTTAATCCTACTTTCCCATTAAGCTTTCTACAATTTGTTTTGATATCCCCATTTTGGATTGTACCGCTATAGTGTTGATTTAAAAAAAAAATTGTCGTGGAAAAAATTTTGAAACTTCATTATTTATCATTCCTAACTAATTATTTTACGTAGTAAGTTTGCTCTATAAATTGTAAACTTACTACTTGAAATATGAAGTTACAACGTCTCAAAAGACTAAATGAAACTATAATGAAAAAAATATAAATTTTTTTTACTATTTTTTTAAGAATGAAGTTGCTATAAAGGGTCGAATAAAATTAAAAAAGAAAAATTAAGTGATATATTTTTTAGGAAAGAACTCATTACTTTCTTGTTAAAATATAAGGACAAATAAAAAAGTTGAAAATCTCTAAGTTTTATTTTTTTTGGAAGAAAGTCGCCGATAGAAAACATAACTTGGAATAAGAATTTTATGTAATCGAATCAAAGCATATCAAAATCTTTAGTTTAAATAGTGATTTCGCCATGGAGAAGTAGCAGCGACTTCCGTTCTGGACCGAAATGGCTGATTCAAGTAGTGACTTAGGAACAATAATTTAGGAATTTTGAAACCTATTGCCTTATTTAAGAAACATTTTTTTTATACTGAATGTACACAGATACAATCCTCCTCCCATTAGTCCCTATGAGAGGCCTTATTTTCCCCATGTTGATCATCTGACCACTAGAAACTCGCGAATAATACGCTTTGATTTCTTGCAAAGTTGTTCACCGGTGTGGCTGTTAGTGTCCTATTTAGGGGTGAGCAAAATATCCGATTTCCGATATCCGAGTCCGATATCCGAATTTTTTTTCGAACTCGGATTCGGAAATTTATAATTTCGGACTCGGATTCGGATATATTTGAAATGAAATTTCGGAAACGGACTCGGACTTGGAATTTTAAAAAAATATTTCGAATATCTGAATATCCGAAATTTATACAACCTGAGCCTGTCCAAACCCGACACAACAAAGGAGTAATAGAAAAAGAGGACTTGATTGAAAACAATAAAACAATTAAAGGACCAAATTACAAATTTAAGCCCCCCTCGTTTCTCCTCCTCCATTGCAATTTGCAAATCAGAAACTTCGATGGCTTCCCTTGCTCTTTTTTAGCTAGCTTTGCAATTATTATCGTTATGAGAATCGTTATTAATCTTACGTGGACATCAAATTTTAGACTAGTTTTAATCTTAACCTTGAAGTATTGTTGCATCGCCTTAGGATGTTGCATCTTTTTGTTGGATGTGGTTGGAAGGTATTGTTTTTCCAATTCAAAATGTGTAGCACTTATTCACAATCCGAAGTTCGGAAATTTCGGATTATCCGAATTCCGAGTCCGAATTAATTTCAGACTCGGAAGTTCGGAATTATATAAAATCGGACTTGGACTCGGACTTAAAAAAAAAAGAATTCGGAAGTTCGGACTTGAGTGAATTTCGGACTCGGATATCCGAGTCCGGTCCGAATGCTCACCCCTAGTCCTATTGGTTGAAAGCAACTCTCGATCTGACGCCAACAAACCTTAATTGTTCTATAGGTTAAAGTAGTAGGTCTCGTTGACAGGGTTCTGAGTAACACAAGTTAGAAATTTTGTTTTGGCTTACATTAATTATTTATTTTATTTATCTTTTTCATTTCTTTTATTTTAATGTCTATTTTATAAAAGACAACATTATGTAAGTAACATAGTGTATACACAATAAAGTATTGTGATCGCAAAAGTTATTGCAATATGTACATTTTATTTATTTGATATAATTTATGATTGGGTGTAAGCTATTTTTATTACCAATGGTATGTTGATAAGACATCTTACGGTTAATAACGGATGGGTCCTTTCCCACCAATTTATAAAAAAAAAAAAAAAAAAATCTTGGGTTGTATAAACTATAAACTAGTTTAATTCTTAAATATAGGATTATTTATGTTAAACTTTGTGGATTGGGGTGACTACTCCTTTTGAGGTTCTTCAACCACAAGGGAGTATATAGATCGATTGATCGTTCCACTATCGGTCCCCGCAGGCGACCGGTCCGGCAATTAAGGTCGGCATGTGATAGTCAATGATCAATTGTTGACCGTTAAAGTTAAAAAAATAAAAATAATTCAAAGTTACTAAATAACATAGTAGATGACGTTTAGGGCATTCATTTATGCTGTCATTTAATTTTCAGATTAGTGGCAGGAAATATAAAATTATTTATAAACGAGAAAAATATCCCAGTATAGATGTTTCGTTACGAATGTATGAGCCACGTAAAAAAGGATCATATTGTGTTGTGAATATTTAGTTGCTAAAGTGACTCGTACTTTCTCTATTGGCGACAAGTGATGATTATTTAAGAATCGCATATATTTATTTCCTCGCAATTTTCGTTATGCACGGTGATGGTTATTTAAGAATCACATGAATTTATTTAGCCACAACGCCCTCAAGGCATCAAGATCTCCCATAGTTCGAGGAAGGCGCTTACCTTCTTGATTGAAGGCGCCCTGTACATTGATGGTGGTTGTTGGGCTCCAAATATAAGCCCAAAAGATCGCGGCTCGAAGCGGCCTTGATGGAGAAAAGGTCAGGTGGCAATTTTGCACTCTTAAGGGAGGGGTTTAAAAACGCTAACCCTATCTCAGCAAGGCCATCCACCACCTTCCCTTATTGATGGCACCTGCCTCGATTACTTATGGTGTTGACTCATTGTGAACATTAAAATTTCGCGGGGAAATATCAGCGTACAAATTGTCGTATGAAAATATGTAAGTGGGTTCTGTCTCTAGTCACGGATGAAACACGTGATTCCTCTGATTCGATCTTCGAAGAATAACGGTTGATGGGTGATGATCCTGAGATCCGACAGAATTTCAGCAGAACTTCGGGATAAAATTTTGATGAAGTCGTCGGAGCCTTTGGGCGTGATCCGGCAGAGCTTCGATATCTTGATGAAGTCGTCGGGGCCTTTGGGCGTGATCCGGCAGAACTTCGAGGCGTGTTGCAGAAGGACACCGGGGCGATGGATGTCAGTAGGGCTTCAGCGAACGGGAGGCGGCGAGAGTCTTCGATATCCAAGAGTCTTCTCTCCACCAATGTCTATTGTCTGTTAGATTCGCTTGTTGCGGTCGCTTCGATTGCGGAAGCTCGATCATTTTAGAAGACAACAAATAGTCAAATATTTCTGCAACATCTTCATCAGGGAAAGGGTATTTCTTGTTTTGCCTTTCTTCCAGAGTTAGGCGTTGTCTCTCCATCCGGGGTCCTTCTGCAGGTGGTTGTCTATTTGCTGGGACTTTTCCTTTTACAATTGGCACTTTGACAGGAGCTGCATCTGTAGTCATTACCTGCTTCTTAGTATCCTTGAATGCGAGCTTGCCCCCAGTTCTATTTCCTAGTCTTCCTGTCCCTCTAGGTGGCTCAGGAATTGGGATACTATTTATGTTGGTCCCAACAAAGCTTAACTCCATGTCATGAGCTTTTGTCGCCAACTCCTCGAATGATCGTTGTTTGAGCCCTTGTAGAATATATCGAATCCTCCAGAGCATGCCTTGAATGCACATGTCGATAGACGTTTCCTCTGATAGACGATCCCTACAGTTTAGGCTTAGATTCCTCCACCGCTGGATATAGTCCACAACAGGTTCTTCCTCCCATTGACGAGTATTAGTTAGCTCGATCATGCTCACCATGCGCCGCTTGCTGTAGAAGCGGTTTAGAAACTCCCTTTCTAATTGTTCTCAACTATCAATAGTGCCTGGCTTGAGATCAATGTACCAATCAAAGGTGTTTCCCTTCAGAGAGCGAACAAACTGTTTAACCATCCAATCCCCATCAGTGCCCGCGTTGTTGCAAGTTTCAACGAAATGAGCCACATGTTGACGTGGATTCCCCTTTCCGTCAAATTGTTGGAAGTATGGAGGCTGATATCCGACTGGCATCTTGAGGCCTTCAATTCTTCGGCTGTAAGGCTTATAATATGCCGAAGATGATGATGATTTGCCCTCAAGCTCGCTCTTCACCGTCTCTTTTATTAATTCCATCATTACTTTCGCTGGAACAGGATCTTCAATGATGGACGTGTCCTTTGCCGAATCATCAACAGTCATGACCCCTTTCCCTTTGTCAACTTGGGTGCGCGAACTTTCTTCTGTAACTGTTTTGTCGGCATCCTTACTCTCCAGCTTTTTGACGATGTAGTCCATTTGCTGCTCTCTTTCTTTCATAAAAAGCATCATAGCATCCACAGTTTTTGTGAGAGCTGCGACTTGATCTTCAAGTGAAGGAGTATCCGCCATCATCACTGGCATGACTTCAAAGTCTTTAATTGAATCTGCTCCTGGGGAAGAATCCGACGGAGAGTCACTTGACGAAATATTTTCAAAATTTATCTGCGGGACAGGAGACGCCAGAACCTTGTCGAAGGGATTATCATCAGCAGTTGGTTGAGATGACTTAGGGGAAATTGCTCTAAGCATTCCCTCTATTTCCTCAGTCTGTTTGCGAGTTTTGGCCACAAATTGAGCATACGTCCACTTTGGAGAGTCTCCCTGGTTAAGAACATCCTTGTAAGATGGGGAAGCCTTAGGGGAGATAGACTTGAGCATTTCTTCTATCTCTTCAGCTTGTTTGCGCGTCATGGCCACAGACTGGGCATAAGTCCATTTTGGAGATTCCCGTCATTGAGAGTATTCTTTTCAGCGATATCCTTGTAAGCTGGGGATGCCTTGGGGGAGATGGACTTGAGCAATTCCTCAGTCTCCTTATATAATTCAGCAACGGTCCTAGCCTTGACCAACTTTGGAAACTCAGCAGATGAAGAGCCCCCGGATGAGAGTGAAGGAAAAGCAGCAAGCCGATTGTACGCGACAACATTCTTGACGTTGATCATCTTTGGCGCCATGTGAATTTCTCGAAGTAAAGAGATGAGAGGTAGAGATGGTCCCACTGGGCGTGCCAGAAATTTGTGAACACTAAAATTTCGCGGGGAAATATCAGCGTACAAATTGTCGTATGAAAATATGTAAGTGGGTTCTGTCTCTAGTCACGGATGAAACACGTGATTCCTCTTATTCGATCTTCGAAGAATAACGGTTGATGGGTGATGATCCTGAGATCCGGCAGAATTTCAGCAGAACTTCGGGATAAAATTTTGATGAAGTCGTCGGAGCCTTTGGGCGTGATCCGGCAGAGCTTCGATATCTTGATGAAGTCGTCGGGGCCTTTGGGCGTGATCCGGCAGAACTTCGAGGCGTGTTGCAGAAGGACACCGGGGCGATGGACGTCGGTAGGGCTTCAGCGAACGGGAGGCGGCGAGAGTCTTCGATATCCAAGAGTCTTCTCTCCACCAATGTCTATTGTCTGTTGTTGTCGAATGAATGGGAATGGCTCTATTTATAGGCCTCCAGGGTCGATTTATATTAGGAAGTTGGTCATCCCATATTAGGCAATCTTCCGTGGGCCGGACTATGGGCCGAGCTTGAGTTTAGGCTTATTTTGGCCCAAAGTAATTTTGTTTGGGTTGGGCTTATGCTTTAATTTATAACTCATTATGTATCTTCGTGTGCTTGAGATTATGACCCATTTTAATTTCTTTATGGGTTGGGTTTATAGCCCACTTGTATAGATTTAATAGACAA
This sequence comes from Melastoma dodecandrum, assembly GCA_029817715.1. Lineage (NCBI taxonomy): Eukaryota > Viridiplantae > Streptophyta > Magnoliopsida > Myrtales > Melastomataceae > Melastoma > Melastoma dodecandrum. The sequence continues at coordinate 577,131 of JARUPY010000158.1, read as the reverse complement.
AAATTTAATGTCTACACTCATCTCCCTGTCTCGGAGCCTCGGCGCTTCTAGGGAGTGCCTTTGTCCATTTAAGTCCTCAACATGACTATTTATATACTGTTCAGATAACATAACTATCTTTTACACTTAAAAGACTTGTTTCACTTTACATTTAAATAGTACGTTATTAATACTCACACTTTGTCATCGTTAAAATCAGATTATGTCAACGTTCTCCTAATTATCTTAAGAGATGCACTTTCATCCCTTTCATCTTCTTATCACCAGTTAATCCTCTCGTAGGAAATTCCAAATTCTTATTGCATATTCACGCTTTAGGGTTTAAGATATAAGACAATGTCTTCCCGAGAGTTCTTTGTTTATGATACCAAGTCCGATTGAGAGTTGGATCGTCGGAAAGCGAAGCTACGTTTCATAGATTGTCCTTACAAGTAGTAGTAATAACGGAGTATTTTTTTTAAAGAAATGAAAAACAGAACAAGTGCAAAGATCGTGCCAACAAGACAATCCCACCTTCTAAAAAATCGTAATCACACCAACCCGATAAAAATAAAACTAATCTTTGGAAAACATAGGATAACACAGAGACAATAATAATAAAAAATCAAGGTCTTAATCTGTGCTCCACTCCCATCACTGACATTCAAATAGAGATATCAATCCTTAAGCCAGTGAGATTGAAATATGTCATGCCCTCAAACTAACAACCCATAGACACTCGAGTGAAACACATAAAGCTCACTTTTTTGTTTAAATCTCATGGACATCTTTGACCGAAACCTTTGGATTTGGTTGGGATGGTTTAAAATTAAGATTGGGGGGGGGGGGGGGGGGGGAGGAGGGAATGATATGGCCAACCAATCAAAATGGCTTGAATTTGCTAGACTTCTCCTTTGGGGGGTCCCAATTCCAATTTGTCACTTGATGATTTATGGTCCCATCTTCCATTCTGTTTCCGGACGAAAACACGTCGCGATATAACGAGACTAAAGTGTTGATTGTAATGTGATCGTCAATAATACAAAAGAACAAAAAGAAGTCAAGAATTTCACTAACACAAGAAAAGAAAACTTACAGCCGTTTTACAACACTTTACACGATTTCTAACAGTCAAGTTAACAACCAAGCAGCCCTTCAAGATCATAGAATGAATGTTTGTGTGTTACAAATGACTAAAAGCGACATATTTATAGACGTTAATTATCCTAATACTAACTATAAACCAAGGGCTGCTTGGTTGTTAACTATCGATTAACTGTTGGGATGACTCCGTCGTCGACGAACTTTTTGGTCGATCCTCATAACATCGATGAACTTCAGAGTCTGCATCGACTTTATGCATTGATGATCATCTTCGACGCAGCATCGACATTGAACACTGTCGAAGCTTCATCGATCTCGAGCACCTTCAAAGTCCAATACGTAAAGCCCAAAATGACGTTTACCATGTAAACACTTTATCATAAAAAGATTATACAAACAATTGGAGAAAAAAAAATTCTCCACAATGCAACACTTTGTAAGAAAGAATAATATTTTGAAAGCTGCTCAATTAATTCCATGGACTCACTCCAAAAAAGGATGGAAACAAAATTCAATTCCACCCCAAAAGATCCCAAAGTTGTGTATATGATGGGGTGAATCAGGAAGAAAAAATTCAAACTCAATTCTTTTCAATTTTTCATACACAGTCAAAATACTTTCCTCTGTTTCCTTTGTGATTTAGCTCTTCAAAATTTGATGCTTCTTTTCATATGTTTTGCCTAAGTTCCCTCTTTCCCTTTATTTTTATTTCCAAAATGGAGGAAGAATGCCTTTAAATTGCAAAATTTTAATTGCTTTGACCCTTTTTTTTATACTGTGATTTCTTTCCACTTTATGGACTTTTTTCTTACTTTAACTTGAAACCCACGAACCAAAATTGTTAAAACTTTGCCGTCATTACAAGGATTATTTTTATCCACTTTCATATTTACGATAATAATTATAATTATTACTTATATATATATATATAGTGAATACGGGGATGGAAAATATTGCAGCTCTGTTCAATTATAAATTTAGTTCCTAAACTATCTTTTTCAGTAATTTTTAAAGTTCTTATAGGGTCGAGAGTAAGGAGTTTCATTTATAAATAACTCGTTTATTTAAAATAATAATTTCACTTCCCTTAATAAAATTCGGTTCGAACTCACTCTCGCTATTCCCGAGTTTTTATAAAATCAAACTTATTATTTCTAACAACGATTTTTCTGTACATTTAAAAATTTTTGAAACTTAAACTTCAAATTATTTTACTTCCGTAAATATTTGGGATTTATATGATATTGGGAGGGATGGGGTCGTCCCAACAACTTCGTGGTTAGAATGTCCTCAAATCAATAAGGAATTGATTTCCCACTCTCTCTCTCTCTAAAGATAAAAGAAAAGGCCAGATCTTTGTTCTTCATTTTCCTCGGTTACTTCTTCTTCTTCTTCTTCTTCTTGCATCCTCCTCCCCTCGTCTCTTGTCCCTTTTCTCTTCTTCCGACCAATAAACCGTTGATAATACCTAAGCATAACCCCCCAACTAGCGAACGACCTACGACCGACGGGTCGACTCGAGAGGCCACTTAGCCTTTTGGGAAGGGGAACATGAGGATAAGGAAGAGGCAGGTCCCCCTCCCCCTCTCCTCCCTCTCCCCAATCCCACTCTCCGATCCCCTCTTCCTCCTTAAGTCTCCTCCTCCTCCTCCCCGGATCGACCCTGGCAACCATCCCCCCGCCGGTTATTTCCCGGTTATTCCCCCTAGCTCTTGCTTTGCTGTTGCAGTCGCTTTCGTCTGCTTGCACCAGTTGGCTTTCGACTGATTTCCCAGATTCGTTGCTTCCAGATCTTAATATTCACCCACTACTGCTGTTCTTGTTGCTCAATTTTCGTGGTAAAAAGGTGATTCCGCTTTGTTGCTTAGTAACAAACAAAACCTCTTCTTAGCAGGAGGAAGAGGGGAAAGGCAGCAGCAGCAGCAGCAATTATCATCATTCCAGGTAAGATTTGAATCCTTCTTTTTCTTCTATGTCAAGATTACAGATGATATATTTTCTTTTATATCGATAAAATTTGTTTTCTTCTTTTCTTTTCCGTTGTGGGGAGGGTGTAACTTAAAAACTCATGATGATGTAAATACTATTATTATTATTATTATTATTATGATGGAATTAGAAACTGAAAGTGGACTAATAATATGTTTTTTTAGGGGAGGGGGGACATGTATTCACGCGGTGCACGTTAGCATGTGGACGGCTTTTTGTGTTTTGGTTTGGTCCCCCCCTCCCCCTCTCAATAGCAATCATCAAAATTCAACACAAAATTAAAAAAAAGAAACCAACATTTTCTTTCTTTAGCACACACATCTTGGTTTTTAGTAGTGATAGTTGTTTCTTCGTGTTGTAGAGGTCCGGATTATGCCGCGGAGAAGGCTCTCGCCGGGTCTTCGCCCGCTGCCGAAGGTAACGTGGCCTGTCTAATGCACCTACTATGCCGTTTGATATTTAGTACCACGAGATCTACACCAGGCTTGTCGATGATACGGAAATAATTTTGCGGACACATCTTCTGCATCTTGAATGCGAATGGGAAGTTTGGATGTAATGAGCGATGTCTCAGTGGATTTGATTTTTCGTGTGATGTTGAGGTGACGTGAAGTAAGGAAATGGAATTACATGCGAACTGGCCCTGGAATCTGTTGTACCTCATCTTCCGCTGATTGTTGCTCTTCGACGATATTTGCAGCAGTTAAGAGGAGATCGTGGTCGTTGAATGACGATGACGATGAGGAATATAAGTGGGATGTGAAGGTCAAGGGTTCTTCTTCGGGGAACAACAGCGGGAAGAGGAGAGGTAAAGGGGGAGTTGGCGTTTGCGTTACCGGAGGTGGAGCGAATGCCGAGGGATCAAGGTGTAGCCGGGTAAATGGGAGAGGATGGAGGTGCGGCCAACTGACGCTGGTCGGGTATTCGTTATGCGAGCATCACCTGGGTAAAGGAAGGCTAAGAAGCATGGCCAACGTCCGTGGTCGCTCCGCGATCGGTGTGATGGAAACCACGAGAAATGAAGACGAGAAGCCGCAGCAGCCTCCCGAGACATCGCTAATCTCCGGGATGAGAGAAGGAAACATTTTCCCAGGGGACAGCGAGGAAGAAGACGACGAGAAGGAGGAGGATGCGGCATCGACCGGGGGGCCGAGGAAGAAAGCGAGATCAATGAGCAGTTTGCTGGGTCAAAAAGTCTCCAACCAAGACGACAATGGTGCGGGCATATCCCTCCCGTAATTAACAGAAGGAAATCAAACCTATATTCGTCGAACCAACACGAAAATGTAATTATGAAATTCGCTTTTCTGGTGTGACAAAATTTGATTTCATGCGGACGATGATAGATATGTTTTGGGGAGGTAGCAACAAAAATATGAGTTTGGTGAAATTTGTAATTAAATACAATGGAAACCAAATTATTTAAAGAGAATGAAATATTATTTATTTAATAGGAATTTTGAACGTAATTTTAATTAAAAGTTTCGAGCTTTTAAAATTAAGTTGTCTTTTCTCTCTTTTGAAGATTTATTTAATTTTTTTGGGCGGTGGTTTGACTTAATCGGGGACGCAACCAAACATGTGGACGTTGGGAGCACGCCGGTCCATAAACATACCTTAAAAAGATTAATTAATATCGAATGTCACCATCTGGTCCAAAATATGTTGCTATCTTACGTGAGGCTTATTACTAAATATTATTAATTCGTAAATAATTTGTTATTTACGGCATAAAATTTCAAAATTTTTAAATATATCGAAAACCTCGTTCAGAAAATGTTCGCGAACTTGGCTTTCATTTTTCTGGACGCTATCTCGAAGTGAACTCGAGGTTAACGATCTCGATTTTACGTGCACTGATTTTGCCGATCTTCTATTGCGTCGCCTTGTAACTTCAACCTTCACAAGATGTGTGACGTTCCACGAGTCGTGAAGAACTAGACTCATTTCCATCCGCTGACTCTGCGAGAAACCTTCGTCGAGGATGATTCAGGTGAATACTACTGTGATCTCTGCAAGAAAGGAGCGATGGCAGATGTAGCTTTTCATATCGACTGCGTCCTCCCTTTGGTAAACCATCCACTCCATTCTAAAATAGTGAGTCTCGTTCTTGTAACAAACTCCCGAGCATCTTGCCATGTCGGCCGATGCTTATCCCCGATTCATATGCATATAACTGCATACAGTTTACATGAACGTACACTATCCTGAATCAAATGACTGGCCGAGGAAATCGCTAGAAAAGAGGATGAGGCTCACGCAATGGAGGAAAAGGTAGAATTAGATGAACTGCTGAAGAAACACGCGGATCTGATCTCCGAAGAGGAGAAGAACATCGTAAGCCTCATCGATCACATCCTTCGATTGCATTGTAGTCCACATCTGTCAGTTATCATATCAAGGGTGTTTATTCTTCAATTAATTTCTCTCTGAACTTCTCTTGGCTTGAAGCTGGCTCGTTTACATGAAGACTGGCTGCCGTTGTGCTGCCTCAGTTTATCCAGAAGATCGACCAAAACAAAACAACTGTTTGGACAAGAGATGTCGGTCATCGACCTTGAATAATCTCGATATATGATTCAATGTACAATTCTTCATCAACAGAAGTCAGTTGAGTTTTGTATCCTATTTCCTATATGAAGAACCAAAAACAAGAAGGGATCGATTTGGCCAACCGTGTTCTACTTGAAGTAATCCACGAGCATCCTAAGCTGTCCGGACCGCACTCCCAAGTGCTGGTCCGTGCAGATGAGATGGGTGGTCATCAAAGAACCAAGCACACTCGAAACCAAGTCCCTAACAGAAAGGCAGTAATGAATTTTGCCAACTTCAGTAACTATCGGGAACCAAAACGAATGACCATATCAAGTGATATAACAGGGACGAACACGTGATGCTGCTTCCACCCGGTTTGCGGATGAACAAGTCGCGATGTAATAGGGACTAAAAAGGTTCAAGAAATATGGTCTTCAAGACTTTTAAACAGAGTAAATGTAAAGAACAAGAATAACATACATGAATAAAAGGCTTATTTCCATTTCTGGAAAAATATTTCATGAATTTGAATGATTGTGGTGTATTTACAAAAGATTCATAAAGATTGAATAGAGATTCTATCCTAAAACTAGGATAAAGATAAAGTGTCTGACTTGATCTTCTGGTCATGCCTTATATTTATAGAGAATTCAGTAATTGATCCCTCAACTTTCATTTTAAAGTTATCTTCAATTTCTTTAATTGTCATCTTCTTCAAAATTGTCCTAGTTAGATTTTTTACTGATTAGATTCTCTTGACTAATTTGTCCCAGTTAGATTTTCTACTTTCATATTAGATTTTATGGAGAGAATCTTCCATATTTTCTCCGGAAGAATCAGAAGATTCTCGAAATTAGATTTTCGCTAGGGAGAATCCTCCTCCATAAGAGAATTCTCCCGATTAGATTTTTTTAGTATCGACTAAAATTATCGTAGATTCTCTTAGCCGATCATCGACTAAATCAAATTTATTAGTATGAGATTTTTACATACTAATTTGAAAAATTAGATTTTTCTTGAATCGATTTAACTATTATCTTGGTCGTGCTCTACTCAAATCACAGACGGTCCAAAATTATCTAGTATGAACATTTGCCATCCTCGGCAATTAATGAAGAATTTTTTTCTGAATTAATCCTTGTCATCTTTTTCTAGCCATATGACTCAGTCGACTGGAAAGATATTCTCTAATCGACTGATTGACTCGAAAATTTTCCTCTTTATAAAATAGTCGATTGTCTTTTATTACGACAATAATTTAAATAAGGGAAACTTTTGAAAAATTAACTTTCAATGAATCAAAAATGTCATACGCCATTTCATAATTAATTTTTTTGAATGGCTTAATATTTTTAGTCGATTAAATTTTCGAAGTGTCACATATTTGTCGATCACCCTTAACAATCATTTGTCGATGTTACTAAGAACATACATTTTTACCCTTATGAATGGCATGACTAGTTCATTCGACTGAATTTTAGAAGTGTCATATAATTGTAGATCACTTTTGATCGATTGGATCTTGGGAGCATCATGCATTGGTTGATCCTCTATGGCTATTTGTCGGGTTTCAATAAGAATTTGCGGAGAGTTTGAATAACTCTCGATGGTTATTTGTCGGGTATCCATATGAACATGCGTCGAAGTAAAAACTACCAAACGCAAAGTCATCACACGCAAAGTTTCAAATTCCCGACAAATACTTTCTGACCGCTCCGTGATACTACGGAGGGCAATTTTTATAGTCATTCGTGCATCCGACTCCCGGATTGTAATTTTCAAAGCCTCGTCCGAATCTTCGGGAGACCGAGCCAACCCTTCGTCATAGAAGGGATCATCGTCTTAGTCACTGCACCAAAAACGTGTTGACATTTTGCATATTCATACGAAATTCGTTTTCTACTCCCACTGTGATCGCCAAAAACGTGTTTGCGGACGAACAAGTCGCGATACAACGATAACTAAAATAGTTCAAGAAATATGGTCGCCAGGACTTTTAAACAGACGTAAATGTAAGAACAAGAACAAGATCACGTGAATAAAAAATGCTTACTTCCATTTTTATAAAAAGATTACAGGGAGACGATCAAAAAGCTCAAAATTACTTGATGTAACCACATTCCATGCCTTCTCGTTTCTTAGACCAAGCAAAGGTGTCATGATCCCGCGGACCTTCCCTTCGGACCTGTTTTGATTCGAGTTTGGAATAATTTGTTTCGTAGATTTAGTCCACGCAATGAAAGGCCGGGTCGTGGGCCAGACAAGGCCTGGGTTGGCCCAGGAAGTTATCAGCACGATGACGCTGCGATCACGCAAATGCCAATAGTTGTCTGTAAACTGTTGTGTTGGCACATAATATTTCTGTCTCAATGTGGGCTTGGCGGTATAATCTCGTGGGGGGATGTCGCAGGAGTCTTAGTGGTGGTTTCTCTAGACTTAGCCATTACTCCTATGCGGGTTCTGAAAAATCCTCTCATTGGACCAGAGTGTAGAGCAATATTTGAAGGAGTGGTGGATGATAGACTGTCAGTGGTCCTGGTTAAGGGCCTTATGCCTGCCATTGACTTATGCAATCTCTTTTCCTGTTAGATCACATCCTTTGATAATCAAGCTTTTGCACCAATCATTTTGGTTCTTGAATTTGGCGCACCATCAATTTTGCTGTCAAATTTGTAATCTATCCAAGAAGCATTTCAATCAACTGGGTCTGCTGTAAATTTTCTGAAGCAGCTGACATTCCCCAGCTTGTTAAGTTGCTGCAATACATGGCTGAGGGTTATGAACTTTTGGATACTTATGCAGAGCATGGGATCATTTCTGTGATTTAACATCAAGATCATCTGCTTTAATTTCGAAGAATGATCAAATCTACTATTGTTATAGACAAAGCGATGAAGATTCTGCCATCTCTGAATAGATGTATCCCTATTTCTATGCCCGTTCATTAAAGCTAAGACATGTCATGAACAAAATAAATCAGTTCTTGTTCGCGTGACAAAACACGTCGCGATGTTACGGAGACTCAAATTGTTAGATAGAATGTGGTCGCCAATGAAGTAAACAAACAAACGAAAGAACAAGAATTTACTAAGCGTAAAGAGAAAAACTTACAAGCATTGCACAACATTTGAAACGAACAGAAAAGTTGACAATCAAGCAGTCCTTCAGGGTCATAGAATGATTGTCGTGTGTCTACAACAAATCGGGCTGGCTTATTTATAACACACTAACTAATAACCATCGCCCCGACGCACATTTACCACGTAGTGATTATCCTAAAACTACTTATCGATTGACTACTACAACGACGCCACTATCGATGCTTCGAATGCACCGGCTCCAGACGTTGAGGTCCCTTGTCGATACTGAAGGCGGTCGATGGAACTCTATCTTCGATGACACTGTCCGTCGATCACCACTCCCTCGGCCCGTTCCAGCATTGATCCTCATCCTGGCGAATACCTCTGTCGATCTCAGTGTCTACCAAAGCTCATCGCTGGAGGCCCAAAATGTTGTCAGTTCTCGCTGCATTCTTGGTCAGATTTGAAGGCTGGAGCAACATGGGAAGAAGATAAAACAGGAGAAGTGACAGGAGTTCCGTTATCCATCTCTCGGCTTATGATCGTGGATCCCAGATCCATTCACTTGCCGTGATACCAAAATTTCTTGGAGGTTTTTGTTATGGAGAATGATGGATCATAAGGTTTTGAAAATTGTTTATCAGTAGGCGTATGACATGTTTGGAATACTTGTATGCAGGAATCTGTTTTTACTGATGCTGCTTCATTACTGGTGGAGCTTTATTCGATCGTGAAAGCCCGACAGGTTCCTTTTGACATCGGAAAATAGATTCAGCTTGATTAGTTGTGGAAACATGGGTAAAGAGGTGCTTTTAGACATGCTCTACGTGCGATCGCCAGGAAGCTGTGGCTGCTTTGTGCCAACCTTTCAGTCCATATCTAAGTATGATTATCTCATTATCATTCAGGAACTTCTGTACCTTTATGGCTTTGTGATTGACAACAATTCAGACTACTAACTATCGATCGCATGGTCGCTGTTCTCATTATACTTGATAATGGTCATTATTCCTGATGTTACAGTTATATGCAGTAAAATTTTATTGGAATCGATTTCGCTAACCAGACACAACCTTTACCTTGTACATCATTTGTTGTTAGGAAATAGACATTGCTGTCATGTTCAGAACAATTCACAAATAAAGACAATACTCAGATAGCCCTCTTTCTCTTACAATGACAAACTCACTGTCAATTTCCCAACTCACAAAATAGCCAACAACATCAATTCTGACCAAAAAAAGGATCCCCTATAAGAAAACCAAATAGTTACCAGAGGAGAGTTTGCCGGCATTGATGGAGATGACGGAGAAGTGAGTGATAATAGCATAAAGGCCAGCATACATTATGCTCTTCACAAACTCCCCTTTCCATGGTTCCTCTGGCCTCTTCCCTGATGATCTCCTCCTCCTCCTCCTCCCTGCATTCCCAACACCACTTTCAACATCCTCTTGGTTTGTCTCCTCCAGCAGATGTTGCCTTGTTGCTGGTGCTGAGCCACTGACATCAGCCTCAGACACAATCTTTCCCATTTCAGCGTTCTTGTTCCTTTTCTTTTATTGTTCCCTTCTGCTTTTCACCGCGTTGAATGAGCTCGTGATGAATACAATAACCAACTCCTCTCCCCCCAACCAAAAGAAAACAAGGGTCTATTTTCTCACTTTTGGCTTGCATGCAGAAGAACCCATTTGCTTAAATGACTAATTCATACGCACTATTACGGAAACAAAGAAATTAGTCGTTCCTGTTGTCCTCAAGAAGATACAAGAAGGAACTTCACGATGGTGCTACAATGGAAATAGGACAGACTGTCATTTACCTTCTGAGAAGGAAACCAGAAGATGGGTAGGGAAGCAGTACGGGAGAGGGGCGTCAGGCGTTTCTTTAACATCCAGAGTAGTCGTCAATTATGGACATTGCGGATGAGAGATATCCTGAGTCAAACAAGTTGTAGTGATTCAGGAAATGGTACAAGAAGTAGCGGTTGCTCCTTTACTCATACGCTTATTGTTTAGGAATCCCCTGCAAGCCCAGAAAAAAGGAAATGTACATCCATTAAGCCACCCCTCTCGAAAAGTACACCAATGCTCCCTAATACATTCTCCAGATGAAATTTGCTCACCTGGAAATAAGCATCGTGGAAAGCCAATGCGAAATCGGCCCACCGGGACATCCTGAATTCCGGCTCGTTCTGACCATATGTACAAGAAAATCGACAGCTCTCTTGCATGGTTCCAGTTCTGTGAGAGTTAAGTATCTTCCAATAACATGCTGGATCGAGTATGACAGGCTCTCCATTTTTGTCAGAGCTATTTTTTCCACTCCACTTGTCTCCATGGAGCAAGCATAGCTCTGTCACCAAATTATCGAACAATGGTGCCATGCGCTTCACGAATTTCTGCACTGCCAGAGGCCAAACACGTCGATGTAAGGACAAGGAAGGCTTCACTATGAGAAGAATCCAGAGCAGCTATACCTTTTTCGTAAATCGTTCAGTCGCCATACTAGTCCAATGCCAGCTTCAATGGATAATCCAGTATTTTTCCCCCATAGAACTGAACCTAGTCAGATTACCAATCGTTTATCTGTTGAGTACTATGAGGAAACATGCCGAATCCATTAGAATCACTTATCTGCTGTCTATGCATTCCTTATACATAAGCAAGAAAAGAAACTGGGTTAAGGTTTACCATACCTGCCGACGGTGTTTTCGACATTGAATCCGAAACCTTCTCTGATTTCCCGGCTATATGCATCTCAGCTAGCTTCTCATGGAGGACAGGCTACATCCAACTAAGTGATTAGGTTAGCACAAAGCTATCCCCCCAAATATCACTGCATACAAGTTTGAATCAGTAGACATAATTTAGGTGATTTCCCCTCGATGCTCCAAACTCGATATATTCCATTATTATGAACGAACCACCTGTTGGAAGAGAACACACCTGGTGTTGCAACGAAAGATTGAGTCAAAAGAAGAGACTTTTAGTGCTAGGTGTTGAGTATAAACCTCACTTAGATTGGTTTTGGTACGTGTATTGTTTGGGTATCAAACATGGCGCATAAGCGTGAGAGTTTTTGCCTCAAACATAGATGGCCCGATTGTTCTGTTCCATCGATTCAAATTAGAAAATCCTCTTATTCGAAGATATCTACTGAAGATGTAAAGCTTGAACAAATATTCGAAACACTGTCATACCTGTTTGTCTTGACAAAAAGGACCCGGCATCTGTATCTTAACAGTTTGCCGATTTTATGCAACCTCCGCCTATTCCCTTCTGTGAGAATCCTTTGCCCTGGATGGGATCTTCGCACATTGCTGCCACTGTAACATCAACAGGCTTAAATCATAATGAACATAACTGTCTCCATCAGACACCGGAGAAAATGACAATTGCAGGTTTGCCATGGGTTTCCAGCATATACTTCTTCTCTGAGGAGGCAAAGATAGCCACACGAAGCGAACTCAATTGAACTCCACAAACTGCCATAACCCAGAATGCTTGAAAGCATCATATCACTACAATCAAGAAGCTCGATCAGCTGCGTTATCTCGGGCGCACGGTTTCAAATTTACCCGAACCTAAATCGCAATGGAAGAACTGAACAACACCACCCAATACCCCACCCAACAATAAACAACACTTTCAGCACAACTGCACCTGTAACTTCCGTCAACCAATGCCCGGATTCCCAACTCCCCCAAATCTTCATCCATGCGATCATTCCTTCTTTCAATCCCAAACCCGCCAGTTGTTTCCAACAAATTCACCATATGGAAGCAGAATCCCCAACATCCCCCCGACACGAGAATAACAGCCTCCAGAAAAGCAGAGCTTTTTTCTTTCCAGAGAACAAATTACACAGCCAAAATTACATTACAACCTGCGAATGCCCTGCGAAGGGCGACACGACGAAGACGAGGACGACGACGGAAGGGGAAGATGGAGGAGGAGGAGAAGGAGGAGGTGCGGCAGGGGAGTATCCCGACAGTCATCACCACCATTCTCTCTCTATCTCTATGAGAAAAATTCCCATTTCACTCACCAGAACAAAATGAGCGGCGAAAATAATTCAAGAGACGACTTGGACTTCGGATGGACAAATGGCGAATTATTTTCGCCGCCCCAATGACTTTCTTTGGCGTGAATTGGGAACTTTTCTCCTCTCTCTGTATTTGCTTCCCTTTATCTTATTGAGTTGGGAGCGGAGAGCAGCTTGCAGTGGTTTCCATGGCTGGAAGGGGAGACGAGGAAGAAGAAGGTCATGAAGCCGTGGCTGTGCTGCGGCATCCCTCCCATCCTCACCCATTGAAGTCGGGCTACTACGGCTCTGGGTCGTATGTCCCGACGTGTGACCTCTGCCGCTGCTCGCTCGATGACTTCGGCTATTCCTGTCCAACTTGTGACTTCTACGCACACAAACGGTGTGCCAATGCTCCCCCGTTGATCCCCTGCCACCCTTTCCACCCCATCCATCCCCTGTATCTGACCCACAACCGGCCCTCCTTCACGTGCAACGCCTGTGATCGGACCCTTGACAATCGCAGCTTGTTTGGATGTGACGATTGTGGGTTCTTCCTTGACCTCCGCTGTGCTCTGTTCACTCTACCAGACCTAGAGGTCTCGGAAGAGGAGCAAATCGTGATCCCGGTTCACGATCATCCCTTGGCTTCGTTCCTGGCTAGTCAGGAGACTGTCTGGTGGAACTGCCGCTGTGCGCTCTGCCACGACCGTCTCCAGGGAGATGCACACGTATGTCTTCGACCTGGATGCAAGTTCCTGATCCACAAGAGATGCAGTCAAGATCTGTACTACAAGGACGGCACAAGGGCACAGAGAGTCTACCACCAACACAAACTAGCAACCTACCACCTACACAAAATAGCAACCTTCACGGAAAGAATGAAGAAATCGATTCGATGTGGAAATTGCGAATCCAACATACTGTCGGGTGAATATTTTGGCTGCAAATGGTGCAAATTGTTTTATCACAGGGACTGTGTGCAAGCCCCAGAGATGGTTCAATACCCTCTGCATCCAGATCATGTCCTAGTCCTGTTCATTCGCCCCAGCCGCAACGAGGTACAATGTCAGTCTTGCTCTTTCTTTGTTGTTGATGATTTGTGCTATAGCTGCACTGGCTGTGATTTCGCTCTACATGTTCGATGTGCCCTTTGGACTCTCCGCTATTGCGAGGAAGGCCGGACCTTGGAAATCATGCCGTCTTGGCATGAGCATCCTCTGCTCCTCTGTCACAGAGCCAACCTTAATTTGGATCGCTGCTCGTGTTGCGGCGACACCTTCCATGGACCGGCCTATAGATGCAATGTGAAGGGCTGTAGGCTCGTACTTCATGAAGGATGTACCGGGCAATCGTCTAGAATCAAGCACCCTCACCACCCAGAGCATCCACTCATTCTCCTGGCAAAGTTCAAGGAACCTCGTCCGCGCTGCAACGCATGTTGCAGGGAGACTTTCACCTTGAGTTTCTTGTGCGAACTCTGTAGATTCTACCTGCATGTCAGCTGTGCTTCTCAGTTTCCATCCCGAAAGCATTACCTCCACGAGCATGACCTCATACGATTCGAGCAGATCCCGTCCTTGGAGTGCAATCGTTGCAACACCATAACGGATTCGCCTGTCCTCCGTTGCGTTCCATGCAACTTTAATCTCCACGAGAAGTGTACCCAGCTGCCAGGAGTTGTGAAGCACAAGACTCATCACCATCCATTGACCCTGAGGGATTTCTTTATGGAGGACGATACCGGGGAGTACTACTGTGATCTCTGTGAGAAAAGGAGGGATGGTCGATTGGGTGTTTACATGTGCTTGGAATGCAAGATGGAGCGACCGTGGACTTTTCATATTGGGTGCATCCTCCCCGAGGTAAAATCGGCTTCTCCATTCTAAGTAGTCGCCATAACTAGAAGGTCTTACAAAGCTGAAAAGTTGTAACCGGGTGTTAAACAGCTTCGAAAGGTGAACGCGATGAAGGTTCATGGTTCCATCATGAAGGAATCCTATGATGAGGTTGCTAAGAAGGAGGAACAGCTGCTCGCATTAGAGAAGAAGGTAGAGGAAATGAAGCGAGAATTGGAAGAACTGAGGAAGAAGCACATGGAACTATCCTTACTGATGTCCCAAGGAGATGACGAGAAATAATTTAAGTGCTTCATGTTTTTCATATCAACCACTCATCATAGCAGAGCACCATAATCTTCGTACTTCTGCTTCTGCATTAGGCTTTCTGGGATTAGGCTGGGGAGGGAATCCTTGCGGAACTTTAGCCTATCTAATATCATTGGTGTGTTCGTATAGTGCTTCCCCTTCGATACGTTTTACCAGGGATGAGTTCATTATGCAGCTGGTTTTATCCTCTTTGCTGTCGATTCATGGGCTCTAGACCATGTTTGTCATCATCGCTGTTAATCTTGGGCGCCTGTTGCGGGGAAACTTTCACCTGGAGTTTCTCTAGCGAACAGTGTCAATCCTACCTGCACTTCAGCTGTGCTTCTCAGTTTCCATCCAAGAAGAATTTCCTCCACGAGTAGGACCATGAAAGATTCGAGGTAACCAATCTTCGGAATGCAATTGTTGTGACACCACAAAAGATTCGCCCGTCCTCCATTGTGTTCCCTGTGACTTCGATCTCCAAGAGAAGTGCACAGCGTCGTCAAAGAGTCGTGAAGCACAAGACTCATCACCATCCATTAACTCTGAAGGATAACTTCATGGAGGACAATTCCGGGGCATACTGCTTCGATCTCTGAGAAACACAGGGACAGTTGGTTGGGCGTTTACATGTGCTTGGTTTGCAAGATGGATCAACTGTGGGTTTGTCATATAGTGTCTCGAGTACATATAACCGTGCGTTGAACAGCTTTGGAAGGTGAACATGAAGACGGTACGTGATTCGGTCTTGAAGAAAACTGCCAAGGAGGTTGTGAAGGAGGAACAGCTGCTTGCATTAGAGAAGAAGGTAAAGGAAACACAGCGAGACTTGGAAGAACTGAGGAAGAGGCTCGCGGAACTATCCTTACTAAAGGCCCAACGATAAAAATGATGATGCAATACTTGTTAGCAGGATCGATCAGACTACACGTCCGCAACTCTGTTTCCGCTCTCAGTGGAACATTAGACCAGCGGATGAAATTCGGTGTCGTTGGGGTTGCTTCCCCTTTCGATTTGTTACATTGTGCAGCTGGTTTTACTGACTGTGCTATCGAATCCTGGCTATAAACTGTGTCCGTTGTCCACGATTACCTTTCTTCTTTCCTCGTAAAGAGACAACAGATTTGTCCCGAGCGATCTCATGCACTGCTAATTGTTGTATCTTGTTCCCGCCGGGCGTCAATGTCATCGCCAGTCGCATAGCCAGAAGAAAACGTCGAATGAGATTAAATTAAATGACAGAAAATTTAAATGGGTTAAATTAAATTTGTGAAACTAAAATCTCGTGAAGAAATCGTATGAAAATATGTAGCGGGCTCTATCTCTAGTCACGAGAAAAGCACGCGATTCCTCTGTTTGTAGATGGTGATCCTGAGATCTGACAGAATTTCAGTAGAAACTTCGGGATGAAATATCAACGAAGTCGTCGAGGTCTATGAGCGTGATCCGGCAGAACTTCGATAGTTTGATGAAGTCGTCGGGGCCTTTGAGCGTGATCCGACAGAGCTTCGGTAACTTGATGAAGTCGCCTTTGGGTGTGATTCGACACAACCTCAAGTACGTTGCAGAAGAACACCGGGGCAATGGACGTCGGCAGAGCTTCGGCGAGCAGGAGGCGGCGAGAGTCTTCGAGAGTTCTAAGAGTCTTCTCTCTACCTATGTGTGTAGTGTGTTCTGCGTGCTCTAAATGAATGAGGAGACCTCTATTTATAGGGTTCCAGAACCTATTTATATTAGGAAGCTAGTCATTGCATATTAGGCAACTTCCCGTGAACCGGACTATGGGCCGGACTTGAACTTGGGCTTAGTTTAGCCCGAAATATTTTTGTTTGGATTGGACTTGTCGCCTTTAGTTATAATCCAATACGTATCTTAGTGGATTTGAACTTATGGCCCATTTTAATTAATTTTTTTGTGGATTGTGTTTATTGCCCATCATACACACTTAGGTAATACTTGTTGGGCTTAATATTTCAGAGCCTAAAATTTGATGTCTACAAATGCCCCCACTTTAATTTAATTCTCGTATGTATATACGATGGGGAGAGGATAGTATTACAGTATTCAAGTTTCTTTGAGACTGTTGTCAATCATTTACGTGCACTCCCCCCTCTCCTCTTTTTTAATACATTATCGAGAGCTCATGACTAAGATAACCATGTAGAAAAGTTAACACTCGGGGTTTGCTCTCATCCTTTCTATGTTTCGCCACTCTGGGCTATGCAAGTTGATTCTGCATACTGCATTGATTACCGTTTGCAAGGGGGTGGCCGAAATGGGGGTCAGATGCCCTTCACTTATGTTGATGCGATCTTCTTCCACTTTCCTTGTAAAATTAGATTTTTCTTTCTTGAATGCAGAAGCTGTACCTGCTCTGGTAGAAAAGAGCTTTGCGAAACAAAGTTCATTGAGCTTCATCCGCTCATTGGTCGGATTCTGAAATTCTTCTGTGTGTCTGAAGGAATTCCTCTTCTTCAACTCAGTAAATATCTCAGTAGTAGACCTCCCAGATGCACGAATTCAAATTTTTCTGTACTTTGTATTCTAATTAGATAATTTCTGTAAGTTCGTGTTAGTTGCTCCAACTGATAGAAAGCATTAGTACGATGCGAGCATTTTTTAAGAACAGGTCCGTCCAACTTCTCTCAAGTGCATTCATCATAAGACAAGTATGTCCGTTTCACAAGAGCTTCATCACAAACCATTTGAAGAGCTGAGGGCAATCACACACTGGGGCTGATTCTAACTCTCTTCACTAATATTTATTAATGAATTGCCATATTTAGCCCAATAGGTTTTTTTAATTTTCTTTTTGCAAGAACTTTTAGCCAGGACTCAAAAGTCCAAGTATTATGGATATGAGACTTCCCAACCCAATTGACAAGGAACTCATACGAAGAACTATCCTTTTCCAATCTCGCACAATCTTCCATTGAAGATTTTGTAGTTTCATTAGGGACAGTTTTTTTTTTTTTTTTTGTATCTACCCCTCCTTCATTAGGCAAATCCATCTTATCTGTCACAATATCATCATCTCCTTTACTTTTTGATTTGAAATCCAATTCAGAATTAGCCATCACAGAAATTTTTTTCGAAACATAACAGAAGGCCAGATAAGCGTCCTCACATTCACTGGTGGCATTCTTCTCTACTGGTGATTCCCCTGCATCTTCATTCACTTTTTTAATACTATTTTTAGTGCTTTTGGTGGAACAATTTTGTCCAAAAGAAAAATTTGCCGAGTGTGATTTGC
The DNA here is from genome assembly GCA_029817715.1 of Melastoma dodecandrum. Classification (NCBI taxonomy): domain Eukaryota; kingdom Viridiplantae; phylum Streptophyta; class Magnoliopsida; order Myrtales; family Melastomataceae; genus Melastoma; species Melastoma dodecandrum. The sequence goes on along the minus strand of JARUPY010000158.1, from coordinate 559,018 downwards.
CTCTATGACCGGATTGATGGAACGACTCTTATCTGTGGGGGTAATGTATTATAAATTTTATTCCTTGACCACCTTACACATTGATTACGGATGTAAAAATGGTGCGCATATATCTCAAATTTATTGTATAATAAAACCACAACATATGCACTTAATTCCGATTTCTTCATCCAACCTCCCATCGTGGTCTCCTCGACGACACGGATCATGTTGGTACTCCTCGTCGGTGATTTTTCCTTTTTCTCGGTTGTCATCCTCAACGCTCTTTTTTTTTCCGCTCCGACGTCTTCGAGACATTGGTCGAATTCCTTCCACAAAGCTCCTAGTTCGACTTCCTTCGTAGTCTTCTTAGGGAATCACCCCATTCAATGGGACGATTTTTTTTTTCCGCAACACGTAGTTCCCTTCCCTTTATTTTTCTTGAACTCATCTTGCGATATGTTAAACGTATGTTTGTTCCTCGCATATATATATTATATGGATTCACGTGAAGTGAATAGATATAAACATAATATATGTAAATATATTAGTAAATATTCATTCCCCTTTTTCTTCGATCCTCAAGGTAATATTATCCCCCCATATATATTATAGCCAAAAAGTAGAATAAGGAACAATCTTGGAGTACGGGGAATGAAATACGTGGGTTTCCCAAAGAATAGAAGGAGACTCCGCAAAGATTTCTTTTTGACGAATCTCATACACTATCCCGTAATCAAAAGACTGGCCGAGGAAATCGCTAGAAAAGAGGATGAGGCTCACACAATGGAGGAAAAGGTAGAATTAGATGAACTGCTGAAGAAACACACGGATCTGATCTCCGAAGAGGAGAAGAACATCGTAAGCCTCATCGATCACATCCTTTGATTGCATTGTAGTCCACATCTGTCAGTTATCATAGCAAGGGTGTTTATTCTTCAATTAATTTCTCTCTGAACTTCTCTTGGCTTGAAGCTGGCTCGTTTACATGAAGACTGGCTGCCGTTGTGCTGCCTCAGTTTATCAAGAAGATCGACGCAAAACGAAACAACCGTTTGGACAAGAGATGTCGGTCATCGACCTTGAATAATCTCGATATATGATTCATTGTACGATTCTTCATCAACAGAAGTCAGTTGAGTTTTGTCCCCTATTTCCTATATGAAGAACCAAAAACAAGAAGGGATCGATTTGGCCAACCGTGTTCTACTTGAAGTAATCCACGAGAATCCTAAGCTGTCCGGACCGCACTCCCAAGTGCCGGTTCGTGCAGATGAGAAGGGTGGTCATCAAAGAACCAAGCACACTCGAAACCAAGTCCCTAACAGAAAGGCAGGAATGAATTTTGCCAACTTCTGCAACTATTGGGAACCAAAACGAATGACCATATCAAGTGATACAACAGGGACGAACACGTGATGCTGCTTCCATTTTGTTTGCGGATTAACAAGTCGCGACATAGCGGGGACTAAAAAAGGAAATATGGTCGTCAAGACTTTTAAACAGAGTAAATGTAAAGAACAAGAATAACATAGTGAATAAAAGGCTTACTTCCATTTCTGGAAAAAGATTTCAGGAATTTGAATGATTGTCATGTGTTTACAAGAGATCCCTAAAGATTGGATATAGATTCTATCCTAAAACTAGGATAAAGATAAAGTGTCTGATTTGTGCGTTATTATGTTTTGACCTTCTGGTCATGCCTTCTATTTATAGAGAATTCAGTGATTGATCATTCAACTTTCATTTGAAAGTTATTGTTTTAATTGTCATCTTTTTCAAGATTGTCCTAGTCTGACTGTGTTAGATTTTTGACTGATTAGATTCTCTTGACTAATTTGTCCCAGTTAGATTTTCTCAAAGACTTTCATATCGATAGAGTTAGATTTTACGGAGAGAATCTTCCATATTTATTCTCTTAGCCGATCATCGACTAAATCAAATTTGTTAGTATGAGGTTTTTACAGACTAATTTGGAAAATTAGATTTTTCTTAAATCGACTTAAATATTATATTAGTCGATTGTGCTCTACTCAAATCACATATGATCCAAAATTATCTGGTATAAACGTTTGCCATCCTCGACAATTAATGAAGAGATTTTCTTTGAATTAATCGTTGTCATCTTTTTCTAGCCACATATCTCAGTCGATAGGAAATATATTCTCTAATCGATGATTGACTCGAAAATATTCCCCTTTGAAAAATAGTCAATTGTTTTTTATTACGACAATAATTTAAATAAGGGAAACTTTTGAAAAATTAACTTTGATGGTTCAAAACCACTAATTTTAAGACAAGTTTTGTCCCTTATCAATGAATCAAAATGTCGTACCCCATCTCATAATTAACTTTTTCGAATGGCTTAATATTTTTAGTCGATTAAATTTTAGAAGTGTCACATATTTGTCGATCACCCTTAACAATCATTTGTCGGATGTTACTGGGAATATACATTTTTACCCTTATGAATGGCATGACTAGTTCATTCGACTGAATTTTAGAAGTGCCATGAAATTGTAGATCACTTTCGATCGTTTGATCTTGGGAGCATCATGCATTGGTTGATCCTCTATGGCCATTTGTCGGGTTTTAATAAGAATTTGCGGAGAGTTACATATTTTTGAATCACTCTTGGTGGTTATTTGTCAGGTTTCCATATGAACATGCATCGAAGTAAGAACCACCAAATGCAAAGTCATCAAACGCAAAGTTTCAAATTTCCAACAAATACTTTCTAACCGCTCCGTGACACTACGTAGGGCAATTTTTATAGTAATTCGTGCATCCGACTCTCAGATTGCAATTTTCAAAGCCTCGTCCGAATCTTCATCAGGGGACCGAGCCAACCCTTCGTCATAGAAGGGATCATCATCCCAGTCACTGCATAAAAAATGTGTTGACATTTCGCATATTCACACGAGATTCGTTTCCTACTCCCACTGTGGTCGCCAAAAACGTGTTTGCGGACGAACACGTCGTGATACAATGATGATTAAAAAGGTTCAAGAAATATGGTCGGCAAGACTTTTAAGCAGACATAAATGTAAGAACAAGAACAAGATCACGTGAATAAAAACGCTTACTTCTATTTCTGTAAAAAGATTACAGAAAGACAATCAAGCAGCCCAAAATTATCTGATGTAACCACATTCCATGCCTTCTTGTTTCTTAGACCAAGCAAAGGTGTCATGATCCCGCAGACCTTCCCTTCGGACTTGTTTTGATTGAGTTTGGAATAATTTGTTGAGTAGATTTAGTCCACGCAATGATAGGCCGGGTCATGGGCCAGACAAGGACCGGGTTGGCCCCGGAAGCTGCCAGCTCGATGACGCGGTGATCACGCAAATGCCAATAGTTGTCTGTCAACTGTTGTGTTGGCACATAACATTTCTGTCTCGATGTGGGGTTGGCAGTATAATCTCGTGGGGGGATGTCGCAGGAGTCCTAGTGGTGGTTTCTCTAGACTTAGCCATTACTCCTATGCGGGTTCTGAAAGATCCTCTCACTGGACCAGAGTGTAGAGCAATATCTGAAAGAGTGGTGGATGACAGACTGTCAGTGATCCTGGTTAAGGGCCTCATGCCTGGCATTGACTTATGCAATCTCTTTTCCTGTTAGATCACATCTTTTGATAATCAAGCATTTGCACCAATCATTTTGGTTCTTGAATTTGGCGCACCACTGATGAACTGTCTGAAACAGTTGATTACCTCAAGAAAGAATTTGAGATGAAAGACCTCGGAAAAACAAAGTTATGTCATGGCTGACAGATTGGGCATTTAGAAAATAAAATTTTTGTCCATCAATCTGCTTATACATCAAAGGTATTAAAAAGATTTTATATGGATAAAGAGTATCTATTGAGTAGTCCAATGGTCGTGAGATCGCTTGATGTAAATAAAGACCCATTTCGACATCGAATGAATGATGAAGAACTAATTGATCCTGAAGTACCATATCTTAGTGCTATTGGAGCAGTAATGTATCTTGATAGTCATACTATACCTTATATATCGTTTGTTATAAATTTATTAGCAAGATATAACTCATCTCCTACAAGCAGACATTCGAATGTGATAAAACACATATTTAGATATCTTCGAGGTACAACAGATATGTGTTTAAATTATCCTTATACGCCTGAAGCAAAATTGATAGGATATGCAGATGCAGGATATTTATCCGATCCTCATAATGGTAAATCTCAATCGGGTTATGTATTCACATGTGGTGGTACTGTTGTATCGTGCAGCAGACTATTACTGTCACATCTACTAATCATTTTGAGATTATAGCGATTCCTAAAGCAAGCAAAGAATGTGTATGGTTGAGATCTGTTATACATCACATTAGAGAATCATGTGTTTACATGTAAATAAGAATGACCCGACGACATTATATGAGGATAATGCTGCTTGCATTGCTCAACTCAAAGGATGATATATCAAAGGCGATAGAACGAAAAATATATCATCAAAATTCTTTTTCACTCACGATCTCCAGAAGAGTGGTGATATTGACATTCAACAAATTCGTTCTTCAGACAATCTGGCAGATTTATTTACAAAGGCTTTGCCTGCGACGACCTATGAGAGGCTTAGACATAAAATCGGTATGCGTAGACTTGGAGATTTACGATGAGGCTATGAAGAGGAGGAGTAAAAATATTATACTTGGAGACTTGGAGATTTACGATGAGGCTAGGTTTTTAAAGAGGCAATATCATAATGGTCATTCAAGGGAGAGTATTATGAATATTTGTAAATGCCATTATGACTCCGAGTAGTACGAGACTCTTCGCCCGCCGAGACTTTTCATCTACCAAACACCTTTCATATACCGAGACCCTCTACCGAGACGTTTCATTTGGTTATACTATAAATAAAGGGTCTTGTAAGAAGTATTTTGTACCTTCGATCGAAATCAATAAAGAAATTATTTCCCCCTTTTTACGTTCTTTCTCTTGTGTATTTTCTCAATCTTCTTCCTTCTTGTTTCGTTTCTTTACAACAGTAATAATTTTCTCATTTGGTACTATTTAAACAAATAGGTTGCTTCGGTGGATATGGCCGGTAGTTAAGAAATCGTTGATGCTGTCGACACAGTCGATGATTTTGACCCTGCTAATGACGGAGTCGATGGATGTGGCCTTTGCAGGAAAATGTGGTTTCCTTTATTAACAATATAATTTTCTTAATTAGCAAAAATATATTGCTTTCAACTTTTAATGGTATAATATGTTTTTGTTAATTTAAATAATATTCAATGAAATATTCTATATTTGAATTAATAACATAATTAAAAATTATTTAATCGTTAAAATATATAGAAATAGAATCATTGACAAATAATAATACCTTTCCATCCTAAGATGATGTACAAAATATTTTTGTTATAGTTTTCTTATTTTAAAAAACATATCTTAATTAGAGAAGTTTCGTGTCAGGCTTAACTCTGTAGTGTTACAAAACGTAAACTATTGATGTACAACGGCCTTCTTTGGCCTTAGGATGGGCTTCTGTGACCTCTGGCTCTGATAATAATGTTGTACAGTAGTTAACGCGAACTGTTCAATAAGCTGGAACTTTTAGGTGAAAGCGTGACATACTATATATCTTCATTTTCAACACCTATTACACATCATCAAAACCGGGTACGATCACTTTTTTAGCATGTGATAAACAAAAAGGCCGTGCATAGCTTTGTTCCATTTTAATATTAGGCGGGAAAAAATTTTGCAAAATAGGATAGATAGTTTCGAACTTCTAAAAATAATACTCAAAATTTGAATTTTGTAAGTTCGACTTGTTCTTAAAGAAGTTAAACTTATACTTCATAAATTTATCCTACCTAGTATTTGGACATAACAACATTTATTTCTTGCTCATTAATATCAACAAAAATTTTGAATACCACAAGCTCTCCATTGAGATCCCCAAACTTTGCTGCCATTAATATCAACAAAATCTATGTTGGGATTAGCTAACTTTTAAATATTATAATAAAATATTTTCTAACAAAAAATATGTATAGAGCAATTAATATTAAAAAAAAAATATGTAGGGATTCGCAAACTTTTCTGCCATTAAGGAAAAAAATAGCGATTTAAATTATTTATATGTTGCTAATCTACAAAAAACCGGTTATTAATGAAATAATTAATTTAGCTCGTCGATATTCGACAACAATAAAATATTGTTGTGATACTTGCATAATAGATAAGGAGCCATTTTTCATGTCGTCTTAAATCTATTACATTATTTTTATATGGAAAATTGTATCTATATAAACTAATCCTGCGCCTTTCAGACACCGACATCTCACAAAGAAAGCCACAATACAAACAAATCTCTTCCGTAGGTATGGCTGTTAAAGAAAACGATGCTAGCGTCGTCGACGCTGTTGATGATTGCGATTTTGGTAACGATGCACTCTATCGATGTGGCCTTCGCGGGAGACTGCGAGCGAAGATGTCACGTCAAATGCGTGGATCGTAAAGGAAGTGCCTATGAATCATGCTACAATAGATGTGTACGCGCCAGATGCAAGATGCCAAACCAGGATCTCGATTCTTCTTACGTTCCAGTTTCTGATCCGAAGATCCAGTGTGGAGCGGAATGCGTTTCATCTAAATTCATGGACGGTCGCACCGGTACATTTCAATATTCCCCAAAAAGAAAATCACGACTGGACGAATTCGTGTCATTTTGAAGCTTACACTTTGTTTTCGCTGGACGATTTTAAATTCTTTCTTTGGCTCTTGTTTCGCAGATGTTACTGCATCAACGTTTCTATCAAACACAAATTATTCTAGACTAATATTCATAATCATTTCACAAAAGATGATTTATACTATGTCATATGCTAATCAAATTCAGAATCATAAGACATACGACAAAAATAATTTTGAACATAAAATTTATGAAACAAAAAAAAATCAATCTATCATATGTAAAAAATCAGTTTATTTCAAATTTATGACGATTTCTTCCTCGGTGAGTTGAGTTCGACGGGACTTCGAGGTTCGTTTTCTAGTGACACACGACGAATCGAGTTTGAGCTCATGACGTCTTCGGTTAGTTGAGTTCAATGATCGGTTTCCAAGTTTTGCCCACGATCTTCGGCCGTTACATATGTTCCCTGACGGTTTCTTCCGCGAATTCTTAACGGTTTTATCTATTAGTCTATACTTAATAGGTTTCTCGTTATCCCATTTTAAGGCAGGAATATTAAACCTCACGAAAGGCTCTTCTTTGTCCCTAGCAACAACGGTTGTAAGTGTTCCGCATCTTTATTCGTTTGTCATCACATTTGTGTTTATCTCATCGGCGAACACATTTTTATCGAAATTCATTTTCAAATCATTCTATTTTTAAGAATGAGAGAGTTACATATGATCAAACAAACGAATAACTTAAGCCCTTAAATTAGATTAGACAAAAATTTTAGTTTTTAATTTAATTATATAATAAATAGATTTTCCAAGAATTTCATCTAAAACTAAAATTCAACCCTAAGCTTATTATTTGACAAGTAAAAATGGAGGATCTAATCCATACATGACAACAAATCCATTTTGGCATCCTTCACCAATCAAAATTGCCTAACCGAAATCAAAATTGCAAGTGTCACAAACAAAATATTAAGCCAAGCACCAAACATTTGTATCAATGTCATTCGACAAGGTTAAGCATAATTATTAATAAATTAGAAGAAAATTAAGTCATGAGAGAAAAATCTTCCAAAATTAAGTTATTAAGACATTGATAACAAGTAATAACGAGCTTGATTTGGGTGAAATATTTCTCATAATTTCTTAAACATGAGGAAACGGCAACAAAAAAACATTCCTGTGCTCCATCATCCATCATATGTTCTTCTAATTAATTTCAATTCGTGGGACGAGTTGGAGGTGGGAATGCCAATATTCCCCTTCCCCCTTCCTGCATTTCTCCATCAACAGCGGACACCCAGAAATGCTGAGATATTCCAGGGAGTCGGGGAGCCCGTCCTTCGGCAACCACCTCAGCCTCTCACAAGAATAAATATCCAATGATTGAAGGGAGGTGAGGTGGTCTCTGAGCCCCCCCACCCACCCTCTCCAACTTCTCCATTATCCCAAAAGTCAATTTAACGAGGGATGAGGGGAGGATGCTACTCCAATCTGCATCTGAACGAGGAGGAGGAAACACTTCCATCTCATCCATCTCATCCATCCATTCCATCCTTCCCAGAATTGTCAATTCTCGTAAGGCGGTGAGATCCCTCAACCCCCACTCCCCAATTGGTTGATTCAACTTTTGGCATTCCCGAATCACAAGCGATTCCAGATATGGAGGCAATCCTCCTCTAGGTAAGCTTGTGATGCCTTCACAGTCCTCAATAGATAGTTTCTTGAGGGAGGTGAGGCGATGCATGTCTTGAGGCAAATTATTCACATTTGGACAGCTGCCAAGCATAAAACGAGATAGGTTGCAGGGGAAGCTTGTAATGCCTTCACAGCCCTTAATAGATAGTTCCTTGAGGGAGGTGAGGCGATGCATGTCTTGAGGCAATGACTTCACTTTTGGACAACTGTAAAGCCAAAAACTGGACAGGTTGCAGGGGAGTGTAGGGAATACGTCCATCTCTAATTTCCGAGAATTTAAGATGGAGAGGAAGGAGAGGGCAGACAGGTGTTGCAAGCTGTCAGTCAAAGTCGTGAGGCTTGTGCAATGCAAAATTTCCAATCCCCGCAGAGACTGAGAGACGGGACTATCTTTAGGAGCTATATCCCTTATCGACACGAGTCCATTGAGATCCTGTAGGCGAAGCTCCTCGAGAGAACCTGGAAGTTCAAATAGAGACTGTGGGAGGCTCTGACATCTGTTAACCCCAAGTCTTCTCAACGAAACAGGCAGTCCCTCGCTTGGGAAGGAAGATAGCTTATAGCAATCGGATATACTAATCTCTTCCAGAGATGTAAGCCCAGATAAATCATCCGGCAGCTTCACTATATCTCCACAATCCATTATTTCTAGTTCCTTCAGCTTATGGGGCAGTAGTTTCCAGCCAGCCCCGGCTACGAATGACTTAAATTGAGGACAATCATCGATCCACATCTCTTCCAGTGAAACCCAAGAGCTCTAGAATCATCTATCAAAGTGAACAAGCTGGGGAATGTTTTTAATTACCATCTTGGTTATGGATGTAAGGCCAGCCAGACAATTCAACGTTTCCCCATCGCAACCATCAATATAAATCTCGGCAAGAGATGGAAGGCTAAGACTGCACCCTCCTTTCAGTTTGGGACAATTCAACACCTTTAGATGGCGGAGACAGGGGAATGGCTGGCCATCATGGAACAACCACTTCTCCCAAGATTTCATGGTTGTGAAACTCAAACTCCTCAGTTTCGGAAAATATGGCTTTTCGGTCCCGCAAATCTCGGTACCTATCGAAGAGACTGAATCAAGACCGCTTATGTCCAAACTTTTGAGGGAGGGAAGTTTTCCCAAGGGAGGCAGCGAATCTACACTTCCACAGTATGCAAGGGTTATCCTGACAACATATTTCAAACGGAGAGGATTATCAAACCAGGATGAGAATCGTTTTCCCCCATAGTGACGTATGCTGAGGGACTCGATATTTTCCGAAGGTTGCAGATGTTGGAGGAGGAGCTTGAATTGATGGTCATTTTCCCTTGAAACTCCAGAACAAGATCCCCAGTCGAGGCTTAAGTCCAGAACCCCTTCCTTTCCAGGTAGATTGGCAACACTTGCATCCTTAATGTCATCTACGGCCAGCAAATTACTTATCGTCAACCCTCGCTGAAGGCACTTGAGGGGTCCCAGTTGCTTTAAGTCTCGACCGACTTCTTTACCTACAACAAAGTTGGAAAGTATTTCGAGATTGGTCAAATCACCTATTCGTGGAGGCATCTCTCGCAAACGATTTGGGCCTGATATGTCGAGGTGGAGAAGTTTGGTCAGCTTGTGGATGTTCTCAGGCAACTCCTTTAGCTTACCACACTCTCGAAGTAGTAGAGATTGCAACTCGACCAACTCACAAATTGATTGCGGCAACACTTCGATTGTTGTATAAGAAAGGTCGATGGAACGTAATAGCTTCAACTCTCCAATTCGGTTGGGCAGCTCGCTGACTTGAAAGCCCCGTAAGGATAACATCCTTAGGTTCTTCATATTCATTGTCAATTCACATATCACCTCCCCTGATACGTAGACAGTTGACTCTCGGAATGCTGAAATTTGGAAAGCCGAAAACGTTCTTAACTTCTTCATTTGGCGATACACATCAAATCTCTTTGAATGAAGGCTTTCATAACTTTGTGTGACAATTGACGCATGACGCACTCTACCCAGCGACTTCCCATGACAGCCGGAACCATCTTTATACTCATCCGAGCTGAAGTATGAGCAATCATCAATCGACTTTGCAAGGTCATTGACCAAATCGTGCATCGAATAATAGGACCCCTCCTCATCCCTTACTTTATGAAGAAGTGATACGGCTTCTAACTGAAGGAGATATTTCATCCCTACTTGTCGGTATGTCTGGCTGGTCCCTTTTTGAAGCAAACCATGTATGATCCACATTCGAATTACCTCATCCTGGTCGAACATGTAATCCTTCGGGAATACCGCACAAGCCGCGAAGCATCTCTTCAAGTGGACGGGCAGGTGGAGGTAGCTTAACTTCAATGCGGGTGGAATTTTTCCCTTTTCGCTCCAAATAGAGTGAGTTAACAATTCCTCCCATTCCTTCTCATTTTTGAAGCGAAGAAGTCCTCCGATCGTCACCACAGAAAGAGGCAACCCCTTACATTTTTCAGCTAATTGAACTGCAGTATCACGAAGAAGAGGGTGTTGTTCAAAGTTTTTCTCGCCGAGAGAGTGATAGGCGAGCAAAGATACACAATCCTCAAATGGCAGCAAGTCCAAATTCGTCGGACGAGGGTCTCCAACAGATTGGGTTACCTCGAGGTTTCTTATAGTGAGCAATATCCTACTTCCTTTACTTCCAGAATATAGGGGCTTGAACAGAGATTCGAGAGCTTTATAATCAGCATTCCAGACGTCATCCAACACAATGAGGAACTTCTTTCCGGAAAGTTTTTCTTGGAGAGAGGTCTGGAGCTGATTCAGATCCATTACCACACTGAATGAAGACGGCTGAAAGTGGTCCAGGATGCTTTTCGTGATGGCGGCCTCGTCAAATACGTCAGAAACACAAGCCCAGGCTTTGACTTCAAATCCGGCATCCTTGTACAGCTCCTGTGCCAGGGTACTTTTACCGAGTCCGCCCATCCCCCAGATTGAAACAACGTTAAAGGGTCGGGAGGAGTCATAGGTTGCTTCAGATCCGGTCAATCGACCGAGCAGCTCCTCGATTAGCTTCTCCCTGCCAACAAACTTGGGCTCAGGCATGGAAGTGGTGACGAAACGAGGCCAGTCGTTGGTAGGCTTGCTCGTCGAATTCTGGACTAATTTGAGCGTGTCTATGCGGCTGTTGATTCCATCCAGTCTTCGTCCCACCTCCTCGATCTGGTTGGCCATGTGATGATCCGAGATCAGGGTGGGCGGGCTGAACCGAGAGCAGCAAGCGATCAGGCGCTGAGGAAGTCTAGTCCTCTTTGACAAGGCCTGTAGCTTTGGTGCCTCTCGCTTGGCTTCAGCAGAGAACTCCTCGAGCAGATCTTCCATGTCGTAGGCAACGTCCCTGAGGTCAGAGAGCCACGTGGCAGTAGCAGTGTCGCCTTTCATCATCATTTCCTCAGCAGAATCCAGCAAGAGTTGGATGGTCGGTAGCATATCTTGCCACGCCTTGAGCTTGCCGGAGATGCTGGTGATCCGGGAATACTCGTCGAGGAGGAGGGGACCGATCAGTTTGAGGATAGAGGAGAGGAAATCCATTCGTCTCTTCTCTTGAGGGGATTTTTGCTTCTTCTTCTTCTTGCTGCTGCTGCTTGTTCTAACGCTTCTCACTCAAACTAAGAAATAGAGGATGGAATTGGGACACTTTTTCCCCCATTAACCCAACCGCCAAGTCTCTGTTGTGATTTGACTTTTGGTCAATAAATAATAATTTGTCACATGGCCGACCATGTGACCATGTGATAATTGCATATACATTAAACAATGATTTATTCTTTTATTACCTCTGAATAAAGAAATAATTTTACTACTCGATAATTGAAGAGAGGAATCATTCTAAGTCGATAATTGGATACAATAAATCCTTTGAAATTTAAAAATTGCATTTACAAGCCCAAGGCCGGCTTACTCTTTTACTATGGCCAAACTCGGTGACTGTATTTGTATTTGATGATTTCACCATGACCCCTCCAAATCTCAAACAAACTATGAAAGAAATCAACGTCTCGTGTGTTCGAATACATCACTTTTTCGTTTTAGATCTGAATACATATGTATGCTAATTCTTTGTAGTTTTGTTGCGAGTCTTTGTTTATTGTTAGCGATACCCGACATATCCACATGCCAAATCAGCACACAAACCCAATGGATTTTCACTCTAAAACCAATTAGCTGGAGTCAATTTTCTTTCCGATTGTAGACTTGGGTTTGCCCCATTTTAGTGGCAACCCTTTCAACATTTATTTTTCATTGTCGATAATTGGATACAATAAATAATATATACTTTGAAATTTTAAAATTCATTAATGAAATGTTTGTGTTTGGATTAGTTGTTAGTGCTGGAATTAATAATTAATATTTTTATTTTTTTTATTTTTTCTGTTATTAGGTCAAGCTCACATTGTCAACTCCCCCACAAACAAACAAAAATAAGTTTGTTTGACTTTGTTTTAGATTTGATCAAGATTTATAGTTTCCGAACAAAGAAACAAAGTTATTTTGATTATTTATGACTTGTATGAGATGATAAGTAGTAATTTGTCAGATATAAAATGAGCTCAGAGACTCTGACTGGATTAGCTGTGAATTGCGTACATATAACAATTTGTCACATGGCGGACCATGTGACCAAGTGACCATGTGATAATTGCATATACATTAAACAATGATTGATTCTTTTATTACCTCTGAATAAAGATATAATTTCACTTCTCGATAATTGAAGAGGGGAATCATTCAAAGTCTTTCTTTATCGATAATTGGATACAATAAATTCTTTGAAATTTAAAAATTGCATTTACAAGCCCAAGCCGGCTTACTCTTTTACTATGGCCAAATATTGTGACTGTATGTGTATTTGATGATTTCACCATGACCCCTCCAAATCCCAAAAAAACAATGAAAGAAAACGTCGCGTGTGTTTGAATTCATCACTTTTTCGTTTTAGATCTGAACACATGTATGCTAATTCTTTGTAGTTTTGTTGCTTGTCTTTGTTTATTGTTAGTGATACCGGATATGTCCACATGCCCAACACACAAGCCCAATGAATTTTTCCTCTAAAGCTAATTGATGAGGGAGTAGCCCACTAGGCTATATATAGTGGGCTGGAGTTAATTTTCTTTTCCGTTGTAGACTTGGGTTTGCCTCATTTTAATGGCAACCCTTTCAACATTTATTTTTCATTGTCGATAATTGGATACAATAAATAATATATACTTTGAAATTTTAAAATTCGTTATTGAAATGTTGTGTTTGGATTAGTTGTCAATCTTGTTTGTTAGTGCAGGAATTAATAATTATTATATTTTTTTTTTATTTTTTTCTGAGATTAGGTCAAGTTCACATTGTCATCCTCCCCCACAAACAAACAAAAATAAGTTTGTTTGACTTTGTTTTAGATGAGATCTCTGAGATTTGGTCAAGTTCACATTATCATCCTCCCCCACAAACAAACAAAAATAAGTTTGTTTGACTTTGTTTTAGATTGGATCAAGATTTATAGTTTCCGAACAAAGAAACAAAGTTGTTCTGATTATTTATGATTTGTATGACATTATTTCATAAATTCTTATATTCGTCTGATTTGATTTTGAAATTTTCATTTGACAATGTTTTGTTGGCCTAAAGATTAACTTAAGAGGGGTGAATTAGTATTAATGCCTAAAGGGTAATTTTACGACGGAAGACTTAACCTCCGGTAAGAACATAACCTTTGTGAGATTTCTATTAGCTACAGAGTCTATCGAACAAAACCCGAAGTTATCCGTCGTATACGTCATCGATCAAACCAATGGAATGATTTTTAATAACTTTCAAAACCTTAGAGGTTCAGGTTTAAAAGGACGTGTAGAGTATAAATAATATAGCACAACCTCCTGTAACTCGTCTATCAACCTTCTGTAACTGCGCAGTTATCCTTCTGTACGATAACACTTATGAAATAATTAGCAAATAAGAGTAAATAAGATTCGATTTTTTAGTAATTCGGTAGAGACTACCTACGTCCACTCTCACCCAAAATGCAGGGTGGTTATACTAATCAAAACGTATTAGTGATGTAGAAGATGATACAGGATCAGCCATCTATAACACATGCACCCGAAGGTACTGTACTTTTACAAGTTTGCATAGGTTAGCCTGACTGACGATTACATGAGTTAGCGTGATTAACAATTGTAACCAGGTGTTTGGACGTTCTCCTCCTCAAATGGTGTCCTCGCCAATTGCACTTCTACCCACTGTGACTTTTCATCGGCTCCTCACCGAGTAATCCATTGTCTCCTCACCTAAAATGCACAGCAACCTGCAGGGACTTCCCCTCGGATCCTCACCGAGTAAACCCTTGACCCCCTCGACACCTCACGGAGTAGACGTTTCTGCACACAACCACAAAAAACGTAATTACAGAACTAAGTCAGTCCCTAACCTTCTTTGCTCCTAGAGTTATCGAACTTTACTTCGGCCCACCGCACGTTGACACGTCCTAGTGCATGTCACTACAACGTTATCCATAGCTTCTAATCGATGTTTGCCGCCCTCCAGGTCACTTTTTCGAAAGCTTCACCAATGACACTGCTTTCCGTAACTCACGCTCCTCATGTAGTGCGAAAAGAACACGAACGACAAACTCAAAGAAAAGTCAACCGAATGTTATTGTCTCGCCACTATTCTACATTTATACACTATTATAATAACTAACAATGTCGAGTTCTTCTGTTTGTAACTATTCAAATGAATTTAAATTAGTCTAGTATGTTAATGGACATTGTACCGCAATAGATGGAAAGTATCTTGATGTAGAACAACGAATGTAATATGTTAGTGCAACAGTCATATTAATCACAGAAAATTATTTCCAAATTGCGGCAGCATTACGTCTATCATGTTACCATTAGGAATCAATCAAAGATTGATTGATTTCGTCCCTAGCAAGTAACAGATTATCAGAAGGTTCTGCAAACGTGTAACCTTATGTAAAAGGAAATAATCCTCGATCTATTTACTAATCAAGTTGATTTCATCCAAACGTCATTTCATACGTACCTGGACGTTATCATTATTGAAAAGGTTTAAAGAGGTTCGTCCATATCATATTATAAATGAATGATGACGTTCTTTAACCTTCCAATGTGAGAAATATATTGTCCCAAAAAAATGGAAAGATATGATCTCACCATTTATTTTGGTAAGAAATTCATGTCTAATTAATACTAATATGATTGATAATCTCCCGATTCTTGATGATGACAAAACCTCCTCTTATTGAGGGAAATTATTTTTACAAAGTACTCTTTAACTCCCCTAAATTATTTTCAGGTGTATGGTCAAGGTTTGAAGCACTATAGCTCCTGTACCTAGACATAGAGTCTTTAGGTGATATATGAGCATAAAAGCATTCTTACAAAACATATTTTGTTCTATGCTACAGACCCTACGGCTTCTGCTGTTAGAAGATGATAATATTTCAAATTATGTACATTAGGCAAAATTGAAACCTTACATAACCTGGAGAAGAATGTTAGCAACATGAACTTAACAAAGCTTCTATAACCCACTGAATAAACACAAAGCGTTGAGCTTCAAAGAGTATTCAACTTCAATGAGTTCTCTCTTCCTCAATAAAATCTCTCCCCTTTTGCATCGCATCAAGAAGAGAAAGATAGAAAAATTTCGACGGTAGATATTGAGAAAAATTTTGGTTTTATTTAGCAATATCAAACAATAATTGTACATAGAACTTGCAGAAGAGAGATAGTAGAAGGTGTCATAGCACCTACAAACGTCGAAACCATACCACCAAACCATAAAAGACATAGTATCTGGCTCAAAAAGCAACATTTTTAAAATCTTTCAGAAAGGGATATAGAGAATCACTCTAACTCTATGATAGGAAGGTCAACACATTCTTGTTGGACCGAATGAGGCCAGTCCTGGTTCTGCATCATACGAAACCCTTTGGAGAGTGTATCAACTTGGCGTTAAAGCTCAGTCATGCGTGACAACAATGTGTGGGAGGAAGCTCCTTCTCTAGCAAGGGTAGATGCCTTAATAGAAGGCTCTTGATACGTTGAGGTTGCAGCAACATAAGCATTTGCAAGAGGAGGAGCCATTATTGTTGCAGCACATTTGCTTCTAGTCCTAGTAGTCAGAACACTCTATTGATAGTTTATGGACTAAAATTTTGTTAATGATATACACTATTCTTTCTTGGAAAGTTACCGTACATATTTTGTATAGATATATTTCAATTAACTATACTAAAGGAAACTTCCATTAGTTTACAACGTTTCCAAAAATCACATTTTTTGAATATTTTAATATGATTTAATTTGAATTCCGAAATTATCACAATGTAGATATGCCCTTAACTAAATCATTGACAATATGATAAGAGTTTGTTCGCGTCGAAACGGATCACGTCAGAAATATTTGGCAATAGTACTCAGAGGCTTTAGATGTGGTCGCCAGTAAGTAAAAGAAATAGATTGAACTAATCAAATGAAGTTTTACAATAAGAGTAAAAAGCTTACAGCTATGAAAAATAAAGTAAGGATGATGGTGCAACATCATAGACTTATTGCTGGGCGCTGCAGACTGGTGAATTTGGACAGTGGCGGCGTCGTAGACTTGCTGCTGGATACTGCGGGCTCACGAATTTGGACGATGGTGACGTCGTAGACTTGACGCTGGGCGCTGTGGACTTGTGAATTTGGACGGGACGTCGTAGATTTGATGACGGGGCACTGTAGATTTTTGATCCTGGACGGTGAAAATTGGTCGTTGGGGCTTGGAGGACGGAGTGTGGCCGAAAGTGATGGCGAATGTGGATATCAAGGATACGGTTGCTCACCCTGGTGGCAGAAACGAAGGTGGAATCATTTGCCGGGACTACGGTGGCTCGTCTTGGTGGTGGAATGCTGGTGAAAATTGGCTACCAGAGCTACAGTTGCTCACTCTGGTGGTAGAGGTGAAGACCAATGAAACCTCACGAGTTTCACCCAGGTTGGGGATTCCTAATAACTACGGGGTGACGAGCGAATAAAGCTTCTGTTGGCTGAATTGATCGTGTTCCTTTTTGGGAAGATCTCCTTCCTTTTATATTCGATCTTGTGAGGCTAGGATGTTTGTCACGTCCTCCGAATATCCTCCCCATCTTAACTACCTTCCGTGGATCTCGGAGTAAAAAAAACCGCCCTCTTATGACGTGTGACTTGTGTAGACATGGGCTGTAGACTTGGTACGAGCGCCATACCGTTTCTCATCCCGTACATTCATCTCGTGGCTTAACCCGTTTGGAAAAAGTATGCCCAAGATGATTCAACATGTCAACATAAGCTCCCCAGGGTACTTCTGTCGCCTGAGCACATTTGTGAGTTTCTTTGAGTTAAAGTAAACCTTTTGTTTCCCTACTTTGACTCATCCTTCGAGCTCACTCTCTTCCTGAACTCCCGTAGACTTCTCTGAAAACCCTATTTCTCCATCTTGATCATGTCATCCTTCGCGACCTTCCAATGGCACTCTCAGTGTGCTAGTCCCTCTGGTGTGGTCCAGACTGGCGACGACGGGTTAACCCTAGGTCCCGTTCTTGACCCTACTCTCTTTCCCGGTCTAGTACCTCATGAGTACTTGATCACAGAGTTCCAAATCCCTATATGCCGGGAAGACTTCGTGGACCCCCTGAACTGGGAAAAGAAGAGCGGGTTCTTGTGCTTCCCCTCCGTAGAAAAGCCAATGGTGCAACAATGGTTTTCCAGTTGGCTTGGGAAGCTGGAATCCAGGCTGAAAGTTGCGGCCTCTGGTCCTTCAAGCTCTCCTTAGTTACGAAGCGCTGCGACCCCCGGGTATGTGCCAGTCTACTTCCCTTCTGGAACAACTCGGTGAACTGCTTCTACTTCACCGAAGGCCCCATGACCATCACCCTAAAGGATATAAACTTCTTGACGGGGAGTTACGTAGCTGGTATCCCTGTTCGCCTCTACCCTATAGACGACGACCACGACCCCACAGAGATGCTCTAAATCTTGAGTACAGCGAGGAGACCCCTTCAAATGATCGAAAATCATTCTACCGTCATTTGGGGAAAGGCCGAGGAGGTCGAGTTCTTCAGCGTCTGGCTTAGCAAGTACGTCTTCTACTTTACTGGCAAGCGAGTGCAAAGCTTGTCTACAGGATTGCCAATTTTCTAAGCTCGGCCTCCAGCAAGATAGCTTGGGCCCAATTCTTGCTAGGTTTAGTCTACCAGGGTTTGCACAAGGCTAGCTCGTGCACAAGTCCTTTTCCGAGGTATCCGGCTGGCGGCCCCCTTTGGATTGTTCATATGTGGTTCTCTATATGGATGCCAGGACTTACGGGGTACGAGATGCCTTCTGGCGCCACCCAGATCAGCTGCTATGGGACACACATGCTGGAGTACTGCTGCCAAGCCAAGGACAAATGGTTGTATGCCTCTGTGACGGGGCATATAAGGCATATTGTAGCTACTGGATGAGGCGAGCGCCGCAATTGGGTCTTATTCCCTACTGGCCACCTTATTTTGAAGCGTCGGCAGGCTCACCCCAGGCCTGTATTGGGACACTGTCTTGACCAACAGGGACCTGGTCTATGTGTCAGAGGGAGGATTTTGCTTTGAAGTCTACAACCCCCAGCTCTATGCAAGACAAGTTGGTTTTATCCAGAGCTCATCAGTCCCTTTCTCTGACACATTTAATATCCCAATTTTTACACGGGTTACTAGCATTCTTTCAAAGGATTCTTTTCAGGCCTCGATGAATCTTCTGTCTAAGAAAATGGAGCTCCGTTACATGGAGTTCCCTTTCGGGTCTACTTCAATTTATGCTACGGAATTCTTTGTTGTTCAATGGGCGATTACCTTTGACGCCCTTCTGAAGAAGATGACCTTTCTCCATACTTCCAAGCAGCCAGACCTCAATCGTTCCTCTGAGTGATGTTAAAGGCTGAACAGAAACCTTCTGGTAAAGACTAAACTTGTTAATCTTCCCCTTTGAACTGAAAAACTCCTATCTGACATATGTTGCAGTTTTAAATGTAGAATCAGGGGAATCTTTACCAGAAAGGAGCCCTCCTCCCCCGGCTGGACGTTTGACCCGTCTTCGCCGGCAGACCCTTGCTTCCAAGGGCAAGAAGATCGAGAAGGGAGCGGCTAGCAAGCGAAAGGTTCCTTCCCCTGAGTCCTCGGACTCTGAAGATGTACCAATTTCAATTTCTTTCAAGCATCGTCCTCCTGCCATTCAGGACCCTGTCCCCATTGCCATTAAGGCTCCGGAATCTTCAGGGACCCCTTCTCCGAGGTATGCGGCGCTTTTCCCCTCTAAATACTATAAATCTCCTCCCAATAAACCTTGGGACATTGTTTTCAGGAAGACGATCATGGCACTAAGTCCCGCTGCCTTTGAGTTCTCAAATGGCCGAGTCCTCTCGAGAAATGGTATGCATTCTTATACCTATGTTGTTTTGTTTTCAAAGCTCAAGCAAAAGCATTTTACTTTTTCCTCAGGATCTAAATCTCTTCGGGGTACTTGATCCTGAGGAAGCTTCGGGGATCGACAAAGCTGACCTGCCTCCTTCCGAGGTATGTATTCCATGTCTTTGTAGATTTTACTTGTCCAATTCCAATACTGACGATTACTCTTTATTCAATTTGTAGAATATCCCGTACTCGAGTCTTGAAGTCTCAGCGACTGAGGAGCCAGAGGCTATTGCCGCTGTAAAGTGACTACGATCGCCTAATGGAGACCGTAGACCGTGTTAGGGATCTCCTCCGCCTTGAAACCTTCTCTGAGGATCAGTTTAAGGCCCTCTAGAGTTGCATCAAGGAGATTGAGAGTTCCCCTGCCGCTACGATCCAATGTTAGCAGCTTATGAGGACTTCAAGGGGCAATTCTGGAATAATGGCCGGTTTACTTACAAAACCTCATGGAGTGTGAGTATTTATTCTGTGTTTCTCCTGGTGATAATTCTCTGCAGTTCTTCTTGGTAGTTCTGGATTGCCTTTCTAGAGTGCTTTTCTTGTTGTAGAAAAGGGATTCATTCTTCCTTTATGATTACAAGCCTTTGGAACGATAATCATCTCCCCTGGCCGATTAATGCAAATATTTTGCTATCAGGCCTTGAACTGTTAATGTAGTTTATCATAGAAGCACTATTTCCTGCTCAATGCTTGCCCTTTGGTTGATTGATCTGAAACTCAGTGGAGATGATAAATTAGTATAATTAGAGGTACTGTTGAGGTGGATCCATTAACATCGGAGTTAAAACCTGTTAGAAGGTGTGGCTATCCCCAAAATATGGTACGTAAAACACAATGTGGATGAAATTCCTTGGAAACATTTTCACATAATGAACAACCCATGATACAATAAAACTTTCAAAAGATGCAGTGTCATTATCGGAGACACTGTCTCCATTTCTTTCCAGATTGGCCACCAAATTCAAAATGGTGAGGCTTTACGAAGCTTCTACTCAATTAATTTCGAAGAAAGGTTTGGCTGCTTTCTGCCAACCCTCTCAGTCCATATCTAAGTATGATTATTTCATTATCATCCAGGAACATCAGTACCTTTATGGCTTTGTGATTGACGACAATTCAGACTACTAACTATCGCATGGTGCGCTTTTCTCATTATACTTGATAATGGTCATTATTCCTGATGTTACAGTTATATGCAGTAAAATTTTATTGGAATCCATTTCGCGAACCAAACACAATCTTTACCTTGTACATCATTTGTTGTTCGGAAACAGACATTGTTGTCATGTTCAGAACAATTTACAAATAAAGACAATACTCAGATAGCCCTCTTTCTCTTACAATGACAAACTCACTGTCAATTTCCCAACTCACAAAATAGCCAACAACATCAATTCTGACCAAAAAAAGGATCCCCTAAAAGAAAACCAAATAGTTACCAGAGGAGAGTTTGCCGGCATTGATGGAGATGACGGAAAAGCGAGTGATAATAGCATCAAGGCCAGCATGCATAATGCTCTTCACAAACTCCCCTTTCCATGGTTCCTCTGGCCTCTTCCCTGAAGATCTCCTCCTCCTCCTCCTCCCCGCATTCCCAACACCACTTTCAACATCCTCTTGGTTTGTCTTCTCCAGAAGATGTTGCCTTGTTGCTGGTGCTGAGCCACTGACATCAGCCTCAGACACAATCTTTCCCATTTCAGCGTTGTTGCTCTTGTTTCTTTTCTTTTATTGTTCCCTTCTGCATTTCACTGCTTTGAATGAGCTCGTGATGAATACAATAACCAACTCCTCTCCCCCCAACCAAAAGAAAACAACGGTCTATTTGTTGAAAATAAATTAATTTAATACAATTTATGTTGGGATTTTAATCTCAAATTTAAGATGTTTTTAATGGGATATATTAAATGATTTTTATTGTGGGGTTTGGTAACGTAGATTTGTTTTAGTTTAAGCAAATGAATAGTCTGGTGAGTTTCCCTTTAAATTCTTTTGTAATGTTGATTTTCAATACAGAGAGTTGCAGTGAGTCTTCCCCCAAATTATCAGATTGTAAGTCATGGTTGCACATGAAGAATCTACCAAAGCAGTTTTGGGCGGAAGGCATAAAGTGTGCTGCCCATGTCATAAATCGAGTTCCTCTCGGCCCAAATAAGCTCAATTCACCATTCGAGATGCTATATGGGTTCAAGCCAAGTGTTAAGTATTTTCGAGTTTTTGGGTCTATTTGCTATGTCCATGTTCCATATTCGAGGAGGAGCAAACTGGATGCAAAGGCTGTCAAGTGCATGTTCATCGGCTATGACGAGAGGAGGAAAGGGTGTCGAAGTATGGATCTATCGACCCACAAATGCACTGTGTCGAGAGACGTTGTCTTTGACGAAATCTCCTCATACTATATCAAGAATATTGAGGAGAACGTTTAGACTTACCTTCTCGTGTCTATGTCTACGGGATGCTCTTCTAGTAGAGATTATGGCGACAGGGGGTGCTTTGACTTATCCCGGGATTCTTCAGTCAAGGAAGGTACAAAGAGTCAAAGTCTATGGGGAAGCCCACATCAGGAAGAATCTGGTCTATAGAAGAATGGGGAGTCTTGACCAAAAAGGAACATTGTAAGGCCATGTCGATTCAAGGATGATAACTTTGTGACAACCTGCTCTTGTTATTTGGCAAACGCAATAGACGATAAGGAACCCTCTTCATATACTGAAGCTAAGGGTGTCAGGGAATGGGTGATAGCGATGGAGGACGAAATTCAGGCTCTCGAGCAGAATGAGACATGGGATGTCATTCCAAAACCTCTTGGTGCTCAAGCTGTCACTTGTAAGTGGGTGTATGAATCAAGAGAAAAGCTGATGGAAGCGTAGATCGATACAAGGCAAGATTGGTCGCTCGAGAGTTCTCACATAAGTACGAAGAAGATTATGGGGAGACATTTAGTCCAGTCGCGAAGATGAAGGCGATTTGCACTGTATTGGCCTTGGCAGCAGTTATTGTGGCAATTGGATGTCAAGAATGCATTTCTCTATGGAGAACTCGATCGCCCGATCTAGATGGAACAACCACCTAGATTCGAGAAGAAGGATGGTCACCAGTTGGTCTGTAGACTTAAGAAGAACCTATATGGATTGAAGCAAGCCCCATGTGCTTGGTATGGGAAGATTGCAGAATATCTTCGGTTTTGTGGGTACATTTCTTCGGAATCCGTCTCAAGTTTATCTTTTTGAGCAAGAGATAAAGTAGCTCCGAATAATAGTGTTACTATACCTATTCAATAAATAAAATTCAACGAATTTACAGTCCGCCCCCATTAACCGCTCGGGCATCATTTTTAGTTCTTAGATGTGTCACTATCAATGGTGTCAATGTAGAAGTATGAATTGCTAATTTGAGAATCTCATGGAAATACCATGGAATAAGGTTTGATCCTATTCATGGGAATTCCGTAATGTAAATATTCCATCATTTATAAAGGAACATCAAGGACAAATGGTGGTGATGCTTCTATATGTGGATCATATAATCTTGATTGGCAATAACTATGGAGAGGTTGCTCGACTACAAGATGAGCTCTCGCTTCTTTATGAGATGTAGAAGCTTGGGGGACTTGGAATTTTCCTTGGTCTGCATATTGAAGACTTGAAGAAAGGTTTATTTATATCGTAGATTAACTATGCAAAGAAGTTGGTAGAGAAATTTGGTATGACAGATGGGAAGAAGAGATATACTCTTCTTGAGGTAAATCTCAGGCTCAGTCGAGACGATGGAACATGTCTGCCAAATCCTCACTCGTATCGAGCTCTTGTAGGAAGTCTGATTTACCTGACTATAACATGGCTTGACATTGCTTATGCAGTTGGAGTGGTGAGTCAATACATGCAGGAGCCAAGGAGGACACATCTCGAGGAAGCGAAGAAAATTCTGAAGTATGTTAACACTTCGCTAGATGTTCGTCTACTCTATGGGAAAGGTGCAGATTTTGTCTTGCAAGGATTTGCAGATGCGGATTTCGCTGGAGATCGAGACGATCGAAGGTCCACATTTGGTTTTGTTTTCCTTTGTGGAAACACTAGCATATCATGGAGTAGTTGGAAGCAAGGCTCGATATCATTATCTACGACCGAAGCAAAATACAAGGCATCAGATCACGCAGCTCAGGAGTGCATATGGCATTGTAGACTCGTGGAGGATCTTCAAGTCAAAGTTGATCAGCTAGTTCCTATTCATGGAGATAATTTGAATGCTATAAAGCCGACTTCGAATCCTATGTTTCATGCATGACGAAACACATTGAGTTGGAGCATCACTTCATTCGCGAGAAGGTGCTTGACGGAATCATCGAGATGGTCGCAGTAAGGAGTGAAGATAATGTTGCTGATATCTTCACAAAAGCACTTTCAAGAGGTCCATTTGAAGATCTACGAATTGGGACTAGTTCAACAAGCATCACTTTAAGGGGAGTGTTGAACGTTACACTGATGAACCTTCAAGTCTACAGAGATTATGTCTATAGACTTCGCTCGAGAAAAAGGACTTCACTCAAGAAAGAGAGTTTCTCGAGAAAAAGACGTCACTCGAGGAAGAGACTTCACTCGAGGAAATCTAAAAGTCGATGACTATCTAGATTCCTGGGTATTCTCTATCTTTATTATTGTCCACTTTTTTGTTGTAGTTTCTATGCACATTAAATGCTTAGATGTCGGTAGTTGACATTAATTAGGTTTATTCTACTTAAGTTGCTTGTAATATTGTTTTAGTAAGCTTCCAAGTAAAGTCCTTCTTGAGTGTCCCTTAGCTACACGATGTTCCTGGAAAGAGGTTGGTAAACTGTTGATCATAAACTTGTCGACGTGTCGTTTCTTTACATCCTCTCCCCACCGCAAACTGACCATATCCCATCGATGAAGTTGAGGAGCCCCGAGAGCGTTACCCTGCTCAGCTTCTCTTCATGTTTTGTTTCTTTTTGGGATCATCGCTTTCGTTGTCACCATTCCCGTCTTCCTTCTTCCTCTGCCTGGTCAGATCGAGCAAGCGGTCGATGTCCTCAGTTACATGATGGACTTGCCAAAGGTCTTCATCAGTAGGTTTCTCAACGATGAATTGTCCTTCACTTTCGTCAGCTCAAGGCCGTAAATGTTATAGTTCAAAAAGTTGATCACCTTCCGGTCTCGACGCCACCAATTCTTGACGGCTGGGATTTTCCCGTTTCGGCACGCTCTCATCAACCGTAACAGATCTTCGACCTCATAGCCGAAGACCCTAGGCCCCGACTCCCTCAGGCAACACAATCTCTCCAGCACAGTCAAGTTTCCCAAAGGTAATAGAAGGCACATCGATGACGTCGATCGGTGTTGGATTAAGGTTGTGAAGTTCAATGTGTGAGAAAGCCCAACTGAAGCCCAGCGATTGAAGGAGCCCAAATCAGACAAATGTTCCCCGTTTCTTCTCCTACACTTCTACAAATTCTGTTATGACAGAGGACAAAGACGAGGTTGTTGGCAACAACCAAAAGGACAAACTACAAGAACAAAATCATTATACTGGAGACATTCTTATCCTCATATCCTTGTTTTCTGGAATACAGTAGTGATTATATATAAAGATGGCTTCTCCTTTTCGTTCCCCTTCTTCTTCGTTGTCTACTTCTTCTTGTATTCAATTACAAAGCTCTTCACGGAATCAGAGCCCTAGTCTCATGACCAACCTTGTTCTCCTGTGCAAACGTTCAAAAGGTGGAATATGGCACTCATCTTTCTCCTTTTTCTAGACTAAGTGAAGTTAACCCTCTGCCGGCTCAAACCCCTCTGTCTGGTGCTTCTATAGGAGGAATACAAAGTTTCAGCCCCTATTCAGATTCCTACAGGTTTCTTTTCTTCAACTCTCAAACTAGAGGATGGGAACTATAAACTATGGAAAGGTCAAGTTCTTGTTGCAATAGTGGCTGGAAGGTAGGAGGACATTATAGATGATACTTCTTAGCCCCCTTTACAGAATCTTGATAATCTGTCTCAGGTCATAAACCCATATTATAGATTATGGCAGATGACTGATAAATCAGTCATGAGCTTCATGTTCTCCTCACTTACATCAGGCCCTCTTACACGTGTTATTAATTTGAGAATGCAAATGCAGTAAGTAAAGAAGTATGGGAAGTTAATGCAGCAGTATTTGAACACTATTAAGATGTTTTCAGACTAGTTGAATGCCATAGGGGAGATGGTTCGTTATAAGGATTACATATGCTGTCTTCTTGAAGGTTTACCTGCTGAATATGTTCTTGTGGTCATAACAATTTATAGTCATCCTGACCGACCGTCTATTGAAGAGATTCACAACTTGCTACTGAATTTTGATATCAGATTGGAGATAAAGATAAGTCTCTGACTGTATCTTTCCACATGTACAACTTTTTGCTCTCAATTCCAATGCAGGTGACAATGGTCCTAAGCAAAGGCCATAATCCAACCATATATATCAGCCCAGACCACCTACTTATCGATCCCCTACATATCAACCTCCATGTACTACCAGATCCCCTTCTTATCAAGCTCCAAAACCCAGGTCGTCTAATCAGACTCCTTCCAACATTCAATCTAGTGTACTTGAAAAACTACCATCTCTGTCTCCACCTCAACTTATGCCAGCACCCAAGTGAAGTGTTAGAAACTACTACAGACCCAAGCTATATTGCCTGCTATGTTTTAAGATTGAACACACTGCTCAAACTTGCTATTATCGCGTGAACCCCTCCTACCGACCACAGACACATCTTATTAGTGTCCAACCTTCATTCTATAAACCAACTGCCCAACCTTATCAACCTCCATATGTCAACCTTCAACCCACCACACACCAAGGAATATCTACTGCTGCAGATTGGTTGATGGACCCGGGTGCCACTCATCATGTGACCCTTGTCCTTAGTAATCTTGAAGGTACTTCTCCTTGTCAGGGTAAGGCCTCAGTCATGGTTGGAAATGGTCAATTTTCTCAAATAGCTCATGCGGGTTACACATCATTTCCTTCTCGCTCCCCTAAATCTATTCATCTTAGACAAGTCACGCATACTCCAGTTTAATCTCAGCGTTTAGTAAGTGTTTCCAACCTTGTCGTGAGAATGATGTCTATGTTGAGTTTCATCCCGATGCCTTCTATATTAAGGACAAGAGAACAAACCAACCACTTCTTTTGGGTCCAACATACCAAGATCTCAAGAAACTACCTCTCCCTCCTCAGGATCTGCCTAACACTTCAGCTTCTTCCTGTTCAACTGCCGCTTCTGCAACTCCAAGAGCATTTGTCATTTCCAAGTCAGCTGAAATAGACGCTATTAGATGGCATTGTTGCCTAGGACACCCTAGGAAAGAAGTTCTTAGTCAATTTATGACTCTATGTAATCAAAGGGAGCACCTTCTTTGGATCTTTGTTACACTTGTGCTAAGAGCAAGTATCATAGATAATCTTTTGCGCTATCTGATTCTCATTCTTCTCAACCATTTCAACTCATACGTACTAACTTGTGGGGTACTTCTCCTATCCCCTCTTCAACGGGTATTAGATATTTCATGTTGCTTATACATGATGCAATTCGTTTCACCAGGATTTAATTTCTTAATATTAAGTCCCAAGCATCTGCAACATTCCTTCAATTTGTCGAATTGATCAAAACTCAATTTGGGCAATCTATCAAAACAATTCGCTCTGATTATGGAGGCGAATTCAAATAATTGCACAAGATTCTTCTAGATCATGGTCTTGTTCATCAAGTGTCTTGTCCACATACCCTACAATAAAATGACATAACTGAGAGAAAAAATAGGCATGTGGTGGAGGTCAATTTGTCTCTCCATTACCATTCTCAAGTTCCACTTTCCTTCTGGACTTGACTAATATGTTACCATCAAAAGTATTGCAGTCCACTTCTCCTTTTGAACACTTGTATCACATAAAACCAAGTTATCATGCGCTGAGAGCGTTTGGATGTTTGTGTTTTCCTCTACTTCGTCCATATAACACTCATAAATTACAGCCCAGATCTCAACCATGCATATACTTGGGTAGGAGCTATTTTCATAAAGGTTATATCTGTTTTGATAAGAAAACCAACAGAAGTTATATTTCTCGTGATGTTTTATTTAATGAGTTTGTGTTTCCTTTTCAAACTAGGGATCTACGTTCAAGTGTAGCCCACTCAGGGCCTTTGTTTGTGTTAAATCCTATTATACCATGTCCAACTCCTAGATCTACAGTTCTTAAGCCTCTTGATTTTGCTGAGAATATCACATTGTGTCAATCTAAGTAACCTAATTATCATCAAATGTCTCCAGCTGCTTCTATTGCTGTTCCTATTGGATCAAATCCAACCATGACAGCACCATTACCGTCAGCGTAGCAACAACTTGTGAACATTCATCCTATGATCACACGGTCTAAGGTAGGAATATTCAAACAAATAATTCTTCTTACGTACAGTACACAGTCTCCTAAACACTTACCAATTGAACCAACGCCTCATCCTCTTACTACTATACCTACCGAGCCACATAACCTAGCTGATGCACTATCTTCACCTGCCTGGAAAGAGGCGATGGAAGTTGAGCTGCTACTTTGATGAAGAACATAACTTGGGATCTTGTTCCTTATACAGGTGTGGAGAAAGTGATAGGGTGCAAGTGGGTGTTTAAGGTAAAGTTACACTCCAATGGGTCCTTGGAGAAATGCAAAGCAAGGCTTGTTGCAAAGGGATTTCACCAAACTCCATGTTTGAATTATAAGTAAACATTTAGTCCCGTTGTGAAACACACAACTATCTTTGTAGTTTTGTCGCTTAATGTTTCTTTTGGGTGGCAGATAACTCAATTAGATCGAGGAAGGCAATCTATGGACTAAAACAAAGTCGAAGGGCCTGGTATATTAAGTCAAGTGAGAGTTTAACACATTTGGGGCATGTAAATTCCAGCTCAGACGCATCATTGTTTTGTAAACACTCTAAGGGTGGTATTGTTATGTTGTTAGTCTATGTGGAGGATATCATTGTAACTGGATATGTTGTCGGAGAAATCAGCAAATTACTTGCACAGTTATATGCTCAATTTCCTTTAATGGATTTAGGAAATATGTCCTATTTCCTTGGCCTCAAAGTTTTTACACATGGAACATCTTTGCACCTTAGTCAAGAGAAATACATTAATGATCTCTTGCACAGGGTTGGCATGGATACTTGCAACCCAGTTCCTTCTCCAATGTCTTTTATAGGTGCAATATCTCTTTATGATGGTGATATTCTGGCTAATCCCATAGAATATAGGAGTTTGGACGGGACATAAAGTATTGCACTAATACAAGACCGGATATCAATTATGCAGCGAATAAAAAAATGTGTCAATTCTTACAACAAAACCACAGTTCACCTCAAGGCTGTTAAACGTATATTACGTTATCTAAAAGGGACAAGTACATATGGCATTACTCTGACTGCAGGTGACTTTTCAAATTTCCAGCTTCACTGATGCAAATTTGGCAAGCTGCTCTGATGACAGACGTAGTATTGGTGTGTATTGCACATTTCTTGGTCATAATCTAATCTCGTGGTCATCACAAAAGCAAAGGGTTGTATCTGGATCCAATATAGAAGCATAATATCTGGTAACTACAAATGGCGTGGCTGAAGTTATGCGGTTACAAAAGCTGCTATTTGAATAGCAGATTGTTTCTCAACATTCTGCAGTCATTTACTGTGATAATACGAGCTCAATATGGCTTGCATCTAATCCAATTTTACATGCGATGACGAAGCATGTTGAAATTCATTATCACTTCATTAGAGACAAGCTGTTGGATGGTTCATTGCAACTTTAACATGTTTGTTCAGAGGATCAAGTGGCCGATCCTTTGACTAAGGTTATTCCTGCTCAGCGGTACTTGGCTTTGAGGAGCAAGCTCACGGTGACTCACATACCTCATCAGAGAGTCATGGCAATATCAGAGAAGGTGATGATTGGCTAGGGATGATGAAACACTAGTATATGATCAAAATACAGAAGTAAGGTAAAGAGGAGATAGCGGGTTTGGTCTATTTGCTAAGGGATAATTGACCGAACCTAAGCATGCTGGAGGATGTTGGATTAATGTTGTGAAGTTCAATGTTGGAGAAAGCCCAGCAATTGAAGGAGCCTAGACTAGACAAATGTTCCCTGTTTCTCCTCCTGCACTGAAGAAAATTCTTATCCCCATATCCTTGTTTTCTAGAATACAGTAGTGATTGTATATAAAGATGTCCTTGTTGTTTTTTATGTTCCTCCTCCATGTCATATTAGCCAAATGCCTCCCATCCATTCCTGGCGATTTATTCACTCTCCTCGTGTCTTATATTTGTCCTGTGTAGAACGAACAATGTTGGGTCATGATCATCACACACGTCGTGTGTTTCATTAACGAAGTGATTGATCCAAATCATAATCCCCAGCTCTCATTGGTTAGAGCAGCTTGAAATTAAGCGTCTACATTGATTCTTCTTCGTTAAATTGTGGCGTGAATTTGAGATGATATATTTTCATTTCTCATAGCGACATGCACATTGAAAAAGGATAGAAATTGTTTTTCTATTTTTGATTTAACATTTTAATACGTCCAATATATAATTACTCTTATTACAAAAAATACAAAAAAAAATTTCTATAATTACATGAAGAATCAATTTTGTATATTATAAAATCAATCACAATCTATCACAAAATCGTCTGTCGCCCTCGACTTCCTCTCAAGGAACTGGGGACGATCGGATGAACGCCCCGCATGCCTGATTAAAAATTAAGAGAGAATTCACACCCAATTTCTTCTAGTCAAGGCTAAAATCCCGTGAACGGTACTCCCGTGAGTTCGGACATAGTATAAAAGCAGATAGACATGTCTGAACAATAGGAGAACAAGTGCGTACTTGTCTGAACAAATGGTCGACATATCTAACTCACGGGAGTCCCAGAAACGAGATTTTAGTACTGACCATTCCTTGTGCAATGCCTCGACACTTGAGTCGAGGCGCCTACCAAAGGAAGGTCGAGGGACCGCATCTTGGATCTTCACGTCTTCTCACTCGCCATCGCGTGCTTGCAGGGTCACGGAAGGGGCACGTGTATAATCTTTTATGGAGGGCGTGGGAGGAGATTGAATTTCACTAGGAAAGCTGGAATATGATATTTTTTTTTTGTGTGGGAAAAACGAGAATTAATTATCTTGTCGGTTGGGGGAAATTCACAGGTCGGTTGAGGGGAACAAGGCAGCAGGCAGCATATTTATTGCAGCTGTCCTTTCCTTTCGGTATATGCTGTCATCTGATTAAAGCAAAAGGAGAGGAAATCATCCCCATCGCACAAGTGTTGTGACCTTCCTATGGGAGGGGAGGGGTTGTGTCCTTTCCCATCTCAGCAGCAGCTGTAAGTTGGGTTTCTTCCTAACAATTAGGAGTTTGACATTTCTCCGATTCGCCGTTACTTTCTTTCACGAAAAGTTCCCACGTCCACATTCAACGAAAATTCACACCTCCATTTTTAAGCAAAATTCTCACACATGAGTAGTCACTGCAAAACGCCATTATCTGAAATGGCCGAAAACCAACGCACAAGTTCAAATATGTTGTTGGACATGATATTACATATTGTCACCATCTTCACAAGACACTCCTTTTATTTGTTACACACATAACCTGTTGATGCGGCTCGTCGTTTTCGCTTCAGAGGGGCGGTCAGAATTTGTACTCTTCATAGCGAAGCTTGCAACCTTGAAGCTCGATTTGGGCTCCAATACGATGCGAACTACAGTTGAGGAATAACTGATCTCGGGCACTCGTTATGCAAGTGGCGCACTGGTCCCTGTCAAGCGTTCCGGAGCAAGATCCATGGCCATAAAGGACGTAATTATTATCATTCTCTACCTGATCATACCGATCGAAGTTTGGCTGGTTGGGGAGATCCTCCACAATGAGCCCGGTGAGAACAGCTGGCGCGTCGTCATGACCGCTGAATATAGAGTAGGATTCTCCATTGCAGATCAGATTGACGATGCTTGTGTATGAGTAAACCCCATCACTTGTGATAGCACAACCGATCAAAGTTGCAACAGCAATGATCATGATATGATCTGACGCGGCCGTCATGATGGGTTTTCTTTTGAATTTGTAAGTAGGAGCAGCGCTATTGAAGGGCTAGTTATACAGCAGAATACACAGAGAAGAATAATGAAGATAACCGGCCAAGCTAGTTTTTACTCATGCAAGTTTCCTTCTCTTTTATGCCGACCCGAGGAGAATAATTCTCCTTACGTTTTGTTTCGTAATTTGGGGTGTGGGTTGTTCTAAGTTTTTCCTCTTCCACTTCTTCATCCCCATTGCTTTTTCTTGTTCGGCATGTGCTCTGCTCTGGCTAATTGGATGAGTACACGGAATGTTTGGAAACAACGGAAAGGAATTGATTAAGAAAACCAATAGAAAGGGGTTAAATCCATTGTATAGCTGTGGTTTGTCCAATTCTATTTTAAGGCCAACACTGAGTTTATTTTGTTAGTCAAACGAGGTAAAAACTATGCCTAATCTAAGGGGCTTGCGACACTGGGGGGCATTACTTTAGAAATGTAATTCACATAACGTTTCATACCCAATAATGAAACAAAAAAATTTTTGCCAGTACAAATAAAATTATATTGAAATCTTAAACATAGGAATAGAATATCAAAATTCATTTTAACAAAAAAATAAAAAATTATACATACAATCTGAGTGGATGATATTATCAGGTACACATCTTTTTGAGTATTAGTTATTTTTTTAATTAATGGTTATGTTCACTTTATCAAAGTTCAATATTTCAATGAAGGAATCGTCTATGCATCGTATATAAACTAATATGTGGTTAAGGAATTCAATATATATTCAATATATATTCCACTCGACGAGACATTTATTATATGGGACATTGTTGACTCTCTCCTAATCCCCATCCGATCTAAACTTTTGACTCTTAGAATGGAAAGGACCCTGTGTTGGAATGCTGGTGCGGTGTAGAAGGCTATTCTATGTATATCATCATCATAGAAGAAAGTTTTACATGACCGGCTAAATATGTCATTTTACGAGTGCAAGGTTTCATAATGGTTTTCGTTGTCGGATTTACGATGGAGTTTCTTGGTTGTTTCACATATCATCATATAAGAAATGATTGAAGTTGTATGATAGCTTTAATTAATGAGATAAACACCAAATGGCTCTCTGTTTGTTTCGTGGGTATTCTCCATCTATTTTATCGGCCATTTTCTTGTTGGGAATAAAGCCCATGTGGCTTAATGGCTAACCCCAAATAGGACTGAAAAAGTATTACCAAGGGAAACGATACAGCAACCGTTTTGGAATATTTTCTATAATGTGATCTTAAATCGACATCCAGTTTGCAAAGACGGGTGGTTCCCATCCTTGATCCACAGCTACCAATGGTGAAAGAAGGAGATGCAAGGATGAGATCAACCAGGGACGAGAAAGAAAGGGCTTCTCCTCCTTTCGAATTCATTGTTCTTGAAGCCTGTCTTGAGAATATATGTTCTAGCTTGGATCTGGAGGTAAGTTTCCGTTTCTGAAGTGAATACACGACTTCTGTTGTACTACTTCTCGACCTTATTTATGATTTCAGAATTAGTTTAAGAATTGGAGTGAACTCATCTCCTGATTGTTCTGCGAATTCCGTAGGTGAAAACATTGGAGCAGCAAGCATATCCCACTTTGGACGAACTGAAGTGAAAGGTCAGCGATTTCACATTGGATCGCATTCGCCATATCAAGGGCCGCCTGCTCTTCTTGAGTAAAGGTGTTGTTAAGGTACTTCTACAATCGGGCCCTTCCATTATGACTGACCATGTAAAATACCCCGAGTTGCAAATTGGAAACACCTTGCAAGACCCCCCCAAGGCCCTGTTTCTGCATAATTGTTTATGTTCATTCCTATTTTGGGTATTATATATTGTTTTCGTGTAGTCCTTTTATATCAACTACTTTCGGAGATTCTGGAATGTGGGGAAGGGGGTCGAAGTTGCTCCTCGTATGGCACAAGAGATGTTGACGAGAAACTAATATTGGGTACAAAATGCACTAAAAAATCGTTCGATAAAAGATCCAACATGAAGTCTTCGCAGGCTAGCATGGCTCAAGGACTATGGAACTGAGGTCCCCCAATGCAGCCCCCACCTCCCTTCCCGGTAGGAGTGGCCGCACCACATGCGGACCAGAAGGATCCATGGCCCCCGACTTTCTTGTGTTTTAGTTCTAACTAAAATTTAAAATTTTTCCTTATATTTTCCTCATCTTCAATTGCGCCACGCAAAACCTTGTTCCAATTATTGCTACTGAACATAAGTGATCAAAGCATCTTTGGAAGCAACAACTCGCAAAAGTGATCAATCCTTTGAAATTAAGCTTATAGAATCGACAAGAAGTTAAATGCCTCTTTGGAACTGTTTAACAACAGAAATTTTGGGCCACATATCTCGGCCTCATCTGTGGATTAACGGTCCAGAACACAGTCCCAAAGAACAAGTAACCCAGTAAGGAGGTGATCACGGAGACACACTAGGCGAAGACTTGTTGGGCGAAGCAGTCATCAAGTGACAAGGTTACCAGGTGTTGGATCGTTCAAGTGCACTAAGAAGGGGGTGAATTAGTGATTGTAACTTTTTCACCATTTCTCAGTGTAAGCGGAAGCGTACTGTATCATAGCAGAGCATTTCTTAGAATGAGATCAGCTTAGCTGTAACAGCTACGATTTGATCGAGTAGGTTTTCGTACGAGTGTTTGCGCGATCGTACCGGACACAGTAGTTTATAGTGGTTCGGCCTTAATCGACCTACGTCCACTTTCCACCAACAAGGTGATTCCACTATATAATATAGTGGGTGCAAAGAGCCCTTGCACTAGGCGTTCGGTTTCTCACAAAGTGAGATTTAGAATCCTTTACAATAGATGATCACTCCTGGACAACGTTCAACTCCTCACACAGTGGACGCCTTCTTGTTTCCAACAGAATGATGCTCACACTCAGCAGTTGGTAGCTCA
The DNA here is from genome assembly GCA_029817715.1 of Melastoma dodecandrum. Lineage (NCBI taxonomy): Eukaryota > Viridiplantae > Streptophyta > Magnoliopsida > Myrtales > Melastomataceae > Melastoma > Melastoma dodecandrum. The sequence goes on along the minus strand of JARUPY010000158.1, from coordinate 524,082 downwards.
ACGGATTTCACACAGCACGTTGTCACTCAGACGTAAGCCTGTCTGTCAAAGCACACAGACAATGTTTTGTTAGAGTATAAATCCTCATATAATAATCCTTACAGTGACAGAAAGACTTCTCAGAGAACAGCTCATTTCTGATTCACAGCAGATGATTACTTCACCACTTAATCATTCAGCAGATGATTTCCACACAGCTCTTGTCTCCTTTTGATGAGAACCTGTTTATAAGCACTAGAGAGACAGTCACTTAGATCACAAGGAAAAACGAAAGAAAACTTTGGTTCCTCACGCAGTAGAACCTGACTTCTCACTCAGCGAAGTCGCGGTATCCGTCCTATACTCAGTTCGGACGTGCACGGTTACCCCAACCGTGACTCACTGCATTGCACAACCAGTGCCTAGGGTGGAATTTTCTACTCCGGCGGCTTCCACGCAACCTACTCTACTGTCCGTCAGCAGGAGGTCGAGACTTCTGCACAGCACCCCTGTGCTCGGGAGGACCTCTTTGCACTCCGGCGGCGTTCCCAACTCCTACTCTACCCTGCAGGCACGACACTTCTGGCGCGCTAACTGCTCAAACTCCGTAGGTTCGAGACTGCGAAGAGACACGACAAGAACGGCTTCTTGCCGATGGGTTAGCAAGTTGTTACTGAATTCAAAACAGGTATTCACTTAGCCTCCCTCAGACAATTCGCCAGCCGCTCGTTGAACGCACCAAGGATACTCAGTCCCTCTCACGACGATCAAGGTCGCACTTATCCCTTGACACTCCCATACGTAGATTGCGAGAGATAAGAACCAGGCGATCACTTAGCATCTTCCGTTCTTCGCCGATCCTCAAAGCTTCCCTCAGATCACACAGGCATTGGACAACCACTCAGACCACACAAACGCACAAAGGCACTCATATATGTCGTCCTAGTCTGACTATAACGGAGAAGGAGACATAGAAGATGTCCAGATACGTTGGGACAATCTTCGTGATTTGTTTCCAAAAGTTGCGAACATATTCTGAGCAACGGTCTCCTCAACGGTCGCTGTATCATAGAAGGTAAGTCCCCAACGGTAAATTCCCTTACATAAATTGTTTTATCCTAAAACAAATTAATTGTTTACAATTCTTATAAGATAATAATCTTATCAGATTGATTTATAAAGTTAAATTATAATCAAAACAATTTGTTTTGAGATTTTAACTTTGTACAGCGTAGCTATGCGGGAGACATTCAGAACAAAATATTTTGTTTCCAAATATAAACTTGGAAAACTAATCACATAATATTGAGTTGCGTAAATATATGAATTGAGGATATTTAAATCATATTCAACGTATTTAGACAATATGACATATATTCTGAATAAAATAAAATACAATAATGTATTCATTAATTAATCGTATCATTACAGTAACATGGTACTGTCAGATAGCAACATACTGCTCGCACTAGTTGTGGTTCAGCAACACTTTGCTCAAGCAGATTACTAAAGACAAGCTTTCTCCTTATGAATGAAATTAATAAAAAGGATTTTGATTAACTTCCATAATTAGAGGCTTTTTAACCATAACTATGGTAAAATATATTCTAAACTAAATTAGAATATTTAGGACATCCAGGTAATAACTGGAACACTAAATTAATATGGATAATTCGAAATATGAATTTCTTCAATAAACTATTCTGGAAAAATAATTATTTCCACTTTTACAAAAGAATAGACGCAATATTACAACGACACCTTACTGTGACGCAGCATCTCATTCCTCAAGCTCATCATCAAAGACAAGCAAAGTGTTGTAGTAACACAGTGCTATGATTTTATAACATAGCTTCTTAAGCTCATCATCAAAACCAAGGTTAACACCAGGTGACGGGCGACAAGGGTGAGCGAAGCAACAAGCGATAGCTAACTGGGCGAACAAGGAAACTCTACGGCGAAGGCCAATGGAAGATGTGGTCGATCAGAAAGAAGATATTCCATGAAGACTGGTGACAAAGGAAACGTAATATATGTGCAACTTTTCGTTACCGTATATACATATATCTAGCTTAGTATAAATAGTTGTTATAGACATTGTCTACAGACACCTCTCTGCAGACGGACATATTGTCATTTTTATCTTCAAGCATTCTAGCGTTTCTGTGCTCCTACCTTCTTGCTTCTCTCTGAAGGCAATGTCGATGGCATTCGTAAGTGCTTCCGCTTAAGGGTGTTCGTCCGCTGTCGTATCTCTCTCTCTCTCTTTTCATTCATACGGCGACCACACATTCAACGAACCTCCGAGCACCAGTTGCTCGTAGTGCTAGAAATTTCCGATGTGTTTGAATCCGGCTTGTCCGCCGCAGTCACTTCCAAGGCGAACAACAACAATTCCCGAATAATTGCACACTTCATTACCATCGGATAAATTCTTTGAATGAGTCTTGATTTGGTTAGTTCCAGTTTATAAATTTAATCAATGTTTGTATCTGTCTAGAGTTGGAACATCACACCGCATTTCATTCTCCTCTGAAATTCCAAAACTCTAGATGCCTCAAATAGCAAATTTAAATGTCATTCCCCTTCTCCTTATCTGGGTCGATTTCGGGAACAAATAAGTCATAAAATTTTGATTTTGTTGTTGATTTTTCCTCGTCAAATTATGACGTTACAGGTTGATTGGATTCTTTGTTGTCAAATTAAAGGTGATGCTGCGAAAGCATTAATGCTCACAACAATCAATATCAAAGGGGGAGGGGCAGCCCGTAGCTGTAAAAGATCTTCATCGGGACCACCTCCAACGGTTTCCTGATGCCATGGAGAAGTCCCATCCTACTAGAGTAGGGTGGTTACAATCTCTAATCGCGACAATACATGTGAATCCCCGAATTGTATATTTATTGAATATCTTGAATGTGATTGGATTGATGCTTTAATGAATATTCACTGAAGCTTTAAGGAGTATGTTTGACGAAGACGTTGTGATTAAAGCTTGATCTGATTGCTCTTCATGAGCGACGAAGATCACTAGGCTCGTAGAAGTTTGATCTGAAGAGTATTTTGTATAGTGGAGAATAACACCATCATTGTAGATGTTTGATATGACTGATGATGCATGAAGCTTAATTCGACTGGTCTTCACATCCGGCGAAGAACTTCGGGCTGCGTGGGCGTCGACAGAATGTCGTCAATCTTGTGAGGAGAGGATGCTCGAGAGCATTACTAAGTCGACGACCTCCTCACTCTTCAAGTGTCTCGGTTGAGGAAGATGAGCCCCAATTTATAAGAGTCGAGTGGCTGCAAGTCCCTTATCTGCTCAATGTGGGGTAAGTACACTTGGGATTAAGGATACTATCTGCTCATTGTGGGACAAGTACTGTTGACATGGTTTTCATTAAAACCTACATAAGCGAACTTTCATCGAGTAAATGCGGGAGAATATATAAATTGATGCGAAATTATTTTTCACTTATTATATTAATATTTCGAGTTTGAAATTATTTTTAGGATGACATATGTTTACTTCCTTGTGTGGATAAAAATTTATCTGACAATTTACTTAGAGAAAGGAAACCAAATTTAATTATTGTAACATTTGGCAAGGATTGGAAATCATTTCCTCGTCTTTGTATTAATTGATAATAAAATTATTACAAAGAATCATTTATTAAAATGATCTTCTATTATATTTGTAATCATACAAATATTATTACTTGACGTTGATGTGTTAGAAACTATCTAAGTTAAAATGGAAATAAATATTTTAGTTTATCCAACACAATTGTACAATTGATTAATTCAATCTTTAATTGATTTGATGATGTTTATTTTTAATGAAAAGTAAACATACCCAATTCTGTTGTTGCCTTCATCCTTATATTGACTGTGTCTCCGTACGGGAGGAGCCGTGCCTCTGTATAGGAGTTGTTATACGTGCTATTTTCTACTAGTAGAAATCACCCAATTGGGTGGAGTGAACGTAGGCCGAGTTGTCTGAACCTCTATAAAAACTATTGCGTTATTTATGTTTGTGCTACTAACTTCTTGTGTGTTTGTATGACCAGACAGATACATTCACATAGACGGTGAATGTGTTCTATTATTAGAACATCTCAACAGCGACATTGTTATGTTATCAGGACTTGTAGTTTTAGAAGGCTGCTTGTGTACGATTTCGTACGATACAGATGTTTGCTTCCGCAAATCGAGTAAAGTGTTTTAGTTGTTCAGAAAGTTTAGACCGAACGAATGACACTAATTCACTGCCTCTCTTAGTGTAACCATTTCCAACAATTGGTATCAGAGCCTAACTCAACATTTTAGCTTCACCGGTAGTTGAGAAATATAAGAAATGAATTCTGCATTTCTTTTGGGATAAGGACATGATACTCATCGTCCTCCTCTCTTTGGCGGTCAACATTTTTCTTATTGGAAGTCAAAGCTACAAATATTTGTTGAAGATGTAGAACCTGAATGTTTGGACATAATTCAGAATGGGCCGATCATGGTTCCTATTGTACAGGAAACTGTTTCTGATAATTTTCAATCAAAAGAACGACTCGGAGCAATTCATCTGAATGCGATGGCTAAGCACATATTAGTCTGGGCAATGTCTTCAAATGAGTTTAATCTTGTTTCTACATGTAAAACTGCAAAGGAAATTTTGGACAGATTGATTACTACCTGTGAGGGTACTAGTCAAGTCAAAGAAACAAAAATAAACATTCTTGTTCAACAATATGAATCGTTCAAAATGAAGAACGACTACTCTGTTAATGATATGTATGATAGACTCAATCATCTTATAACTAGTTGGGGACATTTAGGGAAGATATTCTCTAATGCAGAACTCGCTAGAAAGATTCTTCGGTCTTTACCTAAAAATTGGGTAGTCAAGAAAACGGCCATAGAAGAACCAAAGGACTTAAGTACTTTGCAATTGGACCAACTTATGGATCGTTAGGGTCTTACGAATGTGAGAACATTGCTATAGAAGAAAATAGGCATAATTTTATTGTTTTTAGAGCATCGATAAAGTCGTCCCAATCTTCCAATGATGAGATAGAAGATGACTCACATGATGTATTCTCTCTTCTTGCTAGAATATTCAAGAAGTTCATGTTTAAGAATCGCCATAAAAATAAAAAGGGTGATAAACGTAAAAGTTAAAAGCAAGATGATAACAAAGAAGTCATCTACTATGAATGCAAGAGACCCAGACATTACAGAAATGAATGCACTTTCTCAAAGGAGAAAGCTTCTGCATCTAAGAAAAACAAGAGAGCGATGATTGTCTCTTGGACTAATAGGGAAGAATCAGATAACAATGATGAACAAGCAAATGTTTGTTTCATGACTCGATCTGAATTTAAATACGACATAGATAGTCATGTCTATATGAAAACAAAAATGAAAAGAAATGAATGGTACTTAGACAATGGTTGTTCAAGGCACATGACTGGTGATCCAATCAAGTTCTCAAGTCTAACTCAACAGAATGGAGGTTTTGTTACCTTTGGTGATGATAACAAACAAAAACTTCATTCAAGTGGAAAGGTGAAGTTTCAACCACCAAGCCTTTGGATCTATTGTATATGGAATTATTTGGTCGTACAAGAACCCAAAGTCTATGAGGAAAGTGATATAGACTTGTAATAGTTGATGACTGTTCCGAGTTCACATAAATTAGATTTCTAGCTCTTAAAAATGAAGCATTTGAAGTTTTTTTTTTAAATCTCATAAAACAACTTCAAATTGAGAGTGGTCATTCTCTTCGGAGTTTGAGAATAAATCACGGAACAGAATTTGAAAATCGTAATTTTGGTTCCTTCTGTGATCAAAATGGTATAACTCACAATTTTTCCGCTCTCTACACTCATCAACAAAATGGAATAGTAGAAGAAAAAAATGACTTTACAAGGCATGGCAAGGATTATGCTAAATGAAAGTAAAAGTTTCACAAAACCTATGGGCAGAAGCAGTAAACACCGCTTGCTATGTATCTAATCGAGTTCTTAGTAGGACTAAGTTAGATAAAATTCCCTCTTAATTATATAAAGGGAGAAAATCAAAGATTTCATACTTCCAATCATTCGGAAGTAAATGTAATATTTTGAGACCTATAAAGGATAGTATAGGAAAATTTGACACTAGATCAGATGAATAAATCTTCTTAGGATATTCCATGACTAGCAAAGCCTACAGAATTTTCAATAAGAGAACATCTGTTGTGGAAGAATTGATTGACGTTCGAGTTAATGATTCATGCAAAATTATTAAAGGAACAACCGGAGATGTGGTTCCTATATATTCTATAGAAGATATTTCTTCTGCAGATTACCATGAAAATCAGAAAGATGTTTTTGACATTGAGAAAACTCGGCAAATTATTAACAATATAGATGAAACTCACTTTTTCGGGCAAAATCCTCAATATAAAGTACCATCCATACACAAAAAACATCATCCTATTGATCAAGTAATAGGGAACATTTCGGAAGGAGTACAAACTCGACATTCTGTAAGTCACTTTTGTGGACATTCTGCATTTCTATCCAAAAAAGAACCAGAAGATATTGATGAAGCTTTAAATGATCCAAACTAGATCCTTGTTATGCAACAAGAGCTTAATCAGTTTGAACGAAATAAGGTGTGTACATTGGTACCATGAACAAACGATCAGTCTATAGTCGGAACTGTTAGTATGGTTTTGATGATGCCATACAGAAGGTAAGCTTCTGCTGTGTAGAAGGTAAGCTTCTATTACTCTGCAGAAGGTTAACCAATAGGGACAGTCTGTTTCGTACCTTCTGTCACATAATCATTACCACGAATTATTTAATTCATCATTTGATTATTTAAATACATTCGTATGATACATTTTGTTAATTAAAATGGTGTTAAATCATTTTGATTATGATTTATTTCCATGTGAGTTAATCTACTCCCTTTAAAGGAAGAAATCACTCTATATATGGAAAGCTCTAATGCGAGGTTATGCCGACTGATCTGGAACTTCCAACGGTCATTTTATCATTTCACTTGCATCTAATTACGTCCAGATTCATTATGAATCACGGCAAAGGACAACCCATCTGAATATAGACGTGTCCCTCACGTGTCTGTATCTATAAGGTCTGCCAACTACTTTTAGAAACCAAGATTATCTTATTTCCATTTACAGAAGCCTGACAGATCTTATCTGTCCAAATCTTCTGCAACAAGCCCTCTCACATAAGATCGTGAACACAATCATGACTAGATGGCATGATTGATCTTTAACTGATAAGGAGCATCTCTCCCAATGGGGGAAGGTTTTATTTGGCTGATATTTTGTTTTCTTATTTTGCAGAAACATCCGTCATCCAATGTACCTTCTATAAATAATGTATTTTTGTTTTGTATAAGATAGGATCTTTTGTTAGATAGAAATGTGTAAAGGACTTACGTGTAGAGTGAATGTATTATATTCAGAGAGACTTGTGAGTTTTCAATTTCTTTGGGGTTGAGCATTCGGTTGCAGAAGGCTGGTGCCCAGGGTACAACCTAGACAGGACGGGAGTGAAGCTATGAAGGATCTGGCTGCACTGTGGCGTGGGGGACGTGCATCAGACTTAGGGAGAAGTCAGGGTGTATACGTGTCAGGGCAGTGAGCAGAAGAAAGGCCGTGCCTGGAGGAATTTGGTGAGGTACTGGTATCGATTGTTTTGCAATTGGTTTGCTGGTGTGTATAGAAAGCAGGTGTCCATGGTGTAAGCTATGTCGGGCATGAGTGAGGCCGCGATGGATCTGGCTGTACTATTGCGTGGCAGACGTGCATCAGGCTTAGGGAGAAGTCGGGGTGTATACGTGTCAGGGCAGTGAGCAGAAGAAGGGCCGCATCTGGGAGATTCACGGTGAGGCACTGACATTTGTGTTTATGTAGAAGGGAAGTACCTGCTGCAGGCTTTGGAGAAGCCCCATGGGTGCTAACTGCTTTTGGAAGTCTTGGTGAGGAGTCAATGATTGGGGAAGCCTTGGTGAGGAGCCAAACAGGTCAAGGAACCGCCGGAGGGAAAATCGACCCGGCGAAGGGTCTGTCTGCCGGCGTAGGGCCGCTACGTGCTTGCATGGAGCTGCCACGTTCTACAGAACCCCAACCACAGGGATTGTGGAGTTAGTCACTGTCTTCAATGCAGAACGTCAACTAGAGAGTTTCTTGAGTTAGTCACAGGACGTTTTACACGACCCAAAAGGGTTACTGATCACAACCCAATGGGTTTCTATGAGTGGAAAAGCCGAAGCGCTATCTCCATCACCTTATACACTACACAAGTATCTCAATGCTTTTTGCTAGTACAACCATTGTGGAAAAGCCGAAGGGCTATCTACAATACCCTCTGCAGGAGTGTTTTACTTCTTTTATCAGTCTTGTATTTGCTATAAGTGTTCAATAGTGAATTCCATCCTATAAGGGTGAAGAATGGAGTAGGCTATTGTCGAACCACTATAAACCTTATGTGTCTTATTTACTTTCTGTACAAACGGAAAAGCAAATTTACGGACACAACGGGAACGTCAAAGTAGAGACTTCAAAGGTCTTACATCAAATATCTTACGCTACAGAAACCAATCAAGTTCTGGAGTTGTTTTCAACGATCTAGCTTTTGTAGAGCATCTCTTGATAGTGTAGAAACCTATAAGGTTATGTGACAACCTTCTGCTACTACAAGTACCTTTCAGATCTTGGAGTAGACCTTGCTAATCACACTTAAGGTGGTCGGATATCTAGAACCTTGATAGCAGAAGCATCAACCTTCTCCATCAACCTTCAGCTACTGCAGAAACCTTATCAGGACTGCAGAGTCACATTCTAGATCAGACTTTGGCTGGTCGTTCTCTCGTCAAGCAGTTCTTTTCGGGATCTGCTGTGTACAAGGGCTCTGTAACCTACAGAAACGTAACCTTCCGTTTAGTTGTAAAAATGCTAAAAAGTCCATTACACTAATTCACCCCCCTCTTAGCTCTATTGTTACACCAAAAATTGGTATCGGAGCAGGTTTAATGAAAGCCTTACATCTTGTTGGGATCCTACAGAAACTCTGACCTTTCGTGTGCTATCTGACCATTACCACTTTGTTGACTTCTACAGAAGTTTTATTCTCTGTTAGAATCCAATAATTCGTAATAGAGCCCAACTCAACTTAAATCTTACAGCTAGTTGAGGAACGGTCAACACTCGACAGAAGCTTTCGGCTCTTCGAATTTCTACTTAAAGTCTGCAGAAGCTCCACGCTCTGCCAGAACTTAACAATGGCTGACTTTGGTGGACGACCACAATTGGGTAATCCTCCCAAATTCGATGGCCAAAACTTCTCTTATTGGAGAACCTTAATGAGATCTTAAATGGAAGCGATTGATGAGGATATGTGAAACACTGTTGAAAATGATCTGCCCTCTACTCCAATCGAAAACCGTCTAGACTCACAAGGACGTCCTACTAGAGAATTTCAAAGACTTACGAGACTCAACTCAATAGCGAAGTATCTCCTATTTAGTGCGATGTCGCCGAGTGAGTTTGCAAAAGTTTCTACATGCAATACTGCACAAGAAATCATGGAGAAGCTTGTCACCATGTATGTTGGGACAATTCAAATCCGTGAAACAAAGATGAACATTTTGGTTCATCAATATGAGAATTTCTCTATGAAAAGTTATGAGACTGTTCAACATATGTATGAGAGGCTAACCCTTCTCGTAAATGCCCTGGAATATCTAGGATGGAACTGACCAAAGATTACGACTGCACGATCTCTTACCATCCAGGCAGAGCAAACGTGGTTGCCGATGCCTTGAGCCGAAAGACTGCCCCTGTAGAAAAGTCTGGGCCTGCTCCGGACCTTCTGTCCCATTGAAGATAGGGAGGTTCATTTTCCCCACCTCCTTGATGATCCTCAGCCGGCGACGGTTCGTTGGTGCCGTTCCAGGTGCATGAGAACCCCCGGCAACGTTGCTTCCGGTGTCATCTGCCATCTGAATAAGTCAAGGAAATGTTTGAGTTGAGTATTTGGCTGGGGAGTAGATCAGCTAGTTGATTCTAAGTATTTGAGGTTGGCATGTTTCAAACTGGTGAATCCACAACCTTTTATACTACCAAGATTCAAGGTCCAATAATTCACGATTTATTAAAAACTGACACTCATACATGCAGGGTTACTATTCGCCTGTAAATTGTCAATCACATGGTTATAGTACGTGAAATGACCCTTCACTCACTCTGACAAGCTTCTCATTTACACACGACAAATACACTCAGTTCGCACACAAGTCTAAGTTCAATCCTGGGGACCGCGCGCGTAGTTAGCTACCGCAACCTCAAGCTCCCTCCGGGCAGCCTCTACGATTCCTAAGTGGAAATCCTCTACGCGCTGGTCCAAACCAGGAATGCTATTCACGCGATCACGAAACTCACGGCATTTCCTAAGACGGTAGATGGGAACGTCCTCATCCTCAATCGCTGCAAGGTCTGCTATCAGACGCCTCAACAGTGGGGTGGTAAGCTCTGGGCACGAATAATGGTATAAGCCGGTCAGGAATCCTGTGCGAAGGTTCAGGCACTCCGTAACGGTGACAAAGGGCGGCTGGAACTCATCATCCAGGGCCAAGTTCGGAGCGTTTCCAGCTTCTGGAATCTTTGGAGCTTCACCATCTGGATCACCATTGGGGCCTGTCTTGCCCTTGAGTAGTTCAGGCATGCGTCCTGGGTGTCGACCTTCGCCGCGATTTGCCATACTAACTGGATTCACTAGGAGTATTACTTGTGATTGTTCTGGCTAGGATGTGATTTTTCACTGACTGCTCCTCAATCGTATTTATAATAAGCTTTCGTTTGTCATCTAGCCATTCGTGTGGTCTTTTCAACTCACGGGCACGCCTACTGTACCCTGTCAAGACTATTTGCACTCAGAAAGATTCCCCTGACAAAGGCGAGTGCGCCTGTGTCTATCTTTTATTTTACTTTGTCATACTCTGTCAAGTCTTATCATTCACGGGTAAGTTTACTATTCTTTTTCATTTAAACCTAAGGCGCAGACTAATCCACCTTATTACTCCAACTAACCGCGCTCTGATACCAACTGAAACGTCCTTCAAATTTTTCTCATTTACATCAGAGTGATCCTCCGTAATTTGATGGTCAAACAGCGGAAACGACAATTCTTTACCTCCACTGTGGCATCCTCTATTGTTTGATCTCGTGAGTCCGAACCACATGTACTCTGTACCATCTTATTCCTGCGTCACACTAAAAAAATAGTCCCCTATTGGGGTCAGCGATAAATCGCCGAGTACGCCTCACCCTATGCACATACGAAACATGATACCCCTAACTTTTTCCTAACGTGCAATCTTTCTGAAAGGTCTCTTTGTGCAGCATACAGAATGTACAATAATCAATACAAATCAACATATATGTAGAAATCTAAGACAAATCCAATAACGCTCACAACTCTCAAACGACTCCCTCATTCTCTCGTCTCTCGTATATCAACACTTCGTTCGGTACCAGGACCCTCACAGTACGTCCCCACCCTCTCCTCCGGGAGCGCCCGGGAAACGGCAGCAGGCATGACCGCGAATGGCCATCGCCTCCCCGTACTCCTCCGATTCACTGTCGGGTACACATCTCATAAAGAATCTCACGTCCCACAATTATCTCGCATCACTCGGGGTACCGAAGCAATTCCCCAGTAAGACCCCAGTCCTTTCATTCTCTGATAATCGGCTTGGGGTACAGGAGCAAATCTCCTGTAAGACCCCAAGGTCTCCTCACTTCTGTCGGCTCGGGGTACGGGGCAATTCTTTGGTAAGACCCCTAGGTACTTTCCTTTTTCACATCAATTAAGTGAATTCACACAATCTCAGCAAATTCGAGGACGTGCAGCACGTTAATCAAGCTGCCAAAAGCTTCCCTTAATCAGAGGGATTCTAGCCACCATATCTTTGCAAAATTTTCCAAAACTAATGAGTCAACACAACATCCTCAGACGTGAGGCTATATTATAATAAGCACCACAATCCCGACCTTGCATTTGCGTAGCCCGCAATTGAAGCGGGGACCAACTCGAGCTATGGCTAGACTCGTAGCCCATCATCCCAATGTATGAATTCATATTTCTCCATAGCAAGGGAAAACAATCGTGAGAATCTAGGAAAAGGAAATATGTGGTTCCACCGTCAAACATCATTCGCACGACTCACTCTCCCACGATTCCCCACACGCAACACTCAGCCTTTTACAATGCAACCCACCAGCGGAATCCCACGGTCACAACCGTAATGGACATCGCTACCCCGTTCAAGGACACCCGTCCTGACTCCAAGCAACCACAGAATAATTCGTAGTCTTGGGTCGACTGCGCACACGCAGATGTCAACGGGACGACCACAGCGGGTCTTGCTAGCAGAAAACTCACGACCGTACCGACGGTGACAACATTCCCGACTCAAGACTCGCCTGATGTTGGATTTTCCTCATCACGCAGCCACAAGTCCGACCGAAAACTCAGGAACGCGGGACTGGACGATCCCCGACCTACCGTTTCCTCCCCTAACGATCCTACCCCAAGCATCTCATAATAGCAGCCATACAATGATCAGAGAGGGCAGGGGGTGAGACATACAGAGTTACGACCTCAAGTACCCACTCCCACACCTTACTGCGCCTAGCTGAATGGCCGACCCACCTCCTCCTGGTTTCGTCCGAACACGGCTTCTAATTTGCAGGACACCAAAACTGGAGGAATCTGACCGTCACCCGTGGAGGAGCGCACACCCTAAGGCGAGGTGAGGCCGTAATGCAGATCCGGATAAGGGCGGAGTACTGGCTTCGGGTAACTTCTCCAATAAGTCTCCCTTGAATTCTTTTAAAACTTGCTCTGACAAAACGTGTGGCAGGGAGGAAGATAAGAAATGTTATCCCCCCATGCACTGTACCTTGTCTATCACCAGACACCAAATTATGGTCTGCAACAATATGGCTCATTCCCACCTAATGTTTGATTCAGACTAATATTTGCCGACAGTTTGTGATGTCTGGAGTCGTTCCCTTTGATTCCTTATCTTTGGCCTACCATAGCCCATACCTTCACGAATTTATTGCTCTCTTGTTCGTGATACATTTTTACACCGTTAATACACTAATTATAGGTCACGAGTTAATCGTAATTTGGTTAGTCTTCCCCAATTAAAATCCGCGACGTTAAACGAATTCACCGACACCCTAACTCGATTTCGTTTAGATCCAGGCGTCCCCTTTCCCGCGTGATGTAATCACACGAAATCGAATTAGTAATCTCGTTAATATTCGATATTAATGTACATTGACCGCGAAAGTATTAAACTTCCGTGCCACGTCAGATTTTGACTCGGTCAAACGTTCTAGTTCTAGTTAACATTCTAGTCAAAATAATATATTTCAATTTCCGAAATTCCGGGTCGTTACACGTACTTTGTCTAAAGAACCTGAACGGGAACCGTTATTCTCTTCGCCTTCTCCCGGACAACAAGCCGGATATTACAGTCGCGAGACCACATACTTGTATTTGTCGGCCGGATCCTTCTTCTTGTCTCCCCCAAGGGCCGCATTAAGCTCTCCTTCAAAGCGGTCCATGGCGGCCGTGGGCAGGCACATAGGCACGACCATCCCTCCTCCCCTTTCCCGTTCTTATATGGTACGTAGAAGCTCAAAGTCCCTGGAATGGCCCCGATTCCCCCTATTGCAGGCCCGCTGTATATGGGCTTACCCCATCCGAAATCTATATCCCCAGGCCTTACCTTCGCCAAGTCTGACACAATGAAGCTCCTCACCACTGTGAAATAAGGCCTCCCCCTGGCCACCAGAAGGTCCAGCACAGACTTCACGTATTCTTCCATTGCGCAGGCCTTCGCCTTCTTGATCAGATCAAGGGCGTAGGCCAGAGGATTCGTGGAAAGCTTCCCTGCTGTTGTGATTGCTGCGGGGAAGACAATCGCGTTACCATAATATCCCTTCGGGAGGGGCGGGTTGAGCTTGTTCCGGCAATTGACGATGCAGAGCATGCGCATCTCCTCTTCCGGGTCGGGGTCGAGCGCGATCGTCCGGCACCGCCACAGGCAGGCGGTGACGATATCGAAGGCGGTGCATCCACGCAGGTGAAGAGGGAGAGAGCGGCGGAGGTCCGCGATTTCGGAGGAAGGTATGAAGAAGGAGCGGTGAGACAGGTCAGTAAAAGGTAAGATGGTGCCCCGCGTGTCGGGCACATCATCGTACTCATGGTGTGTGTAGGTTACTTAAGGAGGGATCCTGGCTTCAAGGAGCTCCCTTCTCCACACGGGGAGGATGGACGGGACCGAAGCACCTTGAGCCAATTCTCCAACACCATTTAGGAACTGGACCAGCCCTTGTGCATCGCACATGGCATGGTTCATCCGCACGGCAAGTATGAACCCTCCACAGTTGAGGCGTGTTAACTGTCGAGAAGTTAGTTACAACAGTTAAAACGCTTCTTAACAAAACAGAATACTACTGTGAGTGTAACATAATAGTAACCCAACCCGACTTACGCTACCTGGATAAGCAGCAAAGGGGTGTCGAGGATATCGGACGATCCATGCACATCAAATAGAAGCTCATCAAAGCAGGGGAATGGAGGCTGGAGGGCATCACCGAACTCTTCGAGGGTGACGTCAGCATCAGCCTGTATGCAAATGACTCCCTCTCCAGTGCAGTCCACAACCAGCTTCCGCCCCGGAAGCTCTCTGAGCCGGCCGGCGAACGGGTAATAATACACGAGCGCCTTGGCCAGGCCCTCCCTGATGAATGGGGCGGGGTCCCTAATGGAGCCATGGGGGTAGAACTGGATGATGGGAAGCTGGAAGCGGAGGCCCTCCTGGTCATCAACGTCGGAGAGCCTCTTGTACTCCCGGGGGGTAGGCTCAGAAGGTCGTATGAGCTCATGCTCGCTCCTCGTCACGGTGAAGATCAGTCCATCGCGATTCCCGGGCGCCATTTCGGAAGGGCAAGGGTGGGGAGTGTTTGGCGTTATATTCAAAATATGAGGATGAGTTTTCTTTTGGGGTGGTGTTGGGAGGTGTCGATGCTGCCCTATTTATACTTGATGATTAAGTACATACGTGTAACCTCAACAGGTTGTCTGTAGGGAAGTATTCTACAATTATAACTATTCAGTGAATCATTGACAAAATTATATCGCCGCCCTTACAGAAACTTTTGAAATAGCCAAAATAAATGCCCCTCAAGGGTGTTTTTACTCATTCAGTTGTACGTTTTCAGGTTGATGTCATTTCGTTTCCTTATAGCTCGAGCATGACTTCGCCGAGAATGATCGAGCCCATCGCGCAGGATGCCTTGGGATAGTGAATCAACAGAAGCAGCAGTGCTGCTCAGTCCTGAAGCTTCTTGACGGGTCATTATCATTCCATTATCGTGCGTTTTTTTTCTCCGTACTCTGGTGACATTTGTTCCCACTCGCGATGGTGCGGTTGGAAATTGTTACCGTACACGAACAACAGTAAGAAAGTTAATGGCTTGTCGGGAGACGAAACGTGTTGCACGTTTTTTCTTGAGGCCCCACGTACCAATCAGGGTAATTGCGGGTCACTTCATTTTCGATTAATTTTTGGATACGATACGATATTCTTCCTCGTGCTAACAATTAGCAATTGACTTGTCAAATAGCGAATTTATGTAAGTGGCTAGCCTTGATTGTCATCCACATTTGATGCGAGTTTGATCGAGCAAGGTCAAGTTGAGATCCACTCGAGATAGAAAGTATATTCACGGTGTTTAAGCACTCGAGATGAGTCGTCAACTCGAGACCCAGGAACTCGAGAACGCGCAAGGTCGGCTTTGGAGACAGCTCGAGCGATGGGCAAAGGAGCTGAAGCGACGACAAACTCAAGAGGCAGTTCCGGTCTGACAGCTCCGACCCCATAACTTGCAGCCCAAGGGTCGCACCTGCTCCACTATCATACCTACCAGCTTTTCAGATCTTGTCGGGGGAAATAATATGTTTCCCTTTCTTATCTTTTGCTGTTATTTTCAGTATCTTTGTTTCGTTTTCCTGATTGTCTTTTCTTGGGCAGCCTATATAAGTCCTTACATTGTAACCCGGAAAAGACAGCTTATCTTGAATTCAGAAGTTTAAATCCAGAAACTCTTTGAGTTTCTATTACTCTTATCACTCGGATGATTACGTGTGTGGCGAGATTACCCGAGCGTTCATTATACCAGTGGTGCGTAGCTGTATCGATCATAGTGTCCACCCAGAGTCCAAATACGATGGTGTTATTGCTGTATCCGTACGTGGTCCGGGCAGGACATGTCCATTCTTCGGTGGTGGCTTAGCTTGTATTCGAAGGCTTGCGCGTCATTATCCTTTACTTTCGAATTTATCATCATCATCTGTCATCGTTTTCCATCTTGGTTCGTTTGTCGTTGACCAATCGAGCCGTCCCACCCCGTACCCGCGTCAGTTGGTATCAGAGCGAAATGTTGTTATGGCGAACTAATTCCGTCGTGGTATGACATTGGAAGAAGCTCGTTCAGCCCATCTTGAGCTAGAAGTTGAGGATTGAGGCACCAAGTGCAACAACTTCTTGGAGAGAGAAGAAATCTGAAGCAGCTTCCCCGCAACCCGTTGAAGCAGAGGAGGAACACAATTCCTTTGTGGATGACTTAAGCGACGATTAGCGTTCAAGGAGGAGTCACAGGGAGCGACAACCCCCTCGACCTGTTAATATCCGTGTGGACATCTTGGAATTTGAAGGAAAGCTAGATCCAGAAGAGTTCGTTGACTGACTTCAGTCGATGGAGCGAATATTTGAGTATGAGGAAATCACGGAAGATCGACAAGTGAAGGTACCAACTTTACGACTCCGTAAATATGCGAATATGTGGTGGGAGAACCTTAACCATCAGCGTTGAAGAGAAAGAAAGGAGAAGATTCGCTCATGGGAAAAGATGAAGCGAGTGATGAGGAAGCGATTTCTTCTTGAGTGATACAGGCAAGACCTATTCCTCAAGCTGAACTCGTTACAACAAACATCGAGTGTAGCAGAGTATACTCATGAGTTCGAGAAGTTAATGATACAGAGCGATTTATCGGATCCTTCAGAGCAGACTATCGCTAGGTACCTAAGAGGATTGAAACAACACGTCACTGATGCAGTGGAACTTCAACCCTATTGGAGTTTTTCGGACATTTGTAATCTTACCCACAAAGTCGAGAAGCAACAAGCTAGGAGAGCGCCTGTGAGGCCAGCTATGAGGAGCACTCCTTTCAGTATAGGGAGTTCGTCCTCCAGAACCATCTCGAGTTCGTTCTTGAGAAATCCAATCTCGAGTAATACCAAGGAACATACCAAGGCAGAAGCTCGGCCACTCCCAAACACTGGAGTCTCGAAGAAATGTTTTAAATGCCAGGGAGTTGGACATATGGTGGCAGAGTGTCCTAATCGACGAACGATAACTATCATGGAAAATCCAGACGAAGAGGAGATGGGCGAACCTCTTTGGGACGTCGAAGAAGAGAGTATGTTGAGGAGCCTGATGAGGGAGAGCTCTTGGTAATTTAAAAGGCTCTCAATACAAATGTTGTGGCCGAAGAAGTTGACCGGCACGAGAAAATCTTTCAAACACGTTGCACCGTACATGGGAAAGTTTGTCAATTAATAGTCGACAGTGGGAGTTGCACTAACATGGCTTCTACCACAGTGGTTGAGAAGTTGAAGTTATCGATCAAGTCGCATCCTTGACCATACAAGCTTCAGTGGTTGAGCAAGGAGAGTAACGTGAGTCATAAAGTAAGTTCTGGCGTCCTTGAGTATTGGCAAGAACTACCAGGATTCCGCCACGTGCGATGTCGTACTTATGGATGCTTGTCACTTGTTGTTGGGGAGACCATGACAGTTCGACCAGCGTGCGGTACATGATGGGTTCAAGAATACTTACTCCATCATACTTGACCAGAAGAAGATCACCCTTCTACCCTTATCGACGACGACTGTGAGACCGTCAAGCAAGCAAGAGTCCAGTTCAATGCGAGTGGAGTTGACCCAGGCGATTCACGGCGAAAGGAGGATCTACCTACTGATGTTGTTCGAGGAAGGAGGAGAACATGCTTCAGCCATACCTCCACAGGTTCAACTCCTTCTAGAATGTGAATGTATTTCCAGAGGATATGCCAGGAGGACTTCCTCATTTGAGGGATATTCAATACCAATTCCATCTCATCCCCGGAGTATCGTTGCCCAAATGTCCCGCTTATAGATGCAACCCGAACGAGGTCAAAGAGATGCAACGTCAGGTTGAAGAGCTCATTGAACGTGATTTTGTTCGGGAGAGTCTTAGCCCATGTTCTGTCCCAGCAATTCTCATTCCCAAGAAGGATGGCTCATGACGAATGTGCGTCGACAACAGAGCGATTAATCGAATCACCATTAAGTGCAGGTTTTCTATTCCTCGATTTGATGATATGCTTGATGAATTGTATGGGTCGGCTGTGTTTTCAAAGGTAGATTTGAGAAGCGGTTACCATCACATCCGAATGAGAGAAGGAGACGAATGGAAAACTATGTTCATGACTAAGTTTGGTCTCTACGAGTAGATGGTCATGCCATTTGGACTTTCAAACGCATCAGCACCGTCATGCGACTGATGAACCAAGTATTTGGTTCGTTCATTGAAAAATTTGTTGTCGTTTATTTCAACGACATTCTTATGTATAGTCGCAACGAAAAGGAGCACTTAGATCATCTCTAACAATTGTTCCAGAAACTGAGAGAGCAGTGATTATATGGAAACAACAAGAAATGTGAGTTCATGACGTTGAGCTTAGTCTTTCTAGGTTATGTTATGTCGGGAAAAGGCATTTGAGTTGATTATAACAAGGCACAAGCTATTCAGGATTAGGCTACACCCAAATCAGCTCACGACGTGCGGAGTTTCCATGGGCTTGCTTCATTTTGTCGCATATTCATCGAGGATTTCAGTACTATTGCAGCCCCTATGATTGAGTGTTTGAAAGGAACAACCTTCGAGTGATCGATGGCAGCTTAGTTAAGCTTCTAACAACTCATGCGCCGCTTGCGTGAAGCACTTGTGTTAGCTCTTTCCGATTTCGAGAAGGTATTCGAAATTGAGTGTGATGCTTCTGGAATTGAAGTTGGTGGTGTGGTTTTGCAGAAGGAACAACCAATCGCTTACTTCAGCGAGAAGTGGGGTGGTGCTCGACTAAACTATCCGACGTACGACAAACAGTTCTACTTGATTGTTCGAGCCTTGGAGTCTTGGAATCACTACTTACTGCCAAAGAAGTTCGTCCTTCACACTGATCATGAAGCGTTGAACTACATCAATGGACATATGAAACTCAATCGGAGACATGCGAAGTGGGTAGAGTTTCTTCAATCCTTCATGTTCGTATTGAAGCATAAGTCGGGTGTAAAGAACATCTTAGCAGATGCTTTATCGAGGAAGTCAAATTTGGTGGTTGGAATGGAGTCGAAACTCATCGAGTTTGAGATGCTAAAGGAGTTGTACTCAACCGACGTAGACTTTGGAGAAGTATACAAAAGCTCTGGTGGATGGATTCCTATTTCGAGGAGTTAAGCGTTGCATCCTGCGAAGTTTTATTCGAGAGCATCTTATTCGAGAGGTACACCGAGGAGGACTCGCTGGTCACCTTGGCATTGGGAAAACCCTCGAGATGCTTTATGAGCATTTCTACTAGTCTCGAATGGCTAAGGACACACAAGTTAGTTCAACGTTGCGCAACCTGTCAACGCGCAAAGAGTCACATCCAACCCATGGTCTATACACGCCAATACCTATTGTTGAACATTCATAGGAGCATGTGAGCATGGATTTCGTCCTCGAATTGCCCCGAACACAACGACAGTAGGACGAGATCATAGTTGTCGTGGATCGGTTCTCGAAGATTGCTCACTTTATCGCTTGCAGAAAAACAGATGATTCTTCTCACGTAGCAGATCTTTATTTCCGAGAAATCGTTCGTCTGCATAAAGTAATTAAGCCGTCACGGGTCAATGTGGCGGTGTAGCCGAAATAGCAACACTTATGTGATTAAATTTGATGCTACTTCAGTCGGTCCTAATCTTTTTGTAACCTTACAACCATAATGATCCAGAAAGACCTTTGAGCAAATGATGCTCCCTTATATGTCTCATAAACTTGAATGCGCTTACTTTACGATGCTTTATCATAGACAAACTTTAGTGACAATATCGTCCTACTCGAGACTAAGCACCAAGTCTCAAGATTTTCTTTAATAATAATGGTAACTCTGTAATATTTATCTGAAGTCGGAATGCACATTCCGTAACTTTTATACTTCAGAGAAATTAAAGTACCCATCTTTAACCTTATTGCTTCATAGAAGCCGAATGAAATCAATCATATCGGTCACCTTTACATTTCGCCAAGCTTAAAGAATGTAATAAACTTACGCTTCAAAAAAGCCGGATGTAATAAACCGGGCAATACTGCTCTATATATATCTCAAAAAATAAATCTAGCGGGAATCTAAAGAATGTCATATGCTCAAGATAGTAAGATCTTGAGACTTTTCACCATGTGCACGTAACCAAAACAACAGTCATTGATGAACATCAATTAAATAATACAAACGTACAAAGTATGTGTCGACTATCCACAAACACGACTATCAAATCAAATATGGATGCGATACTCCCATTAACCAAGTAAATTAAGTAATAACCCATAAGTCAACAACAAGAGTCTAGTTAGCTCAATGCGGTAGTTCCCTTCGGTAATAACCAACCAATACCACACAATCAAGAATTGCGACATTACATAAACAATACAATGAGCATAAAAAATAACTCCCACTGATCTACCATATCATCATGAACTCAAGATTTTCAATCGTTACTATCAAGCACTAACTCATCCTTTACGTGCATATATATAATCACATAACTCGACAATTGAGTTGAATATTAGAAAATGTTTTTTGCACGACAAATTATATACACTTCCAATTAGTATAATTAATATCATACAAGTGAATTTTACGGATCTCAACGAGTCAGTCAATTTGGAATCTCTCATCATGTGAAATCTTTCAACTTTGGAATGCTCATAGAATCTCATGATTATAACTCATAAGCCAAAAAATAACATAAGCAACAAGGTCATGAGCACACATTTAAGTACACTAATACTTAATCTTTCAAAACCTTCATAATGTTGCTTAAAATCAAAGACAGAATATTTAAAACAATCCTTAAAATAGTGAGCAACTGATAGTTCAATAACTATCAAATAGAGATCAATATAATCGAAATGCACCAAATGTAGGAACCAATCACCTTTGGGCAGAAAGGTCTCTACACAAGTATATCAAAGTCTCCAAACATACTCTCAATAAGATTTAAAAAACTCACACATGTTACTTTAAGTGAGCCACTTTGACAGCCAAACACTTAAGATACAAATATGAAGTAACTCCAGTTGCTCACATAATCATATGCATACAAAATAATTTATGTATGCTACTTGAACCGACGTTTTATATAAAAGTTCATAGTAGTCTCAAATCGAATCAAACAATAACAGTTGCACATAATTTATCCACTATCTCGATTTATGTGTTAAAATACTTTCAACATACTTGGAACACATAGAGAAGTAAATATTAAATATCAATTTGCATCATTCATGCCAACTTAATCAACAGGTAAGACAAAAATTTACAGCAGTCTCATATTAGACAATAATTGAATTTCATACATGATGTATGTTTTCAATTCTTCAAAGTAAATTTCTGCGGATAGAAATATTTCAGCTTGTATATACATCGTCTTTTAACCTCATAATCTTTTCCTATGAGGTAACCATTAAAAAACAACAGAGAAAGCTTTATACTATGCTCCCTGTTCTTGCTCCCGACAATCGCCCAACAAAACATGCCATCCTCATGGGGAAACGTAGAGTTCCTGCCATTACCGCTCATAATTATGGCCATCAACTGGAATTGCAACCTCTTGTTGACAG
The DNA here is from genome assembly GCA_029817715.1 of Melastoma dodecandrum. Lineage (NCBI taxonomy): Eukaryota > Viridiplantae > Streptophyta > Magnoliopsida > Myrtales > Melastomataceae > Melastoma > Melastoma dodecandrum. Next base: position 502,025 of record JARUPY010000158.1, on the reverse strand, counting down.
ACTGGGTGTCAACGGACTTGGCAGCGGGGAGCTACTGCTTGAAGAGCATATAATGATGGCAGAAAGACCCCAAAATTGAATTTTATTCCCAAAATGGAGACCGACCCAGAACAAGGAACGAGAAAAGAATGAAAACGTTTGGCAGAAAGTAGGAATCGGGCACAACGAAGGAAGGAAGAAGAATTACTCCTCACAAGAAGCAGAGATAGAGAGTATGTGAAATTGCCCATAGAGTGAGATCTATCCTAGCAAAAGCAAGCGCTCCGGGAAATGCCGAATGAAAAAGATGACGCAAGAACTGAAGAAGCAAGTATAATAAGCGTCATGAGTACTTTAAGAGAACAAAATAGAAGCCCTGAACTGCTGGGAGGGTAGAAGAATTCATGGATAGCAGCAGCAAAAGAAAAGGTCTTGGAAAAGAGCCAAGACGCTACCACCCTAGGAAAACTCCACTATAAAACTCCATGACATAACCATAATTAATGGAATCACCCAATCTATCAGTACAACTGTACGTGCTTCGCACAGGGAATTTCTGATACCCTTACATATGAAAGGGGTGATTACATGAAACCCAACGTGAATGCTGTCAGGCAAAGTCGCCGGAATACTCCAAGAGGTGTGAGAATATGAGTTGACCACATTACTCCTTGCCACAGACAAACCAATACCGACGAGTGTTGTAATGAAGACAAACATGAGAAAGTACATCGACAAATTCGCAGCATCTGTAATAGAAAAATGGAAATACCCCATTACAACACCAGCTGCCAAGGGAAACAAGACATAAGCCAATGGAACTTTGAATCTCCTCAATACAGTATTTCAGGAACCGTTCAAGTGCTACAATATCCACTCCAAGAGGAACCCAACCCATGTTAGAAGAACAAACTTAAGCACTCCACTAGCAGAGAATGTTGGCCACAAAGAACGATATTAAGGAATAGATGAGACCATTTGGTTGACTTTCTAAATTTGCTACTCTCAAGTACTAACATGGATATCAGTTTCAAGGTGTATTATTTGATCCAACCACGATGAAGAATCTTATTTAGACATTTTTCAAGGTCATCTATCTGGACTCAGAATGGGGATGACTTTGCGAAACTATGGTCCATCGAAAAGCTATATATAAATTTCTCAAAGTACTTCACAAATAGGATTTGGTCAAACAAGTGACTTTCAAAGACATGCTTAGAGCGGCAACCATGTTACTTCAGCACAGGTATGCTGTTGATCGACCTTACGAAGTGGTGACAAATTTGATACACCAAGAGGATTGGCTGGTGGACGGAGATACAGATGGAGATAGGACTGGAAGGACGGAAACAGAACTACCATAATCATTGTGGAGAATAACCACTCAAGACCGCATTCATAGAATACAAGGATGATGGGGTCACTTGACACTAAAGATAGCCACATGCAGGGATAAAGAAGGCGATAACACCGGTACGAATTGTCCGTTTGTAAAGAAAGAGTGTATTTAGAAAAACACAAGAACATTTCAAATTTATTTCTTATTAGGAAAATGAGAATTTTTACCGAGGTGGATCGAATGAGTTACAAAGGGTCTTAACTTAAAATTTATGATCTATTGTCATAGTAAACTTTCTGCTTCATCCGTTCATATAAGTTCATCTCACATAATTGCTCGTATCTTAATTTTTTTCATTAATTTTCGACCGAGGACTATATACGATACAATATGATTCCACATGTTAACAATTAACTTGGTTGTACAAACTCGAGATCCCAAGTGGTTTTGAAGCTCTCGACATAGATAAATCAAATGGGGCACTAAATTTATGATAGTGACTGGTTGCGATGGGGTGTGGATGGTACGTAGTGAAGTTGATAATGTTGTGAAAAATCACTCAAGTAGCACTCCAAAGTTAGCATCTCTCATTAATAGAAGGAGATAATTCTAAAACTTTAATACGATCTAACTATGTCTGTCCAACAAGCATCTTACAAATGTATTCAAAGAGACAATAATCACTATATTATAGAGTAGGCTGGAGAGTCTACACGTGACGAAGACCTAGAGTAATAAATTTCTTCTCAAACGAAGATTCATCATGCTTAAAATGATCTAATTCCTACCAAGATAATTAGATATCCTAGTGACTGTGGTCACAGAGATGTGCACGTGGTTACCAAGATGCACTTGTAGAAAGAGCGTCCGAGAGACCTTCTAACAAGGACTAGATTCTTGACTATGAGAATACATTCTTTACGACTCCTCATATGCTTTGTGTACCACTGGCAGTTCCATTGCAGGTGGAGAAGTGCGCTTGGGCAATGGTCACGGGTGTAAGGGTACACGTCCAGGAAGGATTCGACTTAGAATGAAGGATGAGCTATAGCTAATGTCCGAAAAGTGCATGAAATCATAAGGAAACCACATAATATGAGCTTTCTGCTACAGGTGGCCCATTAGATGTTTGTCAAGGAAAGTTGTTATAGGTGACCAGGAGTCGATTAAAGGACTTAAAAGTGATGGTATATGTTGTTGCTATTATCACTGTCGTGTCCTTTGAAAGGAGTCATGAATCGTTTAAGTGAAATGTTTAGTCGTCAGAGAAGAGACACCCATAGTGGTGAGCAGGAAGAAGTAAAAGATAAAGGTGATAACCTCTGCCATGGGTTAGCATATTTGTTCCGTTGAATAAACTCGTTTGAGTCTAAAAGAGAAGAAGGACGATATACACAAATAGTTAGAGGGAAAGATTAGTATATGGAACGAAGATATTCTTATCCATTCCATGGACTTGGCCCAATATGAAAATTGTTAGGATTTGTGACATGAAGTCCAATATTTATTCAGAGAACATTACACTTCACTAGTGGAATACATCGATGGAGAGAGATATATATTTTCAAGAAGAAATTGTTGGATGATATTACATAATCTCACTGCTATATCTTCTTACTATTATAAACTAAAGATAATAATACCTAAATTTCTAATATGATTGAGTATAGCTATGTTATAAACATGTGTCACACATGAAGCTATGACATTATATATTAATTTTTTTATTGTGATTGATTGATTTTGATTATGCCAAATCAATTCGTAACCAAAGATTGCAGGTGGTTCCTAATTGATTTTATGCTCACCAGTTCCACATGAAAGAGAGAATTCTCACTCATTGATTATGTGATTGTTGATTGTGTTGCTTGTCTAAAAGCAAACTGATGGTCTGTTTATTCATTACCTAATTGTTGATTATGTTGCTAGCCCTACGAAAACGTTATGTTCTATGAATCAGTTTTCGTATTATTGATTGTGTTATAACAAATTGATATTCTACGAGTTTTGGTTGTGTTGTTTCCCTTACTGCAAACTAAAAGTTCGTCCATTAATTGTGTGATTTCTTTTATGATGATTATCTTAAGGCAAATTGGCGGTCTACGTTATTACTAATTGTTCATTATCCCTATGGTTGAACATTCGATATTTTTGGGATACCGAATTTCCAAATATTGAAATACCGAATTTTGAAAAACTAAAAAAAGTTTAATCTCAATCCCAAATTTAAATTTCAGTAATTTAATAAGTTAACAAATTTAATTTCAAAACTCGATATTTACTGAAATATCGAAATTGATGTTTTCATTTTCATCTAAAATTTTTTATATAATTAAAAAAATAAATTCGATTAGTACAACGTGTCCATATACATGCTCGACCTTGTAGGTTTCCATGGCCCCCGAACGAAAGAACGAAACCCTAAAAGACCAGTGTGAACGAAATCGAGATCTACTTGGAGGCATGCAGATCCATGAAATACCAAGCAGACCACGACTCCTCTTAATACACTAATCCAATCTTGAAAATCTAAAACTAAAAAGGACATGTGAACCCACAAATATATATGGGCGTGAATCCCTTTAGATGACATCTATGTGTTTTAAATTCGAGTAATTCAATATAAGAAAATGCTATAAAATCGAGATACTACTATTCAGGAACCAACTCAATCATATTGACCTACATCTATGGCGAAACGAAAATGCACTAAATGAAGTACAAACTTTCTTTGAGAAACACTCTAAGCCCCTCAACACCCCCCGGATACAAGATTATGCTTGCCCGGTAAGAAATACACTCCAAGTGATTCCCATGTTTCCCCACATTTACCTTTTCTTTATTGTCGTACTCCTTTCACTCTGATATTAGCTATGCTCTTAGGGTTTGTTCGCCATTATTGTTCTTCGATTCGTATGGTGATATCTATTTATAAGATAAATGCGCCTTCAAGATATCGAAAATCTTGAAAATATTCTATCATATAGCCATCAGGTAAATATATTGGTGACATAATCTAATTCACCAAAAATATCTCCCCAAAAGATATAATTTCGCTACTTCCATATATTTTTCTAGTGTCCCAAATGTTATCTAAACCCCAATATGCCCGACTTCAGGCCATAAATAGTCGCAATCGTCACATTGGGCCAAAGTCCATAGAAAATCTAAGGCACTGTAACTCTATATATAAGTCTTCCCTCGAAACTACTTGTGAATATCTCCCTTTTCCTCCGTGATAGAATTGATTATCTACATCTTACTTCATCGCACTTGCGACCTATTATCTTATTTCACTGATAATTGAATGCATCTCTTGGAAGATTCATGACACACTACAGAAGACCTCATAGTAAAAATAGCAACAATAAGTCTCAGTACATACAAGCTCTTCAATCGACTTCTAGTCATCATTCCTGAGCGAACATTGAGGGTTCGCCCGAAGTACCATGTGACATCCAGAATACCAATGAAAACTATATTTCTCCACATATTGGACACCTGCCAATTGTTTCATGGCTCCATCCCCCCATACTAGAATAATATGTGGAGAACATCGCCTTATGAGGACAAATGTGGAAAGAACTTCTGAGTCAAGACTACAATTCTCATCTGATGGTTTTGTCTGACTCAGTTAGCAGTCTGCACCTTGTTAGCCACGAACATATCTCTAGGAACACTGTGACTAGTAGACACATCAACTTTCATCGACACTTGTAACTCTTCATCTTTTCATGTCAGCTTCTTCGAGTTTTTCTTTAGATGTCTTTTCTTACCGCAAAGGAAGTACCTCACCTTACTGCAACCATTGGATATATTGCTACTTATTGGTAAATGACTCCCTCGAGGGTTCCTGCTTCACCTGTCAAGTTTCTTCGATCAAATCTTTAGACAAAAAGGTAGATCATATCTCACCAATCGTGAAAATACTTCTCCTGTATGTATGAAAACCTTATAGTGATCTTAACAGCAACATCACTTGGTCATCAATCCTCTCCAAATCTAAAGATGTAGACGTCTAATTATCAGTAGGATTTAATGGACATACCTCTTGTCATTCTAAGCATGAAAAAGCTTTGTCAAAGAAACGCTTGTTAGTCATAGTCTCGGCAAGTACAGATTCTCCAGCCCACACCATAGCTCGGTTGTTGTTTTCTCCTTGAGCACATTCGTTAGAACCATGTTGGATAGACTCAGTTGAATCTCCGATAATGCATATCATCTATACTGGTCAAACATCAACATCAAAGATTCTTCGACTGATTTACAAGAGCTTCATATACTCTACTATGTATTAGTATTGCCCTCATCTTGATCTGCCACAAGCTGAAATTCATGCTCCCAACCAACTTCTTGATTTTGAACTTGCTACATGCCTTAGATCTTGATTCTACATGACTCAGCCTTTTTGTCAATTGTAGGCGTGCGAAAGCCATCGATAGCCTGTCGAATCAAATTTGGTCCGCAGTAATACTTTTATGAAAAAGGAGACGCAAAATTTACGTGGTTTGGTCAGGTTGGCTTATATCTACGGGCATAGAAGAAGATTCACTATAAGATAGTGTACAAACTTAGGTTGAGACATTTTCTAATCGCTTCGATTTACCTGAATATAAGATCCCGATTTCTCGGTAAATAACAAACCTTGTATTTACTAATGGTCACCTTTTCTTTTCCCCACGCCGTTTGCACTGTTGTTATGGTTTGCTGTCTGATTATTATTCTTCTCTTTGTAGTGACACTTATTTAAAAGATAGTTGCACTTTCAAGTTATAGAAAATCTATTTAATATTCTCTCCTAGTCGGCTGGTAAAGATACTAGTAATATAATCAAATATCAGCACCAATATATTTTCTCAAAAAGATATAACATCGGTTTTGAGTGTACTAAATATTTTCCGAACCCCAATATATCCAACTTGGACAACAAATCTTATCAATAATATAATGGAATTTAAATAATAGAGATCTTTAAAATTATGGACGGGTTGAGCAATTTTAAGAAACCGTGTATAACAAGGCAGGTTCTAGTTCTTTGGTTCTACTTCTTTGGTTCTAGTACCCCAGAACCAACTATATAGATAACACAAGTAAATTAAAACCAGAAAAAATAAATTAAAACCCTTCTACTTACCAAATAAAAAACCTATTGACTACCACTTTTCTACCGAATACATACCAAAACTTTTTCTGAGTGGGCGATTTTCTTAGTGATCTGGATAATGGATGAGATTTGAAGAATCAAAACAGCATATGAAAATTCATAATTTTTATTCTTTTTATAGAAAATTATTTAATTGATAGAAGCTAGTTTTCTTTAATTTTATTTCCGAATGTATAAATTAGTTCAATTATTGACAGTAGCGGAGCTAGAAAAATTAGATAAGGGGGCTAAATTGAACTAAACAAAACTTAAGGGGACCAAACGGTATTAAGTTAATTTTTTTTTTTTTCAAAAGCCCGGGGGACCATGCTCCCCTTCTGTGCCCCTGGCTCCGCCACTGATTATTGATAGTAGTAATTATGTTAAGTTGACTTGTTTTATTTTTCTAATTTATTTCGAATTTTAGTTATTTGAGATTTTAGAATTTTATTTAGAGGGGAAGTCGGCCTTAGATTTTGTTGGCTAATGGGTCATTTGCTTTTCTTTGTGGATATACCCCATCGTTTATAATAAAAAGGGATTATTAAAGGTCCCTTTGACATACAGATGCATTCTTTTATTCAACCACATATTTCAACGACGGATAACATATTCTTACTTAGTCTAACGAACTTGGACAGAAACCGTTATTCTGTTCGTGTTCTCCCTAACAACATGCCAGATATTTTGGTGGCGAGACCACGGACTCCGATTTGGTGGCCGGATCGTTCCTCTTGTTTCCTCCAAGTGCCGCATTAAGCTCTCCCTCAAAGCGGTCCATGGCGGCCGCAGGCAGGCACATAGGCACCACCATCCCCTCCTCCCCTTTCCCGTTCTTATACGGTATGTAGAAGCTCGAAGTCCCTGGTATGGCCCCGATCACCCCTACCGCAGGCCCGCTGTATTTGGGCTTCCCCCATCCTAAATCCATATCCCCGGACCTTACCCTCGCCAAGTCCGACACAATGAAGCTCCTCGCAACTGTGAAATGAGGCCTCCCCCTGGCCACCAGAAGGTCCAGCACAGACTTCATGTATTCCTCCGTTGCGCAGGCCTTGGCCTTCTTGATCAGATCAAGGGCGTAGGCCAGAGGATTCGTGGAGAGCCTCTCCGCTGTTGTGATTGCCGCGGGGAAGACTATGGCGTTACCATAGTATCCCTTCGGGAGGGGCGGGTTGAGCAATTGACGACGCAGAGCACGCGCATCTCCTCTTCCGGGTCGGGGCCGAGTGCAATTGTCCGGCACCGCCAAAGGCAGGCAGTGACGATCTCGAAGGCGGTGCATCCACGCAGGTGAAGGGGAGAGAGCAACAGAGATCCGCGATTTCGGAGGAACGTATGAAGAAGGAACGGTGAGATAGGCCGTTTAAAGGTAAGATGGTGGCCGGTGTGTCGGGGAGGTCATCATATTCATGGTGCATGTAGGTCACTTGAGGAAGGATCCTGGCTTCAAGGAGCTCCCTGCTCCACACGGGGAGGGTGGACGGGACCGAAGCACCTTGAGCCATTTCTCCTACAGCGTAAAGGAACTGGACCAGCCCCTGTCCATCACACATGGCATGGTTCATCCGCAAGGCGAGTATGAACCCTCCACAGTTGAGGCGTGTTAACTGTCGAGAAGTTAGTTATAGCAGTTAAAACGCTTCTTAGCAAAATTGTTCTACTATAGTGACTGTAGCATAAAAGTAACCCAACCCGAGTTACACTACCTGAATAAGCAGCAAAGGGGTGTCGAGGATATCGGATGACCCAGGTACATCAAACAGAAGCTCCTCAAAGCAGGGGAATGGAGGCTGGAGGGCATCACCGAACTCTTCGAGGGTGACATCAGCATCAGCCTCTATGAAAATGACTCCCTCGCCGGTGCAGTCCACAACCAGCTTCCGCCCCGGAAGCTCTCTGAGCCGGCCGGCGAATGGGTAATAATACACAAGCGCCTTGGCGAGGCCCTCCCTGATGAATGGGGCAGGTTCCCTAATGGAGCCACGGGAGTAGAACTGGATGAGGGGAAGCTGGAAGCGGAGGCCCTCCTGGTCATCAATGTCGGAGAGCCTCTTGTACTCCCGGGGGGTAGGCTCAGAAGGTCGTATGAGCTGATGCTCGCTCCTCGTCACGGTGAAGATCAGTCCACCGCGATTCCTGGGTGCCATTCCGGAAGGGCAAGGGTGGGGAGTGTTTCGCGTTATATTGAAATAGGAGGAGGCCCTTGTCGTTTGGCGTGGTGTTGGGAGGAGGAGACGATGTTGCCCTATTTATACTTGACGAGGAATAAGATTTCAAGGAATGAAGGCCAATTATTTTGGTAGATATGCTGTGGCATCAGGTGGTTGGGTGAGTGTTTACTATTATATTTATTGATAAAATTTCAAATAACCCGGTCGTCATTGACAAGAGACGTGTTTTGGGTCTTCCTTTATATTGAACTGTAATAATACTAATAGATTTCTAAGGTGATATGCATTTTTCTCGTAACCATAATAAATGCTGCTTATGAGTTTTTTCTCATTCAGTAATACGTTTTTAGGTTGATGTCACATCGGAGAACGTTCAAAGCAAGTAACACGACACGTCTTGTGAGATTTCTTATAGCTCGGGCATGACTTCGCCGAGAAGATCATCTAGCCCATCTGCTACTCGTCATCCTAGGAGTTAGCTGGTTTGATTGAGTCCCATCTGAAGAATGGCGCTCGTATATCGCTAGGTGGTGCATTACCTATAGCTCTATAACGATGAAAGGTGGCTTCTGGAGAACACCAGCTAAGATACAGGGGATGCCTTTTGATTGTGAGTCAATTGAAGAAGCAGTGGGTGTAATTCGGGTCGGGGCGTGTTTGGATGGACTCATCTTGACCCGAAAGATCATAAAAATGAATTCACATTTCTCACGAGTCATGACCATTCTATTATCGTGCTTTTTTCCTCCGTATAGTCGGGGGCTGGTTCAATGGCTCTATACGAATTAGCTCAAAGTGAACACACAAATAACTTAAATCAAATTCACCATCAATATCGTCTGGAGTAGTTGCAATGAAGGGATAAGAAATACAAAAGTTGTTTTCAATAAGACAGAGATCATCAAAACACCAGACTATCCTATGTGAAGACACTTTTCGGTGCTGGTTATCTTCCTAGGAAATCAATTATTTTATTCCCAGTCCCGAAGGTAAGGTGGGAAATCGTTTCTTGCCTAAGAATTCATCTTCTGTGCCTGTTCCCAACAACAGTAAGACAATAAATGGTTTGTCGGGAGACAAAACGTGTTGCACGGTTATTAACTGGTACCCTTTGTCTCTCCTTCAGGAGTGTCATTTGAATCGAACATGTGCTAAAATTACATCCGTAAGCATTTTGTATACACCTTGTCATTGAATATGTTTTAATGAGCGCCTTGATCTTCTGTGAGACAAAAGTCAAACATCTACACTACAGAAGCTACTCACGTTGAAAACTTTATGTATAAAATATTTTTGTAATTAATTGATTGTTTAGTAATTGTTTAATTACTAAAATAAAAGGATTTGATCAAGATAATCATATAATCAGAATCAATAGATTACGTTTTCAAATAATCACAATAAAAATTATATTTTTCATTGAAGGAAATATATCACATATTTATAGTAAGGTTCTATAAGGTTGTCTCCAACCTTCTGTGGATCGATTTGACCACCAATGAACCGTTATCTGAGATGCTTATCAACGTCATCTGTCTAGAGTCATTCAATTATATGTCTTGGATAAAATTATATCAATTTTGATGATTATGGAAGTTAATCTTAGATTATTTCCATTCGCAGAAGGTTGCTGATAAGTTTCAGCCAAAACCTTCTGTATCGTAGTATTCATGAGAATATTATCAAATAATAATCCTATTAATATGACATGATTACCTAAAGAATACTTGTTTGGGAGTGACATTTTTGTAAATATTATATTGTAAGATTTTCAAATATTTTATTGTCTATGTTTTTTTAGAAGGCTGATTTGTCAAGATTACCTTCTACGTTCAACATCGATCATTTCGTTTAATTAGAACTATTCAACCACACTTCTCTGCAGGTCATTGTTGTATTATACGTGTAAAATCCAGAGAGCATGCTAAGAGCTTGTAAACTTTTCGTTTGAGCTTAGTTAATCACACACGATGGACGAAGCTAAAGAAAGCTACATCGTTGGTGAAGTCTTCTGGGAGAGTAACTTGGGGGCCATGAGGGACTCTTGGTTGGAGATTGCAGGAGACGTTGATGGAGGCCTGCTACAGGTTGCTGACGTGGCCAATGTGCAGTGGGCCGGAGAGAAGAGCGGATACCCCAGGAGCACAGAAGGTGAGGGACTCACCAGCTATTGTGGTGTAATGTTCTGTGTGCAGGATAACCTTGGGCAGGGGTTCTATTTCTGCTTAGCCATAGTCTCGAGGGACCACGTAGGAGAGCCATGGGCAGGAATTTTTTGTCTGCTTAGTCGTTGTCTCGAGGGATCACGCAAGAGAAGTCGCAGCTAGGTACTATGCATGTGGGGACGCCGCTGGAGTGAAATGTCCCGTGAAATTTGCAGCGGGTTGCTGTGTAGGTAGAGACGCCGCCAGAGTAAAAATTCTCGAAGGAAGTCATAGCGGGTTGCTGTGCAGGAGAGGACCCGCTTGAAATAAACGTCCGGCAACGGTTATCTTTGTTAATCACGTTAACGCGTGCACCGAGTCACGGTGGTACAGAACCTTTCGGTCTGTGCTGTGAAACTGAGTCACTGTGGCATAGAACCTTTCGGTCTATACGGTGAAAATCAGTCACCTATGGTTCTCTTCAATTATTATCTAAGCAGATTACATTAGAATCTATTTGGTTTATTTTCAATTGGTATTCTTGTTCTGGTTATCAGGATCTTGACTACCTAAAGAATCAGATTTATTTCCACATAAGCTTTAGTTATGTGAAAATTTATATGCCATTATTCTTTAGAAGCATATGCTCTATCAGAATCAAATTGCTATTCAACAGATGCTTACGCTCTGTTTAAATACAACATCTGGTATTAGGTTTATGTCTAACAGAAGCGTAATCACCTATTGAGATCTTACAAAAGCCTTTATCTTTCATATTCTCTTTCACGGTTGGCATCTTAGTTCTGTTGTGCAGAAGCTTGTTGCTCTACAAGAGTTCAACAACTACAACCAGAAGAGAAATTTCAGATTAGTCATATTGACACTCGTGTTATGGTTGACATATGCTTTGGTTTGATAATTGAGTTTTACCTAACAAAAGATTTTTGCTTGTTGAGGTGCTATACTATAATCGTCACCGTTATGTTCTATAGAAGCGTAACACTTTGTACGAATTGAACTAATGGTTGATAACTACCATGTACCAAAACCACATGTTGGGAATCCTCCCATTTTTTATGGTAAGAATTTTGCCTATTGAAAAATTCGAATGAGTGCATTCGTAGATGCTATTGATGATGACTTATGGTCCTATATAGAAGATGGTCCACCTTCTATACTAGAGAATCAACAAAACGATCGAGATGGTCGTCCCACACGGGAATACCTCAAGATCAAACGACTCACTATGTTTGAAAGTGAATTCGCGAAAGTTTGTACTTGTACTTCGGGTAAGGAAATCTGGGATAAGCTTATCACCATGTACGTTGGGACAGACCAGATAAGAGAAACTATGATCAATTTCTTAATTCATCAATATGAAAATTTTACTATGAAATGTAATGAATCTGTAGAACAGATCTTTCAGAGACTCAACCTTCTAGTTGATACCTTAACACATTTAGGCAAAGTCTATACAAATTTTGAGCTAGTTCGAAAGGTTCTGCGTACTCTACACAAATCTTGGGATGCCAAGAAAACGACTATAGAAGAAGTTCGAAATGGAAGGATCAGTTAATCAGCTCATTAATATCATATGAGATGGAAAGATTCAGTCAATTTGAAACAAAGAAACCCATAGTAGCCTTCAGAGCATTAGAAGAAACTACAGAAGTTCTGATGATGAAGCAAAAGCCGATTCGGATGATGAACTCACTATGATAGTTAAACGCCTACTGCGGTTCGCCACCAAGAAATGCTTCAACTAGAGAAGCCAAAATCATGATAGGCAAATTGATCCTAAGTTGGTCATATGTTTTGAATGTAAAAAGAAAGGGCATTACATAACAAAATGTCCTTTACTTAAAAAGGAGGAAAAACCTTCTCCACAGTCTAAGTCCAAGAAAATAATGGCTGCTTGGGCAGATCTTGATGATTCTGATGATGAGGAAGAAGAAGAACTAATGTGCCTCACCGCGCATACAGAAACTCAAAATGAATTTCATACCTGCTTTCAAACAGAAGCTGTTGAAAATGAATGGTATCTGGGTAGCGGATGCTCCGGGCACATGATCGGAGATCCATCAAAATTTTCTCAACTAACTCTACAGAATGGAGAGTCTGTTAAATTTGGTGATAATAGTGAAGGTTCTATCATTGGTAAAGGAACCATTGGAAGTCCCGACTCCGTGGTTATAGAAGAGGTTCTGTTAGTCATAGAATTCAACCATAATTTGTTGAGCGTTAGCCAGCTTTATGACAAAGGTAATACAATATCTTTTGATCAACATAAGTGTTATGGTATCCTAGACAATGAATTTCACTTCATTGGAAATCGAAAAAGGAACATTTATACCTTCTGCACAGTTTAAGTCCAAGAAAGCAATGGCTGCTTGGGCAGATCTTCATGATTCTGATGATGAGGAAGAAGAAGCACTAATGTGCCTTACCGCTCACACAGAAACTCAAAATGAAATTCATACATGCTTTTAAACATAAGCTGTCGACAATGAATGGTATCTGGATAGCGGATGCTCCAGGCACATGATCGGAGATCCATCAAAATTTTCTCAACTCACTCTACAGAATGGAGGATCTGTTAAATTTGGTGACAATAACAATGGTTCTGTCATTGGTAAAGGAACCATTGGAAGTCCCGACTCCATGGTTATAGAAGTTGTTCTGTTAGTCACATAACTCAAACATAATCTGTTGAGCATTAACCAACTTTGTGACAAAGGTTATGCAACAACTTTTTGATCAAGATAAGTGTTCCAGACAATGAAGCTCGAAAATTGGAAAAGGAACATCTATACCTTGACACAGGAGAGCTTCTGTGCTACAAAAAGCCGCCTTCTATTTGTCAAATATGAGAGACATTTGTGGCGTAGAAGGTTGGGACATTCCAACTTTAAATTGTTATCCAAACTTGCTATAAAAGAGTTGGTAAAAGGTTTACCTAACATCAAATTCGAGCAAGACAGTTTCTGTGAAGCATGATCACTGGGAAAACAAACCAAATCTTCATTCAAGTCTAAGAATGAAGTTTATATTGCACAACCTCTAGAACTTCTACACATGGATCTATTTGGTCATGCTAGAGTTCAAAGTATTGGTGGTAGAAGATATTGCCCAGTTGTAGTAGATGACTACTCTAGATATATATGGGTTAAATTTCTAATTCATAAAAGTGATGCTTTTGAAAGTTTCATAAAGCTCATTATGAAATTACATAATGAAATTTGATCTTCTGCAAAAGCTATAAGGACAGATCATGGTACTGAGTTTGAAAACCGTAAATTCGCTACCTTCTGTGATGAACATGGTATCGATCACAACTTCTCTGCACCATATACTCCTCAACAGAATGAGGTAGCAGAAAGGAAAAATTGAACACTTATAGACATGGCTAGAACCATGATTTGTGAGAGTAATGCTCTATAGAACCTTTGGGCAGAAGCTGTTAATACAGCCTGCTATATCACTAATAGGGTTCTACTAAGACCAATACTAGAGAAAACTCCATATCAACTATACAGGGGGAGAAAACCAAACATTTCATACTTTCATGCCTTTGAGACCTTCTAAGGACCATTTAGAAAATTTGAAGCTAAGACATATGAGGGTATCTTTCTTGAATACTCTTTGTCTATCAAAGCATATGGAGTCCTTAATAAAAGAACATCTACTATAGCAGAGTCTATTAATGTAAAAATTAATGACTCACCTACAGAAGATACTGTAAAAGCTGTAATATCTTTTAAATCTATAAAAATTTCTATAGAACCCACACCTTCTACGGAAGACATACAAGGTTCCAAACCTTTTGTTCATGATTCTCAAAGAGAACTTGAACGAATAATTGACAATTCTCATGAGGCATCATCCTCAGCACAGAATAATCAACAAAATTATTTTAGAGTACCTTCTATATATCAAAAACGACATCCTATATACCAAGTCATAGGGACATCAATAGTGGTGTACATACAAGACGTTTTGTTATCGACCACACTGAAGATTTTGAGATTCTTTTCAGAATTTACCATGCATTGTTGATAAAGTATTTTTGCATTGGCATGATCAAATGCAAAAAGAGATTTGTTTATTTTAATGGAATTAAGCCTAGATGCATTTTCCAATAAGGTTTTATTGCGTAGAATCCGTCAACACAAAACATCAATTGGTTGATATCTTTACAAAGCCTCTGGATAAAGAAAAGTTTTTATTTTCAGAAGTGAACTTGGAATCTGTCATCCTATATAACATCTTACATAAGACAAGATAAAGTTGTGTAAGTACTTTATATAAAATAGAACCTTACAACAGAAGGTACAATCCTTTATGCACTTCATTATAGAAGGTAGAATACTAATCATTCTACTCAACAGAAGACATAACAATTTGTATACCTAAACACGAATTTAAATTCGAATAAGGCTTCAAGATTTGTCTAGAAGCTCATATTAGGAAATATATTATAATATGTTTTCCAAACTAGTCATATAGAAGCTACAGAAGGTTAAATCTTCTATGACTTCATTGTCACTCTCCTCTGTATAGGAGAAACTTGTGACAGAAAGGATGCTGTTGCACCTTCTACTCGAGTCTCTGCATCTAAAGCTTCTACTACACATAGACAACCCAGATCATCTACTGAAGGGTATTTCCTTTAAACCAAAAATCACCCAGCAAGGATATACAACAATAAGCTATGTCTAATAGGGAAGACATCTGCATACTCTAGCAACTGGTCATGGACTTGAATTGCATGGGAACACCAAGAAAAGCTTATTTGCGACAACAATGAAGAGGTCTTTTCTGATGATGCAAAGTGATCCCATGTGTTGCTTGAACTTTTTGTTCCTTAGATCAAAAACTAATTTTCGTGGTCTAAAGGTTTTAATGCAATAAGTGTCATTTGTGGACACACCATTGCATGTTGGTTTTGAACTTTCTATTCTACTTTCTACAAGAATTGAGACTACCCTCTGCACTTTGGTTTTGAACGTATTATCATACCTTCTGCATAAATCCTCTTTCTTTATCATATTTCTTTCGCCTATTTTTGATGTGATAAAAAATGGGATAAAGTTATGTTGAGGAGGAGTACTTCGCTCCATATTCAGTGGTAGAAAAATTTTTGATTTTCTATAACTTCTAGGGGGTAGAAGACTATGAGACTTATAGCTCATAATCAACCTTCTATAGGGTATGCGAATCGTGATCTTATATAGTCACCTTTACTGGGAGTGCAAAAGTGAAAACTCATCATTTTTGTCGGGCTAAAATACAAAAGCTTCACGCTCTGTACATCACAGAAGCTTTGTGCTCTGTGAACAACTTGTTTTCATAACAGAAGCTTCTATACTCTGTTTAACAGAAACCATATGTTTTTGTAAAATGCAAGACTCGTACTCGAACATATCTAGGGTGAGAAGAGGGAGAAAATTGCAAAAATATTTCTTTCAACGATGAATGTTTTGTCATCATCAAAAAGGAGGAGATTGTTGAATATATTTTGATGATGAGCCTTGACCTTCTATGAAACAGATGCCAAACATCTACACTACAGAAGTTACTCACGTTGAAAACTTTTTGTATGAAATATTTTTATAATTAAATGATTGTTTAGTAATTGTTTAATTGCGAAAATAAAAGAATTTAATCAAGATATTAATTTGATCAAAATCAATAGATTACTTTTCCAAATAATCATAATGGGAGTTATATTTTCTATGAAAGCAAATATATCACTTATTTATGGTAAGGTTCTACAAGGTTGTCTCCAACCTTCTATGGATCGATCTGACCATCAGTGAACCGTTAGTTGAGACGTTTATCCACGTCATATGTCCAGATTCATTCAACTATATGTCTTGGATAGAATGATAGCTGTTTTTATGATTATGAAAGTTAATCTTGGATTATTTCCATTTATAGAAGGCTTCTAATCAGTTTCTACCAGAACCTTCTGTATCGCAGTATTCGTGGGAATATTATCAAATAATAATCCTATTGATATCACATGATTACCTAAGGAATATTTGTCTGGAAGTGACGTTTTTGTAAATATTATATTGTAAGATTTTCTAATCTTTTGTTGTCTTTATTTGCAGAAGGCTGATTTGTCAAGATTACCTTCTTCTTAGTCACTATCTCGAGGTATCGTGCAAGGAAAGTCGCAGCTGGGTGCAGTGCAGGTGGGAACGCCGCAAGAGCGAAATGTCTCGAAGGAAGCCGCAGCGTGTTGCTTTGCAAGAGAGGACACCGTCCGAGAAAATCACCCGACAACGGTTATCTTTTGTTAGTCACGTTAACGCGTGCACCGAGTCATTGTGGTATAGAACCTTTTGGTTTATGCTGTGAAACATGGTACAGAACATTTCGGTCTGTGCTGTGAAAATCAGTCACCTGTGGTTCAAAACCTTCTACTCTGTTCTGAAGAGGGTTGACATATTTGGTATTAAACCTGCTGGTCTTTGCTATGCAACTCGTTCATCTGTGGTGCAGAACCTTCTGGTCTGCTAAGTCCTAAGTCCTTTTGTCACCCTTGTATGCTAACTACTCGTTTTTAAATTTTCTTGGAGTTTAAAATGTCCAATATTGGATTTGTTAATTGATTTTTTATATTTGTTTGGGAAAATATTATACTTCATTAGTGTAATTAAATAGGTGTTACTGCATGATATGAGTGACATGATGCTAAACATAGCATCCACGGGGACATAAAGGAAGTGATATAGTGAATTTTCTTTTCCATGCTTTGTCGATTTGACCGAACCCCCTAATTGTGTGTCTCCTTGTTTCCATTAATTTCCGATTGAGGCTTGGATGCAATACAACAAGCTTCCACATGTTAACAATTAAAAATTGACTTGGTCGTACAAACTCGATATCCATAGTGATTTTGAAGTTCGGGACCGATTAGTCAAATGGGGTACTTAATTTATGTAAGTGGAAGGTTGTGACGAGTGTTGTTAGGATTTTGTGGCCCAAAGTCAACAATATTGCGATTTGGAGAATATTTGATTTCCTCAGAGAATATACCTATTGGGAAAATATATTAAGGATATCTGATTTTATCATTAATATATTTATCTAATGTTATTGAAGATAATATTTCATAGATAAGTGCCACAATATGAAGTGAAGGAAAAGACAACATAGAGCAAATCCTGAGAGCGTAGAAGAATGATACACAAGTACAAAGAGTGCGGCAGAGTGTATGTTGTGGATCTTGTACTCGGGTAAGTCGAGGGGGTTAGAGAGGGTTTCAACCTAGGTTTGTACTCTATCGTTATAGTGAAATCTTCCTTTCCATGGACGTAGGTTCGATTGACCGAACCGCTTAAATTCTTTGTCTCCTTATTTGTCGTTAACTTCCGATCAAAGACCGGATCTGATTCGACACTCACAAGGGTTTCTGTATACGCTAACAATTGGTATCAGAGCTTGATAGCGTATAATCGACATCCACGGATGGTAGCAATTTCGAGGTTGAGAAGTTGGATGGAAGCATGAATTTCGGCTTGTGGTACATGTAGATTAGAGAAGGTTCTTGCAGAATAGTCGAAGAGAGCTTCTAATCATTTAAAATTTTTTTGAAATTTAACATCTCCAAACAAACTAGAAATTTTATGATTATTTGTATGTAGTTATTCCATTTAGATCTTCCCCCCTCAAAATTATTTTAAATAAAAGATCTCACTCTCCTCTCCCATGAAAATCTCCGAAGATGGTTATTTTTCTTTTTCCTAACGTAACAATTGCTTTTGTTTAGCATTCCCTAAAATAGAATCACTTTATATAGAAAATCTCACTCTATTCCAATGTCTCCATTTCCATCAAAATTCCGTGGAGTTAATTTTTCTCTCTATTCATTGTTGTTGTCCTATTTATCTTCGTTTGCTAATTTGTTTTCCTTTGATTTTCTTGACATGAGAAATAGATTTTAGAAGGTGTGGAAATTACAAACACTGATATTTCTATCTCAAATGAGGAAGAAATTGAAATAGACGTCCATCCCTTTAGATCAAGAACGAGAAGTTGAAGAATGGAAGACATAATTATATCTTGTAAGGTATAAGATTTGATTAGTAAATATATTTAAAAACATATTTATCAATTATTTGAGTTGCAGGTTTATATGGCAGCAGGGTAAGACGGGGGAGACTCGTGATGTTTGGCATCTTCCCTAAGGACAAAGAATTATGGTTGAATGCAACAACTCCATGCAACCTACGGATATGAGCGGAAGAATGTTTGGTGGCTGGTTGGGTAATGTCGCACTACGATCAAATTTATGTCAATTAGATATACTAACTGGAAGAAAATTCCAAAACAAAGATTATTGATCTTGCTCGAGTAAGTGTTCTGTTGCATGTCTTTATGACATTTATCACATTTATTTACATTTAATCACCTCTCCTTTTTAGTCAAATTTTTATTTATCCTTCCAGATGGTGAAGCAATAAACAAATGGATATTAGAGTCAACCAATCAGAAATGGAGAGACTACAAAAGTGAACTGAAAAGAAAAAAAAAAAAAATTGACATGACCATGGATGAAGTGATCAACAAAGTCCCTCCAGGGGTTGAAGTTGATCATTAAATTGATTTAGTCCGTTATTGGTTTCAAACCGAGGCCAAGGTGATATAAACAAATATTATTTATAAAATTTTATACTAATAATTAATTTGTAGGTACTTTCACCAATTGGCAAGACTGCTTGTGCGAATTATGAAACTCCACATGCTCTTGGATCTATGAGTGTTGCTAGGAAAAGAAAAGAATTTATATGATAATCAAATTTATTTATTCTACGTTAACTATATTACAAGTTATTTGGTGTCGAATTTATTATCTATAATGTACTGTGGGTGAAAAACCATAGAAGAGAGCCTGGAGAAGTTGAATTCTATGAGATTATGCATCAAAAGAAGGATAACTCTTGTGTAAATGAAAGTGCGAGAGAAATAGTGGTATGTATTACACAAATTCAATTTTCCCTATTTAAAGTGTTCCATTAAAATTTTTTCAGGTAATGTGGTGTATTTTTTAAAAAAATTTCTTTTAATTTGGTTTTCAAGCTTGAAGGATCAAGCACTAGCATGGCTTTCACAATTGTCCGAAACGAACAGTTCCGCAGATTTAAGGTTGTTAGAAAAACAGGCTTTGACTGGTACTGTCGGAGAGGACTTATATGGAAGAGCTAAGGGATACGTGGTGTTATTCATAGACAATTGAATCCACAATTATCTCAAGATTCCCAATTTTACAAAGAGGTAGAGTCTAAATTTATTGCTATGCAGGATGAGATGTGTGCAATGGATTTAAATCATCTATCTCAATTGAGTTGATGGAATCAATGATAAAGAGGATGCAATATCAAATTAACTTGTTAAAACCAGGTCTCAGGCTAATGAAAATGATAAAGTCAATTAATTTTTTTAAATAATTATTGATAAAATTCATAAATCTGCCGCATGGGAGTTCAAGATCAAGAAGAGAATCCATCAATTATTGTTTTGTTTTTAATAATATTTAATTAAACAGCAATCATGTGTTTGTTATTTTATTTAAGGAGTGAATTATCACTCTTTTTTACGTTTTTTAATCGAATCGTATTAATTAAACATCGGTTGATTTTTTTAATATTTTGTATTATTTTACAAAATTTTAACTCGTAAAGATTTAAATATTTAATAATGTCTGAATTTTCGTACACATTTTTAATATAGTATGATATATGAAATTTATGAAAAATAATCAGAGTACTGGCTAGATATATTTAAATATATTGATTTCTTTAACTACGAAATATTAGCTGACCGCGGGTCATACTTAAAAATTAAAATTGAAATAACACACGGTCGTAATATTTGCACACCCAATGTTTGTAAAAGTAAAAGATACCTTTAAATAATAGAAAATCTAAACTATGTTTCATTTATTTGAAGAATAAATTTAAAAAACTTAAAACTTAAATTAGTTCTTTATTATTATTATTATTATTTAAATGGTATACATGAGGGTGACATTGTCAACTGATTTTTCTTGTATATTATATCTAATGAGCTATGTTTGCTTTCATGCTTTTGCATCGTCCTAATATATTTTCTTATCTTTTTCAGGGTGAGTTGTGATTCTACTGTTTTTTATTCATGTGTTTGATTTTTTTATATAAGTATCGTCGGCATGGGTGTAGTTATTTTTATTATCTGCCATTCTTATTCGTGTCAGTATATTCATTTGATTAACTTTATGATTGATATGATGTATAAATTTTAAAAGTGTTCACTTTATTTGTTTGTTCACTTTTTTCTTTCAATTGTTTTCTTCTACATTGATCATAAATTTGTGTCATATACCAAATACATTTAGTGGACTTCTCGATTAGAATAAGTAGGAAATACTTATAATATGTTGATTAAATTTTCAAATTTTGCTGTTTATGGTATCATTTGAGTTGGGATTTACTTTTATTTTTATTGTGCTCTTTGAATGAATTTTAATATCTGGTTCAACTTATGATAGGTTAATATGACGAAACTTTTAACGGAAAAAATTCGAAGGATGTGAAGGAGCTCCAAAGGAGGAAGAGTTTGGAAGTCATGACAGTTAGAGTTTTGCTATAAAATTTACTATATTTTTGTTCATTTTACACCTCGTCGGTATTTTGGTTTATTTGTCTTAGCCGTGGTAACTGTTTTGAGATCATTACAATAGCTATTGATTCTTCATGCTGATTTTACCGGTAAATTGTGAATTATTTAAATAGTTAAAAATATGATTTTAAAACATTATTAATTAAATTTATTTTAAAAAATTTCTAATAATTTTTTCTTCGTTGTTGTTAATTTATTTTGTCCAATATTTAAAAATTTATTGATTTGGTGAGCTTCCTCCAAATCCCTTAACAATTGATGTCTTTCCCCGTTAAATTCTTAATGAGAAATTGAATGGAAGTATTTCAGTTGCTGGACTTACAACATCCCAGTAACCAGATGAATGAGTGTCTACATCATATTCTTGGCCTATCGCGTTTGAACATGAATCTTAGATCCAGATGAGAGGCGAAAGGCAGGCGAAAGGCGCGACCATTTAGCCGTGCCCACCATCTTTGTCTGCAAACGCCCTGTGTACGGCCTCCGCCTCTCTCTCGCTGTGGAAGAGTACACATAGGGATCTCCAAATCAATAACATTCACCTTGAAGTTGTTGAATATTGCAATGAATTGGAGATGATATAGCGAGACATTGATTCCCGCACAAATGATCAATGGGATAATCTTCTGATGTGGGCCTTCATCGTTCAAAGGTGGAACGAGAACCAGTCTTCAAATAATTTGCTGGGTGGGACAGCATCTTTGATGATGCGTGTTTATGGCTGCTTTCCCGATGTTCGTTGCCATCTCCCGCTCATGCATTTAGCGAACTTCGTCCCGAGGAGTCGTGACTAATAACAATGCTCATTTTCATGAGTTTGACACACACTCCGGCAGATGATTTCATGAGACACAGCATGGGTTTCCTCCGTCTGGGCTTGGTGCATCATCACAAGTATGCAGTCAGCCTTAGGGCGACCATTGCAGATGAAATGGCCACATCGGAGAATCATGCTGGAAAAGCACAACAAGCTGCCAGGCTGGAAAAAGATATTCGCAGATAGTCTCAAGGGAAGACCGGTACATGGAGTGATGATTCCTTTAATTTCACCTAATTCATAGCTGCATATGATAAGTTTGTCTTCGAAACCTAATAATAGAGGCATTCCCATGTCATTACATTTCTTCACTTCTTGCTAATAAAATTTTTTCTTGATATCCATAGTTCCGATTCTCTTCTCCCTTAAGATCACCAAATTACTAGTCCAAGCTTGTAAAGTCCTAATCAGTTTCATTATGTCAATAAAAATTTCTGTTAGATCAAGCTAAGAAATTCCGGGGACTTCAATATTATATCACTTGAAGTTATACTAAATATCTATCATGACATAACATTATCTCCTTATATGTTATAAAAAAAGAACTGGTTTTGCAAACATTGTTCATGATAAATGATTTAGCTTCTTCACTCGTACTTGATACGGTAATTTATATGATATGTTATTTCTAGTAAAAATTAGAACTATGAGCTTTCATCAGGCTTTCAGGGTGCTGGCCATTGATATTCACAAACATAATGTGAGTTTTCGAACCAGGAGCTTTCATTAGGCTTTCAAAGGATATGAAAAATTTTGACCAAATATGTTAATTCCTTGAGAAGTTGAAAGGAAAGTACACCTCCGGTTCGGTTACAATGGCTAAATATTAATTATTGAAAGGTACCAAAACATTTCATCATATACTTCTTCTTTTTTTCATTGTGAAAATTTTGGGTCGATTAGTCTTTATTTCTCTTTTTTGTTTTTCCTTTTTACAATTAAGAGGTTTCTGGGTCAACTCAAGAGCATTGTCACGACTTGGGATATGAATCTCATCTTCTTTATAATAATTCAAATTTATAATCACAATCCTTCAAACTGTTGTGTCCGTCTCGAGTTTAACATGACTTACTTATTTAATAGAAGAAGATTATTGTTGACGTGTTACTACAATTGTAGGCGCATTCACCCTGGTCGGTCCATGATTGCAGAACATGATTACCGTGGACTCTAAGTAGACATGGCCCCAAGAATCCTAAAATTAGAATGATAGTACATAATTTTAATATAAATTTAATTAATAAAGGGCCGCCTAGGTTTTAACTTATGTGAATTGTCTACTTGAACCTTAATCCTTTTATAGCAATTTTGGGTTGAGATTGAATTAACCCAAAAACAAAGAAATTGGTAATTACGATTTATAATGTTTTATTAGAAACCGGAAAGAAATGCAGTTTTTGAGAGGCGGATGAGATAATAAGAGAGATTAGGTTAATGCAGGATGAGTTATGGATGATAAAGACTTAACCCCGTATGCTTATCCAATATAAAAACACTACTAATCCTTGACGGCGAGCGGATGATAATTCTGTCTGGTTCCATCCATTACCCTCGTAGCACCCCCGAAGTAATGAACCTGGTGCAGTCTTGGGAGAAGCCCTACGGACGCTGTCTGCTTCTAAAGTCTCGGTGAACAGAAACTGATGCATCCGTCTGATCCAACGGATGCATCCGTGATATCTGACAATCGACGGATGCCTCCGAGTTATCTAACAGGCGACAGACGCATCCGTCGAATTAGACGGATGCATTCATAGACGTTTCGAGGAGAAAAACATAAGCGACGAAAATATTTCTATGTCTCTTGATAAGGGAAAACAATATGTTACACTAAGAGGGGGGTGAATTAGTGTTAATCTCCAAAATTGGATTTTAACCCTTTTTCGTTTTACCCCGCAGCGGAATGAAAAGCTTCTGTTAAACAGAGCCTGTAAGTTTCTGTAAGACAGAACGTTTGATTGTGTACGCAAATTTGTTTAATGGACACAAGGATTTTTATAGTGGTTCAGCAAATTGCTTACGTCCACTCTTCACCCAGATATTTGGATGGTTTCCACTCAAATGTATCTCAGTACAAATTACACAAGTGATAGCAACCAAAAGCAAACCCGTAGGGTTCTGTACAATAGAGGCTTGAGTGGCAGAACACAGACCAGAAGGTTCTGTGCCGTAGAGGCTCGTTATGTAGCACAAACCCGAAGGTTCTGTACTATAGTAACTTAGGCTCAATACAGACCAGAAGGTTCTGTATCGTAGAGGGTAAGGCACAACACAGACTAGAAGGTTTTGTGTCGAAGAAGGTAGGCACAACACAGACCAGAGGGTTCTGTGTCGAAGAAGCTTAGGCACAACACAGACCAGAAGGTTCTGTATCGAAGAAGGTAAGGCACAACACAGAGGGTTCTGTGTCGAAGAAGGTAGGCACAACACAGAGGGTTCTGTGTCGAATATGTTAACCTTCTATAGCACAGATCAAGTGATTCTGTACTAGAGACGTCAACCTTCTATAGAACAGATCCAAGGATTCTGTATCACAGAAGGTATAGCACAGACCGTAAGGTTCTGTACCGAGTATGTCAATCCACAACAGAAGGTTCTGTATAGGAAAATGACTTAGTTGAGAAGCACAGATCTAAAAGATTCTGTACCAAGGGTAGTCGACCTTCTACTGAACAGACCGTGAGGTTCTGTAGCAAAAGTGACCTGGAAAATGTATGCACAGACCCGTAGGATTCTGTACTACAGCGGGTTGCACGATTTAACGTGACTAACAAGGTAACCAAATGCGCAATCCTCTTAAGGAAAACGACTTCGTGGCGTACCCCACGCGAGCACGTAGCGGACCCTACGCAAGCGAACAGCAACCCCTGTTCAAGGATGGATTTTCCCTCCGGCGGCTCCACACGACCTGCACGATCTCCTCGAGATAGCGACTATGTGGCGTACCCCACACAAGCACGTAGCATACCCTACGCAAGCACGCAGCAGACCCTGCGCAAGCACGTGGCAAACCCCACGCAAGCACGTGGCAAACCCCACGCAAGCAGACGGCAACCTCCGTCCTAGGTTCCTGCACACAGAGCTCTACACAACAGAAGCTGGTTAGTCCCTCACCTTCTGTGCTCCCGGGGTTCTGCCCTTCTCTCCGGCCCGCTGCACGTTGCCCACGTACACACGCTTCCAACAACGTCTCCTGCAGCTTCCAGCCGAGTCCCTCGAGCCCCCGAGTCACTCTCCCAGAAGACTTCACCGACGATGCAGCCTTCCGTTGGTAGTGCTCCTCGTGTGACTAACTCAAACGAACAAAAGAACTAAAAGCTCAAGCACACGCTCTCTCTGATCAGAATGGGATCGATTGAATGTTGTGTTCTCGTGGTATAATGAATGGGAGAGAGCATGGCCTTTTATACACAAAGCCTAAGAAGAAAATATAAATGGGAAAAGATAAAAACGAAATCTGCAAAACAAGAAATTAAAAGTTAGTTTACAAAATAGATAAAATGATATACACGTGCATACATTCAGCAAGGAAGATAATCATATCAAAATAAAATAAGAATATGATAGTTTCCTTAAATAATGCAGCACAGAAGGTATCGCAGAAGGTTCTGCTCGATAACCTTCTACAGATGGAAATAATCGAAGATTTATTTTCGTTAGGGTAATAATTCGTTCCATCCTGTTAAAGATACATAGGAGGACGCATCTAGACAGGTGGTAGTGATAGGTTTGCAAATAACGGTCGTATAGTGGTCAATTAAGCTTACAGAAGCCTGTAGACCGTCTAGTAGAACCTTTCCATAAATAGAGATCTTATTTCCTTCTATAAGAAATATTATCTCCAATATGATTATTTGGAAACCAAATCGTGGTAATTTGATCAGATAAATATCTTAATCAAATTAAGCATATTTCGTAATTAAATAATTGAAAACTAATCATTTAATTACAAAAATAATTCTTACAAGAAGTCCTTAATAATAGAAGCTTCTGTAGAATAGAATGTTCGACCTTCTGTAGTACAGAGGGTCAGGCTCATCATCAAAGCCAAGAATGTTCGACCTTCTGTGGTACAGAGGTCTGGCTCATCATCAAAACTTTTTCCAACAATCTCCCCCTTTTTGATGAAGACAAAACATTCATCGTTGAGGGAAATATGTTTGCAAGAACTCCCCCTAACTCCCCCTAAATAGATGAGAGTATGAGTCTCGCGTTTTTTCAGTACCATAAGGTTCTGTATAACAGAGCATAGAAGCTTCTGTTATGAAGAAGGTTGTACAGAGCACAAAGGCTTCTGTGATTAATACAGAGCGTGGAGCTTCTGTATTTAGCCCAACAAAAATGATGGTATTTCATTTATGCACTCCCAGCAATAGTGACTTTAAAAAGATCACGAATCGCATTCCCTACAGAAGGTTACGATTATGAGATGTATCAGTCTCATAGGCTTCTATACCGTAGATGGTATAGCCTTCTACGACCCATAGAGTTATAGAAAATCAAGGATTTTTCTATAACCAATACAGAGCTAGGTACTCCCCCTCAACACAAATCTCCCCCTTTTTGTCACATCAAAAAGAAGATGAATGTAGGTTGATAAAGAAGAGTAAATTTCTTGCAGAAGGTATGACATGTCGTTCATAACCATTATCCAGAAGGTAGTTTTAATTCTCGCAGAGGGTAGAGCAGAGAGTGCAAAACCATCATGCAGAATGTGGTGCAGAAGGTATGACAGAAACTTCAAATACCATTCATGCAAAGGAGTTGTGTCCAACAAATTGGCACTTATTACAATCTAGAAGACCACATAAATCAGTTTTTGGTCTAGCTAGAAATGCATAAAAGAAAAAGAAACAGCAACTAAGGAACTCACCCATCAGACTCAGCAGAATCCTTTTCCAAAAGTTTGCGTAGAAGCTTGTCCTGGCGTTCCACTAAGCGAAACAGGTCAGTGACCATTCGCTGAAAGACGCGGATGTCTTCCCCAAGATTGAGGAGAGCAGTGTTATTCACAGGGACTTGAGCTTCAGCAGATGATGAAGGACGTCTCCGACCAGCAGGCTTAGCAGTAGAAGGTCGAGCAGAAGATGCATCAACATTCTTCTTGGCCTCTAGAAGCTTATCCTTATCATCAAGCGCAGAATCCTGTGACCTCCCTTTCAGGGTCCAGGTAGAGCCCTTCCTCACATAATGCATGCTGGCTATAATTTGTTGTCCAAAAGTGCCAACTTTCCACTTTTCTTGAAAAGTAGAAGCATCAGTAGAGACACGAGCTAATTTCAGAAGGCCGGCGATTACCTGGCCATAAGGGAGAGCTTTCCCAGCCGTATTGCAGCATCTTTTCATGTGGGAGAACGCCATCAAACCAAGATTAAAGGGAGTGCCTTTCAGGATATGAGCCATCAACGTCGCATCATTGGAGGTGATGGTGTCGATGCTTCTAGTTCTTGGTAGAAGGCAGAACAGAACCACTCGATGCAGAATATGAGTTTTGAGATCCAGCTTGGTGGACTCAAGGTAATTGGTCGCTTGGACCTTCTGTCCCAAGATGATGCTATAGGATTCTTCTTTTTTCATGTCCATCAGAGGATCATATTCCTCACAGCAGAACAATTGATTCACATCATGGGCAGAGAATACCAGTGTGACCCCTTCAATGACTGTCTTTATGAACTTGGCATGCGGGCCCTGTTCATGGAACGTGATGTTCGCATAGAACTCTCTCAAACGAGAGACAGGCAGCTCTGCATAGGTCTCACAGAAGGTTCTCAAACCGATTCTATCCAGCAGAGGGGCAATATCAAGTCCATTAGCCGCAAACCAGTTAAAATCGATCCGCTTAAAGGTGGCAATCTGCCTACCCGCAGCATCACATTTAGGCAGTTTATCATCGGCCAAAACAGTTTCAATCTCCTTCTTAGAGACAAGAGGATTTACCGGAAAGATATACGAATCCAGGTCCTCTGCGAAGGTGTCCTCAGGAACAAGTTTCTCTGGGGACTTGGTCTTTTTGGCAGCCATATCAATGATAGAGGTGCTGACCGTCTCGGGCTCTTTCCGTTTCAGCCTGGTCCTAGAGGAAACTCCTCCGGGTTTCATGGCATCATAGAGAAGCTTTTTGGTAGAAGTGGCCGCAGGCTTCTGCGAAGCCTTCTGGGGCTCAGAAGCTACTCCTTTCAGCTTGAGATCAGGAGAGACAGTGACGACCGGAGTAGGAACTTCCGTATCAGCCTCACCAGGCACATCATCAGCAGGGGGGATCTCCACCACCTCATCAGACGCGACAATCTCAGCAGTAGGGGCGACAGGGAGTGTATCACTTGTCGCGGTAGAACCTTTGACAGAGGCCTTAGGAACAGAGCACTCAGGCACAGAAGGCTCAGAGACAGAGGGTTCCACCGTCATGACGATCGGAGGGTCCTTCTGGGTTGTAGCTTCCACGGAGACTTGGACTTTTGAGGGCCCCTCGTCTGTGGAGATAAGAGGCATGCCATCGAGAGTCTCAACGGCAGCAATGGTCTGGTCCTTCGCAGGAGAGATGGGTTTCTCCGGCGAGGAAGAGGGTGGAGTCCTGCTCACAGATGATGCAGGCTTCTCCGATCTAGAGGCGCGAGCCTTCTTTCTTCCGGTCTTAGCCTTTTTCCTCAAGGATTTCACTTTGGGTGCCATGGACACAGAGAAATCGAAAGTTTTGAGATTAGGGCAAGAACAAGGAAGTTTCAGGGTTGTAGATGAAGTGTGAAGAAGGAGAGTCACGGTTAATGATTTTATCCAGCCTCCGAATGCCTTCTTTTGGGAAGAAAATATTCTCCCGCCCAAAATACTCATGATTTTGATTTTTCAAGATGAAAAACTGTCATTTCATGAATGACATGCATTAGAATATATGGGGAATATTTGTTTCCTTATTATAATAGGAAATCTGACGGTTCTGCAACGCAGAAGGTGGTTTCATAACCTTCTGTTGCAAGCTTCTTCAGTGTAGAAGAGTCAAATATTATGGATATTATATCCAAAATATATTATTAGGATTATTAATTTCCTAATAGAAACGATATTGATCAGAACAAATATTTTATTTGATTATGATTATATCTAAATATTTTATTGGATGATAATTGATATCTCCAGATGTAAACTTCCAATTAATTGGAAATTACCAAAGTTAGATTTAAGGTATACATATCGTTATACCTTCTATAAGATAGATGGTGAAATTCAAGCTTCTATTGTATAGAAGGCTAAAAATTCTACCTTCTATAGTGAAGAGTACAAGCATGTACCTTCTGTAGAGTAGAAACAGAAGATTATACCTTCTGTAATGAAGTGCACAAATAAATGTACCTTCTATATGGCAGAGTGTAGATGATTCTACCTTCTATGATGAAGTGTACGAAAGTGTACCTTCCGTAGTAAGTTTTTGAAGTTTTTACTTAACTTATTGTCTTCTGAAAGACATTAAAGAGGATGGCAGATTCCTAATTCACTTCTGAAAAAGAAAAATTTTTCTTTATCCAGAGGTTTAGTAAGGATATCAGCCAATTGGTGTTCAGTGTTAATGTATTCCACACTAACAGAACCCTGTTGTACATTATCTCTCAGAAAGTGATGTCTGAGTTCGATATGCTTCGATCGAGAGTGATATACTGGATTCTTAGCTAGGCTAATAGCACTAGTATTATCACATTTGATCGGAATTTTTGTAAATGAGAGACCGTAGTCCTCAAGTTGTTGTTTCATCCACAAGAGTTGCGCACAGCAGCTTGCTGCCGCAATATATTCAGCTTCTGCAGTGGAGAGGGCAACAGAAGTCTGCTTCTTGGAAAACCATGAAATCAACATGTTTCCCATGAGCTAACAAGTACCACTTGTACTTTTTCTGTCTACCTTGCTTCCTGCGAAGTCTGCATCAGAATATCCAATGAGATCAAAATTTGATTTCTTTGAATACCAGATGCCTAGGTTCACAGAACCCTGTAGATATCTAAAGATCCTCTTGACCGCAGTCATGTGAGATTCTTTAGGTGCTGATTGAAATCTATCACAGAGGCACACACTAAATAGTATGTCAGGTCTAGAAGCTGTAAGGTACAGAAGAGAAACTATCATGCTTCTGTAGAGCTTGTTATCCACTTCTTTACCGTTTTTGTCTTTGTCCAATTGAGTATTTGTGCCCATTGGAGTAGACAAAGGTTTCGTGCCTTCTAGGCCGAATTTCTTCAGAAGCTGCTTAGTGTACTTTTCTTGATGTAAGAAAGTACCTTCTGCAGATTGCTGAATTTGTAAACCAAGGAAGAACGTAAGTTCTCCCATCATGCTCATCTCAAACTCACTTGTCATGAGCTTGGAGAATTCATCACAGATCGTTTCATCAGTTGATCCAAAGATAATGTCATCGACATAGATCTGGACAACAATGAGATGATTGCTTCTGTGTTTGAGAAAGAGAGTAGTATCTACTCTTCCTCTATTGTAGCCCTTTTCGACAAGGAAGGAGCTAAGTTTCTCATACCATGCTCTAGGAGCCTGTTTAAGGCCATATAGAGCTTTGGAGAGTTTATAGACGTATTCTCTGTGTTGCAGATCCTCGAAACCAGGAGGTTGACTTACGTAGACCTCTTCCTTGATTTCTCCATTGAGGAATGCACTTTTTACGTCCATTTGATACAACTTAAAGTTGTTAAAGCAAGCATAGGCTAATAACATTCGTATTGCCTCTAGACGAGCTACAGGAGCAAACGTCTCATCAAAGTCGATACCCTCTTGTTGAGAGTACCCTTTTGCAACGAGCCAAGCCTTGTTCCTCATAACAATGCCTGACTCATTTAGTTTGTTCCTGAAAACCCATTTAGTCCCAATGATGGAACGATTATCAGGTTTAGGAACAAGTGACCACACTTTGCTCCGTTCAAATTGTTCAAGCTCTTCTTGCATAGCAAGTATCCAATCTGGATCGTTGAGAGCTTCATCAATATTCTCTGGCTCTTTCTGTGATAGAAAAGCCGAGTGTTCATAGAAGGCATTTACAGAGCGTCTTGTCTGTATGCCTCTGTTAAGGTCTCCTATGACTTGGTCTATAGGATGCCGTTTTTTATAGAGAGCAGGTGCTCTAATATCGCTTTGTTGATTATTCTGAGAATGTTCTTCAGAATGATCATTTGTTTGTTCAAGATCATTTTTAGATTCATGAACAGAGGGTTCACCCATCTCTTTCGTAGAGGGTGGAGGTTCTACAGCATCTTCTGTAGGTTCTAGAGATATAATATCTCTTGTATTGATAGTAGGTAGGTCATTAATTTTTACATTAATAGACTCCTCTATAGTAGAAGTTCTTTTGTTTAGAACTCTGTAAGCTTTGCTAGACAAAGAGTATCCGAGAAAGATGCCCTCATCTGTCTTAGCTTCGAACTTTCCTAGATTGTCCTTAGAAGGTCTCAAGATGAAACATGGACTTCCAAAGGAGTGGAAATAGGAGATGTTCGGTTTCCTCCCCCTGTATAGTTGATAGGGAGTTTTCTCAAGTATGGGTCTTAGTAGAACCCTGTTTGATATGTAGCAGGCTGTATTAACAGCTTATGCCCATAGGTTCTGTGGAGCAGAGCTCTCACATATCATGGTTCTAGCCATGTCTATTAGAGTTCTATTTTTCCGTTCTGCTACCCCGTTTTGTTGAGGAGTATATGGTGCGGAAAAATCGTGATCGATACCTTGTTCGTCACAGAAAGTAGCGAATTCATGGTTTTCAAACTCAGTACCATGATCCGTTCTTATAGCTTTTACAGAAGAACCAGTTTCATTCTGTAATTTCTTAGCTAGCTTAATGAAAGTTTCAAAAGCATCGCTTTTGTGAGTTAGAAATTTAACCCACGTATAACTAGAGTAGTCATCGACCACAACTAGACAGTACCTTCTACCGCCGACACTCTGAACTCTAGTAGGTCCGAATAGATCCATATGTAGAAGTTCAAGAGGTTGAGAAGTAGAGACTTCATTCTTAGATTTGAATGAAGACTTAGTTTGTTTTCCAAGAGAACATGCTTCACAGAAGCTGTCATGCTCAAAACGGATATTGGGTAATCCCTTAACCAAATCCTTTTTCACAAGCTTGGATAACAATTTGAAGTTGGAGTGTCCCAACCTTCTATGCCATAGTAGGCTTTCATCTTTGACTGACAGAAGGCAACTTTCTGTAGTACAGAAGCTATTCTGAGTCAAGGTGTAGATGTTCCCTTTACGGTTCCCAATGAAGCGAACTTCATTGTTTAGGACTCCGGAACACTTATCTTGATCAAAAGTTATTTCATAACCTTTGTCACAAAGCTGGCTAATGCTCAGCAAATTATGTTTGAGTTCCGTAACCAACAGAACCTCATCTATGACCATGGAGTTAGAATTTCCAATGGTACCTTTGCCAATGACAGAGCCTTTGCTATTGTCACCGAATTTAACCGACCCTCCATTCTGTAGAGTCAGTTGGGAAAATTTGGATGGGTCTCCGGTCATGTGCCTGGAGCATCCACTATCCAGATACCATTCACTTTCAACAGTTTCTGTTTGAAAGCAGGTATGTAATTCATTTTGAGTTTCTGTGTGAGCTGTGAGGCACATGAGTGCTTCCTCATCATCAGAATCATCAAGTTCTGCCCAATTAGCCATTGCTTTCTTGGACTTGTATTTGGGAGAAGGTTTCTCCTTTTCTTTAAGTAAAGGACATTCTGTTTTGTAGTGTCCTTTCTTTTTGCATTCAAAGCATGTGACCAACTTCGGGTCCATGTGATTTTGGCTTCTCTTGTTGAAGCGCTTTTTGGAGGCGAACCGCAAAAGACGTTTAGCTATCATTGCAAGTTCATCATCCGAATCAGCTTCTGCTTCATCATCCGAACCTTCTGTAGGTTCTTCTGATGCTCTGAAAGCAACAGGTGCTCTCTTTATATCAGGTTGAGAGGATCTTTCCATCTCATACGAGATTAAGGAGCTCATCAACTGATCTAGTCGAAGAGTAGAGAGATCTTTAGCTTCTTCCTCTATAGCCGTTTTCTTGGCTTCCCAAGATTTGGGTAGAGTACGCAGAACCTTTCGAACTAGCTCAGAGTTTTGATAGGATTTGCCCAAATGAGTTAGGGCATCGACTAGGAGGTTGAGTCTCTGGAACATTTGTTCTACAGATTCATCAGCCTTCATAGTAAAATTTTCATATTGGTGAATTAAGAAATTCACCTTAGTTTCTCTTATCTGGTCTGTCCCAATATACATGGTGACAAGCTTGTCCCAGATTTCCTTGCCTGAAGTGCAAGTTGAAACTTTGACGAATTCACCTTCTGACATAGCATTGAACATCAAATACTTTGCCATTTTAGTGAGTCGCCTGATCTTAAGGTATTCCCTTGTAGGATGACCTTCTCGATCAAATCGTTGGTTCTCAAGTATAGAAGGTGGACCATCTTCTATATAAGACCATAAGTCTTCGTCGATAGCATCAACGAATGCGCTCATTCGAATTTTCCAATAGGCAAAATTCTTACCATCGAAAATGGGAGGATTCCCAACATGTGGTTTAGGCACATTATAGTTTTCAGCCATTTGTTCAATTCGTATAGAGTATAAAACTTCTATAGAACAGAACGTTGACGAATAGAACCTCAACAAAGAAGCAAGCTTCTGTTGGGTAGAAATCAGCTGTTAAGCAGTAGTTGTTGGATTCGCAGAGCAATAGGCTTCTGCAGAAAATGCCAACCGTGATGTTTACAGAGAGTATGCTTCTGTAGAATGTATCGTAGGCTTCTACAAAGTAGAGCAACAAATCGTTTCTAACAGAACAAGGTGCTTCTGTGGAACAGAGGTTAAATTTTGATAGAACGAAAGCTTCTACAGAATAGAAACAGGTAGAGTTTCACAGAGCGTAAAGCTTCTGTGGAGTAGCGGGTTGATTCTGATAGAGCGTAGACTTCTACAAAATAGCAACAGTCACAGAGCTAAGAGCTTCTGTGGAGAGAGTGTGTAGCTGGAAAGAGCTTTTCAAGGATCTACAACAAGCTGTTAAGCTTCTGTTGAACCCGCTCTGATACCAATTGTTATACTAAGAGGGGGGTGAATTAGTGTTAATCTCCAAAATTGGATTTTAACCCTTTTTCGTTTTACCCCGCAGCGGAATGAAAAGCTTCTGTTAAACAGAGCCTGTAAGTTTCTGTAAGACAGAACGTTTGATTGTGTACGCAAATTTGTTTAATGGACACAAGGATTTTTATAGTGGTTCAGCAAATTGCTTACGTCCACTCTTCACCCAGATATTTGGATGGTTTCCACTCAAATGTATCTCAGTACAAATTACACAAGTGATAGCAACCAAAAGCAAACCCGTAGGGTTCTGTACAATAGAGGCTTGAGTGGCAGAACACAGACCAGAAGGTTCTGTGCCGTAGAGGCTCGTTATGTAGCACAAACCTGAAGGTTCTGTACTATAGTAACTTAGGCTCAATACAGACCAGAAGGTTCTGTATCGTAGAACGTTAGGCACAACACAGACCCGAAGGTTCTGTGTCGAAGAGAGTAGGCACAACACAGACCTAAGGGTTCTGTGTCGAAGAAGCTTAGGCACAACACAGACCAGAGGGTTCTGTGTCGAAGAAGGTAGGCACAACACAGAGGGTTCTGTGTCGAAGAAGGTAGGCACAACACAGAGGGTTCTGTGTCGAATATGTTAACCTTCTATAGCACAGATCAAGTGATTCTGTACTAGAGACGTCAACCTTCTATAGAACAGATCCAAGGATTCTGTATCACAGAAGGTATAGCACAGACCGTAAGGTTCTGTACCGAGTATGTCAATCCACAACAGAAGGTTCTGTATAGGAAAATGACTTAGTTGAGAAGCACAGATCTAAAAGATTCTGTACCAAGGGTAGTCGACCTTCTACTGAACAGACCGTGAGGTTCTGTAGCAAAAGTGACAAGGAAAATGTATGCACAGACCCGTAGGATTCTGTACTACAGCGGGTTGCACGATTTAACGTGACTAACAAGGTAACCAAATGCGCAATCCTCTTAAGGAAAACGACTTCGTGGCGTACCCCACGCGAGCACGTAGCGGACCCTACGCAAGCGAACAGCAACCCCTGTTCAAGGATGGATTTTCCCTCCGGCGGCTCCACACGACCTGCACGATCTCCTCGAGATAGCGACTATGTGGCGTACCCCACACAAGCACGTAGCATACCCTACGCAAGCACGCAGCAGACCCTGCGCAAGCACGTGGCAAACCCCACGCAAGCACGTGGCAAACCCCACGCAAGCAGACGGCAACCTCCGTCCTAGGTTCCTGCACACAGAGCTCTACACAACAGAAGCTGGTTAGTCCCTCACCTTCTGTGCTCCCGGGGTTCTGCCCTTCTCTCCGGCCCGCTGCACGTTGCCCACGTACACACGCTTCCAACAACGTCTCCTGCAGCTTCCAGCCGAGTCCCTCGAGCCCCCGAGTCACTCTCCCAGAAGACTTCACCGACGATGCAGCCTTCCGTTGCTAGTGCTCCTCGTGTGACTAACTCAAACGAACAAAAGAATTAGAGAACATAAAGAAATTAAAGAAATGAAGCTCACGCTCTCTCTGGACAGAATGGGATCGATTGAATGTTGTGTATTTTGTGTGTGTTGTGAATGGGAGAGAACATGGCCTTTTATACACAAAGCCTAAGAAGAAAATATAAATGGAAAAAGATAAAAACGAAATCTGCAAAACAAGAAATTAAAAGTTAGTTTACAAAATAGATAAAATGATATACACGTGCATACATTCAGCAAGGAAGATAATCATATCAAAATAAAATAAGAATATGATAGTTTCCCTAAATAATGCAGCACAGAAGGTATCGCAGAAGGTTCTGCTCGATAACCTTCTACAGATGGAAATAATCGAAGATTTATTTCCGTTAGGGTAATAATTCGTTCCATCCTGTTAAAGATACATAGGAGGACGCATCTAGACAGGTGGTAGTGATAGGTTTGCAAATAACGGTCGTATAGTGGTCAATTAAGCTTACAGAAGCCTGTAGACCGTCTAGTAGAACCTTTCCATAAATAGAGATCTTATTTCCTTCTATAAGAAATATTATCTCCAATATGATTATTTGGAAACCAAATCGTGGTAATTTGATCAGATAAATATCTTAATCAAATTAAGCATATTTCGTAATTAAATAATTGAAAACTAATCATTTAATTACAAAAATAATTCTTACAAGAAGTCCTTAATAATAGAAGCTTCTGTAGAATAGAATGTTCGACCTTCTGTAGTACAGAGGGTCAGGCTCATCATCAAAGCCAAGAATGTTCGACCTTCTGTGGTACAGAGGTCTGG
This sequence comes from Melastoma dodecandrum, assembly GCA_029817715.1. Lineage (NCBI taxonomy): Eukaryota > Viridiplantae > Streptophyta > Magnoliopsida > Myrtales > Melastomataceae > Melastoma > Melastoma dodecandrum. The sequence goes on along the minus strand of JARUPY010000158.1, from coordinate 465,411 downwards.
ATCATCATCAAAACCTTTTCCAACACAATAAACACACCCGGTCATTGTAACGATTGCTTTGAAGTTGCACGGGTCACAACCGTCGATTGTGGCACATCCTTTCATGAAGGGTTGTCTCTTTAGTGAAAGGTTGCATTTGTTAGTGATGAAAGGTCGCATCTCCTCATGTATAACGGTTATTAGCGGTTTCTAATGACCAGAAGGTCATGTCTCTTTGCTTTAAAAGTTGTTTGAAACTATCACTATATATACACATTAAACAAGTGTGTGGAAAATATAGTATATCAACACAACTCCAAAAATCTCCAATAACCATTTCCCTTTGAGATTTCTTATTGGAACACTCGGTCTTGCGGGATCGACGTATTTATTCTTTTCTTAATTACTCCAGGAGGGATATTTGCATACAACTCATCTACAACTTTATAATTGGGGCAAATAGTTCCTTAAAGAGAGTGTCTAGTGTGCGGTGACGTTAAGGCCATTGTGTTGTTTGAATCCTTACAGTTTGTTCGTCAGTGACAGAGATTGAAGCTTTTCCCACCATTCATGATCAAAATCTCTCAACATTAGTTACGATGGCTTTTGCTTGGATTGGGGTGTTAGGTCTTGTCGAGGGGAGCCGGAACGAGGTAGATCACGAGGGATGCCTCCTCAAGAAGGTCTCACATGTGAGGGAGCTCCGCAGCGACGCAAGAAGAGCGTCCATGGCTGCGGTCTTTTTCCAGGTGCTTGTTTACTGGTTTCTTTTCGATGGACGTACTTTTGCAATTTTTTATGGTGAATAAATGTTGTTGCTGTTTGGAAGGGTTATTTGTGCTGAAGAAAAGATAGTCAGTTTCTACCTTGCATCGAAAAGGTTGTGCTCTGATCTTCGAATTGCAAGTAGAGTCTTCGTGGAAAGAGAGAATGTTAAAGTGGCTGTGTTTTGGTGCTTGTAGACACGGCGAAGGTAGCTTCACAGCTTCAAGAACAATGGAGGAAGAAGCTAATCGGCGTTGCGGTTCAATAAGTGCTGCATGGATTTCTAGCCGCTTTTTGCAAACTTTCCTTTTACAATGTTTATCAATCCGGCATAAGAGGATTCGACAACGGGAAGCATCCTCTATGCATATGTGTTTCAAGATCCTCTTGGAAAGCATTGATTCTACAGGTAATTAGAAAGCATACTTTAAAATTTTGTTATGGTGATGTGTAAGGTTTTCTCCTAAAGCTATATCGATGTGTAAGTACAACACACAGAACACCTTTCTTGTCGTAGTGGAACAAAATGTGTTATGCATTTGCAGCAAATGCTTTATTGACCACTTTTTGTGATTTCCAATACCAAGGCTACCTGTAATTTCTATTGGAGGCATTGAGCTTCTCCTTACATGCTGGTGTAGTTTGTTAAAAGCAGCAATATAAGTCACACATATGCTGCAGCAGGTACCTCATATTTACTTTGAGCAAAGATGACTAGTCAAACGTCAACCATGTGAAGTTTTGCCTGGTGAATAAATATATTCACAATTAAAAGAATTCCATTTGGCAGCTCCTTTTTAATCTGATGTTAGTATCTGTTCCGCTAACTCTGTGTCTTATTTTTGTATAGATGCAGGGACAAAGTTTTGTTTCCTGGGATTTAGTAAACTGGAGGAGAGGCAAAGCTGGTTTTATCAGATGCAGAAGTTGGTTGGAGTTTTCTCTTTCATTATCGCAACATGTGATTCTTCTAATGAATCAAAAGATGTTCTTCCGCTATGCTCACTAAGGATGCGCCTTATGCCCTGACAGATGTGAAAGCATGGAAGTTTGTCTCTAAGCATAGGCAGAGTAATGCCGATGAGGAAGTCGGGAATGTAGTCTGGTTCACGGGAAATGAAAGTGAACTTTTTCCTCAGCCAGAAGATACGTAAATGAGTCTTGATATCACTTATGCACATCCCACAATCAACATAACTCAAACAAATGATTGATTCTTGATTACTGTTAGCACTGTAACATTACTTATACGGCCATTTCATCAAATAAGTCATAATACCGATGATGTTTGTAGACAATACACTGTATTTTCTTACAAACCCTTGGGTGGTCCACCGTTTGCCTGCTGCTCTTGTTCCAGCTTTGAAGAAGAAATCTGTTTTCTCACCATGCTTCCAGATGCTTCTGGTGAGTATCTTCAATTGATTGGATTGTATTTATTATCTTCAATTGATTGGATTGTATTTATTATCTTCGATTGATTGGATTGTATTTATTTTCATTCGTAAAGACTAATATCTTACTTCAACTTTGAAAGAGTCCTTGCTAATTTTTTTCTTTCTGCTCTTTTGCCTCAGTTGCTGTTCTGCTCAAGTTCTTTTTTCATTTATAATTAGAATTCCTGAGCAAAGTTTATATTGTTCCAGCTTCCAGTTCTGCTACAGAATTAGCTTGAAACAGTTTTTCGATGTCATCACTTGTCAACTCTTCCTGATTTCACCTCGAGTGCACAATTCCTTAAGGTAATGTTGATTATGGTGTAAGTTGTCTTTTTGATACAGCTTTAGCCTATTTAGGGATTTGGTTGCTGCTTTTATCAACCAAAGCGATGAGTTTCCCATGAGACTTATTATTGTTCTCCAAGCTTTAGCAAAATGTTACATGTTTGTCTGTTGTTGTTGATATGCTATAGAAGAGCTTGTTTTTCCCCAATGAAGAACAACATTTCCTTAAATATAAAGGGAAGATTTTGATTTATGACAGTTGTGAGAATTTTGTTATGGTAAATGGTATTTAAGCAAACTATGAAGCTACATTCAGCACTTGATAGTTTCTTTGCATTCAGAAAATTGTGTTTAAATGTCTGAGTACTAGTGGATCTACAGCAGTTGATGACAGATCCCGAGAGGGGAAATTCTAAAGCAGATGACCTTTAGTCAATCTAGTGTCGCATTTCGGAAAAGTTCTATATAGACACCTATTGTCAAGTTGTTTAGTCGAGATATAAACCATGCTTTTTACATGAATGGCCTCATCATTCTTGAGGAAAATCTCGTGATACAGTTGCATATGATAGGTTCCTCCGAACTTGAAACCTTCTTAAACGAATCCAAACCGCTTAACCACTTGAGCCAACCCCAAGTTGGTGTTGAGAAAGCACTTTATGAAGGAATATTGTTGGATTACTCCTCCCATGTGTTCATTCAAAAACTTTTAGTAAGGTATAGCTTTCTTTATGAGCTATCAACACTTGATCATGAAGTCTGTAGGAACCTTATGTATATCAAGGTAAATTGGCTTTTGAAGTTAGTACGACCATGCCCTTGTAACTAGAAAGTATTACTATGTCTGAAAGGTTCTTTCTATATGTAGACTTTGCATGAAATATTTATTAGGTGTTGGTTATTGGGTTGAATTATTTCTAAGTAAACATGCTTCGGGTCACTGTGATTAGTGTCACAGGGACGAAACACACCGAGAAATTTTTCGACCCTAGCGGCGTCGTAACTTTCCCGGAAGCACGACCAGCCCTGCTCAAGTGTTTGCTCACGTACTCTCGTATATTGCTCACGCTCGCACTCAAGGACGCTTGCAAGGACAAGGACTCGCTCACCAAGAACACAAGGAACACAAGGATATGGCCAAGGCACATATTGTATTTCCAAAACTCAATCTTTACAATGTGTCTTGCCCACGCCCCTTACATCTCTTATCTATAGGGGTCATAGGGCATGCATGTTATCTACACATGTACATCATGCAACCAGCAAGAGTATATCAAGGGTCGCCCAAGAGTCGTCTGCTCCCACCTGATCTGTCAGAGGAAGCTCCAGGGTTGCGGCGTCAGAGGAAGCTTCAGCATCGCCTGCCGTAGTGTTAGAGGAAACTCCAGAGTCGTCTATCGCACCCTCCTAGTCATGTCAGACCTGTCCCAACATGCGTATGACCCAAATAAGCAACGATCTAGGTTCCCTTTGTCGCCGATGACCAGTATACCCGTGCCACCCTCACGAGCCATGCCCAAGGAACTGTCTTGGGCGTGCCTTGCCTAGCACCCGTCCATGGGCGATTACGCTTAATCGGGTCTCATAGCCCATGTGGTTAGGAGTAAAGCATCCAGGGTCACTGAAGCTGGATAAAGAAAACTATAATTGAAATAGTTAAATTTATTGGTTGCCGAGGGTCACTCAAGCTCTATCTGAGCTTGGTTATAGCAACTTGAACGACTACGAAATACCTTCATGCACTTGTCAGCAATTACTTAAATAGTTTTAGGTCTGTACTCTGTTCAATTGACACTATATATTCTTGTATTTCATAAGATTGTCTGTTCTGCATATATGTCATGGTCCATTGGTTTATCTTCTCTTTTCAAACTTCTTGGGCCGAAAATAGATGGGGAAATAATTCTTTTGATCTATGCACAGCATTACGTTGGCGATGTCAAAGATCTTTTCTTGATTGTACCATCACAGAGGAATTTTTTGGAAAGCATCAGATCATTGATCTCAAACTGTCAGGTGATGCATTTTATAAAGATGCTGAGTGAAGAAGATTGGTGGACAGAAAAGAAGAAGAAAAGGAAGGCTGGAGAAGAATTCTATTAAACAGAAATTTGTCAATTGGTTACAAGCAGTTACAATGAGCGAGAATGTATAAATAAGAAAGGAGAATGTCATTGTAACCATCTCTGGCTTTTGTAAACACTTCTTGCTCTTCCTGTTGTTCTGTACATCTGACCTATGAATGAAAGATCCGATTGAGTTATAATTGTGATCAATCCCTCTTTCATTCTCTCGTCTTCATCGATTGGCTACAATCCTAGAAGTCCATTGCAAAAACCTGGTGGAAAAGCTATTAGTGTAGCAAATGAAAACAAGATGCAGTATATTTATGCAATGCTGATTACAAACTTAATCGACAATTTTTTTTCATGCGACTATGATGGAAGTTTTTCCTCTTGTTCATTTTGAAGCAGTCTTCACATAGAATTCTGTGCCAATTTGCAGATGATGCCTTTTGCAAATGCATTTTTTCAAGGTTTGACTGATCTGATATCAGCTTCTTGGTTGAAGCTGTTCAATGCAAATGAACTTAACCACGTATTCTCCGCAGTCGATTGGTTTCTTCCCGGCATAAATTGGTATAACATGTTGTTAATTCACTATATCGTCATGCAGCTTCTCTCCGGTGGAGATCACGACAATGACTTTGATGATTTAGAAAAGAACACATGCCACAATGGTGGCTATTCTGAGGGAATTGGAGTGTCAAAATATTCTGGGAGGTAAGGGCTTGGATTATGGATTCTTCTGCACTCCGAAGGCATGCACTTGATGTCTATCCCTCACAATTTCCCATATTCTCATTCGCGTATCCTTTTCATTGGATTTTCCGGAGCCAACCATGATGCTTCCTGTTTTCTCTTTGGATACGGGAGACTTCAATGCGCATTTGCGACTATTTCATTGTAGGTAATGAGAGGATACGAGGAGGCCAGAGAACGGTGTATATGATTTTAAAGTTTGTAACAAGTCGTTCTCAAGTTCCTCTACTTGGATTCAAGCATTTGTCGCCCACCTTCACCATTCATAAGGTGTTCTCCCGTACATCATGTTGTTGACATGATAGACTATCTTGGGCCTACTCTCTGACAAAGCCCATGATAGGAGGAGAGTGTGAGAAAAGACGAGGCGCTCACACCAGGTCTATAGCCCTAATCTATACAAACTACACGACGATTTAGTGACTCCGAGATCAGTGGAGTCTACGGTCCACGACTGCACAGGTCACACATCTCAAAGGACGGATTATTAACTCCGAAATCAGTGGAGTCTACAACCCACGTCCGCACCAGTGGCACGTCTTAAAGGACGGTTTATTAACTCCGAGATCTACAGAGTCTACAACCCACGTCCACACGGGTTGCACGTTTTAGATGACGGTTTGTTGACTCCGAGATCCACGGAGGGTGGTTTAGATTAGAGGATCTTCAGAGGTCGTAACAGACCGCGTATAAAAAGGAGGAGATCTTCATTGGAAAAATCACGATCAATTTAGCCAACAGAAGCTTTATTTGCTCGTCACCCCATAGTTGTTAGGATTCCCCGACGTGGACGAAACTCTTGAGGTTTCATTGGTCTTCACTTCCATCGTCAAAGTGAGCAACCGTAGCCCAGACAGCCAAACTCTGCCTTCACGTCACTGCCAGGACAAGCCATCGTAGTCCCGGTACATAATTCCGCCTTCAACTCCGCCACCAGGGTGAGCAACCATAGCCTTGGTATCCACATCCGCCTCTACATTCGACCACACTCCGTCCACCAAGCCCAGCAACTAAGTTTCGCCATCCATAGTCGCAAGTCTACAGCACTCTATTATCAAGTCTACGACGTCATCGCCCAGATTTCCAAGTCCACAGTGCCCATCGCCAAGTTTACGACGTCCCCATCGTCCAGATTCGCAAGGCTGTAGCGTTCAACAGCAAGTCTACGACCTCAACTCATTATCCTCTTAGTCTGCAGCGCCCGGTAGCGAGTCTATAACGTTGCACCACCGTCCTTACTTTATTTTTTATGGCTGTAAGCACCTTTTTCTTATTGTAAGACCTCATTTATTTAATCCAATCTATTTCTTTTACTTACTGGCGACCACATCTAAAAACCTGTGAGTATTATTGCCAAATATTTTCGACGTGGTACGTTTCCGACGCGAACACATTTTTTTTTTTTTTTGCATTTTGAAGGCTGTTCTTGTCAATCTGCCTGCTTGTGATAGTTTGAGTTTGTTCTCGGTGCAAGTGAAAACATGCAAATGCCATACATTTATCTGGAGTTGAATAGGTGATTTTGGAAAGTTCATAAGCATAACTTGTAGAGAGGGGACTTGACTGATGATAAGTTTTGCCCTTTTGTGGGAGAAATTACACCCTACAACCTTCCTTCTATTATTTTTATTTATTATAAAATTTTTATCAAAAAAGTAAATCATTTTCTATATTTTTTAGCGTCTTGCATTGTAATCTCATCCGAACAAATTTCCTCATTTTTTTAACAGGTCTCTCCGGGCGATGTCCGTGTTCGGACAGCAACCAGAGGTCAGGATGTCTGAGAGACTTCCCTCGGCATCCACTTGTTACAATACCTTGAAGGTAGCCCTGAATTACCATTTCTTCTTCCAAATCCTCTCTGGTTGTCGTTTTATTGCAGAAAGCATTGCTTGAATAATAATCGTGGCCTCGTGACTTTATTTTCCTTCCAGTTTCCTACGTACAAGAGGGCATCCACGACGAGAGCCAGACTTCCCTATGCTATCAGCTCGTACGCGGGATTCGAACTGTCAGAGAGATAATTGGCTGTTGGGAGGTGACTCCATCTGAATGCTTTCGGGGGCAGAGTAAATTCCCAAGGATAAATTTGTACGAATTTCAGCATCTTGGTTTTGATCGCTGTTAAGCTCATCGCTTCTTGGACCAAAAAGATGTATTTATTGGCCGTAGACTTTTATGCTGGACTTGTTGATAATGATTCTGATCTAATTCAGGGCCTATTAGAAGTAGAAGGCACTATGAGTCATAAATGATAAAGCAAACATACCTTGTCTCCACATTGGATCAAGAACGGGATCAAATGGATCAAAAACTACTAATTCATATAGAGCCATCGGACCAACCACGTGCATCTAAAGTACCTTTTACTAAAGTAGAGTACTCGGCTTTTATGTACGGCTAGCCTCTTTTACTAAGGGATTCATTCATACCTTTGATAGCTGGGCATAAACATAAAAATAGATTTTATTTTCTTTCTTTTATATATATCTTTTATTTTTTATATCTATATTCTTAATTTTGAATCCACAAGAAAAAAAAAATCATTGATTTATCAAATTATCTACAGAGCCACATGGTTTTATTTGTAAAGCGATCCGAGGAAACTTTATGTCTGAAATATAGGATATGCTTTAATGATCTCTGTCTACATTGATCTCTGTCAATATTGCTATTTCAGAAATGGCGCCGTTAATTACTTTCTTTAGACATACAAACCAAAGCTTGACGTAGTTGTTCGATGCTTGTAATTTGGTTGGGACAGAAAACTAACAATTAAATTATCAACGCAGTATCACTCTAAACAGAGAAGTTGTCCGAGGTAATGCATAAGCTTCTATTTATACAATAGAACAACTTAGATCCAAGAGATTTTTCATTCGCCGGTCTCTCTAATTGAAATGCATCAGCAGCCGGAAAGCATGGTCATCCGTGACCACTGAATAGTCGTACCCAAGATTGACGGTTCTCTGCTGGAACTCCTCGATTTCAGAGGGAACAACCTGGATTCCTACCAGTACGTTTGCACCGGTTTCACCCTGCACCAATCCCCAAACATCAACGGAAGGGAATAGTTTGTGGTGAGCATCTAACGGCCCGGAACGAGTTCGGAGGGAACCTGTCCACGGAAGTGAAATAAGCTGATATTCCATCTCGGGCTGAAAGTACCCAGAAACTTCATGAGCGCGCCGGGCCTTTTCAGGAAAACAAAGCGGCAGAGAACCTCGTTCTGAAGATTTAATATCCTCCCATCTGAATAAAATCAGTTCCATAAAATGTTATAATACCCGCGAACGAAATGAGGAAGTATGAAAAAAACCACTCCCCATTGATAGCAAGCAAAATTTTCCCAAGAGTCAACGTCTCTACGCGAAAAATTTTCTGCCTTGATGTGAGAAACAGAGAATAGATTCTCATGAGAAAACCAACCAGTCAGCAAACCAAGCAGCTAGACATTGTAATCTCATTCGGAAACTTTTCCTTTTCTTTCCATCAAATAGAGGTTTGAATCATTATTGTTCGCAATCATCGCTTCAGTGGGATTATGATATGTTAGATCTAATAACATTACTATCAAACACTTTGAGAGAATTCTATCCACATGGTACAAATGTATTTTCTCATCTAACTTGATTCAACTAGTAGAAAAATGCAGTATGATTAAATCTGAAATCAGGCAAACACTTCTCACTTAATTAAAGAATTAATTTCTACATTAGTATAAAATGTTAAAAAGCAGAGACAATGTCATTGACGTATAAAATAGTAAAACAATAAATAATCATGGTGTTAGAGTGTATCTAAACATAATTAGTTACGTTGTATCTAGACATAAAGGGAGTTAGGTTCATAGATTAGATATTAACCTCTCCCCTATATATATCTTGTAATTGTGAATATTTTTAATACACACATTCAAATACTCTTAACATAGTATCAGAGACTAGGGTTTTGGTTCTCTAGAAATACTGTTGTTACCGACTGCCCCTGCCGCTCTTACATTGCCCCCTGTTGTTACCTGCTGCCCTGCTACTTTTATCATTACCCCCTGCTGCTGTTATTTTCGTCGGAGTTGCCCCTGTTTCAGTTGTCGATTTGGTCGACACTACCCATGTTCCTGTAGTCAATTTCTGTCGTCGACACTGCCCCTATGCCGGTCATCGACACTGCCCCTGTCGTTGTCCCTTTTGCTATCCAAATATTTGTGATCGTTCAGAATGGCTGATGCAAAATCTTCGGATTTAATGATGCAAAATATGAACGCTCATCAAATTAGATGGTAAAAAATATTTGGTGTTGGCTCAATCATTTCGTCGCTTTCTCCATGCCAAGAGGAAACTGCGACACATCATAGATGAACCGCCGACAATCGATGATTTATCATATGAAGATTGAATTGTTGCATATTCTTGTATCATGACGTGAATGCTCAACAATATGGATGAAACCATATCTCCAAGCGTGGTATTCTTGGCATCCGCCAAATAGATATGGGAGTCACTAAAGGAGATGTATAGCCATGAGAAGAATATTTCTCGAGTGTATGAGTTGTACGAGCAATTGTTTGCTCTTCACCAGAATGACCAATCTCTCACGAAGTTTTATGCTGCCCTTCGTGGAATACTGGATGAGCTTGATCTTCATCAGCCAATTGTTCTCAATGCTCAAACTTTGCGCGAGTATCATGAAGGGCTGGCTATATCTAAGTTTCTTTCGGGTGTACATCCTGCAACGGCTGCACAAATTCGTGGTTCGGTGCCAGGAGGCGACTCAATTCCAACCTTGGCTATAACCTACTCCCGAGCACTACACATCTCTACCGCGTCTAATCCTCCCGACTCATCATCTGCATTATCAATTGTTGGACGAGCCGTGGTCGTGGAAGGTCTCAACCTATCTTTTCTGGTCAACCCTGTGTACTTTGGGGCAAAGTGGGGCACCTTTTTGAAAATGCTCGCGAAATTTTGGGAAACCTAATTGGGCACTGGCACTCGAAACTCCAGCTTCTACCTCTATCACCAGCACGCCGCCAACTGCTTCATTAACGGTTGTGTCAAGCACCGCCGATCAGGGTAACCTTTCTGACTCGTCTATCCCTGTAGCTCTCCATACAGGAAAGGACATATTGCCACCTCATAGTTCTTGAATTCTTGATTCAGGTGCATCTTTTCATGTGACTGGTTCTTCACGTTTCCTATCTCATATAGGCCCTTCTTTTCACTCTAATGTTATTGTTGCTAATGGACAATCTTGTCCTATTAAAGGTTCTGACACTACTTTCCTCACCTCTTCTATATCACTCTCCGATCTTCTCCTTATACCCAATTTTCTTGTGAATTTGATTTCTGTGAGTCAACTCACCAAAAGTGTCAATCGTTCTCTTACATTTTATCCTTCTCATTGTGTTGCAGGATCTCTAGAGTGGGAAGACGATTGGTTCGGGTACTGAGCACGATGGTCTATACTATTTTGGTGGTTCCTCTACATCAGCTCTGACTACTACTCAGATGTCGTCTTCCATTTTATGGCATCAACGTTTGGGATTATTCGTAGACATGGTTTTTATTGGTCATCGATGATGAAAAATTGCATTGAGATGGCCAAAGGATGTCAAGAGTGCCAACGACATGGTCATATAACTCGCGCCCAGCAGCTGAACTTACCCTTGTGATCAAACCTTGGCCTTCTGGACCTGGGCTTTAGATGTGATAGGGGAGATTCACCCTCACTCTAATCGAGGGGATGTATTTATCTTGGTAGCAATAGATTACTTCACCAAATGGGTAGAAGCGCAAGTCTACAAGAAAATTGACCATAATGAAGTCATCAGTTTTTTACGGACTTGCATCATCTATTGATTTGGCATTCCCCAGAACATTGTCGTAGACAATGGAACAGTTTTTAATAACTCAAGGGTGAGGGTGTTCGCTGAAGAATTTGGCTTTTGAGTCCTGAATTTCACTTCATACTATCCTTAGGCGAATGGACAGGCTGAAGCCTCCAACAAATTAATTAAAAACAACATTCAGAAGACGTTCGGGCTTAATCCGAAAAGTGGCACAAAGTACTTAATGATACACTCTGGGCTCTAAGAGTCACTAAGTGCGAAAGCACTGTGGAAACTCCGTTCGCGTTATTCTACGGCCATGACGCAGTGTTGCCTATCGAAATGAGGTACAAGTCACTCCGTGTCAGCCAACCTTGTCTACAGGATGAGGCCATGCATATAGCCTTGGAAGAGTTAGAAAGAAAGAGATTAGAGGTTGTAGACAAGATAGAGGTACACAAGCAGAGAATAGCTCGCCATTATAACAAGAAAGTTGTTCACAAACACTTTCAGATTGGCGACTTGGAAAATAATTTTACCCTTAAAATCTAAAGACCAGATCCCTGGAAAATGGTCTCCGAATTGGGAAGGACCGTATCAGGTCAGCGAGACTTTTTCAGCAAATAGCTATAGATTGTCGACACTCAATGGAGTGAGACAACCTCTAAAAATTAATGGCAAGTACCTAAAACACAATAGAAAAACTATTTGGAAATCGCACAGGAAGATTCTGAGCAAACGCTTCCCATTTATATGGGAACAGATAACAAAAAATTAACTTGATAAGAATATTATAGCTGTAGACTAAAGAGTTTGTTTAAAGAGTGTCATCCCTGTGTTAGTCTACAGCTAGTAAAAAGTTTTGTTTTGAGGGTGTCATCCATTGATACCCCAAAAGAAAAGAAAGTTAAGCCATTACTGCTTGCTCGAACTCGCCTCACTTGGTCTGGGCACCCACGCGCGCTGCCTCCATGAACAAGAAAGTCAGAACCTTGGCCTGGGTCTTCTTGACGGTGACTGTGTTCCTCTGTCGAAACCAGGACTTCAGTTCATCTTGGTCCTGCTGTTCAGATGCATGAGTAGATTTTTCTGCGAGCAGGGAGTCCATCGTAGAAGCCCGTTCCTTGAGAGTTCTATCCAAGGCCATAAGGTCTGCAATCTTGGTCTGGACCTGCGCAAGTTAGTGAGTCAAATCCTCCTTCTGCCCCTGAGAAGCTGCAGGTCAGCCTCTCCTTCCGCGCGCTTTTTCAGGACATCAGCAATCTTGGACTGGGCGCTGTCGACTGTTGCAATGTCTTGCATGTACACTAACCAATCGGACCAGAATCGCCCCCTGAACTCCTCACGGGCTGCCTGCATCTCGATAGTGATGGCTGGAGAGACCTCGATCCCCTTGATGCAACTCTGAAGGACCTTGAACTGGTCTTTAGAGAAGATCTCAGTGCGAAGGACATGCCCAACACGTTCCACATTTGGTATCAGGCGATCATAATCTCTCAGGCCACTTGGAATACCTTCCCCAGGTATCTCGCTTGACGGCTGGCCGAGAAGACGGTCAACCAGCGATGGACTTGTAGCAGCAGAAGGGTTAGTGCCTGTCGCACCCACCACCTTTGAAGCAGCAGCCTCTGTTGTACCAGCAGGGGCCTCCGTTTCCTTAGTAGATAGGGCAGCTAAGTTTTCAGGGGTGGGTAAAGGAATAGGCTACAAGTGAAAATGTAATAATCAGTATGGAGATTACACAAACAAAGTCTACATCTGCCATGCATTACCTCGGAAGGAGGAGGCAGATCAGCTTCATCAGAAGTTTCCTCCTCATGATCAGATTCCTTAGACAGATTTGGACTCTGAGGAGAGAATAAGATGTTTAGGCTTTGAAGACAGGAAATGGCATAGACACGAGGTTACATACCGTTCCTCGAGGAGACTCAGCCGCTTGAGAAATCATAAGGGGCAGACTCGGGGTCGTAGTTGTTTTCTTGGAATCAACGCCATATGATTAACTCAAGGAGAGTCACAGTACTCAATTGTGAAAAGCGTTGCATACCTCACAAAAGAGGTGCCTGCAGGTTCTGGGGCCTTGACGGAGATAGGGGTTGGGTCCTGGACAGCAGGCCGGCGACGCTTGAAAGAGACTGAAATTGGCACGTCTTCAGAGTCAGAAGACTCAGGGGCAGGAGCTCTACGCTTTCTGGCCGCTTCCTCCTCAACCTGCTTGCCTGTAGAGGCAAGAGATTGCCGGCTTAGGCGAGTTAGACACCTGGCAGGAGGAGGAGGGCCACTCTCCGGTGAAGAGTCCCAGAGTCTACATCCAAGGCTGTGACTCATTGTTAGTAAAAAACTGTCACTTCAAAGGGAGGATAAGTATAAGTATAAGGCTGTGACTCATTGTTAGTAAAAAACATCATGTCAGAAGACAAGTAGAGGTCAGGCTCTTTGGAGGTCTGAAGGAAGGACATCTTCTTCAGCAGGGTGTCGAAGGTGATCGCCCACTGAACAGTGAAGAATTCCGTGGCGAAGACTGGTGTAAACTCAACAGGGAACTCTGCATGTAGGAGCTCCGCTTTCCTGGCCAAAAGGCTCATTGAGGCCTGGAGGGTTTCCTTGGAAAAAAATGGTGAAAACCCTCATGTGGAGAGAGAGGTTAGAAGTGTCGGAGAAGAGCACTGAAGAGCTCTGCACGAAGCCGACCTGCCTTGCACAAAGCTGGGTGTTGTAGACTTCAAAAGTGAAACCTCCATCCGTCACGCAGACCAGGTCCCTACAAGTCAAAACTGAATCCTAGTATAGACCCGGGGTGAGCTTCTAGCGATGCCTCAAAATAGTATGGCTAGCAGGAAAGGGACCCAGTTGTGGCGTTCACTCCGCACTGTATCTAAAATGTGACGGATGCGTCATGTCACAGAGGCATGCAACCACTGGTCCTTGGATCGGCGACATGAGTCCATCATGTGCTTCCCGTTGCACGTAACTGGAGTGGCGCCGGAGGGCATCTGGTACCCTGTAAGCCAAGGCATCCACAGGCAGGACCACAGATACACAAGCCATAGGGGGCCACCAACCGGATATCTAGGAAAGGGGTTGTTGCACGCTGTCGCTTTGTGCAGCCCCTAGTAAACCAACCCCAGCAGAAATGGGGCCTAGGCAATCTGTTTGGAAGCCGCCGAGCTCAAGAAATTGGTGACCCCATAGACCAGCTTTAGCACACGCTTGCCAGTAAAACAGAAAACGTACCTACTTAGCTAGACGCTGAAGAACTCGACCTCTTCAACCTTTGTCCAATCAGCAAGAGACATATCCTGGTGTTCTTGGCCGTGCTCAAAATCTAGAGCATCTCGGCGGGATGGTAGTCTTCGTCAGAAGGATGGAGGTGAATGGGAACACCGGCCACGTGGCCCCCCGTCAAGAAGTGGATATCTTCCAGAGTTATGGTCATAGGACCCTCGGGGAAGTAGAAGCAGTTTACTGAGTCGTTCCAGAACGGAAGCAAACTCGCACATACCCGAGGGTCGCAACGCTTCGTGACCAGAGACAGCTTGACAAATGACCACAGGCCATAAATCTTCAACATGTGCTTCAGCTTCATAAGAGCGGAGAACCACTTTTGCACCACTGGTTTCTCTACAGAGGGGAAACAAAGGAAGTCGCTCTTTTTCTCCCGGTTTAAGGGGTCCGTGAAACCCTCCTGACAGATGGGGATGAGGGACTCCGTGACCAGGTACTCATGAGGTACCGTATCGGGGAAGAGGGCAGGGTCAAGAACACGTTATCGCCAGTCTGGACCACGCCGAAAGGTCCAGCACGCTGGGAGTGCCATTGGAAAGCAGCAAGGGTGGACATTTTTGAGGCAAGAAACTAGGGTTTCGGAAAGCTTGTGAGAGTTTTCAAGTACCTGGAGGAAAGAAGACAAAGGGTCTTCTCTTGACGCGAAGAGAAGGGTTTTCAAAGGGTTGTGAGAGTTTTCTTTTGACGCGAAGACGAAGGGTCTTTTCTTGGCGCGGAGATGAAGGGTTTTCTTGTGACGCAAGCGATGTCAGAGGTGCTCAGGCGACAAAAGTCCCCTCAGCAAAAAAGGGGGGCTTATGTTAACATTATAGACTATCTTGGGCCTGTTTTCTGACGAATCTCACAACAGACGCGACGCCCGTGAGAGAAAAGACAAGACACTCACACCAGGCCTACAGTTCTAGTCTACACAGACTACATGACTGAGTGTGACCCCGAAATCAGTGGAACTCTATGGCCCGCGCCTGCACAGGACACACGTCATAAAGGACGGTTTAATAACCCGGAAATCAATGGAGTTTACAACCCACGTCCACTCAGTGTGCACGTCTTAAAGGACAGTTTATTAACCCCGAAATCCATGGAGTCTACGACCCACGTCCACACGAGTGGCACATCTTAGAAGACAGTTTGTTGGCTCCGAGATCCTCGGGGGTGGTTAAGATTAGAGGATTTTCAGAGGTCGTAACAGACCGGGTATAAAAGTGGAAAGATCTCCCTCAGAGAAAATCACGAACAAATCAGCCAACAGAAGCTTATCTTGCTCGTCCCCCCTTAGTTGTTAGGATTCCCCGACCTGGGCGAAACCCCTAAGGTTTCATTGGTCTTCACTTCCACTATCAAAGCGAGCAATTGTAGCTCTGGTAGCCCAATTCCGCCTTCACTTCCACCATCAGAGTGAGCAACTGTAGCTCTGGTAGCCGAACTCCAATCTCACTTCAGCCATCAGAGTGAACAACCGTAGCTCTGGTAACAAAGCCCCGCCAGCATTCCAATGCCAGGACGAGCCACCATAGTCCCGGTACATGACACCGCCACCAGGGTGAGCAAGCATAGCCTTGGTATCCATGTTCGCCTCTACATACGACCACACTCCGTCCACTAAGCCCACCGGCCAAGTTTCGCCAACCAGGGAGCGCAATTTTACAGCGCTGTTATCAAGTCTACGATGTCGTTGCTCGGATTATCAAGTCCACAGTGCCCAACGCCAAGTCTACGGCATCCCCATCGCCCAGATTTGCAGGACCAAAGTTCCCAGCAGCAAGACTACGACCCCGCTCTGAGTCTACAGAGCCCAGAAGCAAGTCTACGACCTTGCCCTACCACCCCTGTTTTTATTTTTATGGCTGTAAGCATTTTTACCCCCGACACCGTGGTTCGTAGCCACGTGCTCGATCAAATCAATATTTGCAAATTCATCTTCATCAAAAATGTCAATCCAGAAGAAAGGGGGCAAAATGCGGAAGAAAGAGATATAGAAATCGAAACCACTTTCGAAACGAAGGGAATTGCGGCATGTCAAGCCCTGGTAAGGTTCTTCGCTTTGCATCGAATTAAACCACATGCTCCACGAAACATTTAGAGTTTGATACATCAAAAATTGATTCTCATTCTGAATTCTTTCATTACTTATTGTGAAGTTATTTATATTCAATTTAATTTCATTTATTTACTTACTGACGACTACATCTACATTCTCTGTGAGTATTATTGTCAAATATTTCCGACGTGATCCGTTTTTGACGCGAACAGGAGCCGGGAAGTTTGTCCTCACTCATGGCAAGCTCCCCCAACCATGTCTCGTCGATTATGGGGCCGCCATGGTTGTTCCTTTGATGCAACCGGAAGTGACGACTCCCTCCACAACAACGGCCTTAGCGGCAGCTCCCGGGACCCTCGCTGAGTTTATCGAGCTCTTGCTCGAGCTCGAACCTACAAACTACTAGTGGAGCTCGAGCTCGAGCCTATCAAAGTCGGGCCTGAGCTCTAGCCCACTAGCGTTCGAGCTCGGCTCGGCTCATTCACACCCCTAACGTCTACGACACGTTCACAAAGTCTTGTGTCGATGCCGAGGAAACTCAGTTTCATGGTCATTGTAATACCTCAAATTTACATAACGGCCGAAGCCCAAAATCCATACAACTTTAAAAGTCGTTTTACACAAAACGGAAATAAAAAGAAAAATAATAACAGCAACAACAACATCTTTTGCATTAACAACAACATTAACAAGAGAAGCAGCATCCACAGTCCGCGATGACCACAACAGTCGCAACAGCAACCTGCTGCGGCTACATCGGCCGCTGCTCGAAGCATGGCTCTGCCAGGCTGATTTCTTCTCCGATACCGTCAACCCGTAGTCTCTGCAAACGCGACATCAGATGCGACAGTTTGCATTTCGAAGAAATAATAATAACGGCAGCAGGGGTCACAGACTATTCACCATCAGCAGCCGAGTCAACCAACAAAACATCATGGGAGATTAGCGCAAAGACCAAAGTCTTTAAAAGAAAGCGCAAAATCAAAATCAAAAGAGCAAAAATAAAGCACCAGGGCCGACATCGACGGTCGCAGGAGCAAAGGTGCTATCTTTCAAACAAGTCTAAAACAAAACATTCCCCAAAGTGGATTGATCACACTTGCCAGTAAACCAAGTATTCATCCCCGACGAAACACGTCGACTGGTAAGCTGTCTGAAGGATGGAGAATTTGTTTGAATGGTGGAACCTCTACAATCCAGTAGCTTTCGATGAGATCCTTAAACTCCTTCTTTCAAACAATCGATTTAAACTTTCAATTTAAAGGCCTTATGCCAAAGCCATGTTATAACCCAAATAAAGACTCCTTCGACCGGTACATGAGCATCCATGTCAAAGGAATTCTGAAATCCAACTGAAGTGGCTATCAGAAGTGAGAGTGAAACACGAGAGGAATCAACAAGCCTTCTCTACTCTCGCTTGCAAACATACTCTTAAAAAGAAAACAAAACGAAGCATAATGTGCATGTACATTTAGTTGTTTTGCTTTTGTTTTCATTGTGACTAATGACTTTCTTGAAGAGCTTCTAGGGTGCATGTTGACCAAGACGCTCTTGAAATATAATTTGAGGTATTCCTGATATCCTTGTAAGAGAATCTTCTCAGATTCCCTCCCAAGGAGGGGCAAACTGTAATACCTCAAATTTACATAACGGCCGAAGCCCAAAATCCATACAACTTTAAAAGTCGTTTTACACAAAACGGAAATAAAAAGAAAAATAATAACAGCAACAACAACATCTTTTGCATTAACAACAACATTAACAAGAGAAGCAGCATCCACAGTCCGCGATGACCACAACAGTCGCAACAGCAACCTGCTGCGGCTACATCGGCCGCTGCTCGAAGCATGGCTCTGCCAGGCTGATTTCTTCTCCGATACCGTCAACCCGTAGTCTCTGCAAACGCGACATCAGATGCGACAGTTTGCATTTCGAAGAAATAATAATAACGGCAGCAGGGGTCACAGACTATTCACCATCAGCAGCCGAGTCAACCAACAAAACATCATGGGAGATTTGCAACAACAGCATCGGTCAAGACTGTTGAACCAGCAGAGCGATTTACCAAACCTCCAGCAACCATCAATGACTCGTCCGTAGCAGCCTGCCCAGCTTCAGGCGCAGCCCAAAGGAAAGGGCCAAGAATCAAAACCAAGCCAAAGAAAACCCAATCCAAGCAAGCTAGGCCAAACAAAGAAAAGCCAAAGTCCAGCCCAATGGCCAAATGCCATAACCAGCTGGCCCAGCCCAGATCGAAAGAGGAATTCATGACTTACCTGCAATCCCCGACAGGATCCTGCAGAAGGACGATCCCAACACACCTGGCAGTGTGAAGACTTCACCCTGAATCCTCTGCCCTGTCGATCTCCTGCGGGGAAGGACGATCTCGACGACGCCTGGAAGGATCCTGCCCCCTAACGGTTTCGACCTCCTCAACCGAACCAATCCAATTCTAACCAGATTTAACGAAATTGGAAATGGGAAGGGAAGAACAGGAGAGAAGGAATCAGAGGAGGGAAACGAGGAAGCTAACCAGACAAGGGAAGGAAACGAAGAAATAAAAGGAGGGAGGGACTCACCATTTGAAAAGGGGTCGACTAGTTTTTCAGAGGAGGGTTCGATCAAACAGTGGACCAATCCTCTGAAGACGAAACATTTCTTCATTCTTCTTGAAGGAAACCGGGGGAGGATCTCGAAGCCATCGACCTCCCTCCCTTGTTTCCTGAGCTTCTCCAGCTTCTTCTGTTTTCATCACAGCTCCCACTCTCCAGCCATCCTTCAACAGCATCCTCGCCAAGGTAAGAGAGATGGAAGTCAGCCCAGGAACCCCCCCTCGATGACCAACCAAGACAGGACAACCAACAACAACGCTAAGGAGAACGCCTTACCTCGGCTCGCAGCCGGCTTCAGCTCCATTTGATATGACAGCAGTGGCACCAACCTCCAACAACAGACTTCACCCATGACAGCGGCGGAGACAGCCTCCTCCTAGACAAACCAATAAGCTTCAATCCCTGCCATCATCGAGGAGCTCTCTTTAGTATTAACACACTTCTTTTCACGCACAGGTGCATGCTATGAGAGTGATAACTCAGCCTCTCTGCAACCAACACTCCTGAGCAAACTCGTCGCTCCCAGCTCTCTCAAACGACGATGGCGTACTACCTCTTCACCCCCAACTCCTCAGAACCGACGGTGGACCAGCAACTCCCCCTGGCGTTCCCTCCCAAGCTTTGTGGCGGCTGTCCACCCTTCCCGGCATATCTTCGACCCATGGCGTCCCAGACAAGCCACGACAGACTCATTTCCCGGCGAACCTCCTTCCCCGGCGACTTCATGCCACGACGGCCTCCACCTTCCTCCGACATCTCCCGGTGCTCCCCCAAAGCGGCCGCCTCCTCCCGGCGTCCCAGCCCCAAGGCGGCACCCCGTCCTACATCCCCGGCGACCCCTCCTCCTTGGCGTCCTCGGATTCCAGCTCAGCTCCCTCCTCTTCTCATCTCCTAGACCCGGCGACGACCAGCTCCTCGACATCTCCCGACGGACACCTCCCTGTTCCGACTACAACAGAACCCACCTCCCTCCGGTGCTCTCCTTCGGCTATGACCTGTCCTCGACGTCCCAGCACCAACTCGTCCGGGAATCGGCTCCCCCTTCATGCTCCCCGACCAGCAGCGACTTCGTCGAGTTCCCTCCCGGCAGCCCAGACACGACGGACTTCCCCTCTCTGGCTCCCTCAGGTCTGCCGCCTCGCCACCCCTTTTCGAGCCCAGACCCGGTCAAATCCGACCCAGCAGCCGGCAGCCACAGCAAACCCACGTCCCGGAGCAGCCCTAGCCCACTCCACCAGCCCTCCATGCCGTGGCCAGACTCCCCCCTTGCGACCGCTTCCCGGCGTCTCCTTGGCGAATCCACAGCAGGCCCAAGCGGCTACAGCCGGCAGGAACCCTAACTCTCGGCAGATCTGGAGCTCTGAGGTCGACTCCCCACTCCGACGACTTCGCGGCAGCCTTGAGAGCCTTCTCCTCCAGCGACGTCCCCGACAGCCTCGGAGGTCTCCATCCTCGACGCTCTCCCCGGTCATCCCCGCCCCAACTTGGCTCCCCCCAAAGCGCCTCCAGACCTCGGCTCCAGATTCGCCGAGGAGTCTCCTCCCGAAGCCGGATCTGCCTCTCCACCCCGGCGCTTCCTTTACCGGTCGGCAATCCGCAGCCTCACCCCGACTGCCCCCGCCTCAGAGCCCGAGCTCCAATGTCCTCCAGCGCCTCTCTGATCCAAGACGGCTCCTCCCCCCTCGCCAGCGGACAGACCAGAAAAGCGGCAACCCTCCTCCGCTACATCCATGCCCGCGAGCTCCCCTTTTTATGATGTCCCGGAGTCCCACAGAGACGCGCCCCAGCTGTGATAATCTTCCTCGCCGAGCCCGTTCACGCTGTCGCCGACCTTGCTTTTCGCCAAGCTCGCTACCACCGCCACGGCTCTTCTCCAACCCAGATCTGGTCACTCCCCGGTGACCCATTCAAATCCAGCCACGATCCGGCTTCTCTTCAACGCCAACGACCTGGGTCCGGCCACAGCAGCTCCTCCCACGTCTGCAGCCTCCTACTCCAGCGACCCAGCTCAACCCTTGACGCCTCTCAAGCAGCCGTTGCCACCAACTTCGTCTCTCAAGGAGCCAACCTCGGCAACAAAGTTCCCCCTCCCGGAGCGCCCTTGGTCCTAGACTTCTTTACTAGCGAAATCGGCGAAGCTCCCCGTCAGATACCACGAGCAATCCCGACATTTACAAGATTTTATTTTAGGAACAACAATGCTGCAGCTTCGAGGGCTTCCTGAAGAAAAGAGCACATGGGTCACTGCTACAGGTCACGGGATTCCAATAAAAAAAGGGCGAGACTTTCTTTACATCCTCGGCAATTTACATCGAGTAAACGCCTTTAACCAAACGGTAAGACAAGTCTTACCTTTTCTCAATTTAATCGAGTTTCGTCCGAATTCGACAATACTAACCCACTCTTATATTTTCTTTACATGTACACTGAGCATGCCACTTCGGAGGATCAAAATCCAAAATTTCGAAGATTTCACGAAGACGCGTGTATCAAACCGCGTGGTTCTACCCCGGCCAAAAAAACCGCGGGCTTGAAGACAAAGCGGCCCCAACCTTCAAACCAAGGTACAAAGGGGAGGTGCGGGCCTCCCCGAATTTTATTTTAAGCCCATATGTAACGGGTTGCGGGCCCAAGTGCATAGGCCTGCAACCACCGCCCTTCCCCGCTCTCTTTGATCTAAATAATTACTTGTGATTGCGTGCTTGCTTAGGCTCTAGGATTGAACGTCGCATGTGAGGTTTTAATTCAACCAACTTAAATTCGGGTCCAAAGCCCGTTAAAACGTCGATAAGAGTCCGGCCTACTCCCGGATCGGGCCCAACACCCGTCAATCAAAAGCTAATTCTTTTTGGACAAATCGCCACCTTTTTTCGCATGTGGTAGGATATTAAGGTTAGTAAATAGGAATCCCCGAACCCAGAACTCTGATTTTTCCGACTTAAAATCACATTTTTAAACTAAGTCGGTGGCGACTCCGAACAACAGTTTTCCAAAGCTAAAACAAACCCCACAACCCTTTTTTTCGGAGCCATTTGGGGTGAGGTGACGGCTACTCGAGCCGCTCCTTGGGCCCTCCCCGAAATTCGCGAGCGAGGCCTTAACGCAGCCTTTCGCTCGCCGCCTCCAGGGAACTGGAGACGGTTGGCGAAACGCCCCGCAGACCCGTTCGCGAATCAAGGGAAGGCCCAACCCGGGGACCCTTTCCGCAGCGTCCGGCGTTCGAGCCGGAACGCCGACCGGAATGGGCCTCGGGGGAGCGGGCCCGGATCCTCGGGCTAGCCGGAACCGCCGCCGCGCGCCGCTAGGCCGGAAGGGCGCGCGCACATCCCGGATGGCGACTCCACTGGGGAGCTCCGCATGTGGATTCTTACCGAAAGCCTTTTTACCACATGCGGAGAGGAGTTACTTGTTTGCGCATGTAATTGATTGGCTCGATGCCCTTTGTTTGATCTCCTGTTTGTGTTCGTTTTTCCGCTTTCCTAGGCATATAGAGGTAAATCCCTATACCCGGGATTAGGATCTTTAGGGGGTCACCGAAAGGCACGGCCTCGCTGCTTCCTGCGGCTTGTAGGCTATGGACCGGGACCCGCCTCCCTTAGTCCGAGGGAGGTCTTAGAAACCTCCATCCGAGTCTAGAAATTGCTTGCCCACTACAGGTACCAGACGCCGCACGTGCATTTGTCTGTTACTAAGTGCCTGTTACTCGTGCAGGGACAGGGCAGGTATGTTTTGTATGCAATAAACTGTGATACTAAATCTGTTCATTTTGCAGCGGTTTGGGTTGGTCACAGGGGGGTTTCCAAATTCCTTTTCTCCCTTCCTTAACTCCTTTTACCGCTTTAACGCATCCATACACTTCATAATCGTATGAATGCATTCCAATTCACGATTATTCTTGTAATATCATACATTCCATTTTTTTACTTGAGCATGATTACATAAATCGTGTGTCGAATCATACCATACTAGGGTTAGGGATTGGAATGTTATCATCCTCGAATGACACCCTATTATGCAGGAAAACCTCATGGAGCCCATCTCGCTGCGACAAAAGAATATGCCTGACGCTCATCACCTCCACCGGTGGTTGCCATTGCTGAGGCCGTCCGAGCGGGAGTTCGTGCAGTCCAAGCTCAAAGGGCTCTTCCACCTCATTCACCTGGAGCTGGATTGGGCCCTCCTACAAAATCTAGTAGCACGGTGGGACCCAGACGCCTTCGTCTTTCGCTTCGGGGACTTGAAGTTGGCCCCGCTCTACGAGGAGTACATCAACCTCGCCGAGATGCCCCACCGCGCAGGAATATTGCCCCTGCCTCGGATCGACAAACCGAAGGAGTACATAGCGAAGCTTCTTCAGATTTCAGCGGCAAGCGTTCCCGGGCTCTTCAACTCCCAAGGAGATATTAGCGTCAAGGACGTCCTTGATCTCCAGCTGGTGCCATACAACCCGCGCATGGGAGAAGGCCAAGGATCAGCGCGAGCATTCATCCTCCTTTTCGTCGGGACGATCCAGTACCCACAGAACGAGAAGACGATCAACCGACGAGCTGTCTACATCACCAAGGCAATACTTGAAGACGCTCCTTTCCTGCCTAACCTGATCGGAGAGACCAACTTCAGCCTCACCAACATCGTGCGTGAAGCAAAGCGAGGAGTCCGCAACCACAGGATGACCTTCTGCCCATCCCTGCTGCAAGTATGGTTCTACACCCATCTCGGGATCACGGGAGAAGCCTTCACTAGGGAGCACACACCGGGGTTGCTTGCCCGCATCGTGGAGCGTGCCCGCCTGCCTGCACGCTCTTTCGTTGGAGTGGACGCTCTGTTCCGGTCTCTGGAGCCTGCCGATTTCTACCAGAGAGCCCGCTGCTTCGACACAGATGACGCCATTACCTCATCGATGGACGGGCACTTCATTCCGATCATGGGGTTCGGAGGCACCTCCTACTACGCGCCATTCCAAGTTCGACATCAGCTGGGGTTGACTCCGAGGACTAGGGCACCCCCGCAGCAGCTCTTCCGACCACTCAGCCTCGACGACAAGGTGGTCAAGGCGTCACTCCAGAGGGTAATCGCGCACATCTCCCGCATATGGATGACACTCACGGAAGAGATCTGCGAACTTCCGTCAGAGCCCGATGAGGAGGATCGTGCAGCCCAGTCCCAGCGTTTCTGGAGAAAGCGTCATGCTCTTGGGATCGCACCTGACCGACGACGTCTCCATGCGGCTACCGGGCCTGCGCGCCCGTTCTATCTTTCTTTTCAGTCGATTGGATTTACCTTTTTATGACGATGTCGAACTTATTGCCTTCTATCTAATTCGTTTCCCTTCTTTCGGGGTCAAATTCGAATGACAACAATCCAATCCCTACATTAGACATCTCATGCATCACTACATGTCATGCATCCATAGTATCACTGTTTGATGCTAATCGAATTTTCCTTTCCTCCCCAAGGTACTGACCAATAGCTCCCTACCGGAAGCGCCCCAGATACCGCACCATCCGGGCGGTGATGGCTGAAGCTTCAGCAGGACCGCCGACTCCCATGATCGTGTCCCCGACGGCGGAAGAAGAAACAGCCCCCGCTGCTGGAGTTACTGTCGCCATCCCGTCACCCGCCGCCATCGAGTTCCCAGCTTCGATGGAGGCTGCCTCGCCTTTCCCAATTTCAGCCTTCCCGCCATTGCCCCAGACCATACTTGCGGCCGGACAACCCTCCGACGGGAGAACCTCGCCTTTGTACATCCCATCATTGACTGCGTCAGTAGCATCAACAGTGCAACCCCCGGCAGCCCTACTGACTCCAGCTCCCTTCAATCCTGCCTCGAACACGCTAGCCCAAGGCGCCGGCAGTCCCTCATTGGGAGACAAGGTGGAGTCTCTCACAGCCGAACTCTCTTCCCTGAAGACGATGATGGCAGAACTCCTCCAGCGTCAGCTAGCAGCCGCACCTGCTCCTGCCGCCTCCCAAAACCCTCACCTTCCTCCTGTCATGCCAGGACCTCAAACACCACCGTATCCATTCTATCCTAGCCTAAACACTTCTCCAAACACTTTGCCTTCTTATAACCCACCAAACACTTTACCTTCCTACAACCCGGTCATGCCCGGATCCGCTACCTCCACAAGTGTAGCATCCTTATATAACCCACACAGGCGTGAGCCCCCCCTTTCTCTTCCTATGCCTCAACCTTACTTACCTCCATACTACCCACAGTCATCAACCTTCCAAGGGCCAACTCCCTACCCTCCTATGACATTCGGGCCAACTCCCCATGTCCAAACACCAATACCTGGGGCAACTCCCTATCACCAGACTACCTCTACACCTCCTACCTTCATAATCCCTCCACCAATTGCTACCCCGTCAGTTCCGCATGTGGAACCTGCCTTACCAAGCCCGCGAACTCGCAATGCGGCAATTGTCGATGAATTGTTCGGTGAACAACAACAAGCTAGCGCCTTCGAGACAAGGCTCGAGGCTAGGATTGCCTCAATGCAGCAGGAGGAGGCTCGCCGCATGGCGAAACTGGAAGAGCGCCTAAACGCTATCCAAGGGTATCGGGCGCACAACTGGGAGTCTGCCAACTACCAGATCCCTCAAATACAAGTCCCGCCAAAATTCAAAATGCCCGAGTTCGAGAAGTTCCGCGGGAATGGCTGCCCGGAACTACATTTGAAGCATTTCTGCCACAAGATGGCTGTGTATCCGGCGGACGACAAATTCCGTATCGCCATGTTTCAAGAAAGCTTAGCAGAGTCAGCATTGCATTGGTACTACACCAAGGATGTTAGCCAATACGCGACGTTCAAAGACCTGGCCCTCGATTTCCTCAATTATTATAGCTTTAATGTGGAGATGGCGCCTACGATCTCGGATCTGCGGAAATTGAGGAGATACCGCGCCGAGGACGTTAAGCAGTTTGCGTACCGGTTCAGGCACATTGCGTCTCAAATCAAACCGGCGCTTACGGAGAGGGAGCTCATTGATGAATTCCTCCAGCTGCTTCCACGTGAGTACATGCCCTACATGATCGGGCAGACATTCTCCACCTTCGCTCAAGTAGTCATCAATGCAGACAAGCTTGACGGGGTAAATCGAGAGGGGCTAATCCCTTCCCCTTCAGCCAAACCGGCAGTGAAGCCCAGGCCCAAGGAGCTGATTGCGACTGCTGAGCAGAACAGGCAGTCGATGAGGGCAACACCACCCCCAACCTCGTACGCGCCAAGGACGTATGTTGCTGCGGCGCTTAGACCTCCAGCCCCGGTTGCGACTCGCTTTAGACCCCCTGTCAACATGGCGGGGCAACAGCAGCCAAGGCCTGCACAACCAGAGCGCCCCCGGCGTAGACTCGAGGACTTGACTCCAACACCAGATCCATTGGATGTCATGTTCACCCGCTTAAGGGATATGGGCTTTATCAAGCCCGTGGAAGCCAAGGCCACCAACCCTTCATCTTTCGGCTATAACCCCAAGGCGGTCTGCCAGTATCATTCTGGAGCAATGGGGCACGACACCAAAGATTGTATTGCTCTGAAGTTCAAAATTCAAAATCTGCTTGATGAAGGAGCTATCACATTTTCGGCGCCAGCAGCCGCGCCAAATGTTAAGAGCAATCCTCTTCCTGAACATGTAAATTATATCGGGGCAAATTTCTTCTCGATTTTGGCCGAACAAGAAGAAGAGGTGAACATGTATGAATACGACTACGCACAACCAAGGAGCGTCAACGTCGTAAGCGCCGATCGTGGTCAAGGCCGAGGTCGCAGCCGAGGTCGAAGAAGAGGTCGAGGACCCCAGCCTAACAGGAAAGCTCGGCCCACAGTCATGCCTGATGGGTTTACATTGATTCCCCCTCGGCGGCCAAGGACGCCGTACGTCTACGTTTCGTTGGGATCTGCACAACCTGAAGCGTGTCAGACAGAATCATCGCCTGCAACGGAACCAAGGATTCCGGTCGTGATGGGACCCACCTGCACGCCACTCAGCCCAGAAGTCGAGTTAATTACTCGCTCCGGAAGAGTGGTGCCAGCTCCTGAAGCCTCATCCCCAGCCGAATCTTCGAAGCCCAAGGCGCCTTCAAACGAGCAAATCCGCAAGGTGATTTATACGGTGAAGGGAAGCGACTACGATATAGTCGAGCAGCTCCGAAAGCAGCCAGCCCAAATCTCGCTATTCGACCTCATCCATTCCTCCGACAAGCACAGGGAGATGTTGGAGAAGTTTCTAGCCGAGGTGCATGTGCCAGAGCAGGTCGAAGTCGCCGCATTGGATGCGTACATGAGTAGCATGCTGGCGAACAATGTAATTAACTTCTCAGAAGATGATCTGCCGGAGCAGGGGCAGGATCACAACAATGCTCTCTTCATCACGCTCCAGTGTCGTGAAACCACCATCTCCAAGGTTCTCGTCGATGGCGGATCGGGGGTTAATATCATCCCATTGGCGGTAGCTCAAAAGCTCAACATCAACTTGGAAAAACTTTCTCAATCCAACTTAACTATTCGGGCTTTCGATGGCGCAAAACGTCAGGCTTATGGAGAAGTCACGCTGGAGGTTAAAATTGGGCCGACGCTTTTCTCCACTCAATTCCAAGTCCTCGAGACTGCGGGGTCCTTCAACATGCTGCTGGGACGCCCTTGGATTCATCAGGCTGGAGCAGTTCCATCAACGCTTCACCAGATGGTCAAATTTTCTTCAGACGGCAAGCTCATCACAGTCAGAGGAGAACACTCAATGGAGCTTTGCCATGAAATCGACATGCCATACGTTGGAGAGCCAACTGAGGAACCATCAACAGTTCAAACACTGGAAATGGTGAATATGGTCAGACATGACTATAGGTCGGATCCCTTGATGACATGGGGCAACATCAGCGCTGCAAAGGAGTTCCTCCGACATGGTTATCAACCGGGCCAAGGACTCGGAATCAGAGGACAAGGAATGATTTATCCGATCACTATTCCAGCTCCAGCAGGGACTACTGGACTCGGATTCACGGCCAAGATGTGGCGCAAACAGGGCAATCACGCCAACAGCAAGTCGGCTATCCATTTCGTTCGTTCATCTGCGGCGACAATGGAGGGTGAAATACTATCGGAGAAACTGGAGAACGTGAAGATCCAGAGTGACGAGGAGGTCAACGGCGAGCGGACGATCGTTGAACATGTCAATATCATCCAAGTGAATTTGGGGCAAGGTCATAGGCGTCGACCTCGCAGACGGGCTCGTTTCATACCTTATGACTTCGCCATTCCCTGGGATCAAATACCGGCGTATGTTCAGCAAGCCCGAGCACCGCCTTTTCGAGCTCCACGGGTGCCAATCCCGCCTAGGACGCCTCCAAGGGTTGAAGCGCCCCCAAACAGGCATGCAGACTCCCCTACTACGAGCGAAGAAGTGGAGGGGAAACAGGATGAGAAGACAAGGACACAAGAGTCCGAGGAAGAACTCTGTATGATGGAAGCGTCGATCCCGGCCGAGCCAGACATACCTCTCGACGGGTGAAACTTTCCATCTTTACTTTTCCGCACTTAGATAGATAGAGTCTAGAATAGGTCACCTTGCTACATTCTGGTCGCGGACTAGCAAGGTTGTCTATATGTAACGCGACCCCTAGGCAATACCTAGGGCGTTTGTGGGATCGGGCCGCTGATGATCAGGGCGAATCCGAGGAAACGACGAGGGACCCGCTGAGTCCTGATCCCACAAAATTTTCTTTTGGTCAAACACGCATGCCTTATTATATATTGTCGCATGAAACAATACTTCAAATAATTCATTTGAGTGCATCGTGCTAACTTCTTCTCCTTTTCAAGAACGGCGCTTTGGGAACACCCGAAAACAACCCTGAACAAGACGGACAGGCAGTGGATGATCCAAGTCCATGGACGGGTATTATGGATTGGAACAAGGTCTTCAGCGACATGAAGAACCAAAGGACGTCACTCTGCAGAAGCCGGTTTCAATCGACATCGGAACTCAAGATGATCCCAAGGAGTTGTTCATCGGCGCAGATTTGTCAAAGGATGAAACTGAAGACATCATCAACCTGCTCAGGGAATTCTCTGACGTCTTTGCCTGGTCATACACGGACATGCCGGGATTAGATTCAGAGATTGTGGAACACAAGATCCCTACAGATCCGTCAATTCATCCCATAAAGCAGAAGCAGCGCCGGTATAAGCCCGAGCTAGCCCTTGCCATCAAGGAAGAAGTGGATAAGCTGCTCAAAGTCAACTTTATCGAAGTGGCTACCTATCCGCAATGGGTTGCCAACATAGTCCCGGTCATCAAAAAGAACGGGAAGGTCCGAGTCTGCGTCGACTATCGCGACCTCAACAAAACAAGTCCCAAGGACGACTTTCCACTCCCGCACATCGATCTACTGGTGGACAACACCGCCGGATTCAACAGATTCTCTTTCATGGACGGATTCTCCGGCTATAACCAGATTCGCATGGCCGAAGAGGACAAAGAAAAGACAACCTTCACAACACCCTGGGGCACGTTTTGCTATCGGGTCATGCCCTTCGGGCTCAAGAATGCCGGGGCAACCTACCAACGTGCTATGGTCGTCCTTTTTCACGACATGATGCATCGCGAAATTGAAGTCTACGTCGACGACATGATTGCCAAGTCCAAGGAAGATGAAAGCCACACAGTCGTTCTCCGAAAGCTATTTGAACGGCTTCGCAAGTACAAGCTGCGCCTCAATCCCGCCAAATGTGTATTTGGAGCGACTTCAGGCAAACTTCTTGGTTTCGTTGTCAGCAACAGAGGCATTGAGATTGACCCCGATAAAATCGAAGCGATTCGTGATCTTCCGACTCCAAGGTCAGTCAAAGACATCCGCGGCTTCATGGGACGCGTTAACTACATCGGACGGTTCATTTCCAACCTAGCTGACACATGCAAACCACTATTCAAGAAACTCAGGAAAGACGTCAAATTCGAGTGGGATGATGATTGTAAGGTTGCATTTGAGCAAATCAAGAAGTATTTGACAGAACCACCAGTTCTTATCCCGCCAAAGCCGGGGCATCCTCTCACACTTTATCTCACAGTTAGAAAAGAATCATTTGGAGCCATGCTCGCCCAACAGTTACCAGGCGCCAAGGAGCATGCAATCTACTACCTCAGCAAGAAGTTCACAGACTGCGAGTCTCGATACACCACCTCCGAGCGTACATGTTGTGCACTCATTTAGGTCCTCCACCGACTCCGACAGTATACTCTGCACTACGAGATCCTGTTAGTGTCCGAGAATGATCCACTCAAATATCTCTTCGACAAGCCAACATTGATGGGAAGAGTCTCTAAGTGGCAATTACAACTTGCCGAGTTCGACATTCGATTCCACTCCACGAAGTCAGTGAAGGGGAGAACGATCGCTGATCATATCGCCGAATATCCAGGAACAGATAATTCATCTCTGGAAATCGGACTGCCGGATGAGAACATCTTGCTCATGGAACAGGAACCGAGATGGAAGATGTACTTTGACGGTGCAGTCAATTCCTCAGGATCAGGAATAGGGGCTGTGGTAATCTCCCCAGATGGACAATATTACCCAACGGCAGCCAAAGTCACGTTTCCCTGCACAAACAACATCGCCGAGTATGAAGCATGCATCCTCGACCTACTTCGCGCACTCGACATGCGGGTTAAGCTCCTCGACGTTCACGGAGATTCGGCACTCATCATCTCCCAGACAAACGGAGCATGGCGCACTCGAGACCCAAAGCTCATTCCATATCAGGATTATCTACAAACACTAATCCGACAATTTACCGACATTGAATTCAATTATCTCCCACGAACTGATAACCGATTTGCTGATGCTCTTGCAGTGCTCGCATCAATGATCCCGTTAGCTGGAGAAATGGACATCGAGCCTCTACGCATCAATATCGCAGACGATCCAAGCTGCATGCACATTGAACAAAGTCAGCCAGAAGATTCTCTACCGTGGTTCACGGACATCAAGAATTATTTACAATCAGGAGGATTTCCCCAAAATAGCGCAGGGAAAGAACGCAAGTTCATCCGGAGGATAACGAGAAGTTATTTTCTAGATGGTGATATCTTGTACAAGAAATCATTCACGACGGC
This sequence comes from Melastoma dodecandrum, assembly GCA_029817715.1. Taxonomy (NCBI): domain Eukaryota; kingdom Viridiplantae; phylum Streptophyta; class Magnoliopsida; order Myrtales; family Melastomataceae; genus Melastoma; species Melastoma dodecandrum. Next base: position 434,239 of record JARUPY010000158.1, on the reverse strand, counting down.
TCTCATGCGGTGCGTCACCAAGCAAGAAGCTGAAGCCCTCATTGTCGAAGTCCACGAAGGGGTTTGCGGACCACACATGAACGGATACGCTCTCGCCCAGAAGATCATGCGACAGGGGTATTATTGGCTTACAATGGAAGCCGATTGCATCAAATATGTCAAAGCATGTCACAAGTGTCAAATTTACAGCGACAAGGTACATGTGCCTCCAACAAGACTTTACCCGTTATTCGAGCCATGGCCATTCTCAATGTGGGGCATGGATGTAATCGGACCCATCAATCCCAAAGCATCCAACGGGCACCGTTTCTTGCTGGTCGCAATCGACTACTTCACCAAATGGATTGAAGCCCAGTCCTTCAAAGAAGTCACAGCAAACAACGTCGTGCGTTTCATGAAGGCGAACATCATCGCCAGATACGGAGTTCCAGAACTGCTCGTCACTGACAACGGTTCAAACTTCAACAGTAAACTGATGGAATCCCTCTGCGCAGAATTCCATATCAAACATCTCAACTCTTCACCGTACCGTCCACAAATGAATGGTGCTGTCGAGGCCGCAAACAAAAATATGAAGAAGATTCTTCAAAAGACGGCAATTACATATCGCGATTGGCACGAGAAGCTCCCTTTCGCGTTACTCGCTTATAGAACGACGATGCGCACTTCGACTGGGGCAACCCCCTTCGAGCTCGTCTATGGCGCTCAAGCGGTCATTCCAGCAGAGGTCAAATTGCCAACTCTCAGGATATCATCCCAAAGCAACATGACAGAAGAAGAGAGGGCCAATCATCAGCTCGTCCACCTCGACTTCATTGATGAGAAACGACTTGCCGCAGCTCACCACATGCAATGCTACCAACAGCGCATGTCCCGAGCATTCAACAAAAAGGTCAAGCCAATCAGATACAGACCAGGCGACCTTGTCCTCAAGAGAATCCTACCGAATGTCAAGGATCCACGAGGGAAATTCGCTCCAAACTACGAAGGGCCGTTCGTTGTTAAGCACGCCTTCTCAGGAGGAGCAACCATCCTAACAAAGATGGACGGAGGAGACCTGCCACAAGCAATCAACGCAGATGCTCTCCGACGATATTACACATAAGCAGTGTCAAAGCCAGAACTTCAAAGCAATATACGTCAGCAAAGTTCCTCTATATCCCCAGGGAGTCGATTAGAGCAAAGACGCAGACACATGAAAAGGGAGAATTACACAATCAACACTCTATTCACCTGACCAAGCGAGATTACATGAGCCTATTTCGTTTACGTCCTTTGTCTCGTGGGCAGGTACAAGAGCTCCTCACACGAATGGTGCAAAACTCCTATGGCAAAGGCGGGGGCGGTAGGTAGGGTGGCAAAGCCTCAAGCCAAAGTCATGTTGCAGTTTCGTCAAACCTTCGACTCCCTCGGACGAATACGCAATGACGAGATCATACAAAAGGGAAGTACCAAAATTCTACTTCACCTTGCTTACAAATGAAGTTACACGAACAAACTTCGTTCTTACTCTAACAAGAACAAGTCTCATGAACTTACTTGTTCCTCGCCATCTGTTTGATAGGTACATGAACTTCCTTACACAACAGACGTCAAGCAAGAGTAACTATTTCGTCAACCCTTTGATTCTTACGGACAAAGATGCAATGACGGAACACATAGAAAAGGGAAGTATCAAAACTGTACTTCACTTTCATATAAATGAAGTTACATGAGCAAACTTCATTCTTACTTTAAAAGAAACAAGTTACACGAGCTCACTTGTTGTCTGTCCTTTGCTCGGTGTAGGTACACAAGCATCCTACATTACAGACAAAGGCGTGGGCGGTTGGGTGGAAAATTTCGAACCAAAGCTTCGAAATTGGCCTTTGTCGTCACCAAAGATGACCGTACTAAAAGGGAGTAACATCTACACTGCTCTCTCACAAAATTTCTCGTAATTCCCCAAATGGAATCATATCTCCATTTCCCCAGCTGGAGTCCTGCCTTCGTTCAAACTGGAGTTGATTACATGCATCGCATTCCTCAACTATCATCGAGACGGACATATCTATCTCATCTCCCCGGCGAAAATTTGACTTCATTTTTATCTCCCCAAGTGAGAGTCGAAGTACATGAGCTAACTTCGTCTTTGTCTGTTGTCAACTGTGTAGGCGCATGGACATCCACACAGCACGGTACAAACTCCTGGGCAACGGCGAGGGTGGTCGGGTGGAAGCCGTTCCAGGTTTAATTTAAAAGAAATCAGAATACGAAAGTGCACAAGAGCACTGCAGAGGTTTGAGTACCTAAACCTGTATATTTCGTAAGCATTTGTGTGCTCATTTGCATATAGTTCAAAATCATCTTTAATAAAAATGTTTCTGAGCGAGAGTTGAGAAGGCAAGCCTATTCCCAAACACTTACCCAGAGTGATGAGCGCAAACACTGTGAGGATTCATACACGAGCATTCAGACGGATAACGAATCCTTTGACAAAAGATGCTCTAAACCGGGATGAGATCGAGCATTTCTTCTTTATCCCAAACACGAAACATCAACCATTGCTAACCCTTTCTAGCCAAAATTGAAGTTTCCTATATACTACACCTAACAAGTTTAAGGACCGCCTCACATCGAGGTTAAAAAGGGAGATCTTGTAGCTAGAGCCCGGAAGCAACGGATCGTGGAGGCTACACTTCCTTAAGATTCAAGTGAAGAGGCACCATCGACAGTCAAGCCTACCAGTAGAGTCATTCCTAAGGACTGAGCTTCTCAAAGAGATTCTCAAGAAACACAAAGCGGGGCAAATCCCTGTGGTCCAGCAAAGCAATGAAAAATTAGTGCAAAGACCAAAGACTTTAAAACAAAGCGCAAAATCAAAATCAAAAGAGCAAAAGTAAAGCATCGGGACCGACATTGGCAGTCGCAAAAGCAAAGATGCTATCTTTCAAACAAGTCTAAAACAAAACATTCCCCAAAGTGGATTGATCACACTTGCCAGTAAACCAAGTATTCATCCCCGACGAAACACGTCGACTGGTAAGCTGTCTGAAGGATGGAGAATTTGTTTGAATGGTGGAACCTCTACAATCCAGTAGCTTTCGATGAGATCCTTAAACTCCTTCTTTCAAACAATCGATTTAAACTTTCAATTTAAAGGCCTTATGCCAAAGCCATGTTATAACCCAAATAAAGACTCCTTCGACCGGTACATGAGCATCCATGTCAAAGGAATTCTGAAATCCAACTGAAGTGGCTATCAGAAGTGAGAGTAAAGCACGAGAGAAATCAGAAAACCTTCTCTGCTCTCGCTTCAAAACATACTCTTAAAAAGAAAACAGAACGAAGCATAATGTGCATGTACATTTAGTTGTTTTGTTTTTGTTTTCATTGTGACTAATGACTTTCTTAAAGGGCTTTTAGGGTGCATGTTGACCAAGACGCTCTCGAAATATAATTTGAGGTATTCCTGATATCCTTGTGAGAGAATCTTCTCATATTCCCTCCCAAGGAGGGGCAAACTGTAATACCTCAAATTTACATAACGGCCGAAGCCCAAAATCCATACAACTTTAAAAGTCGTTTTACACAAAACGGAAATAAAAAGAAAAATAATAACAGCAACAACAACATCTTTTGCATTAACAACAACATTAACAAGAGAAGCAGCATCCACAGTCCGCGATGACCACAACAGTCGCAACAGCAACCTGCTGCGGCTACATCGGCCGCTGCTCGAAGCATGGCTCTGCCAGGCTGATTTCTTCTCCGATACCGTCAACCCGTAGTCTCTGCAAACGCGACATCAGATGCGACAGTTTGCATTTCGAAGAAATAATAATAACGGCAGCAGGGGTCACAGACTATTCACCATCAGCAGCCGAGTCAACCAACAAAACATCATGGGAGATTTGCAACAACAGCATCGGTCAAGACTGTTGAACCAGCAGAGCGATTTACCAAACCTCCAGCAACCATCAATGACTCGTCCGTAGCAGCCTGCCCAGCTTCAGGCGCAGCCCAAAGGAAAGGGCCAAGAATCAAAACCAAGCCAAAGAAAACCCAATCCAAGCAAGCTAGGCCAAACAAAGAAAAGCCAAAGTCCAGCCCAATGGCCAAATGCCATAACCAGCTGGCCCAGCCCAGATCGAAAGAGGAATTCATGACTTACCTGCAATCCCCGACAGGATCCTGCAGAAGGACGATCCCAACACACCTGGCAGTGTGAAGACTTCACCCTGAATCCTCTGCCCTGTCGATCTCCTGCGGGGAAGGACGATCTCGACGACGCCTGGAAGGATCCTGCCCCCTAACGGTTTCGACCTCCTCAACCGAACCAATCCAATTCTAACCAGATTTAACGAAATTGGAAATGGGAAGGGAAGAACAGGAGAGAAGGAATCAGAGGAGGGAAACGAGGAAGCTAACCAGACAAAGGAAGGAAACGAAGAAATAAAAGGAGGGAGGGACTCACCATTTGAAAAGGGGTCGACTAGTTTTTCAGAGGAGGGTTCGATCAAACAGTGGACCAATCCTCTGAAGACGAAACATTTCTTCATTCTTCTTGAAGGAAACCGGGGGAGGATCTCGAAGCCATCGACCTCCCTCCCTTGTTTCCTGAGCTTCTCCAGCTTCTTCTGTTTTCATCACAGCTCCCACTTTCCAGCCATCCTTCAACAGCATCCTCGCCAAGGTAAGAGAGATGGAAGTCAGCCCAGGAACCCCCCCTCGATGACCAACCAAGACAGGACAACCAACAACAACGCTAAGGAGAACGCCTTACCTCGGCTCGCAGCCGGCTTCAGCTCCATTTGATACGACAGCAGTGGCACCAACCTCCAACAACAGACTTCACCCATGACAGCGGCGGAGACAGCCTCCTCCTAGACAAACCAATAAGCTTCAATCCCTGCCATCATCGAGGAGCTCTCTTTAGTATTAACACACTTCTTTTCACGCGCAGGTGCATGCTATGAGAGTGATAACTCAGCCTCTCTGCAACCAACACTCCTGAGCAAACTCGTCGCTCCCAGCTCTCTCAAACGACGATGGCGTACTACCTCTTCACCCCCAACTCCTCAGAACCGACGGTGGACCAGCAACTCCCCCTGGCGTTCCCTCCCAAGCTTTGTGGCGGCTGTCCACCCTTCCCGGCATATCTTCGACCCATGGCGTCCCAGACAAGCCACGACAGACTCATTTCCCGGCGAACCTCCTTCCCCGGCGACTTCATGCCACGACGGCCTCCACCTTCCTCCGACATCTCCCGGTGCTCCCCCAAAGCGGCCGCCTCCTCCCGGCGTCCCAGCCCCAAGGCGGCACCCCGTCCTACATCCCCGGCGACCCCTCCTCCTTGGCGTCCTCGGATTCCAGCTCAGCTCCCTCCTCTTCTCATCTCCTAGACCCGGCGACGACCAGCTCCTCGACATCTCCCGACGGACACCTCCCTGTTCCGACTACAACAGAACCCACCTCCCTCCGGTGCTTTCCTTCGGCTATGACCTGTCCTCGACATCCCAGCACCAACTCGTCCGGGAATCGGCTCCCCCTTCATGCTCCCCGACCAGCAGCGACTTCGTCGAGTTCCCTCCCGGCAGCCCAGACACGACGGACTTCCCCTCTCTAGCTCCCTCAGGTCTGCCGCCTCGCCACCCCTTTTCGAGCCCAGACCCGGTCAAATCCGACCCAGCAGCCGGCAGCCACAGCAAACCCACGTCCCGGAGCAGCCCTAGCCCACTCCACCAGCCCTCCATGCCGTGGCCAGACTCCCCCCTTGCGACCGCTTCCCGGCGTCTCCTTGGCGAATCCACAGCAGGCCCAAGCGGCTACAGCCGGCAGGAACCCTAACTCTCGGCAGATCTGGAGCTCTGAGGTCGACTCCCCACTCCGACGACTTCGCGGCAGCCTTGAGAGCCTTCACCTCCTGCGACGTCCCCGGCAGCCTCGGAGGTCTCCATCCTCGATGCTCTCCCAGGTCATCCCCGCCCCAACTTGGCTCCCCCCAAAGCGCCTCCAGACCTCGGCTCCAGATTCGCCGAGGAGTCTCCTCCCGAAGCCGGATCTGCCTCTCCACCCCGGCGCTTCCTTTACCGGTCGGCAATCCGCAGCCTCACCCCGACTGCCCCCGCCTCAGAGCCCGAGCTCCAATGTCCTCCAGCGCCTCTCTGATCCAAGACGGCTCCTCCCCCCTCGCCAGCGGACAGACCAGAAAAGCGGCAACCCTCCTCCGCTACATCCATGCCCGCGAGCTCCCCTTTTTATGATGTTCCGGAGTCCCACAGAGACGCGCCCCAGCTGTGATAATCTTCCTCGCCGAGCCCGTTCACGCTGTCGCCGACCTTGCTTTTCGCCAAGCTCGCTACCGCCGCCACGGCTCTTCTCCAACCCAGATCTGGTCACTCCCCGGTGACCCATTCAAATCCAGCCACGATCCGGCTTCTCTTCAACGCCAACGACCTGGGTCCGGCCACAGCAGCTCCTCCCACGTCTGCGGCCTCCTACTCCAGCGACCCAGCTCAACCCTTGACGCCTCTCAAGCAGCCGTTGCCACCAACTTCGTCTCTCAAGGAGCCAACCTCGGCGACAAAGTTCCCCCTCCCGGAGCGCCCTTGGTCCCGGACTTCTTTACCAGTGAAATCGGCGAAGCTCCCCGTCAGATACCACGAGCAATCCCGACATTTACAAGATTTTATTTTAGGAACAACAATGCTGCAGCTTCGAGGGCTTCCTGAAGACAAGAGCACATGGGTCACTGCTACAGGTCACGGGATTCCAATAAAAAAAGGGCGAGACTTTCTTTACATCCTCGGCAATTTACATCGAGTAAACGCCTTTAACCAAACGGTAAGACAAGCCTTACCTTTTCTCGATTTAATCGAATTTTATTCGACTTTGACGATACTAACCATATTCACATTTCCTTGCATGTACACCGAGCATGCAACTTCGGAAGACCCAAATTCAAACTTTCGAAGATCACACGAAGACGCGTGTATCAAACCGCGTGGTTCTACCCCGGCCAAAAAAACCGCGGGCTTGAAGACAAAGCGGCCCCAACCTTCAAACCAAGGTACAAAGGGGAGGTGCGGGCCTCCCCGAATTTTATTTTAAGCCCATATGTAACGGGTTGCGGGCCCAAGTGCATAGGCCCGCAATCACCGCCCCTTCCCCGCTCTTTTGATCTAAATAATTGCTTGTGATTGCGTGCTTGCTTAGGCTCTAGGATTGAACGTCGCATGTGAGGTTTTAATTCAACCAACCTAAATTCGGGTCCAACCCCCGTTAAAACGTCGATAAGAGTCCGGCCTACTCCCGGATCGGGCCCAACACCCGTCAATCATAAGCTAACTCTTTTTGGACAAATCGCCACCCTTTTCGCATGTGGTAGGATATTAAGGTTAGTAAATAGGAATCCCCGAACCCAGAACTCTGATTTTTCCGACTTAAAATCACATTTTTAAACTAAGTCGGTGGCGACTCCGAACAACAGTTTTCCAAAGCTAAAACAAACCCCACAACCCTTTTTTTCGGAGCCATTTGGGGTGAGGTGACGGCTGCTCGAGCCGCTCCTTGGGCCCTCCCCGAAATTCGCAAGCGAGGCCTTAACGCAGCCTTTTGCTCGCCGCCTCCAGGGAACTGGAGACGGTTGGCGAAACGCCCCGCAGACCCGTTCGCGAATCAAGGGAAGGCCCAACCCGGGGCCCCTTTCCGCAGCGTCCGGCGTTCAAGCCGGAACGCCGACCGGAATGGGCCTCGGGGGAGCGGGCTCGGAGCCTCGGGCTAGCCGGAACCGCCGCCGCACGCTGCTAGGCCGGAAGGGCGCGCGCACAGTCATCAATAAGCGCATCGAAATTGACCTTGACAAAGTCATGACAATATGAGATCTTCTGGCTCCAAGGACAATCAAGGAAATCCGAGGATACATGAACTGTGTCAATTACATCGGACGACTGAACCGTTGAAAACACATATGAACCTCTCTTTGGGAGCAGCTTAGGAAGGATATCCGGTTTGAATGAAACGAGAACTCCCATAAAACATTCGAGCACGATAAAGCCTACGTTATGGAATCACTGATACTCAAGCTACCAACATCGAAGCATTTGATAACCCTTTTTCTCATAATAACAAAGGAGTCATTTTAAGTTATGCTTGCACAACTAACGGACATCAAGGAACACAACGTCTATTATATTATCAAGAAGTTCAAGCCATGCGAAGCTCGATATGCCATCCCAAAGCAGACATGTTGCGCACTAGTTTGGATCTTCACCGCCTAGGGTAGTATATTCTATTTTACGAGATTCTATTTGTAACTGAGAAGATCCTCTGGAGCATCTCTTCGATTACCTTGTACTTATCAGACAAGTTTCCAAATCGTAATTGCAACTCACAAAAATAATAAATGGTTCCATCCTACCAAATTGATCAAAGGCAGACCAATCACATATCAAATCGCTGAGTACCCAAGAAAGGATCATTCATCATTGTAAGTCAAGCTATCTAGTGGAAACATCTTACTCGCATAAACTAAAGTGCGATGAAATGCACTTTGACGGTGTCGCTAACTCCTCATTATTAGGCATCAAAAAGCTGTAGTCATGTCCCCGGGGAATACTACCAAACAACAGCCAATGTCACATTCCGTTACACAAACAACAATGCCGAATATGATGCATAAATCCTTGGCGTTCTCCATGCCCTAGACCCCGAGTATAGTTTCTTTAGGTTTTATGGGGATTAAGCACCCATCGTATCTCAGACCACTCGGGTAAAGGCGTATTCAAGATTCAAAGCTCATCCCATGTCAAAAATTATGTGCAGAGGTTAGTTCTGCATTTTGATGATAACTTCATCTACCTTCTTTTGTGACATGATTTGGCTTAAAGTTCATAAATTTCAAAAGTTCCCTAAGATTGCGCATATCCCATCAACTTTAATGGTCACGGTATTTTAGTTGGATTTCATGCACTGTCTTATGTTGCAACTTATCTTTTAAAATATCCCTTAATAAAATAAAATAAAAGGTAATATAAAATTATACAATTAGTAGTAGCCCAAGTAAGAAAAATTCTAATAGTTTAATCTTGCTTGCCTGAGCCACAACTTTACTTGTTGCTAGTTGTTTAACTTTTGATATCAACAATTAAGTGGAAGCTGACGGGACGTTATCGTCAATGTACAAATTTGCCTCCGATTTTGTTACAAATATACAAAAATTGCACTTTTTTGGTAATGTACTAATAAAACATTATTCAAAAATTGTACATTGTACAAAAACTAAATAATATTTTATGCTGTAAAATACAGAAAATTTAATGTTATTTTTTTTCGTACAGTATCACTGTATTGTACATTACTAAGAAATCACCGTTATATTTTGTACATTATAAAAAAAATTAACAGCATTTTTACGTTGTACTATGCACGTTGTCTTCTAGTAACCAAACACAAAGCTTTCTAGACAGGCAAGGCGTAGACTGTTGTTCCATCGCTTCATATGACATACTTGTCCATCATAGTTGATCGCGTCTTTTTGCAGATGTGCCGATAGATTGGTAGAGAAGCTTCGAGATGCGGTGCCAGATGGCATTGATGTTAATATGGAAGCAAAGTTCTGTCAGGTGACTCTTGATGTCATCGGTATCTCTGTTTTCAACTATAACTTTGATTTGCTTTGATAACCTAGTTATTGATGTGGTTTACACTGCATAAAAAGAAAGCTAGGTCCAACGATATTCTACCACATTGGAAGGCAAGTAGGCCTAATGCTGAAACATTATATCTTTCAACTATTTGTCGGGGTACACAAACTGCTGATAAATAATAACATTAATAAATTCTCAGCCATTCTCTTGGTGTATTGTGAGATAGTAACCCGCAAATAAAAGGTGAAAAGGCCGTTATAGTTGTTCATTAAACTGTAGAAGAAATTCATGAAAAAGTGCAAAAAAATAGAGGAGTCAGAAGGAAAAAGATTGATCAGGAAGAACATGTAAATGATACTGACTTGAGCATCCTCAGCTTTCTACTTGCTAGCAGAGAAGAGATATTTGTAGTGATTGATATCACTTTTGGAGTGGTAGTATATTCTATTTTACGATATTCTACTTGTAAGAGAATGATCCTTTGAAGCACCTCTTCAATTGCCCTATACTTTTCAGACAAGTTTCCAAATTGTAATTGCAACTCACAGAGTTTAATATATGGTTCCATCCTACCAAATCAATCAAAGGGAGACTAATCATAGATCAAATCGCTGAGTATGCAAGGAAGGATAATTCATCATTGTAAGTCAAGCTATCTAATGGAAACATCTTACTCGCATAACCTAAAGCGCGATGAAATGTACTTTGATGGTGTCGCTAACTCCTCATTATTAGGCATCAAAAAGTTGTAGTCATGTCCCCGAGGAATACTACCAAACAACAGCCAATGTCACATTCCGTTACACAAACAACAATGCCGAATATGAAGCATAAATCCTTGGCCTTCTCCATGCCCTAGACCCCGAGTATAGTTTCTTGAGGTTTATGGGGATTAAGCACCCATCGTATCTCAGACCACTCGGGTAAAGATGTAACAATTCTTTTTTTATCGCTACAACTTTTTTCCGTGATCTAATTCAAGTCATAATCTATATGGGATTCCCCGAGCAGAATCTTGAATGAGTGGGGATACCCCCCCCCCCCCCATTCCATGGGTATTCAAACCCATGTAAATAATTCTGTGCAGAGGTTAGTTCTGCGTTTTGCTGACAACTTCATCTACCTTCTTTTGTGACATGATTTGGCATAAAGTTCATAAATTTCAAAAGTTCCATAATTGAAAAACATTGTTAATAAAAGTGTCTTTTGCATAAACTACTAAATGATTCTTTCTTTCTTTAAATTTATTAGCGAAGTTCCTACTTTTTGCAGTGAACCTCGTTATTTTGCTAGAAATGTTCGGCACATGAATTTATTTTACAATGGAAGAAGGCAAAATAAATTGAGAAAGACTGTATATTGCGAAGAAAAGAGTATCTACGAATATATTAAAAGGATTTCTGTCTCAAATGTTCGTTAATGTTACGTACTTCGAGTTAATTTTTACTTTTTAAAAAATTCGCAAATTTCACAAAATTTCATAATTATGTAGTTTGTTAAAAATAAAGGATTTGTGTTTGGTTTTTTGTTATAGTAAGAATGTGCTTGGTTTTTAACGTAAAAACAAAAGGGAAAGAATTATGATGAAAAACATTTGCCTTAAAAGTATAGTTTTAAATTCTTACATGATTTGAGATGTTACTTTATAAAGCATTAGTTCCATTTCCTCAGGGTCTGGGGAGTGAACCAGAGGAAAGCAGCATCATTCAAATCTGTCTCAGGCGCTACTTTTTCGATACTTGTGCCATTTCCTCGCCAGCCAATCCAGAACATCATTACCAAACGCCTGCTCCAACGCCACCCCCACGATCAAACCCCCTGCAAGTCCTATCCCTGCTGTGATCCACGCCACTCCCAGTGTCAAGCTCAACTTCTGCTCTTGATTGTGCGCCAGACTTGGTGAGGGCTGCAGTGGATTCCCACACTTCTTTGTCAGAGGTGAACCACACAGCTCCGGGTTGCCGATGTAAGAAGTATTCACGAATGTGCTGAATTGATTCCCTACGGGAATTGAACCCGAAAGATTGTTGTAGGACACGTTAAAAATCTCCAGGGAAGTTACCTGCGTTAACATTGTCGGAATCTTGCCATATAGTTCGTTCCTTGACAGATCCAGAGCTTCTAGTCTCCTCAACTTCGCCAAGGATAAAGGGATCGGCCCGCTAAAGTAGTTGTTCGAAAGGTTCAAAGTATGAAGTTTGAGTAAATTGTCTCCAATGGATTCGGGGATGGTGCCGATGAAATTGTTGCTCGAAAGACCCAACAGGGCGAAGTACCCGGAGGTCTTTCCGAACTCCCTTTCCATGCCTTTGTCGATTATGACCAGCTTGAGCATGTCAACAAGACTACTTGGGGGACCTTCATCATCTGGAGTGGGATATTTCATTGCCGGCAATTTCTGAAGTAGTCGGCTGTTAATCTGCCTTGCAAATTATTTTTGGATAAAGTGATGACTTTCAGATTAGGAAAGCAAGAGTCATTACCACAAGCCTTCAACACCCCGTGAAACATATTGGAATGCAGCATGAGCACCCTTAACCCAGGAAGCCATCCTAACTAAGATGGAATGGTATCTATGATCTTATTCTTCCCAAGATTCACGTACTCAAGCTGATCACAATTTGCGATTGACCTTGGTAAAGTCCCCTCGAATGAGTTTGCACTTAGATCCGCCACGCTTAGCCGACATCCTTTGCGATTGAACTCGGTAATTTTTCCGATGAAATTGTTGCTTCTCAAGCTCAGCGCAGACAGATGGGAGCTGAAGTTGCCGAAGCATCGGGGAAGCTCTCCCATAAAGTTGTTATCTGCCAAATCTAGCAATTGCATATTCTGCAATTCGCATATGGACGAGGGGATCTCTCCAGATAGCCTGTTATTGGAAATGAGGTAAACCCAGATGGTGCTGGGAGGCATCGAGAGTGTTCCCTGGATATTGTTGAAACTGAGATCCAAATACCAAAGAGTTTTCTCCAACAGCCATTGAGGTATACGCCCTGAAATGTTGTTTTTGGACAAACTCAATGTAACCAAGTTGTTCTGTTGTTCCAGAAATCCGGGGACTTCCTTTAAGTCCAAAGAATCCAAAAGAAGGGAATCAAGTTGTGTAACGTTCGCATTAGGCTCTGGAAATATTATCGAAGAGAATGCATTGGATGAAAGATCAACATCCGTTATTCCCTTGAGCTCTAGTAGTAGGTCCAAGCGAGCCACGCCGGTCAGATAGTTTGAATCTAGGGCCAGATAAATCAAACTAGTGAGGTTCCCAATATAAGAAGGGATTTCACCCGCTAGTTGATTGGAGGATAGAGACAATTCATTAAGCCGGATGAGGTTTCTCAAAGATGAAGGAATTTCTCCACTCAATCTGTTGCTTCTCAAATGCAGTACACTAAGATTGGTCAGATTCCCAATAGAAGAAGGGATTTTACCATCGAGTTGATTGTTGAATAGATACAATTCATCAAGCCGGATGAGGTTTCCCAGCGATGAAGGAATTTCTCCATTCAATCTGTTGCTTCTCAAATCCAGTGCCCTAAGATTAGTCAGATTCCTAAGAAAAGAAGGGATTTCACCCGCGAGTTGATTGGAGGATAGATACAATTCATCAAGCCGGATGAGGTTTTCTAGCGATGAAGGAATTTCTCCACTCAATCTGTTGAAACTCAAATCCAGTGCCCTAAGATTGGTCAGTTTCCCAATAGAAGAAGGGATTTCACCTGCGAGTTGATTGTAGGATAGATACAATGTCTCAAGCCAGATGAGGTTCCCAAAAAATGAAGGAATTTCTCCGCTCAATCTGTTGTCATCCAAATCTAGCATCCTAAGATTGGTCAGATTCCCAAGAGAAGAAGGGATTTCATCCGCGAGTTGATTGGAGGATAGATCCAATTGATTAAGCCGGATGAGGTTCCCAAAAGATGAAGGAATTTCTCCGCTCAATCTGTTGAAACTCAAATCCAGGTTCGAAGATTGGTCAGATTCCCAATAGAAGAAGGGATTTCATCCCCAAGTTGATTGAAACTGACATCTAGGAACTCCAGCCTGGGCAGTGCAGAGACAGAATCTGGAAATTCGCTGGATAAACCACAGCCGGAGAGCAAGAGGGACCTCAGAGAAGTCATATTCCCCAAGCTTCTCGGTACCTTGCCGTCCGATACTATGATCCAACTAAGATCCAGATCCTCGATCTTGTTTAGACTTTGAAAGCACACCTCCAAGCTGGACACGTTCATTCCCGGATTTCCTGAAAGATCTAGCGAAGACAGATTGAAAGACCTCATCGTCGCGGGCACGACCTCGCCACCGAAACCGCTAGAAGAGAGATTCAACCTTTTCAACCTAGGGAGACGTCCTATGGCGGATGGAACCCGAGACCGATTAAACCAATTGTACGCGAGGTTGAGGTCCTGGAGATGAACGAGGTCGAAGATGCTTGCTTCAAAGTCTATTATTCCCATAAGGCAGCTACCACTAAGGTCGAGGCCAATCACGTGCCCATCTCCCCTGTCGCATGTGACACCCCCCCAGTTACAGCAGTCCTCTGCCATTCCCTCCCCGGTTGCCTTCCACGACATCATCTTTCGGGGACTGCCGAAGATGCCGTAGCCAAAGCCACAATGGCTCTCACTAAAGAATGATCTCTTGAATCCCAACAGGGCAGAACACTCTTCCTTGTGGTACAACGGTTTCCCCAAAGATGCAGAACAAAACCACAGCGGCTGTGAGAGCAGCATGAGGAGGAAGCAAGCGGAGATGGGCAAGGATGGGATTGCTGCTCCCGTCGGCATGTTTCAAAGCAAAAGTGGGAATGTTTTAGACAAAACTAATGGAATGGTGGTATTATTAGCTTTCGCTTGCTTTAAAGTCAAGTCGAGTCAATCTCCTAATCGTGTGGTTTAAGTTGATTCATTCCCCCTTGGAGTGTTTTCTACGGTCTAAGTAAACACTCTGCTCTTTTTGTCGGCAAAAGTCAAGTCAAGTCAATCTCCCAGTCGTGTGGTTTAACTTAATTCATTTTCCATGGAGTGTTTTCTACGGTCAAAGTTGTTCAAAGTTTCGGATTCAAAGTGATCTCATGGAGGAGTGGAAATATCGGTCGCTGCCCTGGCTCCGTACGGACTCCATTATTGAGCTGGTCATTGCTTACTTCCCACCCGCTCACAAGAGAAAAAGAGAAGGGGAACGAAATTTGGTCTTCTCTTCGGGACAGACTTTTTCCGTCACCATGGACATGGCAGGCCGACATAATTGACCGAGTCGTTGAATGAATTGATGGGGGAGACTTTTGTGTCCCCCCTCTTTCAAGTCTTTGTATATTTATTTATAATTTTGAGTCATCCAAGACTTCCTCCCCGAAATTTACCGAGGCACGCCCACGGGACTCTCACCCGTGAAAAAATAGCATCTTTTCACGCCCAATGATCAATTCGAGGACTAAACGCGAGTCTCGGATTTCCTACTAAACTCGAGCTATTGTGCCGGACACGGGAAAGTACGATGATCACTTGCTTCAGACTAATCGGATAGGCCAAAAATTGTGTGCATATTTGTTCGTGATTTGGTTAAAGTCTGATATTAAAAGATTTATTACAGAGTTAGTGACATATCTATATATGAAAAAAAAGAAGTTGACGGAAGAAAAAGCTCGCCAAAAGTTAGGGATAAAAACGTATATTTTTCCTAAAAAAATTCATGTGATTTCTTGTAGCAAGTACACATCTTTTGTTTAGGTTCTCTTTACTTAGGTTCATAGCGACCCACGAGCTACAAAAATAATTTTAAACCATTAAAACTTTTAAGAGGTTTTCGGCCGGTTCAAAGCCCGACTCAGATTTAGTACAACCTTTAGGGTCGTCGCAAAACCTTGCAACCCACGACGATCGGGTCAGTAAAGTCTACCAAAATTAAGGCCTGGTAGGTACCCAAAGCATGGCTTTCGAGATTCGAACATGATATCCCCGATTAGTACCCTTGAAAACACTGATAAGTTCTTAAGTTCACATGTTTCCAAGAGTTTTATAACTTGAAATTAATATAATTGAATGGATCTTTGGCAAGATATTTGGAAAAAATATCAGCTCATTGTTGAGTTGATTCGTACATGTTTTGTTGGAATAATTCCCTTGTTTATATTTTCACGAACATTACAAACAATTTCAATATGTTTTGTCCGCTCATGATAAAATGGATTGCTGCTTAACTATCATTGAATAATGAGGTGGGTGTGAACTTTAAAATCTTTTAATAAAAAAAATGAGTATTTTACTACAAGTCATAAGCATCAAGCATGGCCTCAATATTCAGTAAGACATTATAATCTTCCAATTAGTATTATCTAAATATCTCCTTGAGAATTTAATAAGTTTAATTTAGATTTCAAAAGGGTGTAACATGGTTTTACACCCAAAATCTTTCAAAATATTTGAGGCATTGAAATATATATATATATATTCTAGAATTAGTTATTAAAATTTCGATTCCA
Organism: Melastoma dodecandrum; assembly: GCA_029817715.1. Taxonomy (NCBI): domain Eukaryota; kingdom Viridiplantae; phylum Streptophyta; class Magnoliopsida; order Myrtales; family Melastomataceae; genus Melastoma; species Melastoma dodecandrum. The sequence continues at coordinate 418,126 of JARUPY010000158.1, read as the reverse complement.
GAAAAATATTTCAATTTTGTAGTTGCGTTGTGTTTGTTGGAAAAAAAATATTTTCTTTATAGAACTTTGACTTTTATCACATAGCGAAAATAACTAATTTTTTTATTCTGATTCTATCGTTTTCTTGGATTAGAGAGTTGATATATTGACAGTTTGATAGACATACTAATGACTTTTAGTATACTCCATGGCAAAAATATTTTATCGTTCCATTTAAAGTTTATTATATTTCGATAATCAAATACAAGGCCACTTTATCCAAAATATCCCAAAGTTACAAAAATCTTCTAAATTATCCTAGGGTTTAGATAATATCCTCAGATAACCTAAGCTTTTAACCTTTTTCAAAAATATCCATAAAAGTTTTAAGTTATTTTCTCAGAATGGCTGGAGAAGGAAAATCCTCTGGAAATCCTTCTGGGACTCCATCTCGATTGAAGTTCGTCCCAGAGTCTAGATTGTCTCCTTTTGGGATTAGCAAGAGTATAAATGATGTTTTAACTCAGCTAACCATTCAGGGGAATACAGAAAGTCTAGAAAGCCGAAACCAAATGGCAAGGGAAGTAGGCGCTTATGTTAATAACATACTAGACGCTCTGGAAAGAGAAAGAGGCTTAAAGAGGCCTGAAGCCGAGGCGACCTCAGGACTGGAGAGTACAACAGGAAAACCAGCCGAAAGATTGAATCTGGGAGGAAGAAATTCCAAACAGAATCAAGGCAAAAGTGTGGAAGAAATGTACAAGGAGTCAGTGGCTCCTTTCATTTTAGATACACAGAAGCGAAGTGCAAACTTGAACTCCCAAAGTGGAGAGTTGGCAAAAGACTTAAGGAAAGCCTTAGGTCTGGCAGAAGATGCTCCGGTTCATTTAGACAACAGAACGTTTAATGAGCTGGTAACTGCGAAAAGGGAAATTTACAGGCCCGATTATCCCCACAGAACTAAACAGGAGTTTGTTCCAAGGGATAATGTTTTAAAGCCTATAATAACCCCTGGTGCTTTTCTAGATATAGATTGTGAAAAGCATGTATCTGAAAAGATAGATGAGTGGTTATCACTAATTCGAATGACTGCATCCGCGGGGATACTATCCCCTGGATATGTCTATGAATTATGTGTGGCAGCCCTCATGGGAACGGCGCAGAAATACTGGAAATCTTTGGTGGCTCATACAGACATCAAAGAAAAAATAGATCAAGCGCTGACGGTTGATGGAGTATTAGCAATAATTGCTGATGCCTTGAAACGGGAGTTTTGTGGTTTCTCATTGTCCACTGAAACTGTGGAAAAGGAGCAGTCCTTGACTGCTCTGGTTAAACTACAAATCTGCGATATGTGCTGGTTTGATAGCTACGTATGTGAATTCCAGAAGTATTATTACAATCTGGATGTAGTCTCTCAACAGTTCATATTGGGAACCTTTTTTGCAAAACTTCCTGAACCTTGGCCGGAAGTGGCGCAAAAGGCCTATGAATTACTTCTGAGTGAGGAAAAGATAGTCTCGGGACTCGGAGGTAAAATTCAGGCGGTAAAGTACGCAATGCGCAAAGCATGTACTGAGCTCCAGGTAAAGGAGGCAGCTAAGAAGCTACCATACCTAAACAAGAGCTGTTGTTCTCAGATAGAGTATGTACCGAGAAGGTATGGATGCGATACTCGCAGTACAACCGGTGACTCTCTGAAGAGAAGAAACTTTCCTCAAAAGAGAAAGTTTGTTGGGTACAACAAAAAGAAAGTATGGCCCAAGAAGGACTTCCAGCGTAAGCAAAGAGGAAGTCCTGCTTACAAACCAAGAAAGTTTGTGAGGAGAAGGGATAACCTGAAGGACAAAGATAGGATAGATGCTTTCAAGAGAAAGCATGGCAGAGAGCCTAAATGTCCTAAAGGGAAACCTTTGAGCAGTTGTAATTGCTGCTGGTTTTGTGGTTCAAAAGACCACAAAGCGGATAGTTGTCCGAAGAAGAACCAAAGGAGAGAAAGACTCCGTATGGTCTTCCTGGATGACAGGAGTCATGAGGAAGAAGTCCTTGCTTATGAACCAATTGATGAGCAAGAGATTTCCGACTTAGACTCGGAAGTAGAATCGATTTATGAGATAGTGTCGGATTATGATACAGACTCAGAAGAAGATTCTGATCTCTGGAAAATGCATCTGTTCATGATGAGAGCAGAGCAAAATGGAGATGGTGATGAGATGATTCCATTGGAAGCATCGAATCAGGTACTGGAGGAATTCCATCAGTACGAAGATCCATCCCAGTCAGTACTGGAATGGAGGTTGCCTAATGTTAACGTAAGAGAAGTCTATAACATATCGAGATTTAATTTTAGATCGATAATAGACATCTCACAAACAGAAGCAACGGCTCAAGTGACAAGTACGGAACTTGAGACTTTGGATATCCCATTACTCAACGTACAACGCATTCGGGAAACCATGCAACGTGCGAGAGGTGTATATAACTATATACACATTGGGTTGATCCAAGTAGGATTAATCCCGCTGTTTCATTTACCAGCGGATAGTCCTGTGGTAGCAGCTGTGATCGATAAACGGTGGCGAGAGTTTAGAGATCAGTTGATATCAGGAATACAGGCCAACCTAGCACATGGCCCTGTATGGTTCCAGGTCCATCCAAACTTCATGATGGCCCTGAACGATCGCTGTTTGGGAAATTCATTGACCTTAAGAATTAAATCGATGAATATGGATAGGATGAATTCCCAGGCCAAGTTTTTGGCGTATCACACTAGAGTAATTTACCGATTGGTAAATACCACTAGTCCTGGTGTGAGGAACATCTCAAGACTTACTGAGTTGTTCGAAGAAGGTCATAATAACTACCAACAATTTCACAGGCGTGAGGTAAACCCATTAGAGTTAACCTGGCCAAGAAATTGGGTTATGACTGAACCTGGTAGTAGCTCTAGGCCAATTAGTGCGGCAAATATCCGACAAAGAGGTAACGAGATTACTTTGATGTTGGGAGAACCGTCTAGGGATAGTTTTAGAGCTGACAGGCATTTGCCTATGCTTAGCGAAAGGGCTGACAGGCATTTGCCTGTGAGGATGCCAATCCTGAGAGAGCCGCTCAATAGAGCGCCCTCTGAAGTCTCTTCAAGAGCTAGTGATGTGGGAGAAGATGTAATAGTCTCTCGACCAGAGGTTGCAAGCGCACCTCCACTAATAGAAGAGATGTCTCGAAGATCTGTTGATTCAAGAGCCCAGTCGCAACATACGGGTAGAATCGTAGGGTATAGACAGGTATCATTACCAGTCTATGAAGACCCTGTAGATCAAACGAGGGAGGAATCTATACGGATGTTAAGGGTTACCAATATGGAATACTCTTTATCTAAGATTCCTGAAGTTTGTAAGGTTATTGAGCAAATAGCCGAGCAAAGGTCTATACCAATAGACGAAATCTGGAGGATGATAGAACCATCCCAAAGTGTACCTGAGAATATAGGTTTTAGTGTCAGGAAGGAAGACTTGAGCACATACGTAGCTCTAATCTTCAAGTTTCCTGGATACTATGAGTATTCTCTGGATACTTTGATAGACACTGGGTGTAGCATAACATGTGCTAGACTCAATGCTCTGCCAGATGAGTGGTGGGAACCACTGCAGAAACCCATCCACATGGTTAACGTCGATGGTATGGCCACAATTGTTGGCCATAAGGCAAGTAACGTGCCTGTCTTTATTGGTGGACAAAAGTTCATCATTAAAGAGATTCTTGCACATCCTTTACTAGAGGCCGACATCATTATTGGTAACGCCTTTTTAAAGGGTCAAAAGGAAAACCTTCCTTTTGTGCAGAATGAAAATGATGTTTCCATCGGTGGGGTAAAAATAAGTATTCTACAAGAGCCTAGACTTCGGTTAAAATTTGGCTTTTATCCGGTAAAACGGACAGAATACTGTGGCAATATCCCATGTGAAAGAGCTTTCAGAGTGCGACGTGGTGATATACGGTTGGATGAGAACGATTCATGGGAACAAACCCTGTTTTCTCCAACGAATACCAGGAGTTCTAACTGGTATGACGACTTATTTCCTAAACAAGTGTGTATGGCTGTTAAGTTAATGGGAACAAAATGGGATAAGTTCCTAATAAAACTGGCCGATAATTTTAGTGAAAATCCACTAAAGTTATGGACTCGAAATAGCCTAAAGGCTAAATTAGAGTTGAAAGATCCCGGAACCATTATAAGAGCCAGAAACATTACGTATACGGCTGAAATGGTTGAGGAATTTGACAAACAAATTCCTGAGTTGCTTGGGAAAGGCTTGATTATGGACAGTTACAGTCCACATTCTAGTCCTGCCTTTATGGTGATTAACCATGCCGAGCAGGTGCGAGGTAAAGCGCGAATGGTTATAGATTATTGTCAGCTTAATAAAGCTACAAAAGACGATGGCTATAAGATTCCAACTGCGGGTGACCTTATTGACAGGATTAGTGTAAAATACTTTTCCAAATTCGACTTGAAAAGTGGATACTGGCAAGTCAAAATGGAGGAAGAGTCGGTTCCTCTAACTGCCTTCAATGCTCCGCGAGGAATGTTTGAATGGTTGGTAATGCCATTTGGTCTGAAGAATGCTCCAGGCGTGTTTCAGCGCAAAATGGATAATGCTTTTAAGCAAGTCCGAAAATTTTGTGTGGTCTACATTGACGATGTGTTAATCTACAGTCAGTCTGAAGATGAACACATGAGGCACCTCGATCAGGTGACTGATGTCTTCCGACGGGAAGGTATGATTTTATCAGAGAAGAAGATAGAATGGTTTAAGGAATCAGTTAACTTTCTAGGCATGGAGATTGAGCAGGGAAAAATTAAACTGCAAAATCATATTGCTGAGAAAATAGTTAATTTTCCTGACAGACTTGAGGATAGAAAGCAAGTCCAAAGATTTTGTGGATGCGCTAACTATGCAAGAAAGTTTGTGAAAGATCTTTCCCGAGACCTGAGTAGGATTTCGAAGAAAACCTCTTCTACGAGTCCTTGGAAATGGGAAGATGAGGATACTCAGTCCATTAAAAGGATTAAAGCAAAGGTAAAAGATTTACCACAACTAGCTTTACCTTCTGACAAAGATGAGTTAGTCTTGGAAGTTGATGCTTCTGAAGAATTTTGGGGAGCAGTCCTCAAAATTAGAGGACGAAAACCAGAACCGGTATGCAAATACTGGTCGGGAAGCTTCAAGGGGTACGAACTACGGTACCCGATACATGAAAAAGAAGTATTAGCCTTAAAATACGGAATAAAGGCTTTTTACATCTTTTTGGCACCGAAAGCATTTTTAGTGCGATCTGACTCGACCTATGTAAAAAGGTTTATGAGTCTAAACCTTAAGGAGGCTAGGCAAACGAGACTCTTGTGGTTGCAGGAACTGTTGAGCTATTATAAATACGAGGTCGAATACATTAAGTCCGACCACAACATAATAGCTGACTCTCTCTCTAGAGAACTTGCGAAATCTTCTTTCTAAAAACTCTGCAGATGGATCCTGCTGCAAAGAGAAAGATATGCTGGGGATGCAAGAAGGAGGGACATTCCCGAAAGGTTTGTCCTAACAAGGGAGATGGTGAGCATAGTGATGCTGGTTCCGTTTCAGGAACGAAGGCGGCAGTGCTCTGCTGGCAGTGTAAGCAACTAGGGCATCGCTCTTATGAGTGTCCCAAGAAGCTGAAAACTGCGGATTCCCAGAAGGGGAAGGCTGAACTTAAGGAGAAAGCAAAAGCTGACTCCAAAAGTGAAGCGAAACCAGATCTCCAGAAGGAGATGGCTAATCCCAAAGAGGCTGAGGCCAGATCTAAGGGAAAGGCGAAAGAATCCCAGAAGGGGATGGCTGGATCTAAGGGAAAGGTAATAACCAATCCCAAGGAGAAAGCGAAAGTTTCCCAGGAGGGAAAGACAGATCTGAAGGAGAAGGGTAACACCAACTCTGGAAGAAGCGTGAAAGATCTTCAAGAGAAGATAGCAGATCTGAAGGAGGGAAGCTCCAAAGGAAATGCGAAAATGGCAGATCTGAAAGACAAGGCGAAAGCTGAGTCACAGGAGAAAGCCAAGAAGAAGAAGAGAGTCAAGAGGCTTGGGTCTTCTGGTCCCAAAGGGGGCGATTCCGAAAAGGAAGGTCCTAAGAAGGACGGTAAGGTTGAAGAACCTTGGTGGTCACCTTTGACCATGGAGCAGTTTAATTACTGCCGAAACCACTTAGCCAAAGAGCAGAAGATTTCCATCAATCAAGCTGTGAAATCCTATAAAGCTTTGTTGCAAAGCAAGGAGGAACAGAAAGAGAGGATGGAGACACATTATGCTGAGGAAGAGGCTAAGTTCAAGGCCTTAATTGGCGAGCCAGTCCAAAAGGTGGACCCTGAACCAAGGGTAGAACCTGAGGAAGCGGCTGCAATGGAGTGTGAGCAATACTTCGACTTTGGAAGTGCTTACGCAGCATTGGAAGGTACTCTGGAGAAAAAGGAGAGCCTTGAGGAAGCAATTCCTGAGAAAGACTCGGTTAAAGAGTCTGGTGGCAGAAGTCACGGTGGCAAAGGCCATGTTGGGGAAACCCAAGAGGATCTGGAAGGATCCTGGTTTTTTGATCAAGACTCATTTGAGGATGGATCCCTGAGTTGGGATGCGTCTGTAGTCTGCGGAGGACTCCTAGGCGGCATCAAACATGATGACAAGCGCCAAGTTGAGTATTTCGCAAAGAAGACTGTTGAGTACATCAAAGATCTGGAGTTTAAGCTATCGATTATGGCTTCAGATGAAGAGGAGATGTCTAAAGTCGAAAGAGAAAGACAGCAGATATTTTCCACAACGATGTCAATTATACCAGGGGAAGTCAAAAATTATGAAGTCCCAAAGGTGGTAGTAGACATGAGCGAATCCTCGCTTGAGGAAAACGCTGTACTTCAACCGTATCTACACTGGATATCGGGGAAGTGGCCGTCTCTGAGGATTCATTCAGAAATGGTGGGAGTAGCAGCACCTTACATACATGCTGGGTTTGTAGACATCCTGGAGATCGATAGATCTGAACCAGAGTGTATGGAAACACTGCCGATGTTGGTAAGGTATGTACTCGGATGCCTAGGCTATGGACCCAAGTATGCCACGGCATTGATTACTAGCACAATAAGGGAGGAAGAAGACCATCCGCTATATGGGAAGGTGATACTGCAAAATTTGCAAGTATGGAACATCCACCCTTGTGAGAGTAGACGTCTGGTGGAACCTCAACGACAAGACCTTGACCAGAGAGGTTTATGGCGGAAATATTACAAGGACAAAACAGTCCGAAAAGCCATAAAAGTTGTGTTCCTAAAGGATGTGCTGGAGCACGTGTTAACCCGTAAGGATGAATACTACGTGCTCTGTGACGGCATCATAACCGTCACGATTCTTCGGTCTGATCTAAGTCTCGTAGACGAACAAGCAGGAGTCCGAGGATGGCAGAGGATGCTCGACCTTCTAGATAGTTTCTGGAGGCGAGAAAACTCTGAGTTGCACCTCCGAACCGACACCTTCGAGGTTTGGAGCAAGATTGCTGATTTCACAGACAAGACCCTGAATCAGCAAATCGAGCATGATGAGAGGTCCTTACAAATGTCACAATAAATTCTTGAAGCGGTTCAAGGCCCGCAAGGACTCTCAGAGAAAGAAGGAGTTAGCGAACCATCAAGCGCCAACAACAAGGAAGGAGTCTCCCAAGACAGCGCGCCAATGCAGACGGGAGAAGATAACGACATAAAGTTAGACTAGGACATTTTTGTCGGTCATTAGGACCCTACTAACTTTTTGTAATAGTTTAGATTCCTTTTACTTTTGAGCTGGCAAACAGTGCATTGGCACCAGCTCCTTTGTGTATATATTCACAAGCCCTCTTCCTCATTTGGGGAGGCAATCTGAATAGAGAATTTTCTCTCTCAAAACCTTGAGCAAGAATTCTTTGATTGTCCTCCAGGAGAAAATCTAAAATGGGAAACTCGAATCTGAGCTAAAGTTTTTCTCTGATTGTTCTTCGAAAGATACCTTAAGAAACCAAGAACGTTAGAATTAATCAAAACCGATTAAGTCTAACTAAAAGGTTAGATCTGCGGATCGACACCTTGAAGGATAAATCTTTATGATTAAACCTTGTAAGGCTAAGCCATTTGGCTGAGACTTGGGATGAGGAGTGTCTATATAAGTCCCTCATGTTATGGGCATTAGGATGACACAGAAGAGCCTCTCCACTGCCTTCTCTAAGTTCCTGAGAAGAAGACTCTTGAAGCTTTGTTTCTTGAGTTCTCTTGGTGCGGAAGCTTGGTGAACCCTCTGAGCGATTCGATTAAGGAATGAAAAACATCTTTACATTTTAAGGTTGTTCTTTCAGTTCTGAAAGAAAGTCTTGATTAAGGCAACTTAATTAAGGTGGTGCGACTGCACGAGTCATCCTATGACTGATTGTCCTAACCCAGATCTTCTACATTTAGATCACGGGGTAGGCAAGGATTCTACTACTGGTCTTCTCAATACCATAGTAGATCGTCTTGAAAATCTATCGGCACAGATATCACAAATATCACAGCAGATAGAAAGCTATTCTAAAAAATTAGAAGAGCTGACTCTAGTTCAGAGTGAATTCGAGGAGTATTTCCTTGAATGTAAATCCAATCTGGGGTTTGCGGTAAGTTCGAAGTACTCAAACGAGTATTCGAGGTTGGCAGAACGCCGACGCCAAAGACAATATGGAAAATCATCTTAAGTTCGATTCCTTTAGGGATTATTGGTATCAGAGCCGCTTAAGAAGAATTAAGTTTTCTTAATTGTCTGTGAAAATTAAAAAACTAGGATAAATTTGAAAATATGCAAAAATTGAGGATAGAAGGAGATATTAGTTAAACGATAGGGTAAATCGGATAAAACGAGTAAAGTTGAGGATATATTGGATAAATAAGCCCAAATACAATGATTAAGTCGATGATTGTGTTTGATGAACTGAATTAATGAGGATGTTCGTAAGAAGATGATATTGAATTACACGATAATTAGTTCATAATAGTTTATAATTCATAAACATTATTCCATCACGGGCTAATCTTAATTTGTGTATAAATTTACACTTTGTATATGAGATCCATAGACGTATGTGATACCCTAGACGTCTTCCGAGGGACTAGTAGCAGTCTGAAACTTGGACCGTTGGCCGCTGACAGCATGTGCTCGGCCATCGGAGCAGCCAACATTTATTGGCAGATGAAAGTATTAAGCATGGTGTTCGCAAAATAACATCTAATTTAAATAATTTAAAATCTACAGCGTCCCTCTCAATCATTTGAGGTAAGTGGTCAGCAGCCATGACTCGGCGTTGCTGTTGGTTGGAGATGGTCCTGATGACCGATGAGGCAGTGTCATGAACCGAGGTTGTTATACCTTTAAAGGGGTGAGATCGATGCGTTGTCCGAAAAATTCCACGTTCTCATGCACAACGATCGAGTCCGTTGGCTGGGGAGTTCCGATCATGCCTTCTTCGAGTTCGATCCGATTCAGCCAAAGAGAGAACGAAGAAACCAAGCATAAAACCATGGTGATTGTCGATACGCGTCAATTCATCGAATGCAAACAAATGCTGAATCGCTATCCAAGTATGATACCAACTTGAACCCTCAAACTTCGAACTTTGTGTTCGTGATCAATGAAGTAGTGGGGAGTGGGCCCGAGAATTGGATGCAGTAATTTTGAGTCGACTTTTCCCAACGGAAAAAGTTTTAGTAAAGTCAGCGCAAAATTAGTAAAAAAAGTAGTAAATTTTACTACTTTTTACTGTACGAATTAAGCCGATAATTAGTAATTGTTTACTAATTTTGGTGTCATTTTTAGTAAAAAACTCTTCCAGTTAGTAAAACTGTTAGTAAAGTCTTACGTTTTTAGTAAATGTTTACTAATTTTGACATATTTTTACGAAAAAAGTTAGTAAACTGTTACTAAAAAATAAAGGTGTTTACTAATAAATTTACTAATTAGAATACTGTTTCCGAACCTAACTCCGAACCTATTTATGTAGTGAAATTACCAATTTATTCTGGTTTCTAAACTTATTACTAATTTACTAAACATGTTACTAATTTTGTTAATATTAAGTATAAATGCGTAAATAATTTTTGTCTCTGTGATCATTGTCGTCTCGTCAGCCAATCCTCGTTTGCAGATCTTCAGAAGTCTCGATCTCTTTCCCGGTGGGTGTGATTTTGTTGTTGATTTGTGGGTCGTTTCTGGTGCGTTTGATTTGGGGGGGGGGGGGGGGGGGGGGGGGAATTAGGGTGCTCTTTTCCGGGAAGGGAGTTGCGGAGTCGTTGTTTTGGCGGTTCCTGGGTTGTTGTTGGTATACGTTGGGCGAGGGTGCCAGGTTTTTCTTGAAGCTGGGTTAGGAGGAAAGTCAACTGTTCGCTTTGTTTGAGTTTCACGTTAATGCTGTTGCAATCCTCCCCCCACCCCCTCCAATTCCTCCCTCCTGAGGGATCTGTCGTTTCTGAGGCGTTTCTTCATTTGCCATTACCTTTGTTTTGGGTGGTTTTTTTTGGGGACTAATTGGCGATGCTGTTCTCTGAGGGAGGGGTTTGAAGGGGCAAGAGTAGGTGTTCTTTTCCCTGCCTGAATTATGTTTTGCTACATTTTGGAGCTGAATTATTGCTCTTTTAAGAACAGAAAGTAGTTTATTTGCCTGTCAATGTTCTTATTGAACCGACTTTCTGCTTCTGTTTCTGGATTTTTTTAATATTACTGCACTTGGAGAGAGAGTGGTGTGTGATTTCTCAGTGACGTCTGCTGTGTTATTTAGGTTGTGGGTGTTTAAACCTTTTCTTTTTGGGGTTAAGTTGGTTTATTATTCTATGGACTGCTGCTCGATGCAGGAAGTCTGTTGTAAGCAGAATGAGCAATCATCTAGTTTTTTGCGTGGACCACTTTGCAAAAACCTGCGGTCTGCGATCTAGTGAGGATAATGAGCCTGAAAAGGCTGCTGTTCCATTTGAACTATTTGTAACACTGTCTCAGTTGTGACTGTTGCAAACATGAGTTTGAAGCATCAGTAAGGATTATAACCAACATTTCATTTTGCGAGTTGTTCCAGTAGTACCGGAACATGTGCATTTTTTTTTGTTTTATTGCTTACATATTTATGGTTTTCTTCATCCAGCATGACCATAGAAAATGCGTCCAGCACTGGTGTAATGAAAAGGGAGACATCATTTGCGAGACATGCCACCAAGCATGCCCTTTTTCCTTTCGTCTTTGTATTGTATGTAGAACAAGTGTATTTATGTTTTGCTCTAGCATTTGGTGTTTTGGTTGCTCAATAGACTTTCTGTATGATAGTCTGACCAGAACACTAACGTACGCCTTTTTGTTTCATATTTTTTTAAACTATTGTCTCCATATCATAGTAATTTATTCCATCTTTCCATTGCAAAACTGTGCAACCTTTTTTAGTGCTTTTTGTATGGCATTTATTTTGTTTGGCTTGTCTTAATTACCAGTTTTGATAAGTGGAATTAGGATAGACTAATCGATTTATGGCATCATCTTACTTGAGCACATGCTAAGGGATTCTTTTGTACTTATATGGGCCTTTTATTTATTTGAACTTTTTTATGCCTCAAGTTTCATTAGTTTATTTGAAGTTCGGTTGACCGTGCTCTTCCGATTCAGACTTACCAGCCAGGGTACACTGCTCCGGCTCCTGCTGCTGACAGTACAACAATCGATATCAGGTGAGTGTCCTTCATCTTGGGTATCCTAATATATATTATTCTCTCCCTTTTACTGGATGAGAAGTTTGTTTATGAGTGAACGGACATTTTCAGGAGGTTGACTGATGTTTTGTGTGCATTATGCAGTTACAAATCATGAGAGTCGAGAATCTCCGGCTGAAGGGGACTCGGGGGAAGGACTTTTTGGACCCCAAAGGTCGACAAGATGAACCCCGCGAAAACCACGGGAGGCCCACTTTGGATGCTATTGACGCCCTCCTCCGAGAGCTGTCGACAAGAAAAACACATGCCGTGACTGACAACAGTGACAGCCTGCGCCAACTGATCAATCTATTGAATAAGTCTGGCATAATTGCCCTTGAGAAACCAGAGATCCCCGTCCCTCTTTGGCGGGAAAGGGAAGCAGCACTCAAGAGGAGTTTATTCAGTGTGATGTTATCCATCTTCGTCAGGGCAACCATCTGGGAAGCCGGGGAGCCTTGTGCGCCTCTTGTGGCCGCTCTTGTCACAGTGGTCGCTCGGATTTCGGCTTCTCCATCGCTAAGCTTAGTGCACCACGTCATGGAGTTGCTCAGCGGTTCAATAAGCAGGGTGTTCTGTTCATAGGATTTTTTTTCCTGTCACTCCGGTGTACGATCATGCAATCCTGTTTGCCGCTTCTAGCTCGAATAAGCCCATAAAATCATGACTAGATGTGCTCATTTACGGATCTGGCTGCATCTTTTTGGTAGGTTGTTACCCTGAAGCAGTGAATTCATATCCTTAATGAATCCTCGAGCTAAAGTTACAAAACCATCCATTCCGCTTGGCCTGGAGACGCCAAAGGTCGGAATAGATCAAGGATCGAAGGTAGATCCACACGGACTTTCTGCTGGTTTGGGGAGAGAAGGGAGGGGGGGGGGGGTGCATCTGTCCTTGTCGCAGAGGATGGATGACGAATCTAATGCAATGCGCGCCACAGGAATAAGATAAGGGGGTATTGAATGTGATCGTCTCTTTCCAGGAAGGGACCAAATTTGGCTCTGGGAATATCTCGTCCCATTTTCCCCAGAGAACCCAAGCGATCTATTACTCGACTTAAAAACACAGCAAAAAGGACAGTCCAGAAAGAAAGAAAGAAGAGCAACAGAAAATCAACTCCTGCGGCCGACTGGATCCGGGGCCACGGACATGTGAGTATACCGTAAGCAAAAGAGTTAAGGTCGATTACGAGCTTGACTTCTTTGGACAACCAAATCGTGTAAAAATATGCACAGATACCAACCCAGAAATGGGAGGCAGTGGGACGATGATGTTGTCCTTCAACGAACTCAGATCATTGCATCTGTCTTTTGGGAGGGGGGGGTGGGGGTTAGAGTTTACCACCTTGGGAAGATGTCATGGCACACCCATGATTCATGGTCTGTTCCTGTGTGAATTGGGAACCCCCCCCCCCCCCCCCCCCCAAATGCCTCGTACATCAAATTAGTACAGACAAAGACTTGGGGTCCTGGCATTCATATTGTCCAGGAGATTCAGATCTAATCATATCAAGCCCATCATGAGAAATAGGAAAAACAGAGGGCAAGACACGCTAATGTAATAAATTAGAAGTAAATATTTTACAAAAAATTGGAAAGGGGAATTGGCCTTTGTCCAAATGATGACTTATACAAATGTAATATACATTTTCAATTAACACGAAAAGAAATGGCTCAGGAAATACAGAAGAAAAAGAATGGTGAAAGTACACAGGAAAGGGATGAACTGCACTGAGTTCTTGGGCAGGACTCAGGAGAAAGATAGGGTGAGGCATTCCATGTCGAAGGGTGTCATCGCATGGAAGACTCCGAGTCCAGAACAATGCGAGATGGCTGCTGTTTAGGGATAGATGTTGCTCCGGATATCTGCATGTTTTTTGAAGCATCGCAATGTTTTGCCTGGTTCTCTGTATCATCCGCACAGGAGATAGTCGGAGTTGGAATCGTACAAATCACTCGGACAAGGGGTCATGACATCAGATTCAAGCAACTGGACCACACGGTGCATTGTCGGTCTATCAACCCGGGGGTCGGATTGTAGAAACACTGAATCAAAATGATAGGAACAAACCTGAGATTTGGCCCAGGAGAGGTCAAGAACATCCTGATCATGTCCTTCAAATGAGCATAACGGCTTGTCAGAAAGTGCAAACACCAAATCAAGCTATTAAAAACTAAAGAACAACGCCTTCTCATAAACCAAGAACTACCAAGAACTAGGACCAACAATTGCTTCAGTCACATATTGCACCAAATATAAACAAGTCCCAGAAGGCTAAAATCCTTGTTATCATGGACGATCACTTGGCTACCCAAGAAATAATTACCGTCACCGTTGCAAAACAGCACCTCAGTTGACACGATGACATCAGCACAATATTTATCAATCTCCAGTAAGCAATACAAGTCTTATGCGGCGCTTCATACACAAAACAATCCAGTAAGCAATACAAGAACCCACCTTGCGATCTCCACCTCCGGCGGCAAACCTCAGCCCACCAGGTTGAACATCAATGGAGAAAATCTGAGTACCCTCGTGCCTAACCCAATTGGGTTTCTCCGTAATCATCTTTTAAACTCCTCTTCCCTACTCACTCCCCAGAAATCCCACTCTCATCAACAAACCAAAACCACCTTCAAGACATTCACCCACGTAACCACTATTTCAGAAAAACTAAACAAGCAAACCTGCCCATTTGCCGGAGCACACGAATAAGATAACAAGAACCGCCACCTCGCAACGAACCCAAGAATTCACCAATTGAGCAAAAACCCAACGCAAAAGATGTTCACTTACTGCATCGGAGGAGACGGGTTAGGCTGCTAGGTTTCGGAACTTCGACATTCGACGATTAGGGTTTCCGGCCCTAATTGCAGAAAAACGAAAGGAGAAAAAGGAAGAGGAGGAACACTATCGTCGTCGTCCAAACCAGGAGAGCCGGCCCGACTTTGACAGCAACACTTAACGCAGCGGCCGGCAGGAAAACGAAGAGGAGGAACCGGAGGAAGCGGACGATGGCGGGAGGTCGAACACTTGAACGAAACGTGGAGGAATGTCCTTCAAAATTAGTAATAAGTTTTACTAATAACATGTAGTACATTTGTAGTTTTTTTTTTTTTTTTTTTTGCTAATCCCAGAGGCTTTTACTAATAATTATGCTAAGAAATTATTCAGCTAAACGGCCTGTTACTAAATTAAATTGGCGGCATGGATTAAAAATTGACAAAATTTTAGTACATTTTGCGGTTCCTAAAATGCTTCAACAAACACGACAAGCGGCAACACCATGGCAGCACACATTGCCGGTGACTTCCGTCGTAAACATACCAACAAATACTTTTAGCCGCTTCCGCTCACATCACACTTGCATACTCATTTATTTTCACGGATGGCCACATGAGCAAATTCTGAGGGGGTGAGTATGTTCCTTGTTAATCGATCCTACCAGGTCTGGCCACAATTTGAGGGATCTATGATGCATCTTAATTAAGGACAAAATTTTATGAGGTAGTTGAGGGAGTCGCGGCAGGTGAGGGTGCTGCGGTGGTCGTCTTGCGCATAACTGTAGGCTTGTGGGCACTGCCCCTTGAATATCTTCGAATAGTTCGTGGGTGGGCAAGTTTGCGGCGAGCGATACGCACCCATGCAACAGTACTGGGGTGAGCCGAATGCCTTGCAGGCGCTCTTGCATGCGATCACGCTCCCGTCCTGCCCCTTAACCGCAAGATTGGGCGGGCACACTGCATTGATGTTCCCTGGGCAGCTTGTCCATTGGCATTCCCTGTTCAATTCCTGGGGACCGATCGACAATGGGAGGTTGAACCCGTCCACGAGGCTCACATCATAGGAGTCTATCCCGTCTTCTATCGTGAACTCGGCAATTGTCACTGGGGGTTTCGCGCCGACACGACTGCAGTGAATCCCCCAGGTTTCACAGTCGGCCGTTGTGCAGAAGAATCTCCCGACAGAGTCCAAAGAACAGCCGGTGCGGCCCCAGAACCGGCCGGACCATGGGGCATCCACTGGAACGGAGAAGGTCGCGTTGGGGGCGAGCTCGAACCCAGTAGTGGACGGCTGTGGGTCATCGTCCCGGGTGATAATGTTAGTGTGTGCACATATGTGCCAAGACACTTTAATGTATTTGTGGATAAAAAATTAATAAAGACGAGTATTTGTCATTGGTTATTTTACTTTTCTGCACGTAAAATTATTAATAATAAAGTCCTACAGATTATTGAGTATATTATTTTGAAATAGTTCGTGATCAGATAGATGTTTAGAGGGGTCATGGACATCTAGATCATCGCTAAGTGCAACTGAGGTTAAGATAGACCAAGGGATACTGTATCCAAGTTATACTTAGGGGTGTCCTAAGATTAGGGATACTGGACACGACCCGATTAAGAGGATACCACATATTGAACATCATCGGTCAATCCTCTTTATGGACGAGTGTAACTGATATTTTGACCTGATACCTTCATTTATTCTATGCGTGAAGTTTGCGCACTTTGACGTTGTTAAAAACAGTCTTTAACCGGATTATGAGTAATATGATTGTTGGGTGTGTGACAAAGTGTAGAGAGAATAATGTCGAGTCAATATAGGATTCATCGCTCTCTTGGATTAGATAGTTGACATCTAGGCTACTTGATAGAGATATTAGTGACTCTAAAAACCATGGCCATGCGAGGAATGTTTTACATTCAAGAGAGTCTATTATATATTGGTGATCAAGTAAAACAATTAATTCGGCGATGATGTATTTTACGCCAAATTAATTGAGATGTCGGTTAGATAAAGAGATTGAATTACACAGTAATCGGTTCATAGTGATTTATGATTTATAATCATTATCCTAACACGTTGGATGACTAAAAACTATTGTTAGTCGGTTACCTTAGTTTATGTATTGTTACCTTCGTGTATATGACTTAGAGGGTTGTACGCATAGCATGTCGACATGAACATTATATTTTGATTATTTTAGTGGATACTAAAATTAATCATTTTATTTCAGAATTAGAATTAATTGGATTATTAATTTTTCTGAAATATCGGAAGCAAATAAATAGACCAAGATCGAATATTGATTTATTCGGATCTGTTTATATTAAATAAAGGATATGAGATAAATATTTTATATTTGTTTATATTTTATATCCTAGATATTTTATTTGAGAAAATCAAATTTGATTATTATATAGTCCACGTGCGTGTCTCTGTTAAAACGAATATTTGTTACCTATTTTCATATTATATTAATAGAGATTTTTCAAGAAAAAAAAATGAAAAATTAAGCTTCGTTTTAATCCGTAGGCGTTACTTTTATTTTGGAAAGAAATTTATTATCCAAAAGAAAACGTAAGGAAGGTAGTCGGTCAGATTAAAATAGATAGGGGACAGACGTATGTGGGAAGAGGCTTTACAGGAGACAAAAGATACCCGAGAGATATTTCCTTTTAGAGTTGGGGAGAGAAAAACAAAAAAAAGAAGGAAAAGTCCCACAAAAGGATACATAGAGTTTGTAAGCTTCCGATTTACAAGACTAGACGTATCCAAAAGGCTAGCACCTACATGATCGTCGAGGCGTTCGTGATCGTATGCGCGTGGATATCGCTAGAGGAGTCATACTTGGGGCTCTCGGTCGATTGTTCGCGATTACGCTTTGTTTCTTCGGAGATTTTAAGGTACAATTTCCGGTAAGATTACATTATTATTTAAATCTTATTATACGTACCATGATAGATCAGATTATTTTGGGCTGAAAAATATTGTTTTACTGCTTCCGTTGTGCCAGAATTCTAACGGATAATCCCCGGCCAGACGGTGTAAGGGCAGTTGTTTGCAAAGGTGAAGGTGGTGGCGATGGTTCCTGCAGGCATCTGTCCGTCACATGAATTACTCGTGGTTTGCGAAACCGTGTACGAAAATACCAATTCAATGGGATGCTTACTTCTGAGGAGGAGGATTATAGAAAAGACGAGGAAGATGAATGCTTGGATTTCCATGGTGACGGAGGAAGGCTTTCTTCCCGTCCTTACCCAAAAGTACTGATGAAATAAACTCCCAGCATTAAACAATTCCACTGGTTAAATAACATTTCCTTTGATTGGCACTTAGTTTGCGGTAAGGATTGCCATTTCCATCCTAAAATTTTTATAATATGAACCCTAAAATTATATGCAATTATTAGACGATCTTATATACCAAATACGCTCACGATCCTATCATATGATCCTCGTTATCGACATTAACTAATATTTCGAGATTTATTTCATAAATAAAAATTAGATAAAAAATCTTTTGAAGTTTGTTTTTTCTCGAGCTTTGTGCTACGATGTCATCTTTCAGTCGTGGTATATACATAACATTTTAATTTAATATTTATGATATATTCTCGATGAACCCTACGCATGGACTTACATTCCGATTGGTATTTCACATTTATGTAAGAAAG
This sequence comes from Melastoma dodecandrum, assembly GCA_029817715.1. Classification (NCBI taxonomy): domain Eukaryota; kingdom Viridiplantae; phylum Streptophyta; class Magnoliopsida; order Myrtales; family Melastomataceae; genus Melastoma; species Melastoma dodecandrum. The sequence goes on along the minus strand of JARUPY010000158.1, from coordinate 399,885 downwards.
AGTAATCGAATTTAGGACACGAATAAATTGGAAAAACAAGAATAAATACTCCATTTTAAGATACATAGAAAAAAGTGCGAATAACAAAAAAGAAAAAGTACAATGATATGAGTATTTCTCTTCGTGACATGCCAAGTCTATTTGGTTAAGTGTCAGGCACTTACATCATAACCTTATGTCAATACGCGGGCATTCACCATACGACGTCTAAACCACATTAATAATATTACATGATATGTACAAAAGCACAATTAAAAGGATCGCATGAACCTTAATTGGGTTAACACATTATCTCTTATATAGTGACACAAACTGTTTAAATAAATAAAAAATAGTAATTGATTATAGCCTCACATGATTTACACAATACTAGTACGATAAACCTAACTAGCAATCCAGTATATCGCTCTAGATCAAAATACATTGAAGTCAAGCATCACTTTCTAAGGGATAATGTACAACAGGGTTCTATAAACGTAAAATACGTCAACAAAGAACACCAATTGACTAATCTTTTTACGAACCCTTTGGGTAAAGAAAGGTTTTTCTTTTTAAGAAATGAACTAGGATTCTGTCATCTCATGTAACGTCTTACATAAGTCAAATCATTAATAAAGTCCTGTAAGTACTTTATGAAGCATAAACTTACAACAGAAGGTATTTCCTTCTACATTATGTGCAGGAGCACATGCAACTGTTGGGCTAAATATACAGGAGTCCTGTTCCTATAATCTATTCAAGTTATATGCTTATAAATAAGCTTTTGCATTTTGTGGAAGTAAAACTTATTAAATACAGATATACCTTCCCCTTTATTACCTTTCTTCTACTTGTTTTTTTATATGACAAAAAGGGGATAAATCTCGTTAAGGGGGAGTAATTTTGCTATGTATTTGGTTATAGAAAAAACATTGATTTTCTATAACAACTGTGGATGTAGAGGGTTCAACCTTCAATCGGATGCGAATCGTAATCTTATAGTCACATAAATTTTTGTTTACTACTATGCATGTAGAGGGTTCAACCTTCTACCGGGTATGCGAATCGTGATATTATAGTCACTTGCCGGGAAAGCAAAAGTGAAAACTCATAATTTTTTTTCAGCCTAAAATACAGAAGCTTCACGCTCACATCAAAAACGCTTTATGCTTTGTGAACAAATTGTTTTTATAACAAAAACCTATATGCTCTCTTAGCCAGAAACCATATGATTTTTTTAAAATGCAAGACTCATACAAACACCTATCTATGAGATTTCAGGGGAGTTCCTTGTAAAAAAATTTCCTTCAACAATAAATGTTTTGTCTCATAAAAAATGGGAAAATTGTTGATATGGTTTTAGTGATGAGCCGTAAGAAGTTTGTCCTTTTGCGAGATAGAAGTCAATCCTCTACACTACGAAAGCTACTTCTAATGAGAACCTTTTATGAGAAAATATTTTTATGTAATTAATAAAATATTACAAAGTTAAAAGGAATATTCTTGAAATTATCCTTATTGATTAAGATATTTAATCTGATCGAAAATATATGATTTGTTACCAAAGAAACTAAAATAAGTAGTATCTTTTTTATTAAAGGAAATAAATTACTTATTATGAAAAGGTTCTGCAATGATGTCTATATCGACTTGATCACCAAGGAACCAATATTTGGGACAATTATCCACATCATGTAAGTAGGTTCATTGAATTAGACATATTGGAATATATGAAATTAAATTTGATACTTATAGAAGCTAATCTCGAATTATTTTCATTTACAGAATTTACTGTCCAGAATCTCCTGTATTCATGGGGATTTTTATTTAACCAAACCCTAATCGATTTAATCTAATTCATAATGGATAGTTGCTATAGGGTGACACCCATTGTACTTTTGGAATGTATATATTGACCACTTATTTGATTTATGTTATGTGTAGAACCTATTATTAGTAATATTATTGGAAGAGACGTGCGGATGGAAGCTGGCATACCAACGTGCAGTAGACCGAGGAGAAGGACGGATACTTCAGGAGCACAGAAGGGGAGGGACTGGTCAGCTTTTGTGATGCGTTCTGTGTGTGCAGAAACGTAGGACAAAGGTTGTTGTCTGCTCGCATGTGGTCCGCCACAAAGTCATTGTCTGGATGAGAGTGGACATAGGCAAAGTGCCCGAACCACTATAAAAGTCCTTGTGTTGTACGAATCACTGGGGATTTGTTTCATACAATTTGTCTCGTAGAACTTGTCAACAAAGTTCTATTTTACATATGTTTTCTTCCGTTGCGGGGTTTGTCAAAAAAGATTTAAAAATTTTTAATTGGACTTTAACACTAATTCATTACATCTACTTTTCACCAACGTAAATGACCCGACTCCACACTAATGAACTATAGAACATTATAAGTGTTATTCCAATATAGAATCCGCAAGCAATTTTTGAACCACAAATAAATAAATAAATCAAATGTAAACAATAAAAATAAGTCAAAGGAGATGAGTGGTACTATCATTTTATTTCTTACATAAAACATCAAAAATCAGCTCAGGTCATCATTTTTTTTAATCAATGATAATATCTGTTAGAACCAAAATTTAAAATTGAGTAATTTCAATGTTCTCCGTGGACTCCAATCCACGTAACAAACTGTTTGTCACACGAGAACGCGGGCCGTCGAGTGCTCGTCGGAGCGTGGAAAAATCAAACACAGGTCACCGTAAATTGTAAACAACACAAATAAATCACGCTTTTATTCACTGAAAATAAAACACTTACAGCCATTATTGTCTGCAAACCGTATATTTTTCTCTCAAAGAAAAATTTAATACTTTTCCTTGATTTATCTCTCTTAGACTTTGGGGAGAATCTAATATTTTTCCTCAATTTATATCTCCTCGACTCGCTCGATTGATCGATTTATCTCTCTTCGATTGGAAATAATATAATATTTTTCTCTTAACCGAGAACATTATCTCATGTTCTTTCTATCTAATCAATTACTAATTTATAAATTTTTTCTTCTTGAGTCTCTTCAATCAAATACTTTTTTAGTCCAGATTAATTTCACAAGAGCCTAAAATCTTCCCTCTCATGTAAATATCTTCTCGATTTCTTCTCCCGAAAATTTGTTATGTATAAACACAAACTTTTCTTTCGAATAAAATAAATAATAATCATAAATAAATGAAAGTAACAATCGTATAAACTTAACTGATTTTCTCTGGATCAATCATAAGATTATATGCTTTACTGTTAAAGGTTATAAATGAAAGAATCAGGTTGAAAGGGAAACGTGCTAGCAAAACGTAGGTTTAGCGTAGATTTTGTACTATGCTGCTGAATTAGATATTTAGTAGAGTTTAACTGTTTAAGCTGCAAAATATTTTTTCTTATTATTACACACTCGACTATAGAAGAAACCGTTACCATTTAGACGACTTTATTTACTACTATTAACATTAATGCTCCAAAATCTTAATAGCCGCGATGTGGCTGTAACCTAATTATTTATTCCGTCAATTTTACTGCAATCTCATGAATGAATTAATTGAAAAAATATCATCACGTAAATATTAAACCAAAAAAATAAAACCAAGACCGTCGAGTTTCAAGAGAACAGTCAAGAATTCTACTTATGAGTTTTACCTAAATTTATTTCTTATTTAGGTAATTTCATTTGCAATTAAAAATCACACGAGACTGTAAAAGAAAATAATAGTTTGTACAGGAAAAGGCCGGGGGCCTGTTCTTAGAGTTTAGCATCGGAACCTGAGAGAACGTCGAGAAATGCTTCGAGGAGCTCATGATGAAGATCGAGGGGGACCCTAGCCTCTTGGAAGACGAATCGTAATGCCATTTATTGTCCTAAATGTCAAATGCAAGCCAAATCATATTCATTCTGAGACTGTTTTGGCTTGTTCAGTTCATGAAGATGTCATCTTTCAGTCGTGGTCATGACATTTTAATTTAATATTTATGATATATTCTCGATGAACGGGATGTTTATGTAAATTTCATTTTTTTAAAGTATAATTAGAGAAGTAAGGAAAATATATAAAATAAAATATCTAACCTCCGCATGGACTTACATTCTTAATGGTATTTCACATTTACGTAAGAAAGAGTAATCGAATTTAGGACACGAATAAATTGGAAAAACAAGAATAAATACTCCATTTTAAGATACATAGAAAAAAGTGCGAATGACAAAAAAGAAAAAGTGCGGTGATATGAGTATTTCTCTCCCTGACTTACCAAGAGCAGATAGAGCGTGTCTATTTGGTTAAGTGGGAGGAACCTAGCATCCATTAATATATAATGTATCGGGCTCTTACATCCCAGCCTTATGTCAATACACGGGCATTCACAATAAGACGTCTAAACCACATTAATAATATTACATGATATGTACAAAAGCACAACTAAAACGTTCGCATGAACCTTAATGGGTTATCACACATTGTCTCTTATATAGTGACACAAACCGTTTAAATAAATAAAAAATAGTAATTGATTATAGCCTCACATGATTTACACAATACTAGTACGATAAACCTAACTCGCAATTCAGTATATCGCTCTAGATCAAAACACATTGAAGTCAAGCATCACTTTCTGAGGGATAATATACAACAGGGTTCTATAAACGTAAAATACGTCAACAAAGAACACCAATTGACTAATCTTTTTACGAACCCTTTGGGTAAAAAAAAGTTTTTCTTTTTAAGAAGTGAACTAGGATTCTATCATCTCATGTAACGTCTTATGTAAGACAAATAGTTAATAAAGTCCTGTAAGTACTTTATGAAGCAAAAACATACAACGGAAGGTACTTCCTTCTAAGCTATAAAAGATACAACAAATTTTATTCCAAAAATTTAATTGAAATTCAAATAAGGCTAAAAATATGTTTGGAAGCTTATATCAGGAAATATATTTTTAAAATATATTTTTCCAAACGTAAGCTTTTTGAGATAGAAGCTACAACCTTCTATAACTTCATCTTTTACGCTAAGGAAATTTTTAGAAGTTTCTAACCACATGGTTTTGATGTAATTAATGTTACTTGGACATGATTTACTGAGCACCATGAATAAATTTTCTAACTTTATATTTGGTTTATCTTCAGCGTTTCGGTTTACCGTCAACAAAGCCATTTTTTTATGTTTCTACCTTGTGCTCATGTTCATGTAACCGAAAGGGGAAGAGATTTTGGAAATGTGTGGAGAAATATGAGGTTGGATATTCGGGAAGATTAAAGATATAGCTCACCTTATTCTCAAAAACTATCAAGCATTCTTACATAATTAGTGGGATAAAAGGTCAATCCATATTATGGTATTTTAACCTTTTATAGGGAATAAAAAGTTTGAGCAGAACTAAGTTTTTTTGGGAGTGCAAAGCACATGCGACTGTTAGGCTAAATATACAGGAGTCTTGTTCCAATAATCTATTCAAGTTATATGCTTATGCCGAAGCTTTTGCATTTTGTGAAAGTAAAACTTATTAAATGCATATATACCTTCTCCTTTTTTAACCTTTCTTCCACTTGTTTTTTATATGATAAAAAGGGGGATAAATCTTGTGAAGGGGGAGTCATTCGCTCTGTATTTGGTTATAGAAAAATATTAATTTTCTATATCAACTGTGGATGTATATTGTTCAACCTTCAATCGGGTATGTGAATCATTATCTTATAGTCACATAAGTTTCTATTTACTACTATGCATGTAGAGGGTTCAACATTCTACTGGGTATGTGAATCGTCATATTATAGTCACTTGCTGGGAAAGCAAAAGTGAAAACTCATAATTTTTTTTCAGCCTAAAATACAGAATCTCCATGCTTTATACATCACAAAAGCTTTGTGCTATGTGAACAAATTGTTTTTATAACATAAGATTCTATGCTCTCTTAGAAAGAAACCATAAGATTTTGTAAAATGCAAGACCCATACAAGCACCTATCTATGAGGAGTCAGGGGAGTTCCTTGTAAAAATATTTCCTTCAAAAATAAATGTTTTTTCATCATCAAAATGGAGAATATTGTTGATATGGTTCTGGTCATGAGCCGTAAGAAGTTTGTCCTTCTATGAGATAGAAGTCAACCCTCTACACTACAAAAGCTACTTGTAATGAGAAACTTCTATAAGAAAATATTTTTATATAATTAATAAATAATTACAAAGTTAAAAGGAACATTCTTTGGAATTATCATTATTGGTTAAGATATTTAATCTCATCGAAAATATATGATTTGTTACCAAAGAAACTAAAATAAGTAATATATTTCTTATTAAAGGAAATAAATAAATTATCATGGAAATATTCTGCAAGGATGTCTCTAACCTTCTCTGTATCTACTTGATCGCCAAGGAACCGATATTTGGGACAATTATCCACATCATCTGACTAGGTTCATTGAATGAGACATATTGGACTATAAGAAATAAATTTGATACTTATGAAAGTTAATCTGGAATTACTTTCATTTACATGATTTACTGTCCAGAATTTCCTGTAATGCATTATTAATGGGAACTTTTATTAAATCCTACCCTAATCCATTTAATCTAATTCCTAATTGATAGTTGTTATAGGGTGACACCCATTGTACTTTTGGAATGTATATATTGACCACTTATTTGATTTCTTGTATGTGTAGAACCTTTATTAGTAATATTAGTTTCTACTTTTCATTTTTGTGTCTTGTGTATAAATAGGCCCTTCGGCCACATTGTAAAGTGTGAAAAAAATCAATTGTATCATTGTGTAAATTTCAGAGAGTGTGAAGTGAGTTTGTGATTTTTTGTTCTTGTGTTTTTTAGGTTTGTTAATTACACAAGAGCGACGAGGCCACGGCCAAAGAGAACGACTGATACTCTAGGAGCACAGAAGGTGAGGGACTGGTCATTTTCTGCTATGCATTCTATGTGTGCATAAACGTAGGACTGTTGTCTGTTCACGTGGGGTTTACCACAAAATCGTCGTCTGGATGAGAATGTACGTAGGCAAAGTGTCGGAACCACTATAAAAGTCTTGTGTTGTACGAATCATTTGGGGATTTGTTTCATACAAATTTTATCTCGCAGAACTTGTCTACAAGATTCTGTTTTACAAATGTTTTCTTCCGTTACAGGATTTGTCAAAAAAGAGTTAAAAATCCTTAATTGAATTTTAACACTAATTCATTGCGCCCACTTTTCACCAAAATTCTTAATTGAATTTGTACACTAATTTATTGCACCCACTTTTTCACCCGACTCCACACTAATAAACTATAGAACATTATAAGTGTTGTTCCAGTATAGAATTCGCAATCCATTTTTAAACCACAAATAAATAAATAAATCAGATGTAAACAAAAAAAAAAATTCAAAGAGATGTACCATCATTTTCTTTCTCACATAAAACATCAAAAATCAACTCAGGTCATCATTTGTTTTAATCAATGATAATATCTGTTAGAACTAAAATTAAAAATTGAGTAATTTCAAAGTTCTCCTTGCACTCCAATCCGTCTAACAAACTGTTTGTCACACAAGAACGGGGGCCACCGAGCACTCGTCGGAGCGTGGGAAAATCAAACACGGTCAAATAATGTGGTCACCGGAAATTGTAAACAACACAACTAAATCACACTTTCATGCACTGAAAATCAAACAAAGGAAATGACAGAGGACAAAAATGGCCTTTTTGTGAAGGTTAATGTGTGTGCCCTCAAAGATAGAACAAAAGACCTATTTATAAACTAATAAAGAAAACCCACAAGGGAAACCGCCAAGAATAGTGGGTCGTTGAAAACTGTTCTTCCAAGTCATTTGGGCCTTCTCGAAAGCATTTGGATCTTCTCGACTTGATGGAGGAGAATCTGATATTTTCTCTAGAAGAACAAATCTAATATTTTTCCTTAATTTATCTCTCTTCGACTTTGGGAGAATTTAATATTCATCCTTAATTTATATCTCCTCAACTGGCTCGATTGCTCGATTTATCTCTCCTCGATTGGAAAGAATATAATATTTTTTTCTCTTAAACATTATCTCATGTTCTTTCTCTCTCTAATCAATTAGTAATTTATAATCAAATACTTGTGCAGACCAGATTAATTTTCAAAGTCTAAAGTCTTCCCTCTCATGAAAATATCTTCTCAATTTCTTAGAGTCAAAATCTTCCTCGATTGAGCCCAAAATTTTTATTTTTATGTGTGAACACAAACTTTTCTTTAAATTCTTAAGTGTGTAACCCATATAGTTGATTTAAAATCAAAGCCGAAACAAATCTAATTTTGAATAAAATAAATAAATAAATGAAAGTAACATTCCCTCGGTGAAATTAATTTAGTTTGCATATAAACCTAACTGATTAAAAGGGAAAAGGTCCTAAGGGTTTATCCTTATGATTATACTCCATTATTTATAACGACTAAGAAATCGTAACTTTAAATGACTTAGACACTCAAAATCATAATTTACTTTTAGCATTTATGTCCTTAAGAAATAAGAAAGAAAATCAATAACCGTATTCTTCTCTCTCCCTTTTTTCTAAGCCATGTCCAAAAAAAAAATCACGGAAGGAAGTTTTGGATTTTAAAATAAAATCTCACCAATTTTAGTACAAACCCTAAAATAGAAAAAACGGATTCAATTCAAAAATTTATAAACAAAATCCAAGATCGACATATGGTTGTCGTAATGCCACATGTCAAATTGTCGGATCGACTCAAGCCATCTAATATAACTCCAAAACCAATTTTATCGGTCTCCGTAAAAGGTCACTAATTCACACTCTTAAGCTTTTTACAGCGGATGTTTGCCGGGCAATTGTGTGCTGAAAGATAACGGGAGGTTAAAACTACACGATCATGCACGAGCGACTGGTCCGATCATGAAATCGGCCGTACCACGGCGGCTTTACAGCCAGAAAGTAGTTCGTGGCGGGATTGATATCAAACTCGATTGCGAATACATAGTATTTATTATTCTTGTAAATGAAAGTTTAGCTTCACTTAGTAAAACAAATTATAATATTAACGTGAACACGAGATGATAAGTCGTGGAGCATATGTTAATGTGTGCACTTATGTGCCAAGACATTTTATTATATTTGTGGATTTTGTCATTAGTTATTTACTTTTCTGCTCGTAAAATTATTAATGATAAAATCACATAGATTAATGAGAATATTAATATGAAATAGTCCGTGATCGGATAGATGTTTAGAGGGGACATGGACATCTAGATCATCATTGGTCAATCCTCTTTATGGACGAGTGTAACTGATTTTTTAACTTTGAAACCTTCATTTATTCCATGCGTGGAGTTTGCGCACTTTGACGTCGTTAAAAGCAGTATTTAACCGGATTGTGCGTAATGCGATTGTTGGGTGTGTGACAAAGCATAGCGAGAATAGTGTTGAGTCAATATAGGATTCATCGCTCTCCTGGATTAGAGAGTTGACATCTAGGCCACTTGATAGAGATATTAGTGACTCTAAAATCCATGGCCATGGGAGGAATGTTTTACATTCAAGAGAGTTTATTATACCTTGATAATCAAGTAAAACAATTAATTTGGTGATGATGTATTTTGCGTCAAATTAATTGGAATGTCGGTTAGATAAAGAGATTAAATTACACAGTAATCGATTCAGTTTATAATTTATAATCATTATCCTAACACGTTGGATGACTAAAAACTGTTGCTAGACGATTACCTTAGTTTTTGTATGGATATACATTGCCTTCGTATATAGGACCTAGATGATCGCACCCATAGCACGTCGACATAAACATTGTATTATTGATTATTTTAGTGGATATAAAATTAATCATTTTATTATTTCAGAATTAGAATTAATTAGATTATTAATTTAGTCTGAAATATCGGAAGCAAACAAACTATAGACCAAGATGGATTTATTCGGGTCGATTTATAAAGGATATATATTAAATATTTATTTATTGAAATATTATATCTAATATATTTTATTTAATTAAATTATTTTAATGCATGTGCCGTTGTTTTTAAACTATTAGAAGAATTCTTTTTGCATATGCACGTCACTTACAGTTAAATATATTATTTGTTTTATTTTAATTTTTTTTGGACGGAAGAATCAAATTGAATTGATTCTTTTCCCATTAGTTTTGTGTCAATTAATTTCTTCCATTACGAGATGATTTGTTTTGAGGAAGTGGAAAGGTTTTCGAAATGAAGTAACCATGGAATTGATTGGGAGATTGGTTTTTCTTCTAAGAGCATTGTGAGGGACAGAGGGGAACTTCAAGAAATTCCCAATTCGAAAAAGTAACTTTGCTTTCCGAAATTCTTTGTCGATCCAAGAGGGTAGCACCTGTAGGATCGTCGAGGCGTTCGTGAATGTGTGCGTATATTACCGCTAGAAGGGTCACACTTGGGACCCTTCGTTTCGAGATTGTTTTAACTGTGGTTTTGAGGTAAAATTTTTGGATAAGGTTATTTTATTTTTTACCAAAATTATTTTTATCATACTTACCATGAGATTTGTTATTTTAGGCATAAAAGTTAATATAATTTTTATTTTCGCTACGCCCTAAATCTAGCAGCATATAGTTCCAATATTTCACTTAATGCTATATTTTGAATTGCTTTACTTACCCTTTTACATTATTCAAATTATTTTAACTTTATTTTAATATATATGCATTATATATACTTTCTAGCAAATTATATAAAAGAACTGCTAAAAAGAGTTGAATAAAAGCTAATTATTATACAAAATATATATAATTAATTACCTTATCATTATTATTCATCTTGATCTTAGTTCCCTGCTTTAATAGTTGTTTCATCTTCTCTTGACCGTGGGATTGTGTTTTTAGCAAGGTAAAAACAAAAACAAGCTAAATGAAAAAACACATTTTTCCCAATTAATTCAAAAAGTAATAAAATAATTTAAAGATGAAATTATTTTAATATGATAGATAGGACTAGGATTAATTCATGCCCGGCCAAGATAGAGATGAATTCCGTGATTTAGTCAATAAAAATGATGCCCAAAATTTTATTCCTTTTCTATTATTTCTGGGATCAAAGATTTGCCCCCCCCATTTGTTTTCCGCCAAGTAATTGACAGGAATTACATTTCAATGAAGGACAAAATGTGATGCGGTCGTCGTGGGCGTAACGGCACTCCCATTTACTGAGACTGTTTTGGCTTGTTCAGTTCATGAAGATGCTAGATGTCTGGACGATGTAAGCATTCAGAACCGGCAAAGACCGGAGACCAACACCAATAACATTGGAAATCAACTACTGTATGCATCTTCGATGAAATCTGCAGAAGCCCAGTCTGGTATCATTTGCCAGTACATGCAAACTGTGTATTTGTCCTTGGCTCAGTTTCATTTGGGCACAAAGGAAGTCTCTAGTCGTTACGAAACTAGCATTCGCGAAAATTATCCCATGGAACTGAAGAGTAGATCAAGAGAGTTAGATATTCGTACGAGTATTAAGATCCCAGCATCATGAAATGATCCCATGAACATTGCAGCCAAATTCCTCAAAGATTCTTGTGTTACTGTCCTCATCAAGCAGCTCAACTGGGGTCTGTCAATTAATAAACATGATTAAGAAGAGATGGGCTCAAAACTAGGACGTTAACGAAGAACTCTGTCTGACTCACCTTTCGGTAAATGTTACGCCATTTAGGATCAGCTCCAGCAGCCAGCAGTATTCTAATGACCTCCACATGTTCTGAGCAGAAGTTCCAAAGCAGAATGGGACTTGAAGGGTTATGGATCGTCCAAACCCGAATGGGTTAGAGAAGAATTTAAAACTAGCAATTTTCCAGTCCAACTCACCGTGCCCCCTGCAGACTCAACTGCATCCAACATCCTCTTGATGAGATATGGACTTCTAACAGTACTGAGCAGTTGTTGGACGATATCCTTATAACCTTCAATAGGACAGGCGTACCAACAAACATGAGAAAACGTCCTTTGGGCAGGCGTCGTGTAACGGGATGGCCCCATCCCCGTCCTTTATTTCTAATCCAGCTCCTGTTTCCAAGAGCAACTATGTTACACACAATCTTATTCAGTCAGATCAAGACATAAAGAATTAAGTCACACCAACCAGTATACCAATTAAACTGATGGTAGGCATTCAACCAACCTGCACACAATGAAGCGGGCCATAAGGACAAGCCAGATGCAGAGCTGTATCACAGTCTTCTACGGCATCGTTAATATCAATGTCCATGTCATTCAAGCCATCTGTCCACAGATATCACACGAAGAGCAATGTGAGCTCATTCCTGAGTAACAAAAATAAAGTTCTGAAATTACCAACATTACATAGAGTTGTCCCAACGTGGTCAGATTCCCAAGAGAAGAAGGGATTGGACCATGAAAACTATTAATTTCAGATTCAATGTAAGCTTGGTCAACTCACTAATGGAAGATGGTATTTCGCCCCCAAACTCACAAAAGCTGAGATCCATGTCTGTTAAATGAGTGAGGTTTCTCAGAGAAATCCATCCCTCGCCAGTTAAGTTCATCCCGGAAAGCTTGAGAGACTTTATTGGACTTCCTCGGTGGAATCCTGTCAACCGCAACCCATAATTGAACTCCAGCCTAGGCAGTGAAGAGACAGAATGTGGAACTTCGCCAGATAAACCTCAGTCTGAGAGCAAGAGTGACCTCAACGAAGTCATTTTTCCCAATCTTCTTGATACCTTACCGTCCAATACCAGGACCCAACTAAGATCCAGTTCCTCGACCTTGTTTAGACTTTCAAGCCACACCTCCAGGCTGGACACGTTCATTCCCGGATTTCCAGAAAGATCTAGCGACGACAGAATCAAAAACCTCATCGTCGTGGGCATGACCTCGCCACTGAAACCACTAGAAGAGAGATTCAACCTCGTCAACCTAGGGAGACGTCCTATGCCGGATGGAACCCGAGACCGATTAAACCAATTGTATGTGAGGTTGAGGTCCTGGAGATGAATGAGGTCGAGAAGATGCTTGCTTTGGAGTCTATCATTCCCATAAGGCAGCTATCACTAAGGTTGAGGCTGATCACGTGCCCTTCTCCCTCGTCGCACGTGAATCCACCCCAGTTGCATCAGTCCCCTGCCATTCCCTCCTCGGCCACCTTCCACGACATCATCTTTTGGGGACTGCTAATGTCGTAGAAGTAGTAGCAATGTCTCTGGCTCTCACTAAAGAATGAGCTCTTGAATCCCAACAGGGCAGAACACTCATCCTCATGGTACAACGGTTTCCCCAAAGATGCAGAACACAACCACAACGGCTGGGAGAGCAGCATGAGGAGGAAGCAAGCGGAGATGAGCAAGGATGGGATTCCTGCTCCCATCGGCATGTTGCAATGCATGCAGAAAGCCCTTCTTAATTGTTTGACTCTCTGAAATCGTGCAAGTATTTCTCCATGCGACTGTTAAGGTATTTTTACATGTCATTGCCCAAGTGTGTGCTTAGACTGGTCATGTTTTTATAAAGATTAAGGCTAATCTTTGATACATGACGATGATTGCTGATTCGACTAATTTGACTCGACATGAGAAAAGATCACGTCTTTGTACGAGGGAAATACAAAATTAGATTCCGGGGGTCACTTTTATAAACTTCATTATGTAAAACTGCAGTGATCCAACGTCATGATAAGAGGCCATGTCTCCAAGCACTCTTTTGAGTTTGATATTGCTTCCCAGTACTCAGAGCATATGAGGTGCTCGCCTCTGATTTACAGTCGCATGTTCCAAAGGCCGGCGGAAAAAAAATACAGGTGGGACTACCTTTACTTTCTCTGGAAGGACAGTGTAAGCTCCATGGAACAGAAGTGGCACCTGGGAAAGGAATTGAGGAACACGAAATCGTAAAGGAGAGAGGGTGTATTGCTTGTCCAAAACTCTCCCTAAGAAGTCCAGAACATTCGGAGCTGAATGCAGCATCGTCCACAGAATATATGAGCCAGAGGGTGCCGGCCACCTGTTGGGCTGATGGGGAAAACCTTATCTACCAACACAGCATCGTACATTCCTAGGACAGCTAATTCAGCAAGAATTTGGAGCAAATCAAAAGCCACCTCAGAGTCCTGTTGGAGGAGGAAATTGCTTAGCCATATGAACTTCGTTTATTGTGTTCGCTGCGGAAGTTACCGCGTATGAGCCGAATCCGAACACGTCGAAAATCTCTCGCACTACGGGCGAACTGGTGCCCGGAGGTTCGTTGCATTTGTGTGTGGTCGCCGTATGAAATGAAAGAAGAGAGAGGGAGAAGACAACAGATGAACACCCTTAAGTGGAAGCACTTACGGATGCCATCAACGATGCCGTCGGAGAGAAGCAGGAATGCAGGAGCACAGAGGGAGCTTGAACGCTAGAATGCTTGAAAAGAAAAATTGACAATATGTCCGTCTGTAGAGATATATTTATATAATTCCTAAGAACAAGTATTTATACTGTGCTAGACCTACGTATATAACGAAATGAAATATTGTACATATATTACGCTTCTTTTGTTGTAGGTCTCCATGGAATATTTCCTTTCCATATGAGCAATCTTGGCAACAATCTCCTTTCGAGTCCTGGGATCGTTTGGTATCTTCCTTAACAGCTAAGCTGATCGACCGCATTGCCCATTGACCTTCGCCACAGAGTTTCCTCGCTCGGCTAGCTAGCTGTCGCTTGTCGCTTTATTGACCATGTCGCCCGTCGCCTGGTAACCTCGTCGCTTGGGGATTGCTTCGCCCAGCAAGCCTTCGCCTGATGTGTTTCCGTGGTCACCTCCTTACTGGATTCCCATCCTTTGGGCCTGCGTTCTGAACCGTTGATCCACATATGAGACCGAGATCTGCGGCCCAGAATTTCTGTTGTTAAACATATAAGTCCCCTCAAAGCAGATTGAGTTATCTGTCGTGCCTCGAAAAAGACCAAATAATCATTCCCCTGCAATTAAGTAACGTGTGCAGGCGAACAATAAATCCTTGACCGATGATATCCCCGAAGTACATCGGTTGAGATCGCAATAACACCATTTTTTCTGATAAAGTGTCGCTGGCGTTTTTCTCCTACTGTTGTTGATGACGTCCCCGATGACGTTCCTATTTCTTCCTGAATGGGCGGCCAAGGCGGCCTAGAAGAATCAAAGTTGGAGGAGCCGTCAATGAGGTGCTATGCGAAGTTCTGCTCCCACCTTTGAGGGATGGAGTCCAAAACTTCTCAGTTGTTGATGTCGCTGTCGCCTAACAGACGCCAGGCAAAGTGACAAGGATCCCTCGGGCGACGGGAGCCCCCTTAGGGAAGTTGACGGAGTTTCTCCCAGACGAAGCAAGAGAAGTTCCTCAAGGCGAGGTGACAGAAGCCCCGCAAGGCCCACAAGCACAGGCAATCTCGGTAAGGACTCTTGGAGTTATGCCACCTGTTTGTCTCAAGTCATTGTCTGACTCAAGCATGTTCATGGCAGCCTTTGCACTCTTTGCTTGCCCTAAAATCCGTGATGGATGAGCTGGGGCGAGCGGGCGCCGATTTGCATGAGGTGAAGCTTATGCTCTCGCTCCTTCGGAGATCCCTCTAGCATTCGTGGGGTGAGCATCCGGAGGATCTCGTGGTCAAGGCGAAGCTGGAGGAGCGACAGTCCGCGTTGCCCCAGTCGCTTCCATCCTCCGCTCGGGTGCACGATCTGTCTCTTGAGGATACCGACCTTCTCAAAGAGAAAGAGGAATTATTAGCTGCTCTCCAGCGTTTCCAGGAGAAGTTGCTCGCTCTGGAAGTGACCGCGGACAAGCCGGATCCGAACACGTCGGAAATCTCTGGCACTACGGGCGAACGGGTGCCCGGAGGTTCGTTGTATTTATGTGTGTGGTCAGCATATGAAATGAATGAAGAGAGAAGGAGAAGATAGAGGATGCTATCGACGAAGCCTTCGGAGGGAAGCACGAACGCATGAGCACAGGGGGAGCTTGAATGCTGGAATGCTTGAAACGATAAATTGACAATATGTCCGTCTATAGAGAAGTGTCTTTATACAATGCCTACGAACAAATATTTGTACTAAGCTAGACCTACGTATATACGGTAATGTAATATTGCATAGATATTACGCTTCTTTTGCTGCCGGTCTCCATGGAATCTTTCATTTCCATATGAGCAATCTTGGCAACAATCTCCTTTCAAATCGTGGGATCGTTTGAAATCTTCCTTAACAGCTAAGCTGATCGACCGCATTGCCCATTGGCCTTCGCTTAGAGTTTTCTCGCTCGCCCAGCTTGCTGTCGCTTGTCACTTTACTGACCATGTCGCCCGTCGCGTGGTAACCCCGTAGCTTGGGGATTGCTTCGCCCAGCAAGCCTTCACCTGGTGTGTTTCCGTGGTCACCTCCTTACTGGATCTCCATCCCTTAGGCCTACGTTCTAGACCGTTAATCCACATATGAGACCGAGATCTGTGGCTCAGAATTTCTATTGTTAAAAAGATTGCTTGCCGCGACGGCAAAAGGTGTACTTCGACAACCCCTCTGAGTAGAATTCGAATTCCTCTGTATTCCCCCATGAAGAACTATCTTGCTCTAGGTGGTTCTTCAAAATTAAAGACGAACATTTTGTAAAGACCTAGAAAATTTAAGGTGTGATATTAGTAATTATAAGAGTATTTAGTTACTAATGATTAAAAATGAATGTCTAACGGCAAGACTTAGACTGAGAATGACGTAGACATGGGAGAGTAGTCTACCTATGGATTTCTAACATCCTTAATGAAACTTTATCAATGCTTTGAGTTCGATTTTGTGTGAAAGGGGACACCCTGACTTTATCAATGCTTTGAGTAGTCTACCTATGGATTTTCTAACATCCTTATGTCACGTGAGAAAGGGGACACCCTGACTTAAACGGAATCGGATTCAAGTACGATATCAGTTCAACAAACCTTAAATTTTTAAAGTTCTATTTTTTTATAAGTAAAATTTTGTTTTATAATAATAATAATTTTTTTATTGTGCCTACAATTTTTCTATATGCGTTGGGAAGTTTAGTCAATTTCAAAAATTTCCAATGCAAATATCAAATGTTGGAAATTCAATGTAGTGGTTTTATGGTGAGAATTTCTCCCGAAAGTTCCATAATAAAAAGTGTCTTTTTCGTAAATTAATGAATGATTTAAAAAAAAAATTATTAGTGAAGTTCCATTTTGCAAGAAAAGTTTGGTAAATGAATTTATTGTACAATAAAAGACAGCAAAAGAAATTGAGAGAGATGGAATATTATAAATAATAGAGTATTTACCAAAAATGATTCTGTATTTCTGTTAAATAATTTGAAATAATTTTTACTTTTTTAAAAATTCTCAAATTCTCGACATTTCATAACTATGTATTTTGTTAATTTTCATTAAGTAGATTTGTGTTTGGTCTTCTTGTTGAAGCAAGATTGTGCTTGGTTTTTAACGTAAAAACAAAAAGGAAAATAATTATGATGAAAAAAATTGCCTAAAAAGTATATTTTAATTTCTTACATGAACGGTCGATTTGAGATATTACTTTATAAAGCATTAGTTCTATTTCCTCACGGTCTGGGCAGTGAACCAGAGGAAAGCATCATCATTCAAATCTATCTCAGGCTGCTGTACTTCTTCGATACTTGTGCCATTTCCCCGCCAGCCAATTCATAACATCATTACCAAACGCCTGCTCCAACGCCACCCCCACGATCAAACCCCCTGCAAGTCCTATCCCTGCTGTGATCCACGCCATTCCCAATGAGAGCCTCAACTTCTGCTCTTGACTGCACGCCGGACTTGATGAGGGCTGCAGTGGATTCCCACACTTCTTTGTCAGAGGTGAACCGCACAGCTTCAGGTTGCCAATGTATGAATTATTCTCAAACGTGCTGAATTGATTCCCCTTGGGAATTGGACCGGACAGATTGTTGTAGGACACGTTAAACCTCTCAAGGGAAGTTACCTGCATTAACATTGCAGGAATCTCGCCGGAGAGTTTGTTCCTTGACAGATCCAGAGCTTTGAGTCTACTCAATTTTGCCAAGGATAGAGGGATCGGCCCGCTAAAGTGGTTGTTCGAAAGGTTCAATGTATGAAGTTTGAGTAGATTGTCTCCAATGGATTCGGGGATGGTGCCGATGAAATTGTTGCTCGAAAGATCCAACAGAGCGAAGTCAACAAGATTCACGTACTCAAGCTTACCTGGGAGAGCTTCATTGTCTGGAGTGGGATATTTCACTGCCGGCCAATTTTTGAAGTAGTTGGCCGTTAATCTGCCCCTTAAACTATTTTTGGATAAAGTGATTACTTTCAGGCTAGGAAGGAAGAGTCATTACCGCAAGCCTTCAACACCCCGTGAAGCATATTGGAATGCAACATGAGCACCCTTAACACCGGAAGCGATCCTCACAAATATGGAAAGGTATCTATGATCGTATTCTCCCCAAGATTCATGTACACAAACACATCACAGTTTGCGATTGACCTTGGAAAAGTCCCCTCGAATGAGATCGAACTTAGATCCAGCGCGCTTAGCTGACATGCTTCGCGATTGAAGTCGGGGATTTTTCCGGCGATATTGTTGCCCCTCAGACTCAGCGCTTGCAGATGGGAGATGAAGTTTCCGAAGCATGGGGGAAGCACTCCGGTAAAGTTGTTATCCGCCAGATCTAGAATATTCATATACTGCAACTTGCATATAGACGAGGGGATCTCTCCAGATAACCTGTTGTTGGAAATGAGGTAAGACCGTATGGTGTTTCGTGGCATCGGGAGTGTTCCCCAGATATTGTTGTAACTGAGATCCAAAAATACAAGAGGTTTCTCTAATAGCCATTGAGGTATATGCCCTGAAATGTTGTTATTTGACAAACTCAACTGTAGCAACATGTGCTGTTGTTGCAGAAATCCCAGGACTTCCGTCAACTCCAAAGAATCCACGTAAACACAAAAGTCCTATTTATAGAAGATCATATATGGGCTAACCCTAACTCCCCATTAGGCTCAAAATAGTTAAAACCAAAGCTAATTTAAAACAAGTCTAAAGAAAAACGAAATTAAGTAATCTGGGCCCTAAGTCAGCTAGCCCGACTTTAAGTCTTCTCTAGCTCCCGATCTCAAGCCGAAGAATCAACTCGTCCACTCCAATAGCGTGAAGGTACTTCTCTTCTCGAGCGCTCCTCTCGAGTTGGTCCCGACTTGGTCGCATCATTCTCCCTTTGCTGAAGAAGATTTGTCCACAAATCTTGGGGCTCTTCATCGTCTTCGTACGTTGCGAGATCCTGGACATTAAATGTCGCCGATACTCCATACATGCGTTATTCCCTTCAGCTGTAGTAGCAGGTCCAAGCGAGCCACGCCAGTTAGATAGTTTGAACGAAGGTCGAGATATTGTAGTTTCTGGAGCTGATAGATGGAATGAGGAAGTGGACCGGAGAGTTTATTGGAAGAAAGGCCCAGATAAGTCAAACTGGTGAGGTTACTAACCGGAGGGATTTTACCCGCGAGTTGATTGGAGTATAGATCCAATCTATTAAGCCGGAGGAGGTTGCCGAATGATGAAGGAATTTCTCCGCTCAATCTATTGCCTCTCAAATTCAGAATCTTAAGATTGGTCAGATTCCCAAGAGAAGAAGGGTTATCACTTGTGAATTGATTGGAGGATAGATCCAATTCATCAAGCCGGATGAGATTAAATGGGTGAGGTTTCTCAGCGAAATCCATACCTCGCCACCGAAACCGCTAGAAGAGAGATTCAACCTTTTCAACCTAGGGAGACGTCCTATGGCGGATGGAACCCGAGACCGATTAAACCAATTGTACGCGAGGTTGAGGTCCTGGAGATGAAGGAGGTCGAAGATGCTTGCTTAGGAGTTTATTATTCCCATAAGGCAGCTACCACTAAGGTCAAGGCCGATCACATGCCCATCTCCCTCATCGCATGTGACGCCTCCCCAGTTGCAGCAGTCCCCGGCCGTTCCCTCCTTGGCCGCCTTCCACCGCATCATCTTTCGGGGAGTGCTGACGCCGTAGCCAAAGTCGCAATGGCTCTCACTAAAGAATGAGCTCTTGAATCCAAACAGGCCGGAACACTCTTCCTCCTGGTACAACGGTTTCCCGAAAGTTGCAGAACACAACCATAGTGACAGTAAGAGCAGCATGAGGAGGAAGCAAGCGCAGATGAGCAAGGATGGGAATGCTGCTCCCGTTGGCATTTTGCTAAGTCAAAAGTGAGAATGGCTGAGACAAGTAAACTCTAAACCCTAAACCCGAAACCAAAAGCCTTCAACGTAGATATAATGAAAGACCATTCCAGTGAATCGAACGCCTTAAGTATAAGTAAAAACTGCTTTTTTTCTGCAAAGTCAAGTCAAGTCAATCTCGCTATCGAGTGGTTTAAGTTCATTAATTTCCTTGGAGTTCTTAATTGTGGAACTCACGCGCGTTTGACTCTATTATTATGCCCTGAAATCTATCAAGTATTTCTCCATCTAAACATAAGTAGTTGCGATCATTGGATCCGGGTAAAACCTGAAACTCGTCGGAACTTGCATTTAAGTTTGGTATCAGTACATGTTATCAAATAAATTGGATAGGTTCTAGATTCTAAATTTTTCAAAAAAAGTGGTTTCAAGTACGAATTATCACCTCGAAACCAACCTGGAGAACCTCCGACATAACATAATATATTTTAATATAAATAGTTAATTTATATAGTTTAAATTTTAATATATATTTATATAGTTTAAATTTTAGTATATATATAATTTAAGTTAGGAACTCAAGCTTTGTAAACCCAATTTCGGGCCGCCACCGGAATAAGGGGACCGAAAAAAGTTTTTATTAAATTTGGGGTTTGTATTCTCGAGTTCCACCCAAGTTTCCAGCTGCCTCGAGGAAATTGGGCTTCTTAAACCGGGCTTCCAACATCGGAACCAACAATTTAATTTATGGGTGATTTTTTAATTCACATGGTTCTATGTTGTAAAATTAAGTAATCAAGTTATATAGGATGGGTTCCAGGTTTTACGTCCGTAACCACCTCACCCGGAACCTGATGATCTTAAATATAAGTATAGTATGCCGTATAAATTCCTGTATGCCGGGGCTCTGTTTTCGGTGAAAACCGTAACACGTTGCGAAAAAATCGTGGCGATCCCATCGGGTTCGAGAAGAAAAAGAAAAAGAAGAAAAGGGAGGTAGGAAGATTTCCATTGATGAAACTGATTACAAACCGTGGACGCTTACAAGAAGATTACCTAAGATTATCTACCTAAAACTAAGACAAAAGTGTTTGAATATGTCTGTGTCGTTGTGTCTCTTTCCTAAAACAACAAAGTTATATATAAAGAATCTTCGGTTGTGGTTGGCGGTTGATTGATACTTGGTAGTTATCTTCAGATCTTTCACGCACGTATAAATCCTTCGATCATATCTTCAATTTCTGCACGTTCTAAATCTTCATCTGTAAAATCGTTTATACAAAGTTATTAATAAAATCAGATTCTCTAACTAATTTGTCTGGATCGACTTTTTAGTTTTCCTCCATCGATTGGGGAATCCTCCATTGACAGGAAGAATCTCCATCGAGGCCGGATTAATTTTTTTCTCGAAGGAGAGAATCTTCCTCGATGAGGAGAATTTTCCAAGTTAAATTTTTTTCCACCTCCATGAATCAGATTTTCTCTGAGGAGAATCCTCATCGACTGATTAGTTCACTCCATCGACGAGCGAAATCATCCATCGATAGAGTTAAATTTTTTTACTCAATCATCGACTAAATCAAGTTTTGCAAGATGATGAGATTTTTACAGTACTTAACTATTATATTCGTCGATTGTGCTCCACTCAAATCACAATTGACGGCCCAAAATAATCTGGTGTAAACATTTGCCCCTCACAACAATTAATGAGGAGATTCTCTGAATTAATCGACATCTTTCTTCAGTCGAATATCACAATAGACAGAAAATTTTTTCCAATCGTTTATTTAATATTTTGTCAAAAGGATTAAAGACACTACCTTCAGATTAGTGGTTTGATAAAAATTATTGTAGTGTACCTCTAACATCTCCGAAAATTTTTTTGAACTTTGTAAAAAATTTAAGGACGTATGAGATGATTCCAGACTTAATTCAATAAGAATTAATTTAATGACGTACGAGATGATTATCTCACGTGCTCGCATATTGAACAATCTCCAATAAGGAAATCGTCATTCACAAAAGTGCCATTCTGTAAACCGTAGTAAGTATTCCAATAAGGAGAGTTATAGCATTTATGACACGGAAGCTCATCTCTACAATAGAGATAGTGGACTTGATAATAGATCTTGTTCTCATAACACCATTTCTGATGGCTAGATTGTTTCCTCCGTTGAAGTACTCCATATAACTCTTTTACGTATTACTCAAATAACAAAGACCAGCTTCTACATCCGAAGACCTGTTCTTCTATACACTTAAATAGCACATTAGCAATACATAACCTTTGTCATCTTCAAAACCAGATTATATCAGCAATCTTTCCCTTTTTATGATGTCAAAACCATGCACATCTAGAGAATAATAATTAAAGAGTTAACCGGTCTTACAGATTTCTTTGTTGCGAGATGGTTGACACATAAGTTACTTGACCTGCACATAAAGAGTTAAACGATCTTCATGACCTGCACACACAAACACAAGAAAAAACACACAAGAAAACACAAAATCTAAAAATTCTCCCCACAGCAAGCTACTACTCCCCCTTTTTTGCATCATCAAATAACAGCTTGTTGAAAATCAAAGGTAAATCATCAATGGCAGGACCAACACCTTAGTTATCAAGGACTTGATCTCTTTTTGCTGGGCAATGCACTTATCCAGGTTGCACGACACTTTGGGATCAGCAGAAATAGATACCTCAGAAGCTTGTTTCTGCTTGGTATCCAGCTTCTTCTGTTTACTGGTTTCAGCCCGAGTCTTGGGCCTGCCAAGTGCAACGACACTTTCCCCTTTGTTCGAGGAGGACGGTTCTATCCTGTTCCTCTTGTGAATCCATTGAGTCCCTGTAAAAACATAGCCCATGTGATCAAGAGTAGTACCGTCGAAACGCTCGACAAAGATGGTGTCCGCGTCGCTCCTGGGAGTCATGTCACAGGAGTAGATCTACAGAAGCTTCATGATAATGTGACCACAGGGCAATCCCTTGTCAGCTAGATTTGCGCATCTCTTCAGCAAGTGTACAATCAGTATGACATCCTTCGTGATGTTACTATATGTGCTCCCGATTCGGGGGTAGAGACAGTACATGACAGCCCGATGCATGATTCGGAGTGCCAGAGGCAATTGCGTGCTCTTCGGATAGACACTAGACTTTGTTGGCTTTTCAGCCCCTATGATCCTCCGGTATGCTGTAGACTTTGAGAGCCCCATGAGCGGGAGATGAGGATGGTAGGTCGCGCTGAAGGCTCGGCACACATCAAACAGAGAGAACACGTAGACATTCCCATCTATCACCACGTTGATGTACTTGATCATCTCATTCACCCCATGAAAGGTGATATGAGTATAGAATTCTCTAATCAGGCAGGCAGAGACAGGGCTTCTGTGCTCGCAGAAGGCGCCAAAGGTCAGCTCACGAAAGCGGTTTTCTAATTGCCCTAAAGAACTCTTAGTAAAGAAGTTGAACTTTAAAAACCGGTAAGGAGCTATTTTCCTGTCCTCAAGGGCTCGAGTAGGGAACTCGGAATTATTCAGAACAACCTTAATGTCCTCATCAGAGAAAAAACTCCCCAATTTCAGGTGTAAAGGTCATAGCAATACCTCTGGGCCTTTTGGACTCCTTCTAGGATGCCGCAGATGGGCGTTTCTGTCCCTTTCCTTTCTCCTTTACTGCAGCCACTGGAGGACTCACAGCCTTGTCCTCGGCATGAGTTGAAGTTGGAGCCAACTTATGCATGGAAAGAAGAGGAGGAAGCTGACTCTCATCATAGGGCACAATGGCCATGGAGAGAGACTCGGGAGGAGGACTGTTGCGCTTTGGTGCAGAAACCTCCTTCTCTGTAGGTTCTTGAGGAGTAATCACCATGTCCTCAGTTTCTACCTTAGAAACCTTTGGCATAGGAGAGTTCTCCTTCATGGATGATTGACCTACCTCCTGCTCTGTATCCAGAGCCTTAGAACTTTTAGGAGTGGACTGCTGGGACCTAGATTTAGGTCCCTGTGATGAGAGATTGGCAGTCTCAAAGTCACTCCCCTACAGCGAAGACTGGTTCTCCTGGGAGTCACTGTCGGATAGAGAGTCGTTGCTGAGTGCAGCGGAGCACCTAGGTTTGGCCTTGGCAGCTCGAGGATGCTTGGTTCGTGGTTCCATGAGGATGTAGCAAGGAAAGTAAGTTAGGGTTTGTAGAAGAGTGACTTTGAGGTGAGGTTGAAGAAAATGGGTTTTGAGGTGAGTGGGAATCGTTGGTGCAGGAAGTTTGTTTTTTAAACAAAAGAAAAATGAATGGGGGAGAGAAAGAAAAAGTTTGGAAAGAATATTTCAAAGATTAAAATGAAAAGATATTTAAAGATTGTTTCTAAAAAAATAAAAAAGAAAAGAAAATATTTTGTAAATCAATTTGTCACACAAAATCAAATCACACGAAATAAGGGTTAATAAGATCCATTTAGAAAGGATAACAAATCCCAAGTTCCATTCTTAATTTTGAGAATTTCTCAAAATTCAATGGCTTTGTGAAAATATCACAGAATTGCTTCTGTGCTCACATATTTCACAGAAATTGAACCATTCTGAACATGATATCAAATGTAATGATGTCTTAGCTCTATATGTTTAGACCTTGAATGCTGAACAAGATTCTTGGTAAAATTTATGGTATTTGTGTTATCACACCGTATTGAAATATTGTCAAATTTGAAACCATAGTTTTCACGTTGTTGACGCATCCATAGAAGCTGTGCACAACAACTCGTCGCTGCAACATATTCTACTTTTACTGTAGATAGTGCAACAGAAGCTTGCTTCTTTGAGTGCCAAGATATTAACATATCTCCAAGTAATTGGCAGGTTCCATAAGTATTCTTCCGATCGATTTTGCAGCCAGCAAAGTCTGCGTCGGAGTACCCTACAAGATCAAATAATTATCTCTTGGAATACCAAAGCCATAGATTTGTAGTCCCAAAAAGATATCAAAATATCCTCTTAACACGGGTTAAATGGGAGTCCTTTGGTGCTGATTGATATCTAGCACAACGGCAGACGTTGAGCAGAATGTCAAGTCTGGAAGCAGTAATGTACAATAAACACCTTATCAGGCTCCTGTAGAGGCTTAGATCTACATCCTTTCCTGTTTTGTCTTTCTCAACAATAGCGTTTGTGTTCATGGGAGTAGACAAGTGTTTTGAATTGTTCAACTCATATTTTTTCAGAAGTTGTTAGTGTACTTCTCCTGATGGATGAAAGTATCTTCTGATGTTTAGCAAATCTATAAGCCAAGAAAGAGTTTTAATAATTCTCCTATCATGCTCATCTCAAATTCACCTTCATGAGTTCTGCGAACTCATTACGCAAGTTATTGTTCGTGGATCCAAAGATGATGTCATCTACATAGATCTGAACTATTAGAAGCTCGGTTTCATGCTCCTTTAAGAAAAGAGTTATATCAACATTTCCCTTTTTATAGCCTTTTTCAATAAGAAATTGACTTAATCTTTCATACCAATCTCTGGGAGCTTGCTTCAAACAATATAAAGCTTTATCAAGCATACATGATCATGCTTTTTAGGATCCTCAAATCCTAGAGGTTGGTCTACATAGACTTCCTCCTTTATTTCACCATTCAAAAAGGTGCTTTTCACATCCATCTTAAATAGTTTCAAATCATTGTAACACGCGTAAGTTAACATAAGTCGAATAGCTTCAAGGCGCGCTACAGGGGCGTATGTTTCATCATAGTCAATCCCTTCTAATTGAGAATACCCATTGGCCACGAGTCTGGCCTTGTTGTTAACCACAGAGCCTGATTCATCAAGCTTGTTGTGGAAGACCCACTTGGTTCCAACAACAGAACGATCATTTGGTCTCTGAACAAGCGTCCAGACCTTGTTTCATTCGAATTGATTAAGCTCTTGTTGCATAGCAATAATCCAGTTAGGATCTGCAAGAGCTTCATCAATAGTTTTTGGTTCCTGTTGAGAGAGGAACGTAGAATGTTCACAGAAGAGATTCACAAAACGTCTCGTTTGTATCCCTTTCTGTACATCCCCAATGACTTGCTCCATGGGGTGCCTTTTCTTGTAAAGAGTGGGCACTCTGTTCAAGAGATTCTCATCAAAATCATGATTCTCTGGAATCACCTCAGAGTTTGCATCCTGGCCAATGACGGACTGGATTTGCATAGAATCAATCTTAAGAGAGCCAACGCTCTCTTTCTGTTGTTCAGCAGCAGTCAGCTGTGATTTTGGTCTGTTTAATAAGACAGGTTCCTCTGTATATTGACAATCATTAATGTCACTTTACTAGATTCCTCAACAACAAGAGTTCTTTTGTTGAAAACTCGATAAACTTTGTTGGATTCAAAATGACCAAGGAAGACTCCCTCATCAGATTTAGCATCGAATTTTCCAACATTGTCCTTAGGAGGTCTTAGTATGTAACAAGAACTTCCAAAAGAATGGAAATATGAGATGTTAGGCACTTTGCCCTCATACAACTCATAAGGAGTTTTTTCAAGTGTCTTTCGTGCATGAACACGGTTAGACACATAACATGCTGTGTTAATAGCCTCAGCCCAAGTTATGAGGAACTTTGCTTTCACACATCATCAATCTGGCTATATCAAGAAGAGTTCGATTCATTCTCTCAGCTACTCCATTCTGTTGTGGAGTATATGGAGCGGAGAAGGTGTGTTCTACGCGCTTTATGCCACAGTAGGAATTGAACTCATGGTTTTCAAACTTTGTACCAAGGTAAGTTCTTAAGCTTTTAAGAGAGACTCCTCTCACATTTTACAGCTTTATGACGAGGCTTTTGAACGCATTGAATGCATCACTCTTATGAGCCAAGAACTTTACCCAAGTTTATCTTGTGTAAACATCTACAACTACCATAGCATAGCGTCTGTAGCTCAGACTCTGTGTTCTGGTAGGACCAAACAGGTCCATGTGTAGAAGCTTTAGTGGTTTTGTGATGAAAATATAACCTTTGCTCTTAAAAGAGACTCTGGTTTATTTTCCCAAAGAACATGCTTCACAAAAGCTGTTCTCTCCAAAAACGAGCTTCGATAAACCTCGTACCAGCTCCTTTTTTGCAATCTTAGACAATAATTGGAAATTGATAAGTCATAATTTTCTATGCCAAAGATTTGTTTTATCTTTGTAGGAAACAAGGCATTTCTCAGAAGGCAGAAGATTGTCTTGAGAAACGATGTAGATGTTTTTTCTTCATTCAGCAATGAAACAGACTTTGCCGTATGTGGATCTAGAACATCTTTCTACGGTAAAGGTTATTTCATATCCCTTATCACAGAGTTGGCTCACACTTAATAGACAATGTTTTAATCCTGCAACAAGCAGAACATTGTCTATCTGCATTGTTTGTGAACTATAGATAATTCCAATGCCTTTGATCTAGCTTTTGCTATCATCGCCAAATGTCACAGAACCACCATTCTGTAACTTCAAGCTTGAAAACTTAGAAGGATCCACAGTCATGTGGCGTGAGCACCCACTGTCCAAGTACCACTCATCCTTCCTGGCTTTAGTTTGCAAGCGTACCAACAATTAAGAATAAGTTAAGTTTCAAAAGGAACCCACTTTAAGCTGGTTTCATAAGATTGTGACTTGTTCCTGGAAAGAATCGCATTGGATATGCTTATAGACTTCTTGATCTGACATTGTCCAATTATATGTCCAAGCATGCCACAATAGTGACAAGATTTAACTTTTTCTGTTAGTCCGACAAAGTTTATAATCGTTGTTTTGTTATGCTTCTGTTCAGAAGTATAACATTTCACAGTCTCAGGTTTCTATGACATCACAGAGATTTGTTTCGGCGCAATATTGGGACTGGTCACGGAACATGCTTTCAGTGACACATAGCATACATTATCTGAACATTCATATTTGTTTCTGTGACATTTATGAGGCTGACTATCAGGTAATAAACCTATGTTAGACTCATTAAGTGGAGAAACCACTTTGTCACGGATAAGTAGCTCGTCCCACACCTCAGGATGAGGTTCTCTGATCAGAAGAGATGCTTCTGTGCTGAAGATCTCAGCTTTCTTAACCAAGGCAGCCTTTTCTCATTGCAGAGAAGATAGTTGTGATGCAGAACCTTGTTCAGTCTTTTCACCGAGCGATATTTTAAGGTTAACTCTTCTACTCTTGCAAGGATTTCAGTAAGAAAACCTTTAAAATCATTAGAACAAAGATTAGACAGAGATGTATACGTTACCTCTTCATCTGAATCATATTCTGACTTTGAACGAGCCATGTAGCATAGATTTGCCTTATGCTCTTCCTCAGATTAAGATTCATTGACATCCTCATCGCTCCGAGCCAATAAAGCTCCTCTTTTGTTTCGAGAAGGCTTCTGCCTCTCAGTCAATAGGGGACATTCATTCCTCATATGTCCCAGTTTCTTACACTCGTAACATACTGATCACTTTTTATCTTTTATGTTAGAAGACTTGAGTTTAACATCTCTTTTAAAGCATTTCTTGTAAAGAAGTTCGTTTAAATCTTTTACAAGTGAGGAGAGCTCCTCATCTATTTCTCCTTCTATGTCGTCTGATTCATTATCAGCAGAAGCTAATGCCTTAAAGGCAATAGATTTTGTTGTCTGAGGCACAGATGGCCGTTTCTCTTCCTCACAGGAAAGAAGATAACCCATAAGCTGATCCAGCCTAAGAGTTGTTAGATCTTTGGCTTCCTCAATTGCGGTTTTCTTAGCTTCCCAATTCATGGGCAAAGACTTGATGACCTTTCTCACCAATTCAGCTTTATTGTAGTTCTTCCCAAGAAGGACTAAGCTGTTGATGATAGTGTTGAGTCTATCATAGCACAATGAAGAAAGTTGACAACCATAAGATTCAGCTTGATGATTTCAACTTTCTCATTAGAAAGTTAAATTGTCCCGCCATACTCAAATTTCAGATCTTATTCTCTTTGAGGCAGAGGACCATTACGGATGATGCCTAAACACTTCGGCTCACAGGATGCTATCCAGAACTCCATCCTATTGCGCCAGGTGGAGAAGTTTTGTCCATCAAATAATGGTGGATTGTTAGTGTTGAGTCCAATAGCGTGCATGTATCTCATTTGCATCCCATCAGATCTCTCAACAAGCAGTTAAGCTTTTATCGTTGAGCTTGCTCTAATACTAATTGTTGGTATAGGAATGCACTAAGAGTGGGGGGGTTGAATTAGTGCCTTAAGAATTTTGACACTTTTTCGATTATATCTAAATACAGAAGCGTGGCTCTGTTAGATTACAGAACCTGGATCTGCTGGATAAATTCCCAGTTTTGATATAAGTTATCTTATGTGTAAGTGACACAAAAATTTATAGTGGTTCGACAAACAATGCCTACGTCCACTCTCCCAGCGCTCACTCTAAATAGGGCGTATTCACTATGTGTTGATAAGTGGACTTTATAGGTGCACACTTCTATAAAAAATGTGACTAACAACTTGCATGTACTCACGTGTCTAACTCAACCCGCACGCAACCCAACGTGACTAACTCCGGCTCCTCACTAAGCCCGTGGCTTGACTGCTACCACTTGCTCTCGTGGCTTGACAGCTACCACCTGCCCTTGCACACACAGCCCGTGTGACTAACAACCTGCACAAATAAAACAGCTACAGCACAGACAGTCTGCAGTTACAAAAGACGCTCTCTCTCAGAGGTGATCGTTTCGGTGAATGAACGATGGACGCTCTCAGCTTTTGCAACAGTGAATGCTCAAAGATTTCTGGTAAGCTTTTCGGGAGAACGACAAGTTGGAATAATGTCATCAATCTTGCATTTAAGCTTGTCCATTGAAAGGAGTTTCCCAATCAATCACTAACGGCTAGTTGATCCACTTGTCATTTTCTCCATGATTCGATCATATGGGAAAACTTCCAAGAATACAAAACATTATCCTTAGTAATATCAGATAATAATAAATCAGATTAATCGCCCAATAAGAGATAATGTATTCTGCTCAGAATCTTTTTTCTGTGACAGCAAAATCAGCATTTTTCCTTATATGGAATTGGCATCGGGATTGATTTGTTTCCATAATATGAAAACATTCTCATTGTAAAATATTCTCACCAAATAAGGGAGACTTGATTAGGTCATGACCAATTTCCATAGTCATAAGATCACTTAAGTTTAGGAAATATATCTGACGATATCTTTTCAAAAACAACTCAAGGAAAGAACTTGACAGACAAGTTAATTACCTAGATATGATTCCAGAGTTAATTCAATTAGAATTAACCTAAAGATTTAAGAGATGATTATCTCACGTGCTCGCATATTGAACAATCTCTAATAAGGAAATCATCATTTACATAAGTGCCATTTTGTAAACCGTAGTAAGTCCTCCCACAAATTCTGTATGCACGTCGACCGTCAAACTCGTTCTTTCTTTACTTAGATGGTGAATTTTTATTTCTCTCATTTTTATCATAATAATATCATTGTACAATAATTCCCTTTGAAATTTTGCATTTTATTTTTATTTGATATGAATTTCCATTTTAATTTTTTATAACTTATTTCAACAAATTAACCAACTTAAGATGGACCCGGGCTCATTCATTTTAGCTTGCCCTACACACCTTCACTGTTAAGCATGAAAGGAAGATATTTTTTGAACAAAAAAACCTCTAAAACACCTTCACTGTTGGCCGATCGTCCTTCCCTTCCTCTCCCCGCCTGTCGTCGGTTCCTTCTCTGCGCGACTGGTTCCATTCGCATCTCCAACTCCGATCAGCCAGCAGCTTCATCTCCGCCGTCAGCGGACTAAAATTCCGGTCTGCTAATAGTCCTGCGACAGCTCCTCCAGGCAATCCAGCTGCAGTTTTCTTCTACCTCAGTCAAGGTAAGTGCAATGCATCTTGGAAACCCCCTCTGCCAGTCCTCTCTGACATCACCACATGCAGCCGGAGTTTAACGAAGCCTAGCTGATTACTTCGGCTTTCAGCAACATCATCCACCTCCGTTTCATCCGATCAGTCGAATTTCAGCACCATCTAGCTTCAAATCTGGCCTGCATATTCCATCTGTTTTCCTTCATCCTCACTGATAAAATGCTATGTTGAATCCGTCTGCACTATCTTAGTTTATCAACTATTATAATGACCTCGCTATGATGATGTTTGCATACCTAGATTTGAACAGGTAGCAGGTCGGATGAAATAAAGACCCCGAAGAAATCTTTAAGAGCAGACCAGAGAGAAAGAGGAAATGCTACAATAGAAGCTGTAACTTTTTCAACTATAGTAGAAATAGAAAACAGGAAAATTCTACATCTTCGTTTCTATATGTTTAATTTTTTGTGATTCATCCTTGTTGTTGTGTTTTGTTACAGTTTATATCTTGGTTTACTCTATGAATTGGTGTTGGGAATAGTCCAACATTTCCCAGAAAAGGTCTGACCAAGTGTTTACATATGATTGGGAGCCTTCACCTTATTGTTAGCTTTTAGATGAAGGGAACCCATGCTATTAGTATGAACGCTTTGATCGATCTGATTTGTTGTCTACTGTATGCGCGCCTTCCAGCCTAGCACGCGCGAGGCGGTTCTGGCAACCCGAGGATCCGGGCCCGCTCTCCCCGAGGCCCAGTCCAGTCGACGTGACGGCTCGAACGCCGGCCGCTGCGGAAAGGGACCCAGGGTTGAGCCTTCCCTTGATTCGCGAACGGGTCTGCGGGACGTTTCATAAACCATCTTCAGTTTCCTGAATGTGGCGAGCGAAAAGCTGCGTAAGACCTCGCTCGTGAATTTTTAGGAAGGCCCAAGGAGCGGCTTGGTTTGCCGTTACCTCATCCTAAATGGCTCCGAAAAAAGGGTAGGGTTTAGTTTAGCTTTGGAAGACTTGTTCGGAGTCGCCACCGACTTAGTTTAAAAATGTGATTTTTTAAATCGAAAAAATCAGAGTTCTGGGTTCGGGGATTCCTATTTACTAACCTTTGTATCTTACAACATACGAAAAGGGTGGCGATTTGTCCAAAAAGAGTTTAACTTTTGATTGATGGGTGTTGGGCCCGATCCAGGAGTAAGCCGGACTCTTATCGACGTTTTAACTGGCGTTGGACCCGACTTTAGGTTGGTTGGATTAAAACAAACATACGACGTCAATCCTAAGGCCTAAACAAGCGCACAACCACAAGCAAGTATTTAGATCAAAAGGGGCGGGGAAGGGCAGTGATTGCGGGCCTATACACTTGGGCCCGCAATCCATTACAAGTGGGCTTTAAATAAAATTCGGGGAGGCCCGCACCTCCCCTTTGTACCTTTGATGGAGGTTGGGGCCGCTTTAAGCTTCGAGCCCGCGGTTTTTAGACCGGGGTAGATCCACGCGGTTTGATACACGCGCCTTCAAGTTAATCTTCGAAATTGTGGGGTTGACCTTCCGAGATTAATAACTTGATGTACATGTGAAGAAAACAAAGAAGTGGTTAGTATCGTTAAATTCGAATAAAACTCGATTAAATTTAAGAAAAGGTAAGGCTTGTCTTACCGTTTTGATCGGAGAGGTTTACTTGATGTAGATCGTCGAAAATGCCCGGAAGGTTTGACCGCCTGGGGCTCCTGTCGGTCGAAGGAGAGAAAAATCCCAAATAGCGTTGTGGACGATTCCAAGGCCACAGAGACCCTGCCATCGGAGATGAGAGCATCTGAGGGTGTCGCGGCGCTGCCGAAGAAGGGGATCCGCCGCTGAGCTCCGGATCTACCGAAGACTCAAGCTTCCGCTGGTCATGGTCATATGGAATCACTAT
Source organism: Melastoma dodecandrum (assembly GCA_029817715.1). Lineage (NCBI taxonomy): Eukaryota > Viridiplantae > Streptophyta > Magnoliopsida > Myrtales > Melastomataceae > Melastoma > Melastoma dodecandrum. Next base: position 366,916 of record JARUPY010000158.1, on the reverse strand, counting down.
GGGTTCATCCGGGGACCCTCTAGCTCGCTGGGGAGACCAAATCGGGGCTGCCATGGGCGAGCTACCTTGGATTCGCCAGGGCAAATATAGTATCACTGAGGGAAGGCCGGGTCGAGGTCGGCATGGCCGGATCTGGGTGGAGGGCTGCAGGGACATCGACAGGAAGCCTCCCTTGTGTGGAGTGTGGCTATGAGTCTCAGGGACGCCGGGGAGGGTGAACGGGAGGTGCTGTGGCAGTGGGAATTTGTTGGGGCTGACGCGGAAGGAGCTGGGTCGCTAGGGCATTGGGAAAAGTCGGGACTTGCCTCTGTGGACTCAGGGGAAGGGATGACCGGAGCTGAGGGCGTGGTTTGCTGAAATGAGGCTCCTTTGCTGGCGGACCTGAGGGGGAGTTGAGAAGGCTTCGTCGGAGGGACGCCGGGAGCAGATGGGGGCTCGTCGTGGGTTGTGGTTGAGCCAAATCTGGGCTGTGGGTCTCCGGAAGCACCGGGAGGAGGTGGAGACTTGTAGGCACTTCATCGCTGAAGCGGGATCTGGGCTGGAGATCCGCTAGGGGGTGAGCTAGGAGCTGGACGATGCTGAAGGTTTCGGAGCTAGGAGCGCCAGGAGGTGGGATGGTCGCCGTTGTCAAGAAGAGGACCCCCGGGGAAGGTGGGCTTGGGTCGTCCGGGAACAGGGGAGGCGCCGTGGTCTGATCAGAGCTGGACTGATCGCAGTAGCAGGGGGATGAGTTCCGTCGCTGTTGGAGTTGAAGGCGTCGCTGTTGGGGGACGTTGCTGCACAGCTTTGGGTGCAAGGCAAGTTTGTGGCTGGTCTAGAAAGTTGTTGCTGGGGAGGGTATCTGGCCGCTACTATAAGGTTGAAGCGGAGGGGCGCTGCTTTAGGTGTTACTGGGGCTGAGACAGGGTTGTTGGAGGACAACTTCGCCACTGCAAGAAAGTCAAGTGTGGCTGTGGTAAGTTGGTTTGTCACCACGAGAGGACTAGCACGACTGGAGGGATACTGGTTCGAGGTTGCAGAGAGTGGCTTCGGCGAGGGAGAGAGCCGAGGTCGTCGGACTGTGGGTGTGCTGCTGCAGGTCCAGCTTCGGTGCCGCTGAAGATTGTCGCAGATAAGCGGAGAACTCCATATAGGCATAAAAAGGGATGGGAGCTATGACCTTGGTGATGTGGTCTGCACACAAGAGGAAAGCAAGAATCAGGATAAAATAAGGGTTCTCCGTGGTACTAACGTATACCACAAGGAATTCGGGCGAGTCCTAAGCGGATGGCAGATGATAGGAGGTGATCGGGATATCTAGCAGGAAGACTTGTCTTCGTTATTGCTGAGGAGAGACTCTCCCCGACACCGGTAGAAGTTGATGAAGCCGGAATTGTCGCCAAAGATTAGAGCTGCTGCCGCTGAAAGTTGGTGGACGTGCTGTAGCATCCAGTGAAGTGGACGTTGGTTGCATTCTGAAGTGAGGTATTCCCTTTTACTCCTTTGCCGTTGCTGCCGCATGCTCCGCTTGGGTTGGTCGTCGGGGAGTTCCGGCTGCTGCATTCTTCTTACCTTGGCTGCTGAAGAACCGCTGGGAACTCCGGGTGGATGAGACGGCTGATGGATATGAAGACTGAAGAATCCCCAAGAGGAAAAGGAGGCGGTGAAATTTTTTTAAGAGAAGGAAGTTGGCTTTTTCTCCGGAGGAAATTTTTTAGGAAGGCGCCCCCCGAATGGATCCCCCCCCCCTTCCATCGTGCTCAGGTAATCCTTTTTATCCCCCCCCCCCCAATCTGGTTTCCTTTCCCTTTTAATTTCTCCTCCCGTTTCTCCATCTGGTTCGTTCTTCTTTAAGATCCCTCTGAATCTCTTTCCAATTTTCCTTTCATCCAGTTGGCTTTTGGTTAATTCCTGGTTAGAGAGCCCTAACCGTTAGGGGACAGGATCATTTTGGACGTGCACAATCCTCTTTCCGCAGGAGACAGCCGGCACCAGGGGTTCAGGGAGGAGTTTTCTTCAGCCTGCAGAGAGGTCGTTAGAATCGTCCTTGAGAGGATTCTGTCGGGAGTTTGCAGGTAAGATGCGTATGGGCTTGGGCTCCTCTTTTTAACATCTAAAGGAGGAGGCTTCTTGGTCATTGATGCAGAAAGGGCTCGGCCTGGTCAGTCTCCCACAGCCCTTGTTTTTCTTCCTTCTTTTTGTTGCTTGGGCTGTCTTTGCTTGGCTTTCTTCAATTTGGATTTGGGCTGGGAGTAATTGGGACGGTCTTCATCTTCCTTTCTTTGGTTTGGTTTTGGGCTTTCTGCTTTTCTTTGTTTTCAGATTTTGCCCGCCCCTTTTCTTTAGTTTGGGCTCAGCCCATTGCTTGACTTGCAGGATGAACACCCAAGCCTAGTTTCCTGTTGTCTATGTTGCCGTAATCGCCATTACAGCAGCTGGGGAACCTGCTGACTGAGGTCTCGGAGCTACGGACAGCTGGTTCGGTGGAACCTGCGCCCCTGTAGGGCGTCACAACTAGGTAATTGTTGCTGCTAAAGCAGTCTTGTTGGTTTGGTACTCTAAATTGAAACCGCTGTTGTTGCCATTGTAATAGTTGCTAACGGTGCATCTGTGGATGTTGTTGTTGGGTCTGAATCTGCTGCTGCTGTTATTATTATTTTTTTTTTTGAAATGCAAACTGCCTCATCTGATATTGTGTTTGCTGGGACTACGGGCTGATGGAATTGGAGAAGAAACCAGCCTGGCGGAGCCTTGCTTCGAGCGGCGGGCGCTGTAGCTGCAGTAGATTGCTGCTGCGACTGTTGTTGTGATTGTTGCAGGTGTAGTTGAGAAGCTTACACCGAAAATGGGACAAAGCTGCTACCACCGGTGTTGACAGTCCTCGGAGGGAGATACCGCCAAGAGGAGTCGAGGGCCAGAGAAGGAAACCAACGCTGCGATAATCTGGGGGCTGACATTGATACAAGCCGGATGCTCTTCTGCTGGTGTAGGAGGAGCCGGATGCTGGTCTGCTGGCGATCGGCTGACAATCTCGTCGGTGGTTCCTTTTCTCATGTTGTTTGTATTTACATTAGACTTTATGTAAAGTTCGTCCGCAACGAATTTTTAGGTGGTTGTGTTGTGCTATTTACGACATTGTAATTCACGGTTTATTTGAGGTATTACAGTTTGCCTCTCCTTGGGAGGGAATCTGAAAAGATTTGCTCGCAAGGATATTGTTAATACCTCAAATGATACTTGGTCGACATGTATCCTAAAAACTCATCAAGGAAATCATTAGTCGCAAGGAAAACTGAATGGCCAAATGTATATGCACATTATGCTTCTTTTTGTTTCCTTTTTAAAAGCATGTTTCTAGGTGAGAGTTGAGAAGGTTTTCTGATTTCTCTCGTGTTTTACTCTCATTTCTGAAAGTCATTTCAGTTGAATTCCGGAGTTCCTTTGACTTGGATGCTCATGTACCGGTCGAAGGAGTCCTCATTCGGGTTATAATGTGAGTTTGGCATAAGGCCTTTAGATTGAAAGTCTAAATCAATCATTTGAAGGAAAGAGTTTAAGGACCTCATCGGAAGCTATTGGATCGTAGAGGTTCCACCATTCAAGCAAATTCTCCATCCTTCAGACAGCTCACTAGTTGATGTGTTTTGTTGGGACGAACAGTTGGCTTGCTAATAGGTATAGATGATCCACTTTGGGGAAATCTCGTCTTTGACTTGTTCGGAAATTAACACCTTTGCTCTTGCGATCACTAATATCGGCCCTGGTGCTTTATTTTGCTCTTTCGATTTTCATTTTGCGCTTTCTTTTGGTCTTTGCGCTGATTCTTTCTTTTCCTTGTTGAATTACAAGGATTTGCCCCGCTTTGTTTTCTGATAATTTTCTTTGGAATTTGTGGTTCTTTAGAAGCTCTTAGGAATGACTCAACCGGTGAGCTTAACTGTCGATGATGCCTCTTCGCTTGAATTTTAAGGAAGTGTTGCCTCCACGATTTGTTGCTTCCGGTTTCTTGCTACAGGACCTCCATTTTAACCTCGATGTGAGGCGGTCCTTAGACTTGTTAGGTGTAGTGTGTACAAAACTTCAACTTTGGCTCGAAAAGCGTTAGCAATAGTTGATGTTCTGTGTTTGGGGAAGAGAAGAAATGCTCGATCTCATCTCGGTTTAGAGCACCTTTTGTCAAAGGATTCGTTATCCGCTCGAATGCTTGTGTATGAATCCCTACAGTGTTTACGCTCATCTCTCTCGGTAAGTGTTTAGGAATAGGTTTGCCTTCTCCACTCTCGCCCAGAAACATTTTTATTATCAAAAATTATTTTCAAAAATAATTTTCGAATTATATGCAAATGGGCACACGAAAGCTTAAGAAATGAACAGGTTTAGATACTCAAACCTCTATGGTGCTCTTGTGCACTCTTGTGCTTTATGTTCTTTTAGATTAAATTCGGAACGGCTTCCACCCGACCACCCACGCCGTTGCCTTGGAGTTTGTGCCATACTGTACGAATGTCCATGTGCCTACACAGTTGACAACGGACGGAGACAAAGTTAATTCATGTACCTCGACTCTCGCTTGGGGAGATGAAGTAAAATATCCGCTGGGGAGTTGAGACGGATATGCCAATTTCAAAGGTCGTTCTGTCTCTATATGAGGAATGACAAGAATTCCATTAGAGAGCAAATGTAAATGATACTCCCTTTTGGTATTGTTATCTACGGTGATAACAAAGGCAATCTCGAAACTTTGGTTCGAAATTTTCCACCCAACCGCCCGCGCATTTGTCTGTAAGAATGGGATGCTCATGTACCTACATTAGGCAAAGGACAGATAACAAGTAAGCTCATGTAACTTGTTTTCTATTAAAGTAATAATGAAGTTGGCTCATGTAACTTCATTTATATGAAAGGCGAAGTAGAGTTTTGATACTTCCCTTTTTGTATGGTTTCATCGTTGCACCTTCGTCCGATGGAATCGAAGGCTTGACGAAATTGTTACTCTTGTTTGTTGTCTGTTGTGTAAGGGTGTTCACGTACCTATCAAACAGATGGCTAGAAACAAGGAAATTCTTGTAACTTGTTTCTGTTAGAGTAACAATGAAGTTTGCTCGTGTAACTTCATTTGTAAGAAAAGTGAAGTAGAATTTTGGTACCTTTTTGCATGGTTTCGTCATTGCGTCTTCGTCCGATGGAATCGAAGGTTTGACGAAATTGCTGCAAGACTTTGGCTTGAAGCTTTGCCACCCTGCCACCCTCGCCTTTGTCATAGGAGTTTTGCACCATACGTATGAGGAGCTCTTGTACCTGCCCACGAGACAAAGGACGTAAACGAAATGTGTTCATGTAATTTCGCTTAACTTGAATGAGGAGAAGAATGATTATGTATTTCTCCCTTATCCCTGATGTCAGTGTTCTTTATCCTGAGTGATTCTTCGAGGCATAAAAGAATTGAGCTAACAGATATCGTCTCAAAAGTCTGACTTGAGATCTGGATACCATTCAGGTGTAATAGCGCCGGAGAGCATCTGCGTTAATTGCTTGTGGCAGCTCTCCTCCATCCATTCTTGCTAAGATGGTTGCTCCTCCTAAGAAGGCGTGCTTGACGACGAACGGTCCTTCGTAGTTTGGAGCGAACTTTCCTCGTGGATCCTTGACGTTCGGCAGGATTCTTTTAAGGACGAGGTCACCTGGTCTGTACCTTATTGGCTTGACCTTTTTGTTGAACGCTCTAGACATGCGTTATTGGTAGCATTGCATGTGGTGAGCTGCGGCAAGTCGTTTCTCATCTATGAAGTCGAGGTGGGCGAGTTGATGATTGGCCTTCTCTTCTTCTGTCATGTTGCTTTGGGATGATATCCTGAGAGTTGGCAATTTGACCTCTGCTGGAATGACCGCTTGAGTGCCGTAGACGAGCTCGAAGGGAGTCTCCCCAGTCGAAGTGCGCATCGTCGTTCTGTAGGCGAGTAACGCGAAAGGGAGCTTCTCGTGCCAATCGCGATAGGTGATTGCTGTCTTCTAAAGAATCTTCTTCATATTTTTGTTGGCAGCTTCGACATCACCGTTCATTTGTGGACGGTACGGTGAAGAGTTGAGGTGTTTGATTCGAAATTCCTCGCATAGGGATTCCATTAGCTTGCTGTTGAAGTTTGAACCATTGTCTGTGACCAATAGCTCTGGAACTCCATATCTGGCGATGATGTTTGCCCTCATGAAACGCACGACGTTGTTTGCTGTGATTTCTTTGAAGGATTGTGCTTCGATCCATTTGGTGAAGTTGTCGATTGCGACCAGTAAGAATCGGTGCCCATTGGATGCTTTGGGATTAATGGGCCCGATTACATCCATGCCACACATTGAGAACGGCCATGGTTCAAATAGCGGGTAAAGTCTTGTTGGAGGCACATGTACCTTGTCGCTGTAAATTTGACACTTGTGACATGCTTTGACATATTTGATGCAATCGGCTTCCATTGTAAGCCAATAATACCCCTGCCGCATGATCTTCTGGGCGAGAGCGTATCCGTTCATGTGTGGTCCGCAAACCCCTTCGTGGACTTCGACAATGAGGGCTTCAGCTTCTTGCTTAGTGACGCATCGCATGAGAGCCGTCGTGAAGGATTTCTTGTACAAGATATCACCATCTAGAAAATAACTTCTCGTTATCCTTCGGATGAACTTGCGTTCTTTCCCTGTGCTATTTTGGGGAAATCCTCCTGATTGTAAATAATTCTTGATGTCCGTGAACCAAGGTAGGGAATCCCCGGGCTGACTCTGCTCAATGTGCATGCAGCTTGGATCATCAGCAATATTGATGCGCAGAGGCTCGATGTCCATTTCTCCGGCCAATGGAATCATTGATGCGAGCACTGCAAGGGCATAAGCAAATCAATTATCAGTTCGGATAATTGAATTCAATATCAGTAAATTGTCTAATTAGTGTTTGTAGATAATCCTGATATGGAATGAGCTTTGGATCTCGAGTGCGCCATGCTCCATTTGTCTGGGAGATGATGAGTGCCGAATCTCCATGAACGTCGAGGAGCTTAACCCGCATGTCGAGTGCGCAAAGTAGGCCGAGGATGAACTTCATATTCAGCTATGTTATTCGTGCAGGGAAAGGTGACTTTGGCGGCCGTTGGGTAGTATTGTCCATCTGGGGAGATTACCACAGCTCCTATTCCCGATCCTGAGGAATTGACTGCACCGTCGAAGTACATCTTCCACCGCGGTTCTTGTTCCATGAGCAAGATGTTCTCGTCTGGTAGTCCGATTTCCAAAGATGAATCATCCGCTCCTGGATATTCAGCGATATGATCCGCGATCGTTCTCCCCTTTACTGACTTCGTGGAGTGAAATCGAATGTCGAATTCAGCGAGTTGTAATTGCCACTTAGATACTCTCCCCATCAGTGTTGGCTTGTCGAAGAGGTATTTGAGTGGGTCATTCTCGGACACTAACAGGATTTCATTGTGTAGAGTATATTGTCGGAGCCGGTGGAGAACCCAAATGAGTGCGCAGCAGGTACACTCAGAAGTTGTGTATCTTGACTCACAATTTGTAAATTTCTTGCTGAGGTAGTAGATCGCGTGCTCCTTAGCGCCCGACAGTTGTTGGGCAAGCATGGCTCCAAATGATTCTTTCCGAACGGTGAGATAGAGCGTGAGGGGATGCCCCGACTTTGGCGGAATAAGAATTGGTGGTTCTGTCAAATATGTCTTAATTTGTTCGAATGCGACTCTACAATCGTCATCCCACTCAAATTTGACGTCTTTCCTTAATTTCTTGAACAGTGGTTTGCATGTATCTGCTAGGTTGGAAATGAACCGTCCGATGTAGTTAACACGACCCATGAAGCCGCGGATCTCTTTGACTGACCTTGGAGCTGAGAGATCACGAATTGCTTCGATTTTATCATGATCAATCTCAATGCCTTTGTTACTGACAACGAAACCAAGAAGTTTGCCTGAAGTTGCTCCAAACATGCATTTGGCGGGGTTGAGGCATAGCTTGTACCTGCAAAGTCATTCGAATAGCTTTCGGAGAATGACAGTATGGTTTTCACCTTCTTTGGACTTGGCGATCATATCGTCGACGTAGACTTCAATTTCGCGATGCATCATGTCGTGAAACGAAACCACCATAGCACGTTAATAGGTTGCCCTAGCATTCTTGAGTCCAAAAGACATGACTCGATAACAGTCCCCCAGGGTGTCGTGAAGGTTGTTTTCTCTTTGTCTTCTTCGGCCATGCGAATCTGATTGTAACCGGAGAATCCATCCATGAAAGAGAATCTACTGAACCCAGCGGTATTATCCACTAGTAAATCGATGTGCGGGAGTGGAAAGTCATCTTTGGGACTTGCTTTGTTGAGGTCGCGATAGTCGACGCAGACTCGGACCTTCCCGTTCTTCTTGATGACAGGGACTATGTTGGCGACCCGTTGAGGATAGGTAGCACTTCGATAAAGTTGACCTTCAGCAGCTTATCCACTTCTTCCTTGATTGCAAGGGCTAGTTCGGGTTTGTACCGGCGTTGCTTCTGCTTTATAGGATGAATTGACGGATCTGTAGGGATCTTGTGCTCCACAATCTCCGAATCTAATCCCGGCATGTTCGTGTATGACCAAGCAAAGACGTCAGAGAATTCCTTTAGCAGGTTGATGATGTCTTCAGTTTCATCCTTTGACAAATCTGCACCGATGAACAACTCCTTGGAATCATCTTGAGTTCCGATGTCAATTGAAACCGGCTTCTGCAGAGTGATATCCTTCGGTTCGTCATGTCGCTGAAGACCTTGTTCCAATCCATAATATCCGTCCATGGATTTGGGGTTCGTCTATTGCTTCTCCGTCTTGTTCAGAGGTTTTCTCGAGTACTCCCGAAGCGCCGTTCCCGTCGAGAGGCGTGTCTGGCTCGGTCGGGATCGACGCTTCCATCATACAGACTTCTTCTTCGGACTCTTGTGTCCCTGTCTTCTCGTCTTGTTTCTCCTCCATTTCTTCGCTCACAGTAGGAGAATCCGTACGTCTGCTCTGAGGAGGCGCTTCAATCCTTGGAGGCGTCCTAGGCGAGATTGGCACCCGTGGAGCTCGAAAAGGCGGTGCTCGGGCTTGCTGAACATACGCTAGTATTTGATCCCAGGGAATGGCGAAGTTATAAGGTATGAAACGAGCTCGTCTACGAGGCCGACGCCTATGATCGAGCCCAATATTCACTTGGATGACATTGACATGTTCAATAGTCGTCCGCTCGCCATCGACTTCTTCATCACTCCGAATCTTTACATTCTCCAGTTTCTCCGATAGTATTTCACCCTCCATTGTCGCAGATGAACGTACGAAACGGATGGTCGATTTGCTGTTGGTGTGATTGCCCTGTTTGTGCCGCATTTTGCCCGCGAATCCGAGTCCACTAGTCCCTGCAGGGGCTGGAATATTGATCGGATGGATGATCCCTTGTCCTCTAATTCCGAGTCCTTGGCCCGGTTGATATCCATGTCGAAAGAATTCCTTTGCGGCACTAATGTTGCCCCATGTCATCAAAGGATCCGATTTGTAGTCGCACCTCACCATGATAACCCTCTCCAAGGTCTGTGTCGTTGACGGCTCTTCGGTTGGCTCTCCCACGTATGGCATGTCAATTTCGTGGCAAAGCTCCATTGAATGTTCTCCCCGGACCGTGATGAGCTTGCCATCTGAGTAAAATCGAACCATCTGATGAAGCGTTGAGGGAACTGCACCAGCTTGATGAATCCATGGACGTCCCAGCAACATGTTGAAGGACCCCGCAGTCTCAAGAATCTGGAATTGGGTGGAGAAGAGGGTTGGCCCAACTTTGATCTCCAGCGAAACCTCGCCATGGGCCTGCCACTTCGCGCCGTCGAATGCTTGAATAGTTAGGCTGGATTGTGGGAGCTTCTCCAGGTTGATGTTGAGTTTTTGAGCTATAGCTAACGGGATGATATTAACCCCTGATCTGCCATCGATGAGAACCTTGGAGATGGTGGTATCGCGACACTTGAGCGTGATGAAGAGAGCGTTGTTGTGATCCGGCCCTTGTTCCGGTAAATCATCTTCCGAGAAGGTAATTATGTTGCTCGCCAGCATGCTGCTCATGTACGCATCCAACGCCGCGACTTCAACCTGCTCTGGCACATATACCTCGGCTAGAAACTTCTCCAACATCTCCCTGTGCTCTGGCACATATACCTCGGCGAGATCTGGGCTGGTTGTTTTCGGAGCTGCTCGACTATATCGTAGTCACTTCCCTTCACCGTATAAATCACCTTGCGAAGTTGCTCATTTGAAGGCGCCTTGGGCTTCGAAAATTCGGCTGGGGACGAGGCTTCAGGAGCCGGCACTACCCTTCCGGAGCGGGTAATTAGTTCGACTTCTGGGTTGAGAGATGTGCAGGTGGGTCCCATCACGACCAGAATCCTTGGTTCCGTTGCAGGCAATGATTCTGTCTGACACGCTTCAGGTTGTGCTGATCCCAACGAAATATAAACATAGGGCGTCCTTGGCCACCGAGGGGGAACTAATGTAAATCCATCCGGCAGGATAGTGGGCTGAACACTTCTGCTGGACTGGGGCACACGACCTCTTCCTCGACCTCGGCTGCGGCCTCGGCCTCGACTACGACCGGCGCTTATGACGTTGACACTCCTTGAGGGTGCGTATAGTATTCATACACGTTCGCCTCTTCTTCTTGTTCGGCTAAAACTGAGAAGAAATTTGCCCCGATATAATTTACATGCTCAGGAAGAGGATTGCTCTTAACATTTGGGGCAGCCGCAGGCGTAGAAAATGTAATGGCTCCTTCGTCCAACAGATTCTGAATCTTGAACTTCAGAGCAATACAATCCTTGGTGTCGTGCCCCGTTGCTCCGGAGTGGTATTGACAAACTGCTTTGGGGTTGTATCCGAACGACGAGGGATTAGTAGCTTTGGCTTCAACTGGCTTGATAAAACCCATGTCCCTCAGACGAACGAACATAACATCCAGGGGATCGGGAGTTGGGGTCAAGTCCTCCAGCCTCCGTCGTGGACGCTCCATTTGTGCAGGCCTTGGCTGCTGTTGTCCCGCCATGTTGCCGGGGGTGGGGGCCTAAGCGCGACTGCAACGTACGTCCTTGTCGCGTACGAAGTCGGGGGTGGTGTTGCCCTCATCGATTGCCTGTTATGCTCAGCAGTCGCAATTAGTTCCTTGGACTTGGGTTTCACTGCCGGTTTTGTAGAAGGGGAAGGGATTAGCTCCTCTCGATTTACTCCGTCAAGTTTGTCCGCATTGATGACTGCTTGAGCGAAGGTGGAGAATGTCTGCCCGATCATGTAGGGCATGTACTCACGTGGAAGCAGCTGGAGGAATTCGTCGATGAGTTCCCTTTCTGTAAGCGCCGGCTTTATCTGAGACGCGATATGCCTGAACCGGTAGGCAAATTGTTTAACGTCTTCGGTGCGGTATCTCTTCAATTTCCGCAAATCTGAGATTGTAGGCGCCATCTCAACATTAAAGCTGTAGTAATTGAGGAAGTCAAGGGCCAAATCTTTGAGCGTCGCGTACTGGCTAACATCCTTGGTGTAGTACCAGTGTAGCGCTGATTCCGCCAAACTCTCTTGGAACATGGAGATGCGGAATTTATCGTCTGCTGGATATACCGCCATCCGGGCAGCCGTTCCCGCAGAATTTCTCAAATTCGAGCATCTTGAACTTTGGCGGGACCTGTATTTGAGGGATTTAGTAGTTGGCGTACTCCCAGTTGTGTGCCCGATACCCTTGGATGGTGTTCAAGCGCTCTTCTAACTTCGCCATGCGGCGAGCCTCCTCCTGCTCATTGAGGCAATCCTAGCCTCGAGTCTTATCTCGAAAGCGCTGGCCTGTTGCTGCTCGCCAAGTAACTCGTCGACGATCGCTGCATTGCGGGTTCGTGGGCTTGGCAAGGTTGGTTCCATATGCGGAACTGAAGGGGTGGCAATTGGCGAAGGGATTCTGAAGGTGGGAGGTGTAGAGGTTGTTTGATGGTAGGGAGCTGGCCCAGGTGTTTGAATGTGGGGGGTTTGCCCGAAAAGTATTGGTGGGTAGGGAGTTGGCCCTTGGGACGTTGGTTGAGGGTAGTATGGAGGTAGATATGGCTGCGGCATAGGAAGTGAAAGGGATGGCCCACTCGTGTATGGGTTATGCAAGGGTGCTACGCTTGTGGAGGTAGCGGGTCCGGGCATGACCGGGTTATAGGAAGGCAAAGTGTTTGATGGGTTATAAGAAGGCAAGGTGTTTGGTGAAGGATGGAATGGATATGGTGGTGTTTGAGGTCCTGGCATGATAGGAGGAAGGTGTGGGTTTTGGGAGGAGGCAGGAGCAGGTGTGGCTGCTAGCTGTCGCTGGAGGAGCTCAGCCATCATTGTCTTCAACGAGGAGAGCTCGGCTGTGAGAGACTCCACCTTGTCTCCCAATGAGGGACTGCCGGCGCCTTGGGCTGGCATGTTTGAGGTAGGATTGAAGGGAGCTGCAGCCGGCATCACCGATGGTGCTGCAGATGCGATCAGCGGTAGGATGTACAGTGGCGAGGTTATCCCGTCTGAGGGTTGCCCGGCAGCGAGTATAGTCTAGGGCAACGGCGGGAAGGCAGAGATCGGGAATGGAGAGGCTGCTTCCATCGAGGCCGAAAATTCAATGGCGGCGGGTGAGGGAACTGCGATGGCGACTCCAGCGGCCGGGGCTACTTCTTCCTCTGCAGCTGGAGATAAGACCATGGGAGTCAGTGCTTGTCCTGCCGAAGCTTCGGCCATCACTGCTCAGATGGCACGATATCTGGGGCGCTGTCGGTATGGAGCTATTGCTCAGTACCTTGGTTCAAAACAAAGGAAAATCTGATCAGCATCAAGCAGTGATACTATGGATGCATGACATGAAGTGATGCATTATATATCTAATGTATGGATTGGATTGTTGTCATTCGAATTTAACCCCAAATGAAGTGAATTAGATAGAGACCAACAAGTTCAACATCTTCATAAAAGTTAAAATACAATCAATTGAAAGAAAAGATAGAATGGGCTCGCAGGCCCGATAGTGGCACGAAGATGTCGTCAGTCAGAGACGATCCCACTGAGTGTGACGCTTCCTCCAGAAGCGCTGGGACTAAGATGCGCGATCCTCCTCCTCAGGTTCTGGTGGAAGCTTGCAGATTTCTTTCGTGAGGGTCATCCATGTGCGGGAGATGTGCGCGATCACCCGTTGGAGTGCTGTCTTGACCACCTTGTCGTCGAGGCTGAGCGGTCGGAAGAGCTGCTGTGGGGGTTCCCTGGTCCTCGGAGTCAATCCCAACTGGTGTCGAACTTGGAACGGCGCATAGTAGGAGGTGCCTCCGAACCCCATGATTGGAATGAAGTATCCGTCCGCCGAGGAAGTGATGGCATCGTCCGTGTCGAAGCAGGGGGCTCTCTGGTAGAAGTCGGCAGGCTCCAAAGAGTGGAATAGAGCGTCGACTCCAACAAAGGTGCGTATAGGTAGGCGGGCACGCTCCACGATGCGGGCTAGCAATCCCGGTGTGTCCTCTCTTGTGAAGGCTTCTCCTGCGATCCCAAGATGCGTGTAGAACCACAGCAGCAATAGGGCTGGAAAGAAGGTCATTCGGTGGTTGCGAACTCCTCGCCTGGCTTCACACACAATGTTGGTGAGGCTGAAGTTGGTTTCTCCGATTAGGTTGGGTACGAAAGGAGCACCTTCAAAAATGGCTTTGGTGATGTAGACGGCTCGTTTGTTGATTGTCTTATCATTCTGCGGGTACAGTATCGTCCCGACGAATAGCAGGATGAACGCTCATGCCGATCCTTGCCTTTCTCCCATGCGCGGGTTGTACGGCATCATTTGCAGATCAATGATGCCATTGACGTTGATGTCTCCTTGGGAATGGAACAGTCCGGGTACACTTGCTGACGGGATTTGGAGAAGCCTCGCTATGTATTCCTTCGGTTTGTCGATCCGAGGCAAGGGCAGTATTCCAGTGCGGTGGGGCATCTCAGCAAGGTTGATGTACTCTTCGTAGAGTGGCGCCAGCTTCAAATCCCCGAAGCGGAAGACGTAGGAATCCGGATCCCAACGCGCCACCAAGTTCTGCAGGAGGGCCCAATCCAACTCCAGGTGAATGAGTTGGAAGAGCCCCTTGAGCTTGGACTTCACGAACTCGAGCTCGGCAGGCCTCAGCAGTGGCAGCCATTGGTGGAGGTGGTGGACGTCAAGCATGTTCTTTTGTCGCAATGCAATGGGCTCCATGAAGTCTTCCTGCATAATAGGGTGTCATTTGAGGATGATAACATTCCAATCCCTAACCCTAGTATAGTATGATTCGGCACGCGATTTGCGCAATCGTGTTCAAGTAACAATAGAATGTATGCTACTACAAGAACAACTGTGAATTGAAATGCATTCTTGCGATTATGAATGTGTATGGATGCATTAAAGCGGTAAAAAGGGAGTAAGGGAAGGGAGAAAAGAAATTTGGAAACCCCCGTGACCAACCCAAACCGCTGCAAAATGAACAGAGTTATTACTACAGTTTATCACATACAACACATACCTGAACCTGTCCCTGCACGAGTAGCAGTCACTTAGTAACAAGCAAATGCACGTGCGGCGTCTGGTACCTGTAGTGGGCAACCAATTCTAGACTCGGATAAAGGTTTCTAGGACCTCCCTCGGACTAAGGGAGGCGGGTCCCAGTCCATAGCCTACAAGCCGCAGGAAGGAGCGAGGCCGTGTCTTTCGGTGACCCCCTAAAGATCCTAGTCCCGGGTATAAGGACTTACCTATGTATGCCTAATAAAGCGGTAAACAAACACAGGAAATAGATCATACAAAGGGTACCGAGCCAATCAAGTACATGCGAAAACAAGTAACTCCCCTCCGCATGTGGTAAAAAGGTTTTCGGTAGGAATCCACATGCGGAGGTCCCCAGCGGAGTCGCCATCCGGGATGTACGCGCGCCCTCCGGCGTAGCACGCGCGATGGTGGTTTGGGCAACCCGAAGATTCGGGCCCGCTCCCCCCGAGGCCCAGTCCGGTCGACGTTCCGGCTCGAACGCCGGACGCTGCAAAAAGGGACCCAGGGTTGGGCCTTCCCTTAATTCGCGAACGGGTTTGCGGGACGTTTCGCCAACCATCTCCAGTTCCCTGAAGGTGGTGAGCGAAAAGCTGCGTTAAGACCTCACTCGCGAATTTTTAGGAGGGCCCAAGGAGTGGCTTGGTTTGCCGTCACCTCATCCTAAATGACTCTGAAAAAAGGGTAGGGTTTAGTTTAGCTTTGGAAGACTTGTTCGGAGTCGCCACCGACTTAGTTTAAAAATGTGATTTTTTAAATCGAAAAAATCAGAGTTCTGGGTTCGGGGATTCCTATTTACTAACCTTTGTATCTTACAACATACGAAAAGGGTGGCGATTTGTCCAAAAAGAGTTTAACTTTTGATTGACGGGTATTGGGCCCGATCCGGGAGTAGGCCGGACTCTTATCGACGTTTTAACGGGCGTTGGACCCGAATTTATGTTTGTTTGATTAAACCAATCATGCGAAGTCAAGCCTAAAGCCTAAACAAGCGCACAACCACAAGCAAGTATTTAGATAAAAAGGGCAGGGAAGGGCAGTGATTACGGGCCTATACACTTGGGCCCGCAATCCGTTACAAGTGGGCTTTAAATAAAATTCGAGGAGGCCCGCACCTCCCCTTTGTACCTTTGATTGAGTTTGGGCCGCTTTAAGCCTTCGAGCCCGCGGTTTTTAGGCCGGGGTAGATCCACGCGGTTTTATACACGCGCCTTCAAGTTAATCTTCGAAATTGTGGGGTTGACCTTCCGAGATTAATAACTCGATGTACATGCGAAGAAAACAAAGAAGTGGTTAGTATCGTTAAATTCGAATAAAACTCGATTAAATTTAAGAAAAGGTAAGGCTTGTCTTACCGTTTTGATCGGAGAGGTTTACTTGATGTAGATCGTCGAAAATGCCCGGAAGGTTTGACCGCCTGGGGCTCCTGTCGGTCGAAGGAGAGAAAAATCCCAAATAGCGTTGTGGACGATTCCAAGGCCACAGAGACCCTGCCATCGGAGATGAGAGCATCTGAGGGTGTCGCGGCGCTGCCGAAGAAGGGGATCCGCCTCTGAGCTCCGGATCTACCGAAGACTCAAGCTTCCGCTGGTCATGGTCATATGGAATCGCTGTGGGTTCATCCGGGGACCCTCTAGCTCGCTGGGGAGACCAAATCGGGGTTGCCATGGGCGAGCTACCTTGGATTCGCCAGGGCAAAGACAGCATCACTGAGGGAAGGCCGGGTCGAGGTCGGGATGGCCGAATCTGGGTGGAGGGCTACGGGGACATCGACTGGAAGCCTCCCTTGTGTGGAGTGTGGCTATGAGTCTCAGGGACGCCAGGGAGGGTGACGGGGAGGTGCTGTGGCAGTGGGAATTTGTTGGGGCTGTCGCGGAAGGAGCTGGGTCGCTAGGGCGTCGGGGAAAGTCGGGACTTGCCTCTGTGGACTCTGGGGAAGGGATGACTGGAGCTGAGGGCGTGGTTTGCTGAAATGAGGCTCCTTTGCTGGCGGACCTGAGGGGGAGTTGAGAAGGCTTCGTCGGAGGGACGCCGGGAGCAGATGGGGGCTCGTCGTGGGTTGTGGTTGAGCCAAATCTGGGCTGTGGGTCTCCGGAAGCACCGGGAGGAGGTGGAGACTTGTAGGCACTTCATCGCTGAAGCGGGATCTGGGCTGGAGATCCGCTGGGGGGTGAGCTGGACGATGCTGAAGGTTTCGGAGCTAGGAGCGCCAGGAGGTGGGATGGTCGCCGTTGTCAGGAAGAGGATGCCCGGGGAAGGTGGGCTTGGGTCGTCCGGGAACAGGGGAAGCGCCGTGGTCTGATCAGAGCTGGGCTAATCGCAGTAGCACGGGAATGAGTTCCGTCGCTGTTGGAGTTGAAGGCGTCGCTGCTGCAGGACGTTGCCGCACAGCTTTGGGTGCAAGGCTAGTTCGTGGCTAGTCTAGAAAGTTGTTGCTGGGGAGGGTATCTGGCCGCTGCTATAAGGCTGAAGCGGAGGCGCTACTTTAGGTGCTACTGGGGCTGAGACAGGGTTGTTGGAGGACAACTTCGCCGCTGCAAGAAAGTCCAGTGTGGCTGTGGTAAGTTGGTTTGTCACCACGAGAGGACTAGCACGACTGGAGGGATACTGGTTCGAGGTTGCAGAGAGTGGCTTCGGCGAGGGAGAGAGCCGGGGTCGTCGGATTGTGGGTGTGCTGCTGCAGGTCCAGCTTCGGTGCCGCTGAAGATTGTCGTAGATAAGCGGAGAACTCCATATAGGCATAAAAAGGGATGGGAGCTATGACCTTGGTGATGTGGTCTGCACACAAGAGGAAAGCAAGAATCAGGATAAAATAAGGGTTCTCCGTGGTACTAACGTATACCACAAGAAATTCGGGCGAGTCCTAAGCGGATGGCAGATGATAGGAGGTGATCGGGATATCTAGCAGGAAGACTTGTCTTCGTTATTGCTGAGGAGGGACACTCGCCGACACCGGTAGAAGTTGATGAAGCCGGAATTGTCGCCAAAGATTAGAGCTGCTGCCGCTGAAAGTTGGTGGACGTGCTGTAGCATCCAATGAAGTGGACGTTGGCTGCATTCTGAAGTGTGGTGTTCCCTTTTACTCCTTTGCCGTTGCTGCCGCATGCTCAGCTTGGGTTGGTCGTCGGGGAGTTCCGGCTGCTGCATTCTTCTTACCTTGGCTACTGAAGAACCGCTGGGAACTCCGGGTGGATGAGACGGCTGATGGATATGAAGACTGAAGAATCCCCAAGAGGAAAAGGAGGCGGTGAAATTTTTTTAAGAGAAGGAAGTTGGCTTTTTCTCCGGAGGAAATTTTTTAGGAAGGCGCCCCCGAATGAACCCCCCCCCCCCTTTCCATCGTGCTCAGGTAATCCTTTTTATCCCCCCCCCCCCCCCCAATCTGGTTTCCTTTCCCTTTGAATTTCTTCTCCCGTTTCTCCATCTGGTTCGTTCTTCTTTAAGATCCCTCTATATCTCTTTCCAATTTTCCTTTCATCCAGTTGGCTTTTGGTTCATTCCTGGTTAGAGAGCCCCAACCGTTAGGGGACAGGATCATTTTGGACGTGCACAATCCTCTTTCCGCAGGAGACAGCCGGCACTAGGGGTTCAGGGAGGAGTTTCTTCAGCCTGCAGAGAGGTCGTTAGAATCGTCCTTGAGAGGATTCTGTCGGGGGTTTGCAGGTAAGATGCGTATGGGCTTGGGCTCCTCTTTTTAACATCTGAAGGAGGAGGCTTCTTGGTCATTGATGCAGAAAGGGCTCGGCCTGGTCAGTCTCCCACAGCCCTTGTTCTTCTTCCTTCTTTTTGTTGCTTGGGTTGTCTTTGCTTGGCTTTCTTCAATTTGGATTTGGGCTGGGAGTAATTGGGACGGTTTTCATCTTCCGTTCTTTGGTTTGGTTTTGGGCTTTCTTCTTTTCTTTGTTTTCAGATTTTGCCCGCCCCTTTTCTTTAGTTTGGGCTCAGCCCATTGCTTGACTTGCAGGATGAACACCCAAGCCTAGTTTCCTGTTGTCTATGTTGCCGTAATCGCCATTACAGCAGCTGGGGAACCTGCTGACTGAGGTCTCGGAGCTACGGACAACTGGCTCGGCAGAATCTGTGCTTCTGTAGGGCGTCACTACCAGGTAACTGTTGCTGCTAAAGCAGTCTTGTTGGTTTGGTACTCTAAATTGAAACCGCTGTTGTTGCCATTGTAATAGTTGCTGACGGTGCATCTGTGGATGTTGTTGTGGCATCTGAATCTGCTGCTGTTGTTATTATTATTATTTTTTGAAATGCAAACTGCCGCATCTGATATTGTGTTTTCAGGGACTACGGGCTGATGGAATTGGAGAAGAAACCAGCCTGGCGGAGCCTTGCTTCGAGCGGCGGGCGCTGTAGCTGCAGTAGATTGCTGCTGCGACTGTTGTTGTGATTGTTGCAGCTGTAGTTGAGAAGCTTACACCGAAAATGGGACAGAGCTGCTGCCACCGGTGTTGACAGTCCTCGGAGGGTGATACCCCCAAGAGGAGTTGAGGGCCGGAGAAGGAAACCAACGCTGCGATGATCTGGGGGCTGACATTGATACAAGCCGGATGCTCTTCTGCTGGTGTAGGAGGAGCCGGATGCTGGTCTGCTGGCGATCGGCTGACGATCTCGTCGGCGGTTCCTTTTCTCATGCTGTTTGTATTTACATTAGACTTTATGTAAAGTTCGTCCGCAACGAATTTTTAGGTGGTTGTGTTGTGCTATTTACGACATTGTAATTCACGGTTTATTTGAGGTATTACATCTACGCTGACTTAATCAATGCTAACCTGACCTCACTTAACTGCTGGTTTGTGTATGATTTTCTTTCGAATTCCTGGTCTGAATGCTAATGAATGTTGTTTCTCTCCCTTTGTTTGATATAGTGTGTAGTTACCCCAAATCGAATTTTTGGAATTTTGAAGATTGATCGAAGCAAATCCCGATTTAATGTTCCGTAAATTGTTTTACCAATAAAAAACAAAATTTAAAATCAAACAACTAAATCGAAATTTCAGTAGGCCGAGTTCCAATCCATTCATCAAGTTCGTCCTCTGTCGGATTTTCCCTCCGGTCGTCCACCGTCGACGTCTCCGAAACCCTCTTCTCCGGCCGATCTATCCTTGTCCAACTATGGTATGGACGTAACCATGGCGGAAACCCCTCACCGAAGCCGCCAAGACCAGCTGGAGTTGGTTCACGTCCAGCCACCCTCGTCTAGTCTAATCTAAGGAGATAGTTGCCGAATTGATCGAACAAGTCGTCAACGAACCAGGATAAGCATCGTCCAGATTTCGCGGAAGACCGAAGCGAATAACAGGAAGTTTCATCTCTTTTATCGTTCTTTTGTCTGATTTGCTTCTTGTCATTGCGATGGTTTCATCCATGAGTGGGATACTGTCGTTATGGATTCACATGTTTAGTTGATTTTGTTTATTTTCGGTTAGGCTATTTTGTGCTTGTTTGTATGTTTGCTAGCCTGGTCATGTACACTGCAACTTTATTACGACTTACGATTATTTTATATCTTAGCCCTTGCCGATCGAAGATTAGACTATGATTAACTTGACTGATTTGTTGATTCCGTTGTCGTATTATTCATGTTGAAAGGATTCTGTATTTGATTTACCAATAGCTTATTAAACATTTAATTAGCCAGATAAGTTTCGTCATTATATGAATTCTTTGTGCCTGTGTTGCTGCAATCACTACGTCACTACTAGTTTAGTTCGATCTGGTACGAAACCTGAATAGTCGCATAACAATCTGGAAATTTGACCATGTTCTTTGATTTGTTCTTGATTAGTAAATTTCACTGCGGATTTTTGGTCCGTCTCATACTTAATAGATTGCATTTTTGGTCTGTTATTCTACCTATATACTCATCCATGATTTCTTCATTGTCTCGTTTACGATCTGCTGGTGTTTGGCTATACTTCTGCCAAAACATGGTAATTGAATCATTGCAGCCCGGAAGCAAGTTTCGCTGTAACATGACGCACATTTGCAAATTCTCTTTGACTAAAAGTCTGTGCTCCTTCCGTTGGTCGTGATTTGGCAGACTTTTTCACTCACA
This sequence comes from Melastoma dodecandrum, assembly GCA_029817715.1. Classification (NCBI taxonomy): domain Eukaryota; kingdom Viridiplantae; phylum Streptophyta; class Magnoliopsida; order Myrtales; family Melastomataceae; genus Melastoma; species Melastoma dodecandrum. Next base: position 346,285 of record JARUPY010000158.1, on the reverse strand, counting down.
CACTCCCCCCACGTGAAGTTTTTTGTTGGGGGTTGTTGGAACGGTTCAAACAGAAAAAAAAACAGAAAGAAAACGGAATTTCAGCCCCCAACATAATCGTTCCCCCTCTCCCCGCTCTCACTCTCCCCCTTCAACTTCGCTCTCTCCTGGAGTCTTGGCTTTCTCTTGTCAAGCGCCCGGAAGAAACGAACGTCCTCCATTCTCTCCGATCTTCCAGCAGCCTCTGTTTCAGCCGATCCTTCCTTCTCCAGTCAAGGTAAGCAGAAATCCCCGCGGAAACCCCCTGACCAGCTCTCCCGGACGTCATCAAGCATGGCCGAAGTTCGCGAAGCTCAGATCACTCCCTTAGCTCCCTGTTCCCTCTCGTTTCCGGTGCTCCTTCACCCGTCTCTCTCCCTTGGCGTGATGGCTTCCCAATCATCTCCTCCGCCCTGCGGAAACCTGATGGAGCCAACACCAGCATCATCGCCAAGGTCGGCCGCAAGAGAATGTGACTCGTCTGGAATCGTGTCCCTCATCTGGTGGTTTCTCGTAAGCTACGCCTCCCTGTGCAGCCGAGTGAGTGAATACAAACAAAGGAGGTATGATCAGGAATAAACCTCGATCGTCAAGGCAAGAGAGGGAGTTTTGCATCTTTCTGCAATTCCTTCATGAATCTAAACTCTTGCATCTAGCCTTTTTATCTGTTTTACTGGTTCATTTTAAGAGCTGCATCACTAATTTATCCAATTCCTTAGGCTTCTTATGTCAATTGCTACAAATTTCGATTGGCTGGTTCATGTTTCATACTACGAATCATGTGAATTCTTGATTCTATACAACTTGGTTGCTGGTTTGTACATGATTGTTGTCTTTCTAGTTTATTTTCGTTGCTAGTTCGTCTGATATGGTTTTTGATTTAGCATGAATTTCTAGTCTAGCCGAGATCGTGCATAACTGTTATACCTTTGTCATTATCGGTTTTTGTTGTTGTTTTGTTCAAGGTCAATCAGTTTACGAAGTTCTTGTTATCATGTTTCAGCCCAGGCGCTAGTTTGTTCTGATCTGTTACTCACAACACGTGACTAATCTTTATTGTATTTTGATTCGTGGTTAACTAAGAATTCTCTCTAATGTCTTGTGATCTGTCTTGCAATGTTACTGTCCTGTTTTAACTTGCTTTAATAATCGTGTTAATTCCCTTTTTAGCCAAAGATTTGATAAAAAACGGTAATCAAATTACATCTGCAGAATTAGAAAACGTGGTTCATATTGTTTGGGTGAAAGTGGATCCCTATATGTGTTATGCCTATTAGTTTTGCTTCAGTTCATATATATATATTACTACTGCATTGCTCGTTTCATTTTTCGTTTCTTTTTTTGGCATGAAAACTCGATGATGGAATTATACTTGATAAAGCACAAGTAGGAATCGGAAATGCGTATGCATAAAAATGCTGTCACAACGAGTATGAATAAGAATTTTGAACTCTCCTAGAAGTCTCCGACACCCGGGAAACAAGATTCCCGCAACGGTAAGCAATCTCACAACCTATTTTACTTAAATTTGATTTCATTAACGTGGGTCGTGCGTATGTTTTTTCCTTTTTCTCTTGTATTTGTCTTCTCCTTGCTTGTCCTTACATGTTGGGACATGATTCGAGTTCCCGTCGGACCAAGGCAACGTTGGTAAGTGGATGTGAGCCTCGGATCAGCTTGCGCTAGTGTTAGTTTTTCGTTTCTAACTTTTTGTTCGCTTGTCGAAATTAAATGAAACCACTTGCATTAGATCCGTAACTTAAATTCGGAACTATGATGATTTGGAGTTTTGAGCTATGATTTTCGAATTTAATACTAAAACAGTGTCGGTTTCGACCATTTCGAGTAAATCATATGCTTATATTGATCTTTTGTTTCGCGAACTGATTTAAACTTGCATAAAACCCATTGTATTATATGTTTCTCTTATTTGGTGGCTTAGTAATCTATATTTGTGGAGTTATGCATGTTTTAGTGTAAGAATAAATTCATTTTGCTTCGGATTTGGCCTTCCCCTGTATGATGGAGACATATACTTTCGCTTGTATCTTGAGTTTGGAATGTCGGATTGAGCTGAAATCTATGGTATTAGATCTGTATCTTCCGTAGCATCGTTTTAAGTATTAGAACACATGATTTCATGCTCGGAGTTAAAAGTTACACCCCATTCTTTGCAACTGTTAAAGTCTGCTGTTTTATGTTCTTATGTGGTTATTTGCTTTACGTTTGATCGGACGCTATTACGATGATTTTTACTTGCCAATAGTTCATTCACATAGCCCTTATTACATTGAAGCTTAGGGACTGTCATTCATTTCATGTTTCGATCATTTAGACCTCATATTATGTTCATAATCTCATATGAGTTTTCATCCTACGTTCACGAATTGTTTTTTTTTTTTTTGATAATTTGTCCATGACATGATCTTTCCAAAATCGAGTTGTCACCTAGCTTATGAATACATGACTTCATTTGCTAATCCTGCATATTTCTCTTATTGTTTTCACATGTGAAAACCGACCCGCATCGATTCGGTTAACGCCCGAGATGCATTCACGGTCAAATGGATTCAAGACGCCCCATTGTGGAAAGGAAGCCTTGAAGACGCGTGTAACAGTCCGCGTGGATTTTTCTCCGCGTGTGTAAGAACCGCGATGATCGAAGACGTTAAAGCGGCCCCCGCCGTCAAATTCAAGGTACATGAGGGAAGGTACGGGCCTCCCGAATTTCTATTTTTCCACCTGTAAAGGGCCGTGAGTCCAAGTGCATAGGCCCGCGGTCACTGCCTTTTCCCGCCTACTTTTATCTAAATAATTGTATGTGATTGCGTGTATGATCATCACATACAAGTTCGGGTCCAACGTCCGAATCGAGCCAAAGCTCGTAATCCAACGACATGAGTCTGGGCCTAAAAAGCCCAGATCGGGTCCAACACCCGTTAACCAGAAACCTTTTTGAAAGTATCGCCACCCCTTCTTCGCATGTTTGAGTGAGAGTGAACAGTTAAGAATCCCCGAACCCTCTTTGGTTTGTCCGACTTTATTCCATTTTTTAATAAAGTCGGTGTCGACTCCGTTTGTTTGCTTGCTTACCTAGGTTAAGCGACAAACGAAATTTTTTTACGGAGCCACGAAGGATTACGGTCCTCCCTTTTGTTCTCATTCGGGAACGAGCGAGAGGGATGCACATCCCGGATGGCGACTCCGCTGGGGAACCCGCATGTGGATTCCTACTGAAAACTCTTTCTTTCTATCCACATGCGGGGAGGAGTGATTGTTTGCGCATGTAATTGTTTGGCTCATGCCTTTTGTATGATCTTTTGTTTGTGTTTGTTTACCGCTTTCTAGGCATTTCTAGGAATGCCCAAACCCGGGGCTAGGATTTTTAGGGGGTCACCGAATGGCACGGCCTCGCTGCTTTCTATGGTGTAGGTTATGGTCCGGGACCCGCCTCCCTCAGTCCGAGGGAGGTTTTAGAAACCTCTTCCGAGTCTAGAATTGATTGCCCACTACAGGTACCAGACGCCGCACGTGCATTTGCTTGTTACTAAGTGACTGTTACTCGTGCAGGGACAGGTTCAGGTACGCTTGTATGTGATAATTGTAATACTAATTCTGTTCGTTTTGCAGCGACTTAAGTTGGTTACAGGGGGTTTCCGCATTTCTTTTCTCCCTCCCTTACCTCCTTTTTATCGCTTTAATGCATCCATATGCACATTTGGCTTTCATGAATATCATTCGATTTGCGACTATTATATTTGCACACCAAAGGTTTAATTATTCCTAAAATAATAATATAAAAAGAAACGTATTTACACAAACCGCATGCGGCATCATACTAGGACTTGGGATTGGGTTGTTATTGCATATGAATAACATCCAAGCATGCAGGTGAGCAGTCATGGAGACAATCTCACTGCGCCAGGACATTCCGTCGTCGTGCAAACTACGCAATTGGTTCACCGTGCTTCATCCGTCAGAACAAGAATTCGTCAAGTCCAAGCTCAGAGGTTTATTTTATCTCATCTACCTGGAGATCGACTGGGCCTTCCTCCAAAATCTGGTTGCCCGCTGGGACCCCGAAAAATATACATTTTGCTTCGAAGCTTTGGAATTAGCACCGCTATACGAGGAATATGGATATCTGTCAGAGATTCCTCACTGTCCAGGGATACTTCATCTTCCTCGATTGGATCAACCCCAGGATTACATAGCCAGGATGCTTCGGATTTCTCCAGCTGGTGCTCCTTCCTTGTTCACTTCTCAAGGACACATCAACGCTGAAGCACTTCTCGACTTTCAGACGTCCCCTTTTATTCCGTATATGAGCGAAGGCCAAACCTCAGCACGGGCGTTCATCCTAATGTTCGTCGAAACAATCCTGTATCCTCACAAAGAAAAGTCACTACATGCACGAGCAGCTTACCTGATGAAGGCCATGATGGAAGGTGGTCCATTCTTACCGAACCTAATAGGAGAAACAAATTTCAACCTCACCGACATCGTACAGGCAGCCAGAAAAGGGGTTCGACACCACCGCATTACCTTCAGCCCAGCACTTTTGCAAGCCTGGTTCTTCACTCATCTCGGCATCACGGGAGAGTCACTCACTCGAGAGCACTATCCGGGACTACTCAGACGTATCTCGGAGCGTTCACGCCTCCCAGCTCGTACATTTACCGGAGTGGGCGCACTCTGCCGTTCACTGGAGCCAGAAGATTTCTACCTAATGGCTCGCTGCTTCGACACTGATTATGCAATCATCAGCTCCACAGATGGGGACTACATTCCGATCATGGGGATAAGCGGCACATCCTACTATCTCCCAGCTCGTGTCAGACACCAGATCGGAGGACTTCCGAGAACTCGATCATCTCCAGCACGCCTCTTCCGGTTAGTCTCGATCAGTCAGAGTCGAAAACAAAGATTAAGAGGACTATGTCACACATCGCCCAAATTTGGGGGACCCTCATCGAAGAAAAAGCATATCAGCTACCTCCCGAGCGACAGGAAGACATAGACGCCCGATCTCGCCGCTTTTGGATGAAGCGCACCACTCCCTGGGATCGCATGTGATCTAGGACACCGCAGCATTATCACCTCGGGCCTGCGAGCCCTTTCTATCTTTTCTTTCGTTGGATTGTATTTCGAATATTATGATGTATTGAACTTTGTCGCTTTTATATAACGCGTTCTTTTTTTCTTGGATTGGATTCAGTGTAATCACAACCCAATCCCTAAATTAGACATATCATGCATCATTACATATCATGCATTCAAAATATTACCGCCACTTGATACTGATTGAATGTTCTTTTCTTTGTGGAAGGGTACTAATCTGCCAAGATTGCTCCGATTACGAGGCGTCGATACCGCTCATTGAAAAACCTCATGGCTAACTATATTGCAGATCAGACTATTCAAGGGCTTCCTGCCAGCATGATCGGGAATACCTCGGGCCTTACTGCCATTGCCGCAACTTCGGCACCTGCTCTTGGGCTCTCGTTCCTGGTTTCTACTACTGCGGAGATCAACATGATGTTCCCGCCATTCAATACTGCAACCCCTACTTTCAACATGGGGCAATCGGGATCAGGGGGTACACTCCCAACTCACATTCCTCCAATCACCGCTTTTACGGCATCAGCCATACAGTCATCAACTACTCCGCCAGCTGTGGAAGTACTTGATAATGCCAATCCAGCCCAAAGCGCTGTGGATAATACCCTGTCGCAGAAGGTCGATGTTCTCACCACCGAGCTCGATTCCTTGAAGCAGATGATGGCACAACTGTTGCAGAGGCAGCTGACTGCCATGGAGATTCCAATCCCTACCTCAACTTCTATCCCTTTCACTACTCCGCCTGTGGTAACCCCAACCTCAGCTCCACCACATAACCCACACCTTCCCCCCTACATGATGGGGTTTTCCGTCTCGACAAACCCACCTCCAATATACAACCCTTATTTCCATCCCACTCTCGGGATGGGATCAACGGCCACCCCGGCCCACCCATATAATCCACCAAACATGCTTGGAACCTCCTTACCAAACGCCTACCAACCACACATTCCCCCATATTATCCCCAGCCTAGATTCGGGCCGACTCCCTACCCACCAACTACCTATGAGCCAAATCCTCACCAACCACATACTGCTAGACCAAATTTCCCCATGACAAGGCCAACTCCTTATGTCTCTACCACTATTCCTTCTCCGCCAATCAACAACTTTGAAACTCCCAGCCCCCCTATCAGCAACCAAACTCCACAGGCGGAGATTCACCAACCAAACCCTGCCATCCGTAATGCCGCGCTTGTCGATGAACTACTCGGAGACCACAGCCAAACCAGTGCTATCCAGACAAGACTCGAGGCAATGATATCCTCCATGCAGGAATCAGAGTCAAAGCGCTTAGCGAAACTAGAAGAGCGCCTAAATGCTATACAGGGCTACGGAGCACATACATGGGAATACAATGATTTCCATGTCCCTCAATTTCAAATCCCTCCGAAGTTTAAGATACCTGAATTCGAGAAGTTCAGAGGGAAGGGTTGCCCAGAGCTGCACTTGAAACATTTCTGTCACAAAATGGCAGTCTATCCGACTGATGATAAATTTCGCATTGCGATGTTCCAAGAGAGTCTGGCAGAGTCGGCACTCCATTGGTATTATACAAAGGATCTGAGTCAATATTCCACTTTCAAAGAGTTGGCGCCTGATTTTCTGAATTATTACAGTTTTAATGTGGAAATGGCTCCTACTATATCAGATCTGAGGAAAATGAAAAGGTATCGAACTGAAGACATGAAGCAGTTCGCTTACCGTTTTCGTCAGGTGGCATATCAGATTAAACCCACTCTCAAAGAACGAGAACTGATAGACGAGTTCAATCAGCTGTTACCCAGAGAATATCTCCCTTACATGATCGGGCAGACTCCTTCAACCCTCGCCCAAGCAGTGATTAACGCTGACCGTTTAGATCAGATTAGTCGAGACGGTCTTATTCCGACCCCAGTAGTAAAGCCGGCAATGAAGACTAAGCCCAAAGAGCTAGTCGCAACAGCAGAATACAACAAACCTTTGATGAAAACGGTGCCGCTCCCAGCCTCTTATGCGCCAAGGACATATATGGCAACGACACCTAGACCTTTTGCACCTACTGTGAACAGATTTAGACCATTGGCCCCCGCGGCGAGGCCTCCACCGCCAAAGCCGGTAGGACAAGAGCGACCACGACGTAGACTCGCAGACTTAACTCCGACTCCTGACCCGTTGGATGTTATGTTCTTTCGTTTAAGGGATCTGGGCTTCCTCAAACCAATCGATGCCAAACCAACCCATCCTACATCCATTGGCTATAACCCCAAGGCGGTATGCCATTATCATTCTGGGACACTTGGACATGACACGAAAGATTGCATCGCCCTGCGATTCAAAATTCAGAACCTCTTAGATGATGGAGTTATTACGTTTGCCTCTCCTCCGGCCCCTGCACCAAATGTGCAAAAGAATCCTCTCCCAGAACATGTAAACTTGATTGAAGCAGAATTTTCAGACGGAGAGATTTCAGAAGAAGAGAATATGGAAGAATCATCACATGAAGAGGGCTCCTCCGAACAAGAAGAAGATCCCTCAGAAGGAATAACTGATGAATCATCAGGAGAAGATGATAGCTCTGGAGATGAACGGGAACCTTCAGAAGGAATTGTTGATAACCCTCCGAGGGGAATGGCAAGATCGACCATGATGCATAATTATCGCTTCCCAACACTGGAAAATCGGAAATCAGGTGACGTTATTGCAGCTCGAGAGGCAAATGATTTCTTGGACAAGGTTCAAACTGCCCAGCAAGAATATGTCCAAAGATTACATAATATGCCGGATCATGCATCTCCGTCTCTCCCCACACAAGGTCAAGCGAGACTCTGTCGACACCCATCTCCTGACAGGGACGTCGTCTACCCATGGGAAGAACATCCCCTTCCACCGCTCAATAGGACTCCTGTATATCCCCAGGACTTTCTTTACATGTCCACCCCGCCTTCAGATTTGTCTTATCCGAGAGATGAAGGCTCAAGCAGCCGAGTTCAAGCAAATACAGAAGGTACTACAGTTATATCGGGAAGCCAATGGTCACTAGCGCTGATGTGGGAATATCAATATCAGCCTATGGAAATGAGGACTCCAACATATGGAATGTCGACACCTTTGTCATACCCAACAGTCAGAGCATTGGATGGGACGCCGACAACTCCGGCAGACAATGAAAATAGTTTGGAGTCACAAGAAGAAACTCACATGTATGAACCCTTGCACAAACAAGGAGGAAAGGGGAGAGGCAAACCCCAACCCACGAAGCACCTCTACACCCCTCCGGGGCAATCAGCTATGCCATTTACTCCGCTACCAATAAAGCCTTATGTGTATTATCCTTCAGGGATGAGCTCGAATTTTGAAGTGCCGCAAGTGCAAATTCCTTCGGTCACCCCTATTGTGATGGGACCAACGGTGACGCGAAATGTCCAGTTAACAGAGGACAATGTGGGGTTAATTACCCGATCGGGAAAGGTTGTAGCGGGACCTGAGTTACCTAAGAATCCGGAGCCCAAAGCCCACTGCCGATGAAATCAGGCAGGTTGTCAAGACGATAAAAGTTAGCGACTATGACATTATAGAGCAGTTGAAAAGACAACCAGCACAAATCTCGTTATTTGATCTGATTAACTCGTTAGACAAACATCGGAATTCACTGGAGAGGTTCTTGGCAGAGGTGCATGTACCGCCAGAAATCGAAGTTAATGCCTTCGACATATTCATGAATGGGATGTTGGCACAAAATGCCATTACTTTTTCCGACCAAGACGTCCCAAAAGGAGCAAAGGAAAGTAATAAAGCTTTGTTCATAACATTAAGCTGCATGGGCAATCAGATCTCCAAAGTGTTGATCGATGGAGGCTCTGGAGTTAACATACTACCTCTGGGAGTCGCTCGCGAATTGGGACTCGACATGAAAAGCATGTCTCCGCCCAGCTTAAACATCAGAGCATTTGACGGAGCAAAGCGCAAACCCCTCGGAGAAATAGCCCTGGAAATCATTATGGGCCCGGCCAAATTTATGACTGCACTGCAGAAGCCCAATCAGGTATCATTTGCCAGTACATGCAAACTGTGTATTTGTCCTTGGCTCAGTTTCATACGGGCACAAAGGCAGACTCTAGTCGTTACAAAATTAGCATTCGTGAAAATTATCCCATGGAACTGAAGAGCAGATAAAGAGAGTTAGATATACGTACGAGTATTAAGATCCCAGCATCGTGAAATGATCCCATGAACATTGCTGCCGAATTCGTCAAAGATTCTTCTTGTGTGACTGTCCTCAACAAGCAGCTCAACTGGGGCCTGTCAATTAATAAACATGATTAAGAAGAGATGGGCTCAAAACTAGGGCGTTGACGAAGAACTCTGTCTGACTCACCTTTCAGTAAATGTTACGCCATTTAGGATCAGCTCCAGCAGCCAGCAGTATTCTAATGACCGCCAAATGTGCTAAAATCAGAATTGGACTTGAAGGGTTATGGATCACCCAAACCCGAATGAGTTAGAGAAGAATTTAAAACTAGCAATTTTCCAGTCCAACTCACCGTGCCCCCTGCAGACTCAACTGCATCCAACATCCTCTTGATGAGATATGGACTTCTAACAGTACTGAGCAGTTGTTGGACGATATCCTTATAACCTTCAATAGGACAGGCGTACCAACAAACATGAGAAAACGTCCTTTGGGCAGGCGTCGTGTAACGGGATGGCCCCATCCCCGTCCTTTATTTCTAATCCAGCTCGTGTTACACACAATCTTATTCAGTCAGATCAAGACATAAAGAATTAAGTCACACCAACCAGTATACCAATTAAACTGATGGTAGGCATTCAACCAACCTGCACACAATGAAGCGGGCCATAAGGACAAGCCAGATGCAGAGCTGTATCACAGTCTTCTACGGCATCGTTAATATCAATGTCCATGTCATTCAAGCCATCTGTCCACAGATATCACACGAAGAGCAATGTGAGCTCATTCCTGAGTAACAAAAATAAAGTTCTGAAATTACCAACATTACATAGAGTTGTCCCAACGTGGTCAGATTCCCAAGAGAAGAAGGGATTGGACCATGAAAACTATTAATTTCAGATTCAATGTAAGCTTGGTCAACTCACTAATGGAAGATGGTATTTCGCCCCCAAACTCACAAAAGCTGAGATCCATGTCTGTTAAATGAGTGAGGTTTCTCAGAGAAATCCATCCCTCGCCAGTTAAGTTCATCCCGGAAAGCTTGAGAGACTTTATTGGACTTCCTCGGTGGAATCCTGTCAACCGCAACCCATAATTGAACTCCAGCCTAGGCAGTGAAGAGACAGAATGTGGAAATTCGCCAGATAAACCACAGTCAGAGAGCAAGAGGACCTCAACGAAGTCATTTTCCCCAATCTTCTTGATACCTTGCCGTCCAATACCAGAACCCAACTAAGATCCAGTTCCTTGACCTTGTTTAGACTTTCAAGCCACACCTCCAAGCTGGACACGTTCATTCCCAGATTTCCAGGAAGATCTAGTGATGACAGAATCAAAAACCTCATCGTCGTGGGCATGACCTCACCACTGAAACCACTAGAAGAGAGATTCAACCTCATCAACCTAGCGAGACGTCCTATAGCGGATGGAACCCGAGACCGATTAAACCAATTGTATGTGAGGTTGAGGTCCTGGAGATGAATGAGGTCGAGAAGACGCTTGCTTTGGAGTCTATCATTCCCATAAGGCAGCTATCACTAAGGTTGAGGCTGATCACGTGCCCTTCTCCCTCGTCGCACGTGAATCCACCCCAGTTGCATCAGTCCCCTGCCATTCCCTCCTCGGCCACCTTCCACGACATCATCTTTTGGGGACTGCTAATGTCGTAGAAGTAGTAGCAATGTCTCTGGATCTCACTAAAGAATGTGCTCTTGAATCCCACCAAGGCAGAACACTCTTCCTCGTGGTACAACGGTTTCCCCAAAGATGCAGAGGAGAGCAGCATGAGGAGGAAGCAAGCGAAGATGAACAAGGATGGGATTGCTGCTCCCGCCGGCATGTTGCAATGCATGCAGAAAGCCCTTCTTAATTGTTTGAGACTCTGAAATCGCCATGCAACTGTTAAGATATTTTGACATGTCATTGCCCAAGTGTGTGCTTAGACTGGTCATGTTTTTATAAAGATTAAGGCTAATCTTTGATACATGATGATGATCACTGATTTGACTAATTTGACTCAGACATAAGAAAAGATCACGTCTTTGTACAAGAGAAATATAATATAAATTCCTGGGAGGTCACTTTTATAAACTTCATTCTGTAAACCTGCAGTGATCTGATGTCATGGTAAGAGACCATGTCTTAAAGCACTCTTTTGAGTTTGCAGTTGCTTCCCAGTACTTAGAGCATATGAGGTGCTCGCCTCTGATTTACAGTCGCATGTTCCAAAGACCGGCAGAAAAAGAAAATACAGGTGGGACGACCTTGACTTTCTCAGGAAGGAGAGTGTAAGCTGCATGGAACAGAAGTGGCACCTGGGAAAGGAACTGAGGAACACAAAATCGTAGAGGAGAGAGGACGGGGATCCTGGAAAAACAATCATATCAAGGTTAAGGTGGATGTCTCCGTCGTAAAGAATGTACCTGCTCGAAGCTCTCCCGGCTCCCCCACCAGTGATGCTCGATCAACCTAGTCAGGAACTCTATTTGCTGGGTCTTCTCAGGCACAGCAGATAATTCTTGTCTGATCTGGATTAGCCTCTGGAAGCCATCTTTAGCCATCTTTGGTAGATATCCTTGACTCTCGCAAACAGATTAGTTCAAGGAGAAGGGTCTTGGTGGAGGAAGCCTTGGAGCCAGAAGAACCCACATTGACATTTGTTCCGCTGGTATATATTTGAAGGTCAGCCAGAGTCAAAGCTTTGGTCTGCATACACCAACTCATACACTGTTAAAGCTTAGAGCAAGCAAAGTTTAGACAAAAAAAAAACAATTAAAACAATGGCTTAAGCAAGAGAAACTTACAGGCATGCTCTCTTTTAGGAATGCTTGCTGGTGGGTAAGGAGTAGGATCCTCAAAGCTGGTGAGGAAGTTGTTGTTGATGGGATGCTCATCAACGGGGGAAATGTTGCCACTGAGCTCCTCGCTGGTCTGGTCGAGGGAATGGTGCAAATGATTCGTTTTCTTGCTGAGGCACCAGGACAGGTTGGTGCTGGTGCAAATAGTTGCTCTGAGACTTCTCCCGCAGCTACCTTTTCTTCTGTAAAGGATTGTTGCTCCAGAGACTTAGGTTTCTTGTCCCTCGGCGACTTAGGTTTAGTATGTTCATTTCTTGTTGAATTATCAATAAGAAAAGGGACAGATTATCAATCTAAAAACACCCACAAGCAATCAGGTTTGGAAGACGAGGGAGAGATTTTGACACCTCTCTCTTTGACTTCGCCATAGCCTGAACCTTATCATCTATGTAGGAAGTCAGGGGAGCCTTGGCAATTAAAATCTCCATGACTTTCCCCCAACAGGAAACGAAGAGGACAAAGGTAGGCTGTTCTAGGATCTTTGATGGTCTTGACCTTGAGCATAGACCTCCAACATCTATTCTCATGCCTAGCCAGGTCCAAGATGTGTTGAATACACCCACAGACATTGAGGAAGGTCCATTGAGAGGTTGTGCATTGCTTGACCAAAACTCTCCCTGAGAAGTCCAGGACATTCGGAGCTGAATGCAGCATCGTCCACAAAATATATAAGACCGAGATCTGTAACCCAGAATTTCTGTTGTTAAACATATAAGTCCCCTCAATGCAGATTGAGTTATCTGTCGCGCCTTGAAAAAGACCAAATAATCATTCCCATGCAATTAAGTAACGTGTGCAGGCAAACAATAAATCCTTGACCGTTGATATCCCCGAAGTACATCGGTTGAGATCGCAATAGGGGATTTAGGAGTAACACAATTTCTTCTGATAAAGGTGTCGCTGGCGTTCTTCTCCTACTGCTATTCATGACGTCCCCGATGACGTTCTTATTTATTCCTGACTAGGCGGCCAAGGTGGCCCAGAAGAATCAAAGTTGGAGGAGCCGTCAATGAGGTGCTACGCGAAGTTCTGCTCCCACCTTTGAGGGATGGAGTCCAAAACTCCTCAGTTGTTGATGTCGTTGTCGCCTAACAGACTCCAGGCAAAGCGACAAGGATCCCTCGGGCGACTGGAGCCCCCTTAGGGCAGTTGATGGAGTTTCTCCCAGACGAAGCAAGAGAAGTTCCTCAAGGCGTGGAGACAGAAGCCCCGCAAGGCCCACAAGCACAGGCAATCTCGGTAAGGACCCTTGGAGTTATGCCCCCTTTTTGTCTCCAGTCATTGTCTGAATCGAGCATGTTCATGGTAGCCTTTGCACTCTTTGCATGCCCTAAAATCCGTGACGGATGAGCTGGGGCGAGCGGGCGCCGATTTGCATGAGGTGAAGCTTATGCTCTCGCTCCTTCGAATATCCCTCTAGCATTCATGGGGTGAGCACCCGAAGGATCTCGCGGTCAAGGCGAAGCTGGAGGAGCAACAGTCTGCGTTGCCCCAGTCGCTTCCATCCTCCGCTCGGGTGCACGATCTGTCTCTTGAGGATACTGACCTTCTCAAAGAGAAAGAGGAATTATTGGCTGCTCTCCAGCATTTCCAGGAGAATTTGTTCGCTCCGGAAGTGACCGTGGACGAGCCGGATACGAACACGTCGGAAATTTCTGGTACTACGGGCGAACTGGTGCCCGGAGGTTCGTTGTATTTATGTGTGTGGTCAGCATATGAAATGAATGAAGAGAGAGGGAGAAGACCGCAGATGCCATCGACGATGCCTTCGAAGGGAAGCAGGAACGCAGGAGCACAGAGGAAGCTTGAACGCTGGAATGCTTGAAACGATAAATTGACAATATGTTCGTCTGTAGAGAAGTGTCTTTATGCAATGCCTAAGAACAAATATTTATACTAAGCTAGACCTACGGATATATGGTAATATAATATTGCATATATATTACTCTTCTTTTGCTGCCGGTCTCCATAGAATCTTTCATTTCCATATGAGCAATCTTGCCAATAATCTCCTTTCGAATCCTGGGACCGTTTGGAATCTTCCGTAACAGCTAAGCTGATCGACCGCATTGCCCATTGGCCTTCGCCGTACAGTTTCCTTGCTCGCCCAGCTTGCTGTCGCTTGTCGCTTTACTGACCATGTCGCCCGTCGCTTGATAACCCCGTCGGTTGGAGATTGCTTTGCCTAGCAAGCCTTCGTCTGGTGTGTTTCCGTGGTCACCTCCTTACTGGATCTCCATCCCTTAGGCTTGTGTTCTAGACCGTTGATCCACATAAGAGGCCGAGATCTGTGGCCCAAAATTTTTATTGTTAAACAGATTGGTTACCACCACCACAAAAGGTGTACTTCGACAATCACTCTGAGTAAAATTCGAATGCCTTTCAATGCCCCCATGAGGAACTATCTTGCTCTAGGTGGTTCTTCACAATTAAAAACAAACATTGTGTAAAGACCTAGAAAATTTAAGGTGTGATACTAGTAATTATAACAGTATTTAGTTGCTAATGATTAGAAATGAATGTCTAAAGGATTTAGTTGCTAATGATTAGAAATGAATGTCTAACGGCAAGACTTAGACCGAGAATGACGTAGACATGAGAGAGTAGTCTACTTATGGATTTCTAACATCCTTAATGAAACCTCATCGATGCTTTAGTTCGATTCCGTGTGACTATATCACGTGAGAAAGAGGACACCCTGACTCAAACGTAATCGGATTCAAGTACGATATCGGTTCAACAAACCTTAAATTTTTAAAGTTCTATTTTTTTATAAGTAAAATTTTGTTTTATAATAATTATTTTTTTATTGTGTCTACACTTTTTCTATATGCGTGGGCAAGTTTAGTCAATTTCAAAAATTTCCAATGCAAATATCAAATGTTGGAAATTCAATGTAGTGGTTTCATAAAATTTATGGTGCAAATTTCTCCGAAAGTTCCATAATTAAAAAACTTATACAATCAAAGATGGCAAAAGAAATTGAGAAAGATGGAATATTACGAACAATAGAGTATTTAGCAAAAATGATTCCGTATGTTAAGTAATCTGATATAATTTTTACTTTTTTAAAAAATTCTCAAATTTCACAAAATTTCGTAATTATGTATTTTGTTATAAAGTAACATGTCCTCTCAATTTTGATTGAAGTAGATTTTTTGTGTTTGGTTTTTTTGTTGTGGTAAGATTGTGCTCGGTTTTTAACTTGAAAACAAAAAAAAGAAAATAATTATGATGAAAAAAATTGAATAAAAGGTATATTTTAAATTCTTACGTGATTTGAGATATTACTTTATAAAGAATTAGTTCCATTTCCTCACGGTCTCAGCAGTGAACCAGAGGAAAGCATTTTTCAAATCTATCTCAGGCTGTACTTCTCCGATACTTGTGCCATTTCCTCGCCAGCCAATCCAGAACATCATTGCCATACGCCTTCTCCAACGCCACCCCCACGATCAAACCCCCAGCAAGTCCTATCGCTGCTGTGATCCACGCCATTCCCAATGAGAGCCTCAACTTCTGCTCTTGACTGCGCGCCGGACTCGATGAGGGCTGCAGTGGTTTTCCACACTTCTTTGTCAGAGGTGAACCGCACATTTCGGGGTTGCCGATGTACGAATTATTCTCAAACGTGCTGAATTGATTCCCCTCGGGAATTGGACCGGCAAGATTGTTGTAGGACACATTAAAAATCTCAAGGAAAGTTACCTGCATTAACTTTGCAGGAATCTTGCCGGGGAGTTTGTTCCTTGACAGATCCAAAGCTTCGCGTCTACTCAATTTCGCCAAGGATAGAGGGATCGGCCCGCTAAAGTGGTTGTTCGAAAGGTTCAATGTATGAAGTTTGAGTAGATTGTCTCCAATTGATTCAGGGATGGTGCCGACGAAAATCCCCTCAAATGAGTTCCCACTTAGATCCACCACGCTTAGCTGACATCCTTTTCAATTGAACTCGGGAATTTTTCCGGCGAAATTGTTGCCCTCAAACTCAGTGCCACCAGACGGGAGCTGAAGTAGCCGAAGCATTGGGGAAGCACCCCTGTAAAGTTGTTATCCGCCAAATCTAGCACATGTGCAATTCGCATATTGATGAGGGGACCTCTCCGGATATCCTGTTGTTGGAAATGCGGTAAAAGCTGATGGTGCTGGGAGACATGGGGAGTGTTGTTCCCTGGATATTGTTGAAACTGAGATCCAAACAACGAAGAGATTTCTCCAACAGCCACTGAGGTATACGCTCTGAAATGTTGGTTTTGGACAAACTCAACTGTAGCAACATGTTCTGTAGTTGCAGAAATCCCGGGACTTCCGTCAAGTCCAAAGAATCCTCGTAAACAAAAAGTCCTATTTATAGAAGACCATATATGGGCTAACCCTAACTCTCCATTAGGCTCAAAATAGTAAAAATTAAAGCTAATTTAAAACAAGTCTAAAGAAAAACGAAATTAAGTAATCTGTGCCCTAAGTCGGCTAGCCCGACTCCAAGTCTTCTCGAGCTCCCCTTCTCGAGCTCCCGATCTCGAGCCGAAGAATCAACTCGTCCACTCCAATAGCGTGAAGGTACTTCTCTTCTCGAGCGCTCCTCTCGAGTTGATCCCGACTTGGTCGCATCATCCTCCCTTTGCTGAAGAAGATTTGTCTTCAAATCGAGGGGCTCATCGTCTTCGTACGTTGCATGATCCTGGACATTAAATGTCGCCGACACTCTATACATGCGTTATTCCCTTGAGCTCTAGCAGCATGTCCAAGCGAGCCACGCCGGTCACATAGTTTGTACTAAGGTCGGTCAAGAGAGTGTAGTTTCTGAAGCTGATAGATGGAATGAGGAAGTGGACCGGAGAGTTTATTGGAAGAAAGGCCCAGATAAGTCAAACTGGTGAGGTTACTAACCGGAGGGATTTTACCCGCGAGTTGATTGGAGTATAGATCCAATACATCAACCCGGATGTATCCAATACATCAACACTCCTCCTCCTGGTACAGCGGTTTTCCGAAAGTTGCAGAACACAACCATAGTGGCTGTGAGAGCAGCATGAGGAGGAAGCAAGCGGAGATGAGCAAGGATGGGATTGCTGCTCCCGTTGGCATTTTGCTAAGTCAAAAGTGAGAGGCTGAGACAAAAAATGGAATGGTGGTATAAGTAAAAACTGCTTTTTTTCTGCAAAGTCAAGTCAAGTCAATCTCGCTATCGAGTGGTTTAAGTTCATTAATTTCCTTGGAGTTCTTAATTGTGGAACTCGCGTGTTTCACTCAATTATTATTCCCTGAAATCATCAAGTATTTCTCCATCTAAATATAAGTAGTTGCGCTCATTGGATCCGGGTAAAACCTGAAACTCGTCGGAACTTGCATTTAAGTTTGGTATCAGTACATGTTATCAAATAAATTGGATAGGTTCTAGATTCTAAATTTTTCAGAAGAAGTGGTATCAAGTACGGATTCTCATCTCGAAACCAACTTGGAGAACCTGAGACCTAACATGATATTTTTAATATAAATAGTTAATTTATATATTTTAAATTTTAATTTATATAATTTAAGTTAGGAACCCAAGCTTTGTAAACCCAAGTTCGGGCCGCCACCGAAATAAGGGGACCGAAAAAAGGTCTTATTAAATTTGGGGTTTGTATTCTCGAGTTCCACCCAAGTTTCCAGCTGCCTTAAGAAAATTGGGCTTCTTAAACCGGTCTTCCGGCATCGAAACCAACAATTTAATTATGGGTGATTTTTTAATTCACATGGTTCTATATTGTAAAATTAAGTAATCAGGTTATATAGGATGGGTTCCAGGTTCCACGTCCATAATCTACTCACCCGAAACCTGATGATCCTAAATATATGTATAGTATGCCGTATAAATTCCTGTATGCTAGGGCTCTGTTTTCGGTGAAAACCATAACACGTTGCGATAAAATCATGGCGATCCCATTGGGTTCAAGAAGAAAAAGAGAAAGAAGAAAAGGGAGGTAGAAAGATTTCCATTGATGAAACTAAGACAAAAGTGTTTGAATATGTCTGTGTCATTTTGACTCTTTCCTAAAACAACAAAGTTATATATAAAGAATCTTCGGTTGTGGTTGGTGGTTGATTGGCACTTGGCAGTTATCTTCAGATCTTTCACGCATGTGTAAATCATTCAATCATATCTTTAATTTCCACACGTTCTAAATCTTCACCTGTAAAATCTTATCTACAAAGTTATTAACAAAATCCGATTCTCTGACTAATTTGTCCGGATCAACTTGTTAGATTTCCTCCATTGACTGGGGAATCCTCCATCGACGGGGAGAATCTCCATCGAGACTGGATTCATTTTTTTCTTAAAGGAGAGAATCTTCCTCGACGACGAGAATTTTCCAAGTTAGATTTTTTTCCACTTCCATGAATAAGATTTTCTTTGAGGAGAATCCTCATCGACTGATTAGTTCACTCCATCGATAGAGTTAGATTTTTTTACTCAATCATCGACTAAATCAGGTTTTGCAAGTCGATGATGAGATTTTTACAATACTTAACTATTATATTCGTCGATTGAGCTCCACTCAAATCACAATCAACGGCCCAAAATAATCTCGTGGAAATATTTGCCCCCCTCACAACAATTAATGAGGAGATTCTCTGAATTAATCAACATCTTTCATCAGTCGAATATCACAATAGATAGAAAATTTTTTCCAATCGTTTATTTAATATTTTGTCAAAAGGATTAAAGACACTACCTTCAGATTAATGCTTTGATAAAAGTTATTGTAGTGTACCTCTAACATCTCCGAAAATTTTTTTTAACTTTGTAAAAAATTTAAGGACGTATGAGATGATTCCAGACTTAATTCAATAAGAAATAATTTAAGGACATACGAGATGATTATCTCACGTGCTCGCATATTGAACAATCTCCAATAAGGAAATCGTCATTCGTAGAAGTGCCATTCTGTAAACCATAGTAAGTATTCCAGCAAGGAGAGTTATAGCATTTGTGACACAGAACCTTATCTCTACAACAGAGATAGTGGACTCGATAATAAATCTTGCCCTCATAGCACCATTTTTTTTTGCTAGATCGTTTCCTCCGTTGAAGTACTCCACGTAACTCTTTTACGTGTTGCTCAAATAACAAAATCCAGCTTTTACACCCGAAGACCTGTTCCTTTGTACACTTAAATAACACATTAATAATATAACTTTGTCATCATCAAAACCAGATTACTTCAGCAATCTCCCCATTTTTATGATGTGAAAACCATGCACATCTGGAGAATAATAATTAAAGAGTTAAACGATCTTACGGATTTCTTTGTTGCGAGATGGTTGACACATAAGTTACTTTCTATAGTAACTCCCCCTGAATCTAAGTGGATTAATTTCAATCAAAATTATTACTAGCTCAGATGAGTGATTAGTTAATGTTCATTAACTTAATCGATTAGAGCATTTGTATGATTTAATCAAATCAACGCTCACGATTGCAAGAACATGTATTGTGGATAAAAGTATTGTTCTGTCATTGCTCCCCTTGAATAGGTGAGTGAGTTCTAAGATGAACTCTGTCAAAGTGATCTCAATTAGAAGCAGCGTTCTGTCGAGAATTTCTCAAGCAGAAAATAATTCTGCTGAGACATGCAGCAAACTTAGGAAATCTCCTCAGTGTCTTCATGACCTGCACCCACAAACACAAGAAAACACAAAATCTAAAAATTCTCCACACAGCAAGCTACTACTCCTCCCTTTTTGCATCATCAAATAAAAGCTTGTTGAAAATCAAAGGTAAATCATCGTCCCGTTGACATCAATGTACAAATTATCCTCCGATTTTGTTACAAATAAACAAAAATTGCACTTTTTTGGTAATGTACTAATAAAACATTGTTCAAAGGTTGTACATTGAACAATATTTTACGCTGTAAAATGTAGAAATTTTAACGATGTTTTTTTTCTTACATTTCACTGTTTCGTACATTACTAAGAAATCACCGTTGTATTTCGTACATTGTAAAAAAAAAATAAACAGGGTTTTACGTTGTACTATGCACGTTGTCTTCAAGTAACCAAACACAAAGCTTTCCATTTTGTTGACAGGCAAGGTGTAGACCTGTTGTTCCATCACTTCACATGGCATACCTGTCCATCATAGTTGATCGTGTTTTTTTGTCGATGTACCGATAGATTGGTAGAGAAGCTTCGAGATGCGGCGCCAGATGGCATTGATGTTAATATGGAGGCAAAGTTCTGTCAGGTGACTCTTGATGTCATCGGTATCTTTGTTTTCAACTATAACTTTGATTTGCTTACTACTGCTGATAGCCCAGTTATTGATGTGGTTTACACTGCATAAAAAGAAGCAGAAGCTAAGTCCAACGATATTCTACCATATTGGAAGGCAAGTAGGCCTAATGCTGAAACATTATATCTTTCAACTGTCTGTCGGGGTACACAAACTGCTGATAAATAATAACATTAATAAATTCTCGCCCATTCTCTTGGTGTATTGTGACATAATAATCTGCAACGAAAAGGTGAAAAGGCCTTTATAGTTGTTCATTAAACTGTAGAAGAATTCATAACAAAGTGCAAAACAATAGAGGAGTCAGAAGGAAAAAGATTGATCAGGAAGAACATGTAAATGATACTGACTTGAGCATCCTCAGCTTTCTACTTGCTAGCAGAGAAGAGATATTTGTAGTGATTGATATCACTTTTGGAGTGGTAGTATATTCTATTTTACGATATTCTACTTGTAAGAGAATGATCCTTTGAAGCACCTCTTCAATTGCCCTATACTTTTCAGACAAGTTTCCAAATTGTAATTGCAACTCACAGAGTTTAATATATGGTTCCATCCTACCAAATCAATCAAAGGGAGACTAATCATAGATCAAATCGCTGAGTACGTGAGGAAGGATAATTCATCATTGTAAGTCAAGCTATCTAATGGAAACATCTTACTCGCATAACCTAAAGTGCGATGAAATGTACTTTGATGGCGTCGCTAACTCCTCATTATTAGGCATCAAAAAGCTGTAGTCATGTCCTCAGGGAATACTACCAAACAACAGCCAAGTCACATTCCGTTGCACAAACAACAATGCCGAATATGAAGCATAAATCCTTGGCCTTCTCCATGCCCTAGACCCCGAGTATAGTTTCTTGAGGTTTATGGGGATTAAGCACCCATCGTATCTCAGACCACTCGGGTAAAGGCGTACTCAAGATTCAAAGCCCATCCCATGTCAAAAATTATGTGCAGAGGTTAGTTCTGCGTTTTGCTGACAACTTCATCTACCTTCTTTTGTGACATGATTTGGCACAAAGTTCATAAATTTCAAAAGTTCCATAATTGACGAACATTGTTAATAAAAGTGTCTTTTTCATAAACTTCTAAATGATTCTTTCTTTCTTTAAATTTATAGTCAAATTAGCAAATATATCGTGTACTATACTCCATTTTTTCTATCTATTCCGTCGTTTGAAACGTATCGTACAGTAATCCCAACTTAAGACGTTACTTCGACATTATCCTCCGTTAGGTCCCATCTTGACGGAGTCCGACGTGTCGCACACGTGGCTTTGACGCCGTTAAAATATAACAACCAAATTATCAAATATATCCTGTACTATATCCCATTTTTCCGATATATCCTGTCGTTTGAAACGTATCGTACAGTAACCCCAACTTAAGACGTTACTTCGACGTTATCCTCCGTTACGTCCCATCTTGACGGAGTCCGACGTGTCGCACACGTGGCTATGACGCCGTTAAAATATAACTGCCAAATTAGCAAATATATCCTGTATTATACCCATTTTTCCGATCTATCCCGTCGTTTAAAACGTATCGTACAGTAACCCCAACTTAAGACGTTACTTCGACGTTATCCTCCGTTAGGTCCCATCTTGACGGAGTTCCGACTGTTGCATACGTGACTCTGACGCCTTTAAAATATAACCGTGTTCACTGAAAAACCTAATTTCTCTACAATCCGATCCAAAAACCTAATTTCTCCACCTTTCCCTTTCTCACCCTATCTCACACCCACGCTCCGTGTTGCTAAGGCCTACAAGACATTCATGGAATTGGTTGACGCCAGTGGTTACCCTGTGGTAATAATGCCTTCTGCCAAAGGACTCGTCTGTGAACAACACCCTCAATTCATTGGGAACTATTAGGAGAAGTGATCACTTCTTTCTCCTCAAGAAGGAAAAGGTGATTATTGTCCATCGAGACAGGGTGGTCGTGGCTAACGGCCCTACTTTCAGAGTCCGTCATAGCCACGTATGCGACACGTCGGACTCCGTCAAGATGGGACCTAACGGAGGACAACGTCGGAGTAACGTCTTAAGTTGGGGTTACTGTACGATACGTTTCAAACGACGGGATAGATCGGAAAAATGGGATATAGTACAAGATATAATTGTTAATTAGGCCTAAATTTATTAGTGAAGTTCCTACTTTTTACGGTAAACCTCATAATTTTGCTGGAAATGTTCGGCCCATGAATTTATTTTACAATGGAAGCAGGCAAAATAAATTGAGAAAGGCTGTATATTGCGAACAAAAGAATATTTACGGAAATATGAAAAGGATTTCTATCTCAAATGTTCGTTAATGTTACGTACTTCGAGTTAATTTTTACTTTTTAAAAAATTCGCAAATTTCACAAAATTTCATAATTATGTAGTTTGTTAAAAATTAACTTGTCTTGTCAATTTTCAATGACGTAGATTTGTGTTTGGTTTTTTTGGTATAGTAAGATTGTGCTTGGTTTGAAAGTATAGTTTTAAATTCTTACTTGATTTGAGATATTACTTTATAAAGCATTTGCTCCATTTCCTCACGGTCTGGGCAGTGAACCAGCATCATTCAAATCTATCAGGCTGTAGTTCTTCAATACTTTTGCCATTTCCTCGCCAGCCAATCCAGAACATCATTACCAAACACCTGCTCCAACGCCGCCCCCACGATCAAACCCCCTGCAAGTCCTATCCCTGCTGTGATCCACGCCACTCCCAGTGTCAAGCTCAACTTCTGCTCTTGATTGTGCGCCAGACTTGGTGAGGGCTGCAGTGGATTCCCACACTTCTTTGTCAGAGGTGAACCACACAGCTCCGGGTTGCCGATGTAAGAAGTATTCTCGAACGTGCTGAATTGATTCCCCTCGGGAATTGGACCGGAAAGATTGTTGTAGGACACGTTAAAAATCTCCAGGGAAGTTACCTG
This sequence comes from Melastoma dodecandrum, assembly GCA_029817715.1. Classification (NCBI taxonomy): domain Eukaryota; kingdom Viridiplantae; phylum Streptophyta; class Magnoliopsida; order Myrtales; family Melastomataceae; genus Melastoma; species Melastoma dodecandrum. Next base: position 322,902 of record JARUPY010000158.1, on the reverse strand, counting down.
CATTAACATTGTCGGAATCTCGCCGTACAGTTTGTTCCTTGACAGATCTAGAGCTTCTAGTCTCCTCAACTTCGCCAAGGATAGAGGGATCGGCCCGCCAAAGTGGTTGTTTGAAAGGTTCAGAGTATGAAGTTTGAGAAAATTGTCTCCAATGGATTCGGGGATGGTGCCGGTGAAATTGTTGCTCGAAAGATCCAACAGAGCGAAGTATCCGGAGGTCCTTCCAAACTCCCTTTCTATGCCTTTGTCGATTATGACCATCTTGAGCATTTCAACAAGACCACTTGGGGGACCTTCATCATCTGGAGTGGGATATTTCATTGCCGGCCAATTTCTGAAGTACTCGGCCGTTAATCTGCCCCGCAAATTATTTTTGGATAAAGTGATGACTTTCAGATTAGGAAAGCAAGAGTCATTACCACAAGCTTTCAACACCCCGTGAAACATATTGGAATGCAACATGAGCACCCTTAACCCAGGAAGCGATCCTAACCAAGATGGAAAGGTATCTATGATCTTATTCTTCCCAAGATTCACGTACTCAAGCAGATCACAATTTGCGATTGACCTTGGTAAAGTCCCCTCGAATGAGTTCGCGCTTAGATCCACCATGCTTAGCCGATCCTTTGCGATTGAACTCGGGAATCTTTCCGGCGAAATTGTTGCCTCCCAAACTGAGGGCATCCAGATGGGAGCTGAAGTTGCCGAAGCATGGGGGAAGCTCTCCTGTAAAGTTGTTATCCGCCAAATCTAGCACTTGCATATTCTGCAATTCGTATATGGACGAGGGGATCTATCCAGATAGCATGTTGTTGGAAATGAGGTAATAGATGATGGTGTTGGGTGGCATTGAGAGTGTTCCCTGGATATTGTTGAAACTGAGATCTAATTACTGGATAGTTTTCTCCAATAGCCATTGAGGTATACGCCCTGAAATGTTGTTTTTGGACAAAGTCAACATAACCAACTCGTTCTGTTGTTGCAGAAATCCGGGGACTTCCTTTAAGTCCAAGCAATCCAAATAAAGGGAAGTAAGCTGTGTAACGCTTGCATTAGGCTCTGGAAATATTATCGAAGAGAATGCATTGGATGAAAGTTCAACATCCGTTATTCCCTTGAGCTCTAGTAGTAGGTCCAAGCGAGCCATGCCAGTCAGATAGTTTGAACCAAGGCCCAAAAAATTCATACTGGTGAGGTTCCCAATAGAAGAAGGGATTTCACCCGCTAGTTGATTGAAGGATAGATGCAATTCATCAAGCCGGATGAGGTTTCCCAGCGATGAAGGAATTTCTCCATTCAATCTGTTGCTTCTCAAATCCAGTGCCCTAAGATTGGTCAGTTTCCTAAGAAAAGAAGGGATATCACCCGCGATTTGATTGGAGGATAGATACAATGCATCAAGCCGGATGAGGTTTCCCAGCGATGAAGGAATTTCTCCACTCAATCTGTTGCTACTCAAATCCAGTGTCCTAAGATTAGTCAGATTCCCAATAGAAGAAGGGATATCACCCGCGATTTGATTGGAGGATAGATACAATGTCTCAAGCCAGATGAGGTTTCCCAGCGATGCAGGAATTTCTCCACTCAATCTGTTGCTTCTCAAATCCAGTGCCCTAAGATTGGTCAGTTTCCCAATAGAAGAAGGGATTTCACCCGCGAGTTGATTGTAACTGACATATAGGAACTCCAGCCTAGGCAGTGTAGAGAAAGAATCTGGAAATTCGCCGGATAGACCACAGCCTGAGAGCAAGAGTGACCTCAACGAAGTCATTTTCCCCAAGCTTCTTGGTACCTTGCCGTCCAATACCATGACCCAACTAAGATCCAATTCCTCGATCTTGTTTAGACATTGAAGCCACACCTCCAAGCTGGACACGTTCATTCGCAGATTTCCAGAAAGATCTAGCGAAGACAGATTCAGAAAACTCATCGTCGCAGGCACGACCTCGCCACCGAAACCGCTAGAAGAGAGATTCAACCTTTTCAACCTAGGGAGACGTCCTATGGCGGATGGAACCCGAGACCGATTAAACCAATTGTACGCGAGGTTGAGGTCCTGGAGATGAAGGAGGTCGAAGATGCTTGCTTCGGAGTCCATTATTCCCATAAGGCAGCTACCACTAAGGTCGAGGCTGATCACGTGCCCATCTCCCTCGTCGCACGTGACGCCTCCCCAGTTGCAGCAGTCCCCTGCCATTCCCTCCTTGGCCACCTTCCACGACATCATCTTCTGGGGGCTGCCGATGATGCGGTTGCCGTAGTCGCAATGGCTCTCACTAAAGAATGATCTCTTGAATCCCAACAGGGCAGAACACTCTTCCTTGTGGTACAACGGTTTCCCCAAAGATGCAGAACAAAACCACAGCGGCTGTGAGAGCAGCATGAGGAGGAAGCAAGCGGAGATGGGCAAGGATGGGATTGCTGCTCCCGTCGGCATGTTTCAAAGCAAAAGTGGGAATGTTTTAGACAAAACTAATGGAATGGTGGTATTATTAGCTTTCGCTTGCTTTAAAGTCAAGTCGAGTCAATCTCCTAATCGTGTGGTTTAAGTTGATTCATTCCCCCTTGGAGTGTTTTCTACGTTAAAAGGTTGGAAGCGGCTAACCTTACGTGCACGTAACGTTACGTAGTTTATTAAATTTCATCAATCGGTTAGTAAAATTTACTAACCTTTTTAGTAAATTTTACTAAACAGTGACTATTTTTTTAGTAAAATTGTTAGTAATCGGATACTAACGGGGTTAGTAAATTTCATTAGTAATTTACTAACTCCGTTAGTACCCGATTACTAACGTTACTAACCCCGTTAGTATCCGATTACTAACGTTACTAACCCCGTTAGTATCCGATTACTAACATTTTTACTAAAAAATCTGTCTTGATTCGTAAAATCGGTACTAATCGGATACGAACAGGGTTACGTTAGTAAACGGATACTAACGGGGTTAGTAAATTACTAATGAGATTTACTAACGGGGTTAGTAACCGATTACTAACGTTACTAACCCCGCTAGTATCCGATTACTAACGTTACTAACCCCGTTCGTATCCGATTACTAACGTTTTTACTAAAATTGTTAGTAATCGGATACTAACGGGGTTCGTAACGTTAGTAATCGGATACTAACGGGGTTCGTAACGTTAGTAATCGGATACTAACGGGGTTCGTAACGTTAGTAATCGGATACTAACGGGGTTAGAAAATTACTAATGAGATTTACTAACAAGGTTAGTATCCGATTACTAACAATTTTACTAAAAAAATGGTCACTCTTTAGTAAAATTTACTAAAAAAGTTAGTAAATTTTACTAACGGGGTTAGTAATCGGATACTAACGGGGTTAGTAAATCTCATTAGTAATTTACTAACCCCGTTAGTATCCGATTACTAACGTTACGAACCCCATTAGTATCCGATTACTAACGTTACGAACCCCGTTAGTATCCGATTACTAACAATTTTAGTAAAAACGTTAGTAATCGGATACGAACGGGGTTAGTAACGTTAGTAATCGGGTTAGTATCCGATTACTAACGTTACTAACCCCGTTAGTATCCGATTACTAACGTTACTAACCCCGTTAGTATCCGATTACTAACGTTACTAACCCTGTTCGTATCCGATTAGTACCGATTTTACGAATCAAGACATATTTTTTAGTAAAAATGTTAGTAATCGGATACTAACGGGGTTAGTAACGTTAGTAATCGGGTACTAACGGGGTTAGTAAATTACTAATGAAATTTACTAACCCCGTTAGTATCCGATTACTAACAATTTTACTAAGAAAATGGTCACTGTTTAGTAAAATTTACTAACTTTTTTAGTAAATTTTACTAACCGATTGATGAAATTTAGTAAACTACGTAACGTTACGTGCACGTAACGTTAGCCGCTTCCTAAAAGGTTGGGATCCGATCATTGCACGAACGAAGAAAGCCATTCTTAATAGTTTGACTCTATTATTATCAGCGTTCCACTTGCTGGTGGTCTAAGCAAAGTCAAGTCAAGTCAATCTCCCAGTCGTGTGGTTCAACTTCATTCATTTTCCATGGAGTGATTTCTACGGTCAAAGTTGTTCAAAGCAAATCACTTTATAATTTATGTTCGGTTCGAAATACTGTTTGTTTAGTGATTTACTAAATTTATTACTAAAATATTTAGTAAATAATTACTAAAAGAATTAACAAAATCACTATGGGCGTAGTAATTTCTCAGTAAGGCCACTTCGGACATTTTGTACATTAAGAAGTTTTTACTAAAACACCGGGTCGATTTGTAAATTATAATGTTTTACTAATAACATGTAGTACATTTTGTACTATTTTTTTCACTAATCCCAGAGGCTTTTACTAATAATTATGCTAAGAAATTATTCAGCTAAACGGCCTGTTACTAAATTAAATTGGCGGCATGGATTAAAAATTGACAAAATTTTAGTACATTTTTACTAAAAATCGAAAAATTTAATCGCAAACTACGTATAAATACTTTTAGCCCCTTCCACTCACAGACATGCGGTTAATGGACGGAGCAACGGAGGAAGGACGGGGTGGGGCGGCGGAGGCGGAGATGGTGGGAATCGTGGCTCACAAAAGGAAAAAGGGGCGAAGAAGGTGATGCCCGTGCGTGTCCCCCAATCCTAAAATTTTGATAATATGAACCCTACAATTGTATGCAATTATTAGACGATCTTATATACCAAATACCCTCACGATCCTATCATATGTTCCTGGTTATCAAAATTAACTAATATATTTTCGAGATTTATTTCATAAATAAAAACTAGAAAAAATATCTTTTGAAGTTTGTTTTTTCTCGAGCTTTGTGCTACGATGTTACCTTTTCAGTCGTGGTATATACATTACATTTTAATTTAATATATATGATATATTCTTGATGAACGGGACATTTATGTAAATTTCCTTTTTCGTAAAGTATAATTAGAGAAGTAAGGAAAATTTATAAAATAAAATATCTAACCTCCGTACGGACTTACATTCTTATTGGCATTTCACATTTATGTAAGAAAATTCCATCCCTCAGTAATCGAATTTGGGACACGACTAAATTGGAAAAAACAAGGATACATATCCGATTTTAAGATACATAGATAAAAGTGTGAATAACAAAAAAGAAAAAGTATGATGATATGAGTATTTCTCTTTCTGTCTTGCCAAGAGCGGATAGTTCGTGTCTATATGGTTTACTAGTAGGAGCCTAGCACCTATTAATTTATAATGTGACGGCCCCTTACATCTCAGCCTTATGTCAATACACGAGCATTCACCATAAGACGTCCAAACCACATTAATAATATTACATGATATGTACAAAAGCACAACTAAAATGATTGCATGAACCTTAATGGGTTATCACACATTGTCTCTTATACAGTGACACAAACCGTTTAAATAAATAAAAAATAGTAATTGATTATAGCCTCACATGATTTACACAATACTAGTACGATAAACCTAACTCGCAATCCAGTATATCGCTCTAGACCAAAATACATTGAACTCAAGCATCACTTTATGCGGGATAATGTACAACAATGTTCTATATAAGCAGAATACGTCAACACAGAATACCAATTGGATGATCTTTTTACGAAGCCTTTGGGTAAAGAAAAGTTTTTTTTTTAAGAAGTGAACTAGGATTCTGCCATCTCATGTAACGTCTTACGTAAGACAAATAATTAATAAAGTCTGGTAAGCACTTTATGAAGCAAAAACATGCAACTGAAGGTACTTCTTTCTACGCTATAAAAGATGCAACAAATTTTATTCCAAAAATTGAATTAAAATTTAAATAAGGCTCCAAGATATGTTTGGAAGCTTATATCAGGAAATATATTTTTAAAATATATTTTTTCAAACGTAAGCTTTTTGAGATAGAAGCTACAAGCATCTATGACTTCATCTTTTACACTAAGGAAATTTTTAGAAGTTTCTAACCATACGGTTTTGATGTAATGAATGTTACTTGGACATGATTTACTCAGCACCATGAATAAATTTTCTAACTTTTGTATTTTGGTTTATCTTTAGCGTTTCAGTTTACCTTCAACAGAGTCATTTTTTTATGCTTCTACCTTGTACTCATGTTTATGTAACTGAAAGGGGAAGAGATTTTGGAAATGTTTGGAGAAATATGAGATTGGATATTCGGGAAGATTAAAGATATAGCTCAGCTAATTCTCAAAAACTATCAAGCATTCTTACAAAATTAGTGGGATAGAAAGTCAATCCACATTATGGTATTTTAAGCTTCTCTAGGTAATAAAAAATTTGAGTACAATTCAGTTTTGTTGGGAGTGCAGATGCACATGCAACTGTTGGGCTAAATATACAGGAGTCTTGTTCCTATAATCTATTCAAGTTATATGCTTATAAGTAAGCTTTTGCATTTTGTGGAAGTAAAACTTATTAAATACAGATATACCTTCCCCTTTATTACCTTTCTTCCACTTGTTTTTTATATGACAAAAAGGGGGATAAATCTCATTAAGGGGGAGTAATTCGCTATGTATTTGGTTATAGAAAAAACATGGATTTTCTATAACAACTGTGGATGTAGAGGGTTCAACCTTCAGTCGTACGTGAATCGTAATTTATAGTCATATAAATTTCTATTTACTACTATGCATGTAGAGGGTTCAACGTTCTACAGGGTCGCAAATCGTGATATTATAGTCACTTGCCGGGAAAGCAAAAGTGAAAACTCATAATTTTTGTTAGGCTAAAATACAGAAGCTTCACGCTTACATCACAAAAGCTTTATGCTTTGTGAACAAATTGTTTTTATAACAAAAACTTATATGCTCTCTTAGACAGAAACCATATGATTTTGTAAAATGCAAGACTCATACAAACACCTATCAATGAGGAGTCAGGGGAGTTCCTTGTAAAAATATTTCCTTCAACGATAAATGTTTTGTCTCGTCAAAAATGGGAAGATTGTTGATATGGTTTTAGTGATGAGCCGTAAGAAGTTTGTCCTTCTACGAGATAGAAGTCGATCGTCTACACTACCAAAGCTACATCTAATGAAACCTTCTATAAGAAAATATTTTTATGTAATCAATAAAAACTTACAAAGTTAAAAGGAATATTCTTTGGAATTATCCTTATTGATTAAGATATTTAATCTAATCGAAAATATATGATTTGTTACCAAAGAAACAGTTGAAAGGATTTTGATGATGAGTCAAACAGCAGGTTTGACCTGCTATGACTTTACAGAAGCTATAACCTCCTGTAACGAAGATATGCTTCGTAATAAAGGAAACATATCGCGTAAATATTTTCTTCACCCTTCAATGATCTTATCAGATTAAGAGACGTGACTAGAGAATATTTCTATAATAAGATATTTCAATAATTAATTAATTATTGATTATCTTAATTATATTATTAATTCAAAAAAGGGAATATTCTTAAGAATATTATTTGAATTAATATTTATCTGATAAACAAATGTTTAAGAGTCAAAAATAAAATATTTCCTAATCAAGGAAATTATTTTGTTATTTTTGGCAACTTCTATCTAACCTTCTGTGAAATATTAGGTTATTTAGAAATCATTCTTAAGCAATGTTTTCAGACCAATTTCGTCCAGATACAATGAAAATCTTATCTGGAACGAATTATGTCATTTTGGAAATAATTGATTGATTATTTCCTTGTATAGAAGGATAACTTGCTCTGACGAGCTGAACCTTCTATCATGTAATATCTGGGGAATAAAACGTCCGATTAATACAAAATTAATTATGGACGGTTCCAACAGATAAATAAACATGTCCATTATCAGATTTCTCAAGTTGGAAATAAAATATTCTTTCTTTCCAACTATAGAAGGTTGCTGACCGAATTAGGCTCTAACCTTCTGTAAGACGAGATCTTACGATTGGATGATCTGATTGATCTGATACCAATTAGAGATTGTCTCTACAAATAATTTATACACGTTGGGGATGAATCTAGTCAAATTTCGTATTTGGTAAAATAAGTTTTCTTCTTCACAGGAGGACGGAACATCTATATAAGAGAAAAACCTAAAAACATTTTAAATATACATCAGAGTGTAAGTCTTGACATTTGGCAACGTTATTGGTTGTTTAACGTGTGTGTGAGTGTGCAGGACGGGTTCTCCAGGCGAGAGTTCTCGCAGGAGGTAACTACAGCGGGTTGAGCGTGGGTGAAGCCGCTCCGGTGACTTCGTTGCGTACGGATCTGAGGGACTCGACCGGAACTTTGCCCGTGACCTCGGACTGCGTGCACCAAGGCCTGGGGAAGGGTTCGTTGGTGGCGAGTAGGTGTACGGAGTTGGTCGGAGAGAAGGAGTCCGTAGCAGGGGTTCAGTGGAGAGAAGGAGTCCGTAGCAGGCGTCTGTAGTTGGTTATTTTGTTGTTTGTGTGTTTGCAGCAGGTGTGCATTGGTGAAGCCACTCCGTAGGCGTCGTTGGCTGTGAATGCGAAGGACTTGACCGGGAAGCTGTCCGTGACGTCGGACTGCGTGCACCAGGGCTTGGGAAGGGTTCGTTGGTGGCGAGTAGGCGTACAACAGGTCTAAGAGAAGGTTCTGCAGCAGGCGTAAGTGGTGAGGGACTGCAACCTACTGTAGACAGTTTATCTTTATTTGTTTTGCAGATTAAACAAAAAATACAAAAAGAGAAGCACATTAGAGACGTCTAACACTTGGAGAAAGCGTCATCAAATCTGTTCAGTGATCCACAGAAGAACAGTCCGCTATAGAGTCACAAAACGCTGAAGCTTCCAGCCAAGGTTCTGTGCTCGTGCAAGTCTGGTTGATTTCCTTGTGATTTCCAGACATATCTTAAACTCAGCAAGAGAGTTTCTTGCACTGGTTAAGCTAGTCTAACCGCACCGTGGTTAAAGAAACTATTTTCTTATACCACAGAAGGTTCAACCTTCTACACTGTAATCACTATTTCAAAGTATTAGTGAAAACGACCGAAAGTGGACGTAGGTGCATTCACCGAACCACTATAAAATCCCTTGTGTTCTTCGATTCATTTTGAAGTCCATTTCACAAGTTCTGTGTTACATCAACTTGCTTCCGCTGTGTGGGTTGTGAAAAAGCGTTTAAGAATTCCTTAGTTGGACTTAACACTAATTCACCTCTCCCCTCTTAGTGTAATCTTTGGGCCAACAATTGGTATCAGATCGGGTTTCAACGGAAGCTTAACCGCTCGTTGAGTTCATATAGCAGCTCGAACCTTTTGTGCGCTCTCTGATCATCACCGCTTTGTTGTATTCTACAGAAGCCTTGTTCTCTGTTTGAATCCAACAACTGATATCAGAAAGGGTATCAGCAGAAGCTTAGCACCTCGTTGAGATCCTACAACAGCTCGTACCTTCTTCGTGCTCTATCTCTATTATACAGAAGCTTACGCTCTGTTACTGTCACAAGTTGGTTTGTTTCTACAGTAGCTTATAGCTCTGCTAGATTAAAATCATTTGTATTAAAACAGGATTCAACAAAAGCTTGAGTGCTTTGTTATATCCTATAGAAAGCGTTACCTGCTCTACGCTTAAAATTGCTACAACATTGTTTTACTTCTATCGAAACCTTAAGGTGTCTGTGGAATTAAACTCTCTGGTATTTTTGCTCTATTCTACAGAGATTTGATTACCAGCAACGTCATTTTCAGTCTAACAGAAGCTTCTGTGCATTGAGATCCAGTACAGTACCATTAAGGTTTTACTGTTCTGCGTAGAAGCCTAAATCTTCTGTAAGTTGAAAAATGAGTGATAATTACTATGTACCGAAACCACATATTGGGAATCCACCCATGTTTGATGGTAAAAATTTTTCCTATTGGAAAATTCGAATGAGTGCCTTTGTGGATGCAATTGATGATGATTTGTGGTCGTTTATAGAAGACGGTCCACCTATTCTACCGATTGAACTACAAATTGGTCCTGATGGTCGTCCTACTCGGGAGTACTTTAGGATCAAACGACTCACTAAAACGGCTAAGTACTTAATGTGTAGTGCTATGTCGGAAAGTGAATTCGGTAAAGTCTCTACTTGTACTTCGGGCAAAGAAATCTGGGATAAACTTGTCACCATATATGTTGGGACAAACCAGATTAGAGAAACCAAGGTGAATTTCTTAATTCATCAATATGAGAATTTCACCATGAAAGGAGAAGAATCTACAGAACAAATGTTCCAGAGACTTAACCTCCTAGTAGATGCCTTAACTCATTTAGGCCAACCCTATACTAATTCTGAATTAGTAAGAAAGGTTCTACGAATTTTACCCAAATCATGGGAAGCCAAGAAAACGGCTATTGAGGAAGCTACTCTTAGATTATATCAGCTAATGAGCTCCTTAATGTCATATGAAATGGAGAGAACGTCTCAATCTGATGTGAAAAGAGCTTCAGTAGCCTTCAAAGCATCAGAAGAACCAATAGAAGATTCTGACAATGAGACAGAAATCGATTCGGACGATGAACTCACTATGATTGCTAAACGCCTCCTGCGGTTCGGCTCCAAAAGACGTTTCAATAAGAAAAATCAGAAACGTGAAAAGCTATCTGATCCTAAGATGATCAGATGCTATGAGTGCAATAGGAAGGGACATTTCAAGTCTGATTGTCCTTTACTTAAGGAGAAGGAAAAACCTTCTGTACAAACCAAACCCAAGAAAGCAATGATTGCCTGGGCAGATATCGAAGATTTTGATGATGAGGAAGAACAAGCACTAATGTGCATAACTACTCACACAGAAACTCAAAACTCTATAGAAAGTCAAGTCTATTTTCTAACATAAGCTACAGAAAGTGAATGGTATCTGGACAGTGGCTGCTCAAGGCACATGACCAGAGATCCATCCAAATTTTCTAAACTGACTTTACAGAACGGAGGTTCTGTTAAATTCGGTGACAATAGCAAAGGCTCTGTCATTGGAACAGGAACTATTGGAAGTTCTGATTCTATGGCTATAGAATAGGTTCCGTTAGTTACCGAACTTAAACATAACCTGTTGAGCATTAGCCAGCTTTGTAACAAAGGCTATACTATAACCTTTGATTAAGATAAATGTTCTGGTATCCTAAATAATGAAGTCCGCTTCATTGGAAATCGGAAAAGGAACATCTACACTTTAACACAGAAGAGCTTCTGTGCTACAGAAAGCTGTCTTCTGTTTGTCAAAGACGAAGCTAATCTTTGGCATAGAAGGTTTGGACATTCCAATCTTCAATTGCTATCCAAGCTTGTTAGAAAAGAATTGGTAAAAGGCTTGCCTAATATCAAATTCGAGCAAGACAATTTCTGTGAAGCTTGTTCGCTTGGTAAGCAATCTAAATCCTCATTCAAGTCTAAGAATGAGACTACTCATTCAACTTCTGTGAACTTCTACATATGGATTTATTTGGTCCAACTAGAGTTCAAAGTATTGGTGGTAGAAGATATTGTCTAGTAGTAGTAGATGACTACTCAGATGGGTCAAGTTTTTTATTCATAAAAGCGATGCATTTGAATCTTTCATTAAGCTCGCTAAGCAATTACAGAATGAAAATAGATCTTCTGTGAAAGCTATTCGAACGGATCATGGTACAGAGTTTGAAAACCATGATTTCGCTACCTTCTGTGATGAACATGGTATCGATCACAACTTCTCTGCTTCTTACACTCCTCAACAAAATGGAGTCGCAGAAAGGAAAAATCGAACCCTTATAGACATGGCCTGAACCATGATTTGTGAGAGCAATGTTTCACATAACCTTTGGGCTGAAGCAGTAAATACAGCCTGCTATATCTCTAATAGAGTACTACTAAGACCTAAATTAGAGAAATCTCCCTATCAACTATACAAGGGGAGAATACCGAATATTTCCTATTTTCATGCCTTTGGAAGTCCATGTTTTATACTGAGACCTTCTAAGGACAATCTCGGGAAATTCGATGCTAAATCAGATGAAGGTATCTTTTTAGGATACTCACTGTCTAGCAAAGCTTATAGAGTCCTTAACAAAAGGACTTCTACAATAGAAGAGTCAATTAATGTAAAAATTAATGACTCACCAACAGAAGATAATACTAATTAAGTAATATCTTTTGAACCTACAGAAATACCTGTAGAACCCAAATCTTCTAAGGAAGGAAGAGAAGGGAACGAACATTTTCTTCACAATTCTCGAAGAGAATCTGAACAAACTGTTGAAAATTCTCCAGAAGCATCATCTTCGCAGAATAATCAACAGAATGATATAAGAGCACCTGCTTTATATCAAAAACGACATCCTATTGATCAAGTCATAGGAGACTTTGATAGAGGCATTCAGACGAGACGTTCTGTAAACGCTTACTATGAACATTCTGCATTTCTTTCACAGAAAAAAACCAGATTGAATAGATGAAGCCCTAGATGATCCAGATTGGATCCTTGCAACGCAAGAGGAGTGAAATCAATTCGAAAGGAACAAAATGTGGACACTTGTTCCTAAACCTGCTACACGTTCCATTATTGGAACTAAATGGGTATTCAGGAATAAACTCGATGAGTCAGGTGCTGTTGTAAGAAACAAAGCACGACTTGTTGCCAAAGGGTACTCTCAAGAAGAGGGTATTGACTTTGATGAGACGTTCGCTCCTGTAGCACGTCTAGAAGCAATCAGGCTATTGTTAGCTTATGCTTGCTACAACAACTTCAAGTTGTATCAAATGGACGTGAAAAGTGCTTTTATCAATGGAGAAATCAAAGAAGAGGTATACGTAAGTCAACCTCCTGGATTTGAAGATCTACAGAATAAGAATCTCATTTATAGACTTTCCAAGGCTCTATACGGTCTAAAACAGGCGCCTAGAGCATGGTATGAGAGACTTTGCTCCTTTCTTATTGAAAAGGGCTGTAAAAGAGGAAGAGTAGTTACAACTCTCTTTCTCAAACACAGAGGTGATCATTTAGTGGTTGTCCAAATCTATGTCGATGACATTATCTTTAGATCAACGGATGAGAGGTACAGAATTCTCTAAACTCATGACAAGTGAGTTCGAGATGAGCATGATGGGTGAACTTACGTTCTTCCTCGGCCTATAAATTCAGCAGACTGATGAAGGTACTTTCTTACATCAAGAGAAGTACACTAAGCAACTCCTGAAAAAATTTGGCCTAGAGGCTTCTAAGCCTCTATCTACTCCAATGGCTACAAGTGCCAAGATAGACAAGGATGAAAATGGTAAAGAAGTAGATAACAAGCTCTACAGAAGCATGATTGGCTCTCTTCTGTATCTTACTGCTTCCAGACCAGACATACTATTTAGTGTATGTCTATGTGCTAGATATCAATCAGCACCTAAAGAGTCTCATCTGATAATGGTCAAGAGAATCTTTAGATATTTACAAGGTTATGTAAATCTTGGCATATGGTATTCCAAGATATCAGACTTCATTCTCATTGATTACTCAAATGCTGACTTTGCAGGATGTAAGATCGACAGAAAAAGTACTAGTGGTACATATCAGCAAATGGGAAACATATTGATTTCATGGTTTTCCAAGAAGCAGACTTCTGTTGCTCTATCCACTGCAGAAGCCGAGTATATAGCAGCTGCAAGCTGCTGTGCTCAACTTCTATGGATGAAACATCAACTTGAGGACTATGGTCTTTCATTTGCTGAAATTCCGATCATGTGTGATAATACTAGTGCGATTCAATTAACGCGCAATCCAGTTTATCACTCAGACATCATTTTCTGAGGGATAATGTACAACAAGGTTCTGTAAGCGTGGAATACGTTAATACAGACCAACAATTGGCTGACATTTTCACCAAACCCCTTGACAAGGAGAAATTCTTCTTTTTCATAAATGAATTGGGGATTTGTCATCCATTTTAATAATAGAGACGTTGTACAGCATGTTCAACGTTCTGTATTAAATATCTTTCGAAATCTTTAATTCGAAATATATTTTTCAAAAGAGTACTCTGGACAATATTATTCTAATGAAAATCTTGTCAAGAAAGAGTCCTTTTCATTAACGTAGATTTTCACATAAACTACACATAGAAGGTTATACCTTCTGTATGGTTAAATCGATACTTATGCTTCGATGATAACCAAATATATTCCTTAATTAAGTGAATATATGATGAGAAAATCTTAAGTGATATTTTTCAGATTTTCTTAATAAATCTTGGAGGAATATTTAATATATCCTCTATAGAAGCTTGAAACAGAAAGTAAATCTTCTGTCTGAAAGCATATCTTTATTTCAAGAAAATTTGATAAAATCTTATCTGATTTATCTCTCCTCACGTCAAGAATCATTGATCTTGATTAAAGTTGGGAAGTTATGATTTTATTGGGAAGATTTTCTCAATTAATCAATTTTAGGAAGTTAAATAAAATATTATTTTTTCCTAAACCAGATTATTGCTTTTATTTATTCTCATGTTCTTCCATCGTGGCTTCGCACCATAGTGCAACTCACCTGAGAAACCCTAGACAGCAAATCTGCTCCTTCCCTTCTCCCCAATCGCTCAAATCAGCCCAGGCAAATGGCACCGAAGAGCAAGGCCGTAACTCGCCGCTCATTCTCCCTCCCTGCCACGCCTCCATCGGGTGAGCCTCAACCAGCCATCCCCGCGATTCCTGCTATTGATGAGGAAATCGCGCCCTTGGAATCGGGAATCGCCGAGTACTCGCTTGCCGAGGACAAGGAGATGTCCAACGTCGCTGTCGAAGCAGTGCAGGACGAAACCCCTGTTACGAAGGAAAGTCCTGTACCAGAGGAATTTCTGGAGGAACCTGCTTTGAGGCTGACGAAGCGTCCGATCCTGCTGTTGATCTCGTCTTGGAGGATGAAAACCCTCCGGAGGACGCTGATCTAGGTCAGGAAGATGAAACCCTTGTCATAGACGAGGTTTCCTCTGAGGATGACGAGGACGAAGCACAGGAGGTTAGTCCCTTGGCTGTCGCTCCCAAACCCTCTGTGTCACTCAAAACTAAGTTGAAGGGCAAGGCTGTTGCTGTGGAATCTGTTCCTGTGAAAGCCAAGCGTTCGGCATTAATCATAGCTTCTGGGAGTGTATCTTCTAGAACACGATACAAGCGCAAAAGCCCCGAGTCTGTGAGTAAGTCCCTGAAGCTGGAAGTCTTGAAAAAGACCAAGCCTTCAAACGTCTTCACACCTCAGGTATCACCTTCTATCTCCCAAGCGGAAATAGATGAGGTTGTTAATGCAGAAGCTGTACCTTCCTGCAATGTTTCAAATAGACAAATTGATGCAATTAAGCGCTTGGATTTCAGCTGGTTCACTACAAATGGCCTGGATATCACACCCATGTATGAAAAGCTGGGTTTGAAAGTTTTCTGTGAAACTTATTTGAAGTTGCTGTAGCCAGGATCCGTGAGTTCTATGCAAACCTCACCTGCTACAGAACTAACAACTTTGTTAAGTATGTTAGGACTGTGGTTGATGGCATCACTCTGGTCTACTCTGTCCATGACGTGAACACTCTGTTTGGCTGCCCAGAACATCCTGTTCTTCCCATGCCAAACAAGAATCAGTCATACAGTGTGATCCTTGGATCAAAAGTGAAAGTGCCACAATACCATGAGTCTGCTGCTTTGGAGCTTCCCAAGAGGATTCTCCACTGATCAGTGATCTTCTGTCTCCTACCACGGACAGGAAGTCTGGATGCAGTAACTCCC
Organism: Melastoma dodecandrum; assembly: GCA_029817715.1. Classification (NCBI taxonomy): domain Eukaryota; kingdom Viridiplantae; phylum Streptophyta; class Magnoliopsida; order Myrtales; family Melastomataceae; genus Melastoma; species Melastoma dodecandrum. Next base: position 307,200 of record JARUPY010000158.1, on the reverse strand, counting down.
AAGGTTGCTCAGATTATGGAGCACTTACTGTCGGGAAAGCCGTTCAACCTAGAGGCACTGATTTTTGGTCACATGGAGTCTTGTATAAAAGCAAAGGACAAAGCCCTCCCCTATGGTCAGGTTGTGGCTGCTCTTCTCCGATTTCGTGAAATTGATCCAAATCCTACCACCGCACTTGAAAAATGGCGGGTTGGAAACTTTGGTCGACAGATTATTGCAAGTATGCAATACGTGAAGACTCAAAGTGGCTGGATCCAGAAATCTAAGGGAAAAGAGAGTCGACAGAAGGAAGCATCTGCTACTTCTGGAAAGACTGGAACTCCTGCTGAGAAGGCTGTTGTTCCACCTGCTCCGACCCTGGATCACCCTCGTGAAGGTTCATCCTCCTCCTCACTGCCTAATCTCATCAGAGATGTGCAGCGAATGCTTGTTACACAGACTGAGGAACTTAAGGTCCTCAAGGAGAAGGTTGCTGAGTTAGTCTCCATTGTTGCACGTCAAAAACAGCTCCTCCGTAACAATCTGCACTGATGTGTTCTGTTTACTTTCAGCACCTTAGACTAGATACTGTAGGATTTTAATGGTCATAATAACATGTGTACCCCATTTTGGGATGAACTATTTCTGCAGTATGGTATTATTTTCAATTTCAATTGTGATAATGCCTTCTACGGTATTTTAGATCTTCACTTCTTCTTCCATTCTTTTTGATATGACAAAAAGGGGGAGAGATTTTGGAGAACCTTAAAAAAATAGTGAGTAACAATCAAGGGGGAGATAACACAGAGATATAGCATTTGCTAATCTCAAACCCACAAGAATTCTTGTGATATTTAGCGGGATAGAAGGAAAAACCTACTAAGAGGTTTTTTAACCTTCTATAAGGGTATGCAAACTTGAGCACAACTCATTTTTGCTGGGAGTGCAGAAGCACATGCTACTGTCGGGCTAAATATACAAGAGCCTTGTCCCTGTAATCTGTTCAAGCTATATGCTTACACAGAAGCTTTTGCACTCTGCAAAAGTAAAAGCTTCTATAAAGTGTCAAACCCTTATCATCTCTATTTGAGGAGGAGTTTGATACATCATCTTGCATAAACAAATCTCCTATGGATGAATGTTTTGCCATCATAAAAAAGGGGGAGATCGTTGACAGGATTTTGATGATGAGTCAAACAGCAGGTTTGACCTGCTATGACTTTATAGAAGCTGTAACCTCCTGTAACGAAGATATGCTTCGTAATAAAGGAAACATATCGCGTAAATATTTTCTTCACCCTTCAATGATCTTCTCAGATCAAGAGACATGATTAGAGAATATTTCTATAATAAGATATTTCTATAATTAATTAATTATTGATTATCTTAATTATATTATTAATTCAAAAAAGGGAATATTCTTAAGAATATTATTTGAATTAATATTTATCTGATAAACAAATGTTTAAGAGTCAAAAATAAAATATTTCCTAATCAAGGAAATTATTTTGTTATTTTTGGCAACTTCTATCTAACCTTCTGTGAAATATTAGGTTATTTAGAAACCATTCTTAAACAATGTTTTCAGACCAATTTCATGCAGATACAATGAAAATCTTATCTAGAACGAATTATGTCATTTTAGAAATAATTGATTGATTATTTCCTTGAATAGAAGGATAACTTGCTCTGACGAGCTGAACCTTCTATCACGTAATATCTGGGGAATAAAACGTCCGATTAATACAAAATTAATTATGGACGGTTCCAACAGATAAATAAACACGTCCATTATCAGATTTCTCCAATTGGAAATAAAATATTCTTTCTTTCCAACTTTAGAAGGTTGCTGACAGAATTAGGCTCTAACCTTCTGTAAGACGAGACCTTACGATTCGATGTTCCGATTGATCTAATATCAATCAGAGATTGTCTCCAAATAGTTTATACACATTGGGGATGAATCTGGTCAAATTTCGTATTTGGTAAAATAAGTTTCCTTCTTCACAGGAGGACGGAACATCTATATAAGAGAAAAACCTAAAAACATTTTAAAAATACATCAGAGCGTAAGTCTTGACATTTGGCAACGTTATTGGTTGTTTAACGTGTGTGTGAGTGTGCAGGACGGGTTCTCCAGGCGAGCGTTCTCGCAGGAGGTAACTACAGCGAGTTGAGCGTGGGTGAAGCCGCTCCGGTGACTTCGTTGCGTACGGATCTAAGGGACTCGACTGGAACTTTGTCCGTGACGTCTGACTGCGTGCATCAGGGCCTGGGGAAGGGTTCGTTGGTGGCGAGTAGGCGTACAGAGTTGGTCGGAGAGAAGGAGTCCGTAGCAGGGGTTCAGTGGTGAGGGACCACCAACCTTCTGTAGTTGGTTATTTTGTTGTCTGTGTGTTTGCAGCAGGTGTACATTGGTGAAGCCACTCCGTAGGCGCCGTTGGCCGTGAATGCGAAGGACTTGACCGGAAAGCTGTCCGTGACGTCGGACTGCATGCACCAGGGCTTGGGAAGGGTTCGTTGGTGGCAAGTAGGCGTACAACAGGTCTAAGAGAAGGTTCAGCAGCAGGCGTAAGTGGTGAGGGACTGCAACCTACTGTAGACAGTTTATCTTTATTTGTTTTGCAGATTAAATCAAAAATACCAACAAGAGAAGCACATCAGAGACGTCAAACACTTGAGAAAGCGTCGTTGAATCTGTTCGCTGATCCATAGAAGCGACAGTCCGCTACAACATCATAGAAGGCTGAAGCTTCCAGCCAAGGTTCTGTGCTCGCGCAAGTCTAGTTGATTTCCTTGTGATTCGACCTAGACTCATCTTAAACTCAACAAGAGAGTTTCCAGCACTGGTTAAGCTAGTCTAACCGCCCCGTGGTTAAAGAAATTATTTTCTTATATCACAGAAGGTTCTACCTTCTGTAACTGTAATCACTACTTATAAGTATTAGTGAAAACGGTCGAAAGTGGACGTAAGCGTATTTGCCGAACCACTATAAAAGCCTTTGTGTTCTCCGACTCATTTTGAAGTCGATTTCACAAGTTATGTTTTACAGTAACTTGCTTCCACTTTGAGGGTTATGAAAAAGCATTTAAGATATCCTTATTTGGACTTAACACTAATTCACCCCCTCCCAGCGTAATCTATGGGCCAACAGAAACTAAAATAAGTGATATATTTCTTATTAAAGGGAATAAATTACTTATCATGAAAAGGTTCTACAATGATGTCTCTAACTCTCTGTGTAACGATTTGATCACCAAGGAACCAATATTTGGGACAATTATCTACATCATATAACTAGGTTCATTGAATTAGAGATATTGGAATATATGAAATTAAATTTGATACTTATGGAAGCTAATCTCGAATTACATTCCTTTACAGAATTTACTGTCCAGAATCTCCTGTAATGCATTATTCATGGGGATTTTTATTTAACCAAACCCTAATCGATTTAATCTAATTCATAATGGATAGTTGCTATAGGGTGACACCCATTGTACTTTTGGAATGTATATATTGACCACTTATTTGATATATGTTGTGTAACCTATTATTAGTAATATTATTGGAAGGGACGTGCGGCTAGAAGTGGGCGTACCAACATGCAGTAAACCGAAAAGAAGGACATATACTTCAGGAGCACAGAAGGGGAGGGACTGGTCAGCTTTTGTGATGCGTTCTGTGTGTGCAGAAACGTAGGACAAAGGTTGTTGTCTGCTCGCATGTGGTCCGCCACAAAGTCATTGTCTGGATGAGAGTGGACATAGGCAAAGTGCCCGAACCACTATAAAAGTCCTTGTGTTGTACGAATCACTGGGGATTTGTTTCATACAATTTGTCTCGTAGAACTTGTCAACAAAGTTCTGTTTTACATATGTTTTCTTCCGTTGCGGGGTTTGTCAAAAAAGATTTAAAAATCTTTTAAAAAAAATTGACCTTTAACACTAATTCATTACATCTACTTTTCACCAACGTAAATGACCCGACTCCACACTAATGAACTATAGAACATTATAATTGTTGTTCCGATATAGAATCCGCAAGCAATTTTTGAACCACAAATAAATAAATAAATCAAATGTAAACAATAAAAATAAATCAAAGGAGATGAGTGGTACCATCATTTTCTTTCTTCCATAAAACATCAAAAATCAACTAAGGTCATATTTTTTTTTAATAAATGATAATATCTGTTAGAACCAAAATTTAAAATTGAGTAATTTTAACGTTCTCCGTGGACTCCAATCCACGTAACAAACTGTTTGTCACACGAGAACGCGGGCCGTTGAGCGCTCGTCGGAGTGTGGAAAAATCAAACACAGTGAAATAATGTGGTCACCGTAAATTGTAAACAACGCACGTAAATCACGCTTTTATTCACCGAAAATAAAACACTTATAGCCATTATTGTCTGAAAACCATATACAAATTGAAAATGGAAAATTGCAAAAAAGCGAAGGAAATGGCGGAAGACAAAAAAGTGCTTTTTATTTAATTGCTTGTACGCCGATGACGCAAAAAAAGAAGTCAATCTGGTCGAAGAGAAAGAAGAAGAAGAGTCGACGTTGTTCTTAGCAGTCAACCAAGAAGATAATCAGAAGGAAGTCAATGGTATCTCGACAACGGTGCGAGTAACCACATGTGTAGTGACAAATCGAAATTTATGGAGCTTGAAGAAAAGGCGATCGGGTGTGTCACATTTGGAGATGCTTCGAAAATTCAGATTGAAGGCAAATGTACCATTTTCATTCGGTTGAAGGATGATACTCACGAGTTTATTTTCGATATGAATTACATCCCTAGATTGAAGGATCAACTTTTTGAAGTGTGTCTTCTCGGCAAACACGCAAGGAAAAGCTTTCCGAAAGAAGCTACGTCAAGAGCGACGAAGCCATTCGAATTAATTCATGCTGATGTTTTTTGACCGATCAAGCCGTTGTTTTGAAATATGTTTTGTCTCTATGTTTTGTCTTTTAGCCGAAATATCGCCTCTGAGTTTTGAAGAAGCTAGTAAAGAGATAAAATGAAGACAAGCCATGGACGAGGAGATTCGAGCCATTGAAGGGAACAACACTTAGAAACTAGATTCTCAAGTAAAAATCAGGTAAAGCTACTTACTCTCAACATCAGCAGTCTTACCGTCGGAGACCACCAACTAATGTTTCCTGAAGCCTTCTGAGCTTGCCCTGATGCAATGTTGTCGTAGGAGACCACCAAATTGCTCTTCCAGCACTTTTTTATGCTTGGGTTTGGGTCCAAAACTTTATTCCTGGTGGATGGAGACAAGGGATAATCAGTGATCCCGGTCCCGGGCTCAGGTAAAAAATCAGCGTGATCCTCGATCATAAACCTGCGATCCCACGGCAGCCTGGCCTGTAATCGAGAACTTCCCTCTCCTTGCGGAAACTGGGGTTGCCAAATCTTGGACGAACAATGATTGCATCTCGGATTTGGGAGTCCTATTCACGGTAACATTCATCTTCAACAAGCCTAAAAGAGGATTATGCTCTCAGCAGCAATTTCACAGAAATCCTTACAACAACCGGAGAGTCAACAGAAACCCTGCAAGGGAGATAGAAACGACACATCGGACAACCAATGAAGTGGCCAAGAAACAACCAATAAAGTAGTCAGGATGCAAGCAGCTCCCGGGAACTTGATAAGTGCAAGCGCTCCAAATGCACTGGAACAAAGTTAGGAACTATGTGATGTAAAGGTGCCTGCGTAAAGATTCCGTGGTTTCGCTCCAGCGTGTGTGATCATGATGGTCTCCCTGGGGATGAACAAAATCTGGAGTAGGAGGAGGAGGGAGGCTCCAGATATCAACATCACCAAGCTTCTGTAACTGAATATCAGCTGCACTTCGATGCTCTGTTTTCATATTACAAGACATTGGGCTGGGCCCTTTTTATTAAACAAAATCCACATTGACTAACCCCAGTCTAGTCGCCTTCCTTCCTCTGCTCCTCCAAGTCTTCGGCTGCTTCCAATTCCTTAGTTGCAGACTACCTGACATCTTCACACCAGAAGATGAAGGACGGAACGGGAGAACAGAAAGGACTGGTTTTAGTAGCCTCTGTTGCTGGTGGGGCTTCATTCCTCGGCTGATTTCTGGAAGGGGCATGTGATTGCAGCTTGTCTTCTGCTGTTGGGAAGAAGAACAGGGGAATGTCCTCTATCGTCTCGTTGGTTGCCCCAATGACATCCGTCATGGCCGAAATCACAGGAAAGTAAGAGTGCAGAGAAATCGTTGTCGATTTCTGGGGATATTGTGGATTTGAGCAAAATCCAACTATCTGATACGTTTGTGGGGAAAAATATCCATGAAACAAATCCAATAAATCCCCAATGCATCAGGTCGAAATTGCAGATTGACAATTGTTCCTGTTCCCTCTTTGGTTGACACAACTGGGCAACGATCAATTTGTTGAATATTCAGAATTTTGCATCCTGAACGTTAAGGCCACTAAGAATTTTTTTTATCTTTTCATAGAGTCAATCTCCATTGTTTCCACGAGTTGCGTCTAGTACTGCCTGAAATATTACACGGAGTCCACAAACGTGTCCTTAACATTTTGGGTTGAATGAATTGGTGTATTTGGTGTGGAACATCCGAATAGTATGTCCTAGTGGAGGATAACTGATCGCTTCCAGACCCAGCAGGGGTCGCCGGCCAGACGGTGTATGGGCAGTTATTCTTGATCGTGAAGGTGGTCGCAATGCCACATTGCGAGAAAAAGTTATTAACTAGACTTTGATATAACAAACTAATGGCGAGGAGAGGTGCAAAACTACTTACTCCCGACGAGGAATGCGGAGAAGAAGGAAATGGGACTCCATCAGTCTGGTAGCTCTTTGATCTAAAAGGAAAGAAGAAGGAAATGGGAGTGAGTCGTGGCTAAAATCCCGTGTCCGGGACTCCCGTTAGTTTGGACATGTAATCGTCGAAAAATGTCGACATTGGCAACTGTTCAGATATGTCGACGATATGTTCAGACCCGACATACATCCATGTTCTCACCAGTAAGGCTTGTTACAATTTGAAGTTGTAAAGGATTCATTTCTTACCTTATTTGTTTCTTAATAAAATTTATATAAAAATTTAGCCTTGTTTATTTTGTATGAAGTTAACGTGCTCTCGTCTACAAATGAATTGCGTGTGTAGATTATGTGAAAATCTGGTGTAAAAAATCAAGGGCGTAACTGGTGGTGGGAAACGACGCCTCCGAACTATCTATTTGGTCCCGTAACGGCGGCATGTGACAACGCTTTCCTTGTTCTCACACCCACTAAAAATACTCTATCTAAACGGAATTCGTAACGTCATGATAAATAAATACATGGGATGCTTATGTCATTCCCTGATGAATTCGCCCAAGCGGAGGCATTTGTTTTCCCACAAGTCGCCCAGTTTTCAACAATAGGACTAAGGAAGTGAGAGATATATATGGACATGTGTCATAGGGTTAAGTAGCTAGTTGAAATACGACATGATGCGGAAGAAAAAGGAGGCTATCTCAGTCACTATGTGAAGAGGCTTATTAGGTTTCGACATGATGATCTCCCGATATTCTGGTATATAGTTATGATTTATAAGAAATATGATCTTTTCGGGATACATTAAGGATGCAATCACAGTCACAAACATTAGCTTGACAATTTTTCTTCTCTATTTTCCTTTGGCACCCTTTTGGAATACTCTTGAGCATCATCAATTGCATTTGTAAGCCCAGTTCATGTTGCTTAAAGTGTCTCTCTTTTTTTTTTTTGTTTCAAGGTTCGAGGAGCGTCCTGACTAAATCAATCAGCATATCAATGCAACCCCGAGGAACCTAAAGAACTTCAGAAGCAGGTTAACGAGCTACTTGAGAAAGGCTGGATTCGAGAGAGTTTGAGCCCCTGCTTTATTCCAGCCATATTAATGCCGAAGAAGGATGTCACGTGGAGAACGATCGAGCGATCAACAAGATAACGGCGAAGTATCACTTTCCTATTCCTCGACTAGATGACCTGTTGGACGAATTGCATGGATCGCAGGTCTTTTCCAAGGTAGATCTTTGAAGTGTCTACCACCATATTCGAATGAATGGGAGACGACCATCCCAAATTATGTGTTGTATGAGTAGTTGGTGATGATGCCCTTTGGCTTGTCAAACACACCCACAAAAATGGCTTCACGGAAAACATCCACACAATGTTATTGATAGATTTAGTCCGTTATGGAGATTCTCACCATAACGGCCTTCCGTGTAAACAGCAATAAAAGTAAAAAAAAAGTAAAACATACGGAATGATAATTACCGTTTCTTTTGCAAATTCTTAAATCATTGCATATCTGTAATTCAAAGAGTTATTTATGAGATTTAAAAAAAAATAAAGAATTTTATTTTTTAATTGAAGAGTTGTTGCGGAAGGAGGAAATAAACAGAAAGAAAAGCAAAAGATATTTAAACAAATCAAGAAATTTGTGTTTTTTGTTTGGTCAAAGGAGGAAAAAATGAGAAAGAAATCAAATGGTCGAGTATATCGTGTTCGTAGTGGCGTTTTTTGGATAGCAATTACAAATTTATTTTATTTTTATTTGTTTTTTGGCAGAAAATATAAAAATTAATTCATCGTGGATCCAACAAACCTTAAATTTTTAAAGTTTTATTTTTTATAGGTAAAATTTTGTTTTATAATAATAAATTTTTTATAGTGTCTACACTTTTTCTATATGCGTGGGCAAGTTTTGTTATTTACAAAATTTTCCAAGGCAAATATAAAATGTAGGAAATTAAGTGTAGTGGTTTCATAAAAATTATGGTGAGAATTTCTCCCGAAAGTTCCATAATAAAAAGTGTCTTTTTCGTAAATTAATGAATGAATTTTTTTGGTACATTTGTTGGTGAAGTTCCATTTTGCAAGAAAGGTTTGGTACATGAATTTATGGTACAACGAAAGGCGGCAAAAGAAATTGAGAGAGATGGAATATTATAAATAATAGAGTATTTACCAAAAATGATTCTGTATTTCTGTTAAATAATTTGAAATAATTTTTACTTTTAGAAAATTCACAAAATTCACAAAGTTTCATAATTATGTATTTTGTTAAAAAGTAACTAGTCTTGTCAATTTCCATTGAAGTAGATTTGTGTTTGGTTTTCTGTTATAGTAAGATTGTGCTTGGTTTTTAACGAAATAACAAAAAGGAAAGAATTATGATGAAAGAAAGTGTTCGTTAATGCTAAGTACTCCGAGTTAATTTTTACTTTTAAAAAAATTCGCAAATCTCACAAAATTTCATAATTGTGTATTTTGTTAAAAAGTAACTTAGTTTTGTCAATTTTCAATGATGTAAATTTGTGTTCGGTTTTTTGTTATAGTAAGATTGTGCTTGGTTTTTAACGTAAAAATAAAAAGGAAAGAATTATGATGAAAAAAAATTAAACGGTAGATTTGAGATATTACTTTATATCTAATCTAATAGATAAGTTTATTCAAGACCTTCACATTGTTGTTTGAAACAAATTTAAAGAGACCGTAAATAACCCATAAATAGTTAGCAATCGATAGTTTAATAACCATCAAATAGAGATCAATATAATCGATGTCCTTGCTCAAAATGTACCAAATGTAAGAACCACCTTTGGGCTGAAAGGTCCTTACATCAGTACAACAAAGCCTCTAAACATACATTTAACAAGCTCAAGACAATCTTACATGTCACTTTAGGTGAGCCGTGGCCAAGTACTCAAAGCACAAATATGAGATTTCTCACTTGTTGAGACCACATACAATTGCGACCGCATACGATTGCGAGAAATCTTCAGTTGTCACTCTGGCTGAGCCACTTTGGGAGCCAAACACCATAGCACAAATTTAAAGTAACTCACCCCAATGCAAGTGCCTATGAAGCACAAATTTTTTCCGTGAATTCTGATCATCAATTTTTCTATTTTTTTTTAAATCTTAAACCAGAATATCACCAATTTTAGGATTAACCCTAAAATCGGAACACCAAAGGAAGAACAAACCCTCAACCAGTTCAATAATTCATAATCAAATAATATAATGATCCTATATGATTACTCTGATATCACATGTAAGAAAAATCAATCCAATACAGGATGTAATTAAATTTAGGACACGAATAAGTGCGGAAACATACTTGTGATTAACATATCTCCATAAATCCTGATTATTAGGCCTTTAAACTCCGTCTTCTTCTCGATCTCAATTATTGGATCATTGCCCAACTAGATCTGCGAAGAGCAACACGAAGTCGGTAATTTGGTTCTTCCCCTCGCTGACTTGCCGACGGCTGATGAAGCACCTTTAGGGTTAGGGCAAGCGGGGACCTAACACCTGTTAATATAAGGTGTGAGGGGCCCTTATTCAACACATTGGGCTTACACCGAATGTCCTCCAGCCATATTAATCACAAACTGAGATGCCGTAAAAGCTCAAATAAAAGATCACCCAAACTGAACGAGCTATTATGTCTCGTATATCGTAATATAGCTTGCTTTATAAAATTGAAATCGGTAATTGATTATAGCCCAACAAGAATTTTATAAAAACAAAATAAAATAATAAAGGTAAAAATAAAATTCCAACATGAACTCTACGTCAACTAGGAGTGTGGAACTAGAACGACTTGAGAAAAGCTCGATTATAAACGAGCCAAGCTCGAGCTCGAGTTATTTCTTTGCAAACGAGCTTGAGTTTGAAATTTCTTATTCAAACCGTTTGCAAGCCTAAATGAACCTATGTGGTTTGGTAGCTCAAATGGTAGATTTTTCGTTTTGCACACGGGAGATACAAGGTTTGATCCCCTGCATCTCCAACTTTTATTTTATTTTTTATTTGTCAATTAGACGAGGGCATAATAGTCATTGTTTTAGAGTTTTGGGCGGCCACCAGTTCTCGTGGCTACCAGTTCTCCTCTTCTTCTGTAGATCCCGCATCCACGACCACCACCGTCGCCATCTCTTCTTCTGTAGATCTAGCATGTGCGGCCACTATCATCACCTCCTATTCTTTTGAAGATCTCGCATCCACGTCCATCCCGGATCCGGGAAGTTTGTCCTCGCTCGTGGCAGCTTTGAGCTCCCCCAATCATGTCCAGTCGATTTTGGGGCTGCCATGGCAGTTCCTTTGATGCAACCGGGCGTGATGACTCCCTCCACAACAACGGCCTTAGCGGCAGCCCTTGGGACCCTCGTCGAGTTTATCGAGCTCGAACCTACAAACTACCAGTCGAGCCCGAGCCAATTATTTTTTAGTTTTATGGAGCTCGAGCCTACTAATTTTCAGTCAAGCCCGAGCTCGAGCCCACAAGCGTTTGGGCCCGGCTCGACTCATTTATACCCTTAACGTCAACGACATGATCGCAAAATCTTCTATGGATGTCGGGGAAACTCCTTAGTTTCATGGTCAGCAATAAGCTCATCGAAATTGACCTTGACAAAATCATGACAATATGAGATCTTCTGGCTCCAAGTACAATCAACGAAATCCGAGGATATATGAACTGTGTCAATTACATCGGATGACTGATCTGTTACGTTGAAAACACATATGAATCTCTCCTCGAGCAGCTAAGGAAGGATATACAGTTTGAATGGAACAAAAACTCCCAGAAAACATTCGAGCACTATAAAGCCTACGTTATGGAACCACTGATACTCAAGCTACAACACCGAAGCATTCGATAACCCTTGGTCTCATAATAACAGAGGAGTCATTTGAAGTTATGCTTGCACAATAAGTAACGGGCATCGAGGAACACACCGTCTATTATATTAGCAAGAAGTTCACGCCATGCAAAGCTCGATATACAATCCCAAAACGAACATGTTGCGCTCTAGTTTTGATCTTCACCGGCTAGGGTAGTATATTCTAATTTACGAGATTCTACTTGTAACAGAGAAAGATCCTTTGAAGCACCTCTTCGATTGCCCTGTACTTTTCAGACAAGTTTCCAAATCGTAATTGCAACTCACAGAGTTTAATAGATGGTTCTATCCTACTAAATCAATCAAAGGCACAGATGAGATGGCTAAGTACCCAAGGAAGGATAATTCATCATTGTAAGTCAAGCTATCTAATGGAAACATCTTACTCGCATAACCTAAAGCGTGATGAAATGTACTTTGATGGTGTCGCTAACTCCTCATTATTAGGCATCAAAAAGCTGTAGTCATATCCCCGGGGAATACTACCAAACAGCAGCCAATGTCACATTCCGTCACACAAACAACAATGCCGAATATGAAGCATAAATCCTTGGCCTTCTCCATGCCCTAGACCTCGAGTATCGTTTCTTGAGGTTTATGGGGATTAAGCACTCATCATATGTCAAACCACTCGGGTAAAGGCGTACTCAGGATTCAAAGCCCATCCCATGTCAAAAATTATGTGCAGATGTTAGTTTTGCGTTTTGATGACAACTTTATCTACCTCCTTTGGTGACATGGTTTGGCGTAAAGTTCATAAATTTCAAAAGTTCTAATTGAAAGACTTTATTACTTTACAAAGCATTAGTTCCATTTCCTCGTGGTCTGGGCAGGGAACCAGAGGAAAGCAGCATCATTCAAATCTATCTCAAGCTGTACTTCTTCGATACTTGTGCCATTTCCTCGCCAGCAAATCCAGAACATCATTACCAAACGCCTGCTCCAACGCCACCCCCTTGCAAGTCCTATCCCTGCTATGATCCACGCCATTCCCAATGAGAGCCTCAACTTCTGCTCTTGATTGCGCGCCGGACATGATGAGGGCTGCAGCGGTTTCCCACACTTCTTTGTCAGAGGTGAACCGCACAGCTCGGGATTGCCTATTTAAGAATTATTCTCGAACGTGCTGAATTGACTCCCTCCAGGGATTGGACCGGAAAGATTGTTGTACGACACGTTAAACCTCTCGAGGGAAGTTACCTGCATTATAACATTGCAGGAATCTTGCCGGAGAGTTTGTTCCTTGGCATATCCAGAGCTTCTAGTTTCCTCAACTTTGCCAAGGATAGAGGGATTGGCCCGCTAAAGTGGTTGTTCGAAAGGTCTAAAGTATGAAGTTTGAGTAAATTTTCTCCAATGGATTCGGGGATGGTGCCGATGAAATTGTTGCTCGAAAGATCTAACAGAGTGAAGTCTCCGGAGTTCTTTCCAAAATCCCTTTCTATGCCTTTGTCTATTATGACCACCTTGAGAATTTCAACAAGATTACCTGGGGGAGAGCTTCATCGTCTGGAGTGGGATATTTCATTGCCGGCGAAGTACTCGGCCGTTAATCTGCCCCAAAAATTATTTTTGGATAAAGTGGGGATTTTCAGACCAGGAAACCAAGAGTCATTACCACCAGCCTTCAACACCCCGTGAAACATATTGGAATGCAGCATGAGAACTGTTAACGAAGGAACCGATCCTAACCAATATGGAAAGGTATCTATGATCTTATTCTCCCCAAGATTCATGTAAACAAGCACGTCACAGTTTGCGATTGACCTTGGAAAAGTCCCCTTGAATGAGTTCGAACTTAGATCCAGCGCGCTTAGCTGACATTCTTCGCGATTGAACTCGGGAATTTTTCCGGCGATATTGTTGCCCCTTAGACTCAGCGCTTGCAGATGGGAGATGAAGTTTCCGAAGCATGGGGGAAGCTCTCCCGTAAAGTTGTTAGCTGCCAAATCTAGCACTTGCATATACTGCAATTCGCATATGGACGAGGGGATCTCTCCAGATAGCCTGTTGTTGGAAATGAAGTAATAGCTGATGGTGCTGGGAGGCATCGAGAGTGTTCCCTGGATATTGTTGAAACTGAGATCCAAATACCAAAGAGTTTTCTCCAACAGCCATTGAGGTATACGCCCTGAAATGTTGTTTTTGGACAAACTCAATGTAACCAAGTTGTTCTGTTGTTCCAGAAATCCGGGGACTTCCTTTAAGTCCAAAGAATCCAAATAAAGGAAATAAAGCTGTGTAACGCTCGCATTAGGCTCTGGAAATATTATGGAAGAGAATGCATTGGATGAAAGTCTAACATCCACTATTCCCTTCAGCTGTAGTAGCAGGTCCAAGCGAGCCACGCCAGTTAGATAGTTTGAAAATAAGGCCCAGAGAAATCAAACTGGTGAGGTTCCCAATAGAAGAAGGGATTTAACCCGCGAGTTCTTGTAGGATTGTTGATATAATCTGGTTTTGATGATGACAAAGGTTATGTATTGCTAATGTGTTATTTAAGTGTACAGAAGAACAGGTCTTCGGGTATAGAAGCTGGTCTCTGTCATTCGTGCAATACATAAAAGAGTTATGTGGAGTACTTCAACAGGGGAAACGATCTAGCCATCAGAAATGGAGTTCTGAGGATAAGATCTACTATCGAATCCACTATCTCTGTTACAGAGATGAGCATCTGTGTCACAGTTGCTATAACTCTCCTTGCTGGAGTACTTGCTATGGTTTACAGAATGGTATTTCTGTGAGTGACGATTTCCTTCTTGGAGATTGTCCTATATGCGAGCACGTGAGATATTTATCTCACACAGGATCACGTCTAGGTTCATCTTTGGACCTTAAGTTATTTGGAAATATTTATTTCCTTAACTAACGTGATCTTATGTTTACGTAATTTGGCAATGACCTTATCAGGTCAAGATCTCCCTATATGGTGAGAATAATTCTACGAAGGGAATGTTTTCATATTATAGAAACTTATAATCCCAATGCCAAATTCATATAAGGAAGAGTGCTGGTTCTGCTGTCGCAGAAAACAGCTTCTGAGCAGAAGACATTATCTCTTATTGAGTGATCACTTTGTTTAATTATCATCTAACGTAACTAAGGGTAATGCTTTATGCTTTTGGAAGTTTTCCCAAAGGATTAAATCATGGAGAATATGGCAAGTGAATCAACTAGCCGTTGGGATTGATTGGGAAACTTCGTTCTACGGACAAGCTTAAGTGCAAGTGTGAAGCAACGATTTCAAGTCACCGTTCTACCTAAAAGCTTACTAGAATCCTTGTGCCTTCACCGTTGCAAAAAGCTGAGAGCGTCCGCCGTGCATTCACCGAGCCGATCACCGCTGACAGAGAACGTCTTCTGTAACTGCAGAGAGTTTGTGCTGTAGTTGCTAATCTTGTCTCGTGCAGGTTGTTAGTCACACAGGTTGTGTGCAGGGCAGGTTGTAGTCGTTAAGCCACGTTGGGCGGGTGGTAGCCGTTAAGCCACGTTGGGAGGAGGTAGTAGTTAAGCCTCGTTGGGCAGGAGGTAGCCGTGAAGCCACGGGCTTAGTGAGGAGCCGGAGTCAGACACGTTGCGTGTGGGTTATGTTAGACACGTGATAACGTGCAACTTGGTAGTCACATTTCTGGCAGAAGTGTGCATCTGTAAAATCCCACATTCCAATCATAGTGAATACGCCCTGCTTGGGTGAGAGCTGGGAGAGTGGACGTAGGCATTGTTTGCCGAACCACTATAAATCTTTGTGTCTTACACAAAAGATAACTTGTCTCAGAACTGGGAATCTGTTTATCAGATCCAGCCTCTGTGACCTAACAAAACCATGCTTCTGTGAGCGAAAATAAGTGTCATAACTCTTACGGCACTAATTCAACCCCCCCTTCTTAGTGCAATCCTATACCAACAATTGATATCAGAGTAGGCTCAACGATAAAAGCTTAACCGCTTGTTGAGAGATCCGATAGGATGCAAATGGGATATATGCACGCTGTTGGTTCCAACAGTAATAGTCCACCATTATTTGATGGACAAAACTTCTCCAGCTGGCGCAGCAGGATGGAGTTCTGGATTGCATCCCGAGAACCGAGGTGTTTAGGGATCATCCGAAATGGTCCTCTGCTTCTCAGAGGACAAGATCTGAAAGTTGAGCATGGCAGCACGACTTCACTTTCTGATCAGGAAGTTGAAATCATCAAGCTGAATGCTATGGCTGTCAACTTTCTTCACTGTGCTCTATCTCCTATGGAGTACAACCGGATCTCTGCCTGTACCACAGCAAAAGAGATCTGGGATCGACTTGTTCTAACCCATGAAGGGACGGATCAAGTCAAGGAGACACGAATAAATCTGCTGGTCCAGCAGTATGAGGCCTTCAAAATGAAGCCTGATGAGTCTATCTCTGAAATGTATGATAGACTCAATACAATCATCAACAGCTTAGCCCTTCTTGGGAAAAATTATTCTAATGCTGAAATGGTGAGAAAGGTCCTCAGGTCTTTACCCATGAATTGGGAAGCTAAAAAGACCGCTATTGAGGAAGCCAAAGATTTAACAACTCTTAGGCTGGATCAGCTTATGGGTTCTCTTCTCTCCTACGAGGAAGAGAAACGTTCATCTGTGCCTCAGACGACCAAATCTATTGCCTTTAAGGCATCAGCTTCTACTGATGATGAATCAGATGATATAGAAGCAGAAACTGATGAGGAGCTTTCCTTGTTAGTAAAGGGTTTGAACAAACTCCTTTACAAGAAACGCTTCAAACGAAGTGTTAAACCCAAGTCTTCTAACTTAGAGGACAAAAAGGGACCAGTATGTTACGAATGTAAGAAACTGGGACACATGAGGAATGAATGTCCTCTGTTGGCTGATAGGTCAAAATCTTCTCGAAATAGAAGAAGAGCCTTATTGGCTTGGAGCGATGAGGAGGACAATGAATCTGAGTCTGAGGAAGAGCAGAAGGCAAACCTTTGCTACATGGCTCGTTCCAAATCAGAATCTGATTCAGATGAAGAGGTAATCTCGACATCTATGTCTAATTTATCTTCTAATGATCTTAAAGGTTTGCTGACAGAAATCCTTGAGAGAGTTAAAGAGCTATCCTCAAAATATCGCTCGGTGAAAAAGCAGAACAAGATTCTGCAATCACAACTCACTTCTCTGCACAGAGAAAAGATTGCCTTGAAAAAGGATGCTGAGATCTTCTGCACAGAAGCATCTCCTCTGATCAGAGAACCTCTTCCTGAGGTATGGGACGAGCTACTCGTTCGTGACAAAGTGGTTTTTCCACTAGATGAGTCTAACAGAGGTTTATTACCTGAATGTCAGTCTCACAATTGTCACAGAAACAAATCTGAATGTTCAGATGATGTATGCTATGTGACACAGAACGCATGTTCTGTGATAAGTCCCAAAGTTGCACAGAAACAGAAGTCTGTGGTGCCACAGAAATCTGAATCTGTGAAATGTTATACTTCTGAGCAGAAGCATAGCAAATCTAGGATTAAAAACCTTGTCAGACCAACAGAAAAGGTTAAATCCTGTCACTATTGTGGCATGCTTGGACATATGATCGGACAATGTTAGATCAAGAAGTCTATAAGCATAACCAGCGCGATTCTCTCACGGAACAAATCACAATCCTATGGAACCGGCTTAAGGTGGGTTCCTGTTGTAACCTAACTTGTTCTTAATCGCAGGTACACTTGAAAACTAAAGCCAGGAAGGATGAGTGGTACCTGGACAGTGGGTGCTCACGCCACATGACCGGGGATCCTTCTAAGTTTTCAAGTTTGAAGTTACAGAACGGTGGTTCTGTGACATTTGGCGATGATAGCAAAGGCTACATCAAAGGCATTGGAACTATCGGTAGTTCACGCAAATAGACGATGTTCTGCTTGTTGCAGGATTAAAACATAGTCTATTAAGTGTGAGCCAACTCTGTGATAAGGGTTATCAAATAACCTTTAACGCAGAAGGATGTTCTGGATCCACAGACGGATCCGTCTGTTTCGTTGCTGAACGAAGAAAGAACGTCTACATCGTTTCTCAAGACAACCTCTTGTCTTCTGAGAAATGCCTTGTTTCTTACAAGGATGAAACAAATCTTTGGCATAGGAAATTGGGACACATCAATTTCCAATTATTGTCTAAGATTGCCAAAAAGAAGCTGGTACGAGGTTTACCAAAGCTCTCTTTTGAAGAGAACAGCTTCTGTGAAGCTTGTTCTTTGGGAAAACAAACCAAAGCTTCTTTTAAAAGCAAAGGTTATATTTCCACCTCAAAACCACTTGAACTTCTCCACATGGACCTGTTTGGTCCCACCAGAACACAGAGTCTGGGCCTCAGACGCTATGCTATGGTGGTTGTGGACGATTACTCAAGATATTCTTGGGTAAGGTTCTTGGCTCATAAGAGTGATGCATTCGGTGCGTTCAAAAGCCTTGTCACAAAGCTGCAAAATGAGAGAGGAGCCTCTCTCAAAAGCTTAAGAACTGACCATGGTACAGAATTTGTAAACCATGAGTTCAAGTCCTTCTGTGACATGAATGGCATAGAACACACATTCTCTGCTCCTTATACTCCACAACAGAATGGAGTAGCTGAGAGAATGAATCGAACTCTTCTTGATATGGCCAGAACGATGATGTGTGAAAGCAAGGTTCCACAGAATTTGTGGGCTGAGGCGATTAACACAGCATGTTATGTGTCTAACCGTGTACTTGCACGAAAGACACTTGACAAAACTCCTTATGAGTTGTACAAGGGCAAAGTCCCTAACATCTCATATTTCCATCCCTTTGGAAGTCCTTGTTACATACTAAGACTTCCTAAGGAGAATGTTGGTAAATTCGATGCTAGATCAGATGAAGGAGTTTTCCTTGGCTACTCTGAATCAAGCAAAGCTTATCGAGTTTTCAACAAAAGAACTCTTGTTGTTGAGGAATCTATTAATGTCATCATTAATGACTCTCAATACACAGAGGAATCTGTCTTATCTGACAGGCCAAGTACGCAGCTGCCTGCTGCTGAAGTACAGAAAGAGAGCTCTGTCCCTCTTAAGACTAATTCTGTACAAATCCAGTCCGTCATTGGACAGGATGCAAACTCTGAGGGCCCCTCAGAGGATAATGATTCTGATAAGAATCTCTTGGACAGAGTGCCCACTCTGTACAAGAAAAGACACCCCATGGAGCAAGTCATTGGGGATGTACAGAAAGGGATACAGACGAGACGTTCTGTGAATCTCTTCTGTGAACATTCTGCGTTCCTCTCCCAAAAGGAACCAACAAGCATTGATGAAGCTCTTGCAGATCCTAACTGGATCATTGCCATGCAAGAAGAGCTCAATCAATTCGAACGAAACAAGGTCTGGACGCTTGTTCAGAGACCGAAGGATCGTTCTGTTGTTGGAACCAAGTGGGTCTTCCGCAATAAGCTTGATGAATCAGGCTCTGTGGTCAGGAACAAGGCCAGACTCGTGGCCAAAGGGTACTCTCAGTCAGAAGGGATTGACTATGATGAGACTTACGCTCCTGTGGCGCGCCTAGAAGCTATCAGACTTCTGTTAGCTTATGCGTGTTTTAATGATTTCAAACTATTTCAGATGGACGTGAAAAGCGCCTTCCTGAATGGTGAGATCAAGGAGGAAGTCTACGTAGACCAACCTCCGGGATTTGAGGATCCTAAGAAACATGATCATGTTTATAAGCTTGATAAAGCTTTATATGGCTTGAAACAAGCTCCCAGAGCTTGGTATGAAAGGCTGAGCCAATTTCTTATTGAAAAGGGCTATAGAAAGGGAAAGGTTGACACAACTCTTTTCCTAAAGAAGCACGGAACCGAGCTTCTGATTGTTCAGATCTACGTAGATGACATCATCTTCGGATCTACGAACAATACCTTATGTAATGAGTTCGCAGAACTCATGAAGGGTGAATTTGAAATGAGCATGGTGGGAGAATTAACATTCTTTCTGGGCTTACAGATTCGCCAAACTTCAGAAGGTACTGTCATCCATCAGGAAAAGTACACTAAACAACTTCTGAAGAAATATGAGTTAACCAACTCAAAACACTTGTCTACTCCCATGAGCAAAAACGCTATTGTGGAGAAAGACGAATCAGGAAAGGATGCAGATCCTAGCCTCTACAGAAGTATGATAGGGTCCTTATTATACCTTACTGCTTCCAGGCCTGACATTCTGTTCAGCGTCTGCCTTTGTGCTAGATACCAATCAGCACCAAAGGAGTCCCATTTAACACATGTTAAAAGGATATTTCGATATCTTTCTGGGACTACAAACCTAGGGCTCTGGTATTCCAAGAGATCATCATTTGATCTTATAGGGTACTCCGATGCAGACTTTGCTGGTTGTAAAATCGATCGGAAGAGTACTTCTGGAACCTGCCAATTGCTTGGAGATATGCTCATATCCTGGCACTCAAAGAAGCAAGCTTCTGTTGCATTATCAACAGCAGAGGCAGAATATGTTGCAGCAGCAAGCTGCTGTGCACAGCTTCTATGGATGCGTCAACAACTTGAGGACTACGGTTTCAAGTTTGACAATATTCCAATACGGTGTGATAACACCAGTGCCATAAATCTGACCAAGAATCCTGTTCAGCATTCAAGGTCTAAACATATAGAACTAAGACATCATTTCATTCGAGATCATGTCCAAAATGGTTCTATTGCTGTGGAATATGTGAGCACAGAAACACAGCTCTGTGATATCTTCACAAAACCATTAAATTTTGAGAAGTTCTCAAAATTGCGAATGGAATTAGGGATTTGTTATCCCCTCTAAATGGATCTGATTGATCCTTATCGTGTGCATATTTGATTTAGTGAAAGATATGATTTTCAAAAAATTATTTCCAATTTTATTATTTCCTGTTTTAAAATTTTCTTAAGACTTCCCTGCCAAAATCTTTTCTTATTTATTTTCTCCCTTTCAAAGCATCTTTGCACACACACACGTCTTCCCTCTATCTCATAAACCCATTTTTCTCTCCCCCACATTTTTCTTCCGATCCTTCTTCGTCATCTCTTCCAAACCCTAACTTCTCTTCTTTGCTTCCTTTTGTCCTCATGGCACCAAGAATCAAGAGAATGCGCGCTGCCAAAGCCAAAGCAAGGCGCTCTGCTAGACTCAGCACTGAGTCTCTGTCCGATCGGGACTCTCAGGAGACCCAGTCTTCATTACAGGGGAGCGACTCTGAGAACGCAAGTCTCTCGTCGAAGGATACGAAATCCGTGTCCCAGCACTCTCCCCCCGAGAGTTCCAAAGCTCTGAATGCAGAGCAAGAAGTCATCCAGCCATCCACAAAGGAGGACCCTCCTGTACCTGCTAAGGAGGACCCTCCTGCAGCAAAAATTTCTGAGCCAGAAATTGAGGAAATGGTGATTTCTCCACAAGGACAAGCTGAGAAAGAGGTCCCTATACCTCAGCGCGTAAGCCCTCCTCTAGAGTCTCCATCTCTGGCTATCTTGCCCTATATTGAGACTCTGCCACCTCCTCCTCCTCTTCCAAAGCAGAAGTTGGCCCCAACTTCATCTAATGCTGAGGAACAGGCTGTGAACCCTCCTGCGGTCGCGGCACAGGAGAAAGGAAAGGCACAGAAACGCCCATCTGCGGAACCGCAGAAGGAGAACAAAAAGCGAAGAGATTCTTCCGAGTCTCCTGCTAGAGATCTTGAGGATAGGAAAATCGTACCCTGCCGATTCATGAGATTCAGCTTCTTCTCTGAGCACTCTCTTGGGCGATTAGAAACTCTTTTCCGTGAGCTCTCTCTGGTTAACTTCTGTGGGCACAGAAGCCCTGTCTCTGCCTCTTTGGGCCTTCAGTGCAAGATACCACTCTCAGCTCCAACCCATGGAGATATCCAAATCATCGGCGTATCGCAGGATAACAGGGGCCGAAAGGCCAACCAAGTCCAGCGTATACCTGGAGAGCACGAAGCTGCCTATAGAACTGCGCATCCTCCACCGTGCTATTATGTACTGCCTCTATCCCCGGACTGGGAGCACAGACAGTATCATCACGAAGGACGCCACCATGATGGTGCATCTGCTGGAGGGACTTCCTGTCAATCTCGGATCGATCGTCTTTGAGCACATGGAGAGATGTGCAACTCTGCCTGATAGAGGACTACCCTATGGCCATATCATCATGAAGCTCCTGCAGACTTACTCTTGTGATATAACTCCCAAGAGTAATCAGGACACCATCCATGTCGAGCCTTTTGACGGTACGACACTTGATCATATGGGGTTTGTTTTTACAGGGTCAGAATGGGTTCCAAAGAGGAGCAAGGAGGAACCATCCTCCAAAAAGAAAAGAGTTGCTGCACCTTCCAAGCGTAAGACTCAGGCTGACACCAGCAAGCAGAAGAAGATTGATACCAAACAGAAGCATACTTCTGAGGCATCCACTTCTGCTAATCCGAAAGAGTCACGCAAATTGGATAAGTGCATTGCTCAGCAAAAGGAGATTAAGACCCTGATTACGAAGCTGCTTGTAGATCTTGCTGATCTCGCGGCATATATCAAGGGCAAGGATGATGCATCCTCCTCTCCTTCTGCAGAAGAAAGTGACTGACCAGTCCTTTCAGAATCCGGCTTCTGAAAACTGATAAACTCTGAATCTGTTGTTTTAAAACTCGCTCTTTTGAAATTTCCTGCATGTGGTTTGAAACTTGTTTCATGACATATCTTTTTGATATATGACTTATTTGATGATGCAAAAAGGGGGAGAAGTAGCTAGCTCCCTGGAGAATTTTTTAGTTTTTAGGACAGGTGTTCTGTGAGACTTAGGAACAGTCTCTGCATTTTTCTTTGTGTTCTGTGTTTCTCTGTTTGCAGGTCATGAAGACGCTGAGGAGATTTTCTCAGTGTAATGCAGGTCTCAGCAGAATTATTTTCTGTTTTGAGAAATTCCTCGCCAGAATGATGCTTCTGGTTGAGATCAACTTGGGTTTGAGCAGAACTGCTTAAACTCAGGGGGAGTCAGAGAACTTTCTCTACTTATACTCTGGTCAGAGTATCACTTCTGTGTGACGTTCTGACCTCTGATTAAAAGGGTCATCTTAAAACTACTTACCTGTTCAGGGGGAGCTATGACAGAATAGTACTTCTGTCCATAATGCATGATATTGCAATCATGAGCACTGATTTGATCAAATCATATAAATGCTCTAATCGATTTGGTTAATGAACATTAACTAGTCTTGATCACTGATCTGAGCAAGCAATAATTTCGATCGAAATTAATCCGCTTAGATTCAGGGGGAGTTACTACAGAAAGTAGCTTCTGTATCAACCATCTCGCAACAAGGAAATCTGTAAGACCATTAAAACTCTTTAATCATTACTCTCCAGATGAGCATGGGTTTGACATCATCAAAAAGGGGGAGATTGTTGATATAATCTGGTTTTGATGATGACAAAGGTTATGTATTGCTAATGTGTTATTTAAGAGTACAGAAGAACAGGTCTTCGGGTGTAGAAGCTGGTCTCTGTCATTCGTGCAATACATAAAAGAGTTATGTGGAGTACTTCAACATGGGAAACGATCTAGACATCAGAAATGGAGTTCTGAGGATAAGATCTACTATCGAATCACTATCTCTATTACAGAGAGAAGCATCTGTGTCACAGTTGCTATAACTCTCCTTGCTGGAGTACTTGCTATGGTTTACAGAATGGTATTTCTGTGAGTGACGATTTCCTTCTTGGAGAGTGTCCTATATGCGAGCACGTGAGATATTTACTTCACACAGGATCTAGGTTCATCTTTGGACCTTAAGTTATTTGGAAATATTTATTTCCTTAACTATCGTGATCTTATGTTTACGTAATTTTGCAATGACCTTATCAGGTTATGATCTCCCTATATGGTGAGAATAATTCTACGAAGTGAATGTTTTCATATTATGGAAACTTATAATCCCAATGCCAAATTCGTATGAGAAGTGGCTGGTTCTGCTGTCGCAGCAAACAGCTTCTGAGCAGAAGTCGTTATCTCTTATTGAGCGATCACTTTGTTTTATTATTATCTAACGTAACTACGGGTAATGCTTTATGCTTTTGGAAGTTTTCCCACAGGATTAAATCATGGAGAATATGGCAAGTGAATCAACTAGCCGTTGGGATTGATTGGGAAACTTCGTTCTACGGACAAGTTTAAGTACAAGTGTGAAGCAACGATTCCAAGTCGCCGTTCTACCTAAAAGCTTACTAGAATCCTTGTGCCTTCACCGTTGCAAAAAGCTGAGAGCGTCCGTCGTGCATTCACCGAGCCGATCACCGCTGACAGAGAGCGTCTTCTGTAACTGCAGAGAGTTTGTGCTGTAGTTGCTAATCTTGTCTCGTGCAGGTTGTTAGTCACACAGGTTGTGTGCAAGGGCAGGTGGTAGCCGTTAAGCCACGTTTGGGCGGGTGGTAGCCGTTAAGCCACGTTGGGCAGGAGGTAGCCGTTAAGCCTCGTTGGGCAGGTGGTAGCCGTCAAGCCACGTTGGGCTCAGTGAGTAGCCGGAGTCAGACACGTTGCGTGCGAGTTGTGTTAGACACGTGATAACGTGCAATTTGTTAGTCACATTTCTGGCAGAAGTGTGCATCTGTAAAGTCCCACATTCCAATCATAGTGAATACGCCCTGCAGGGTGAGAGCTGGGAGAGTGGACGTAGGCATTGTTTGCCGAACCACTATAAATCTTTGTGTCTTACACAAAAGATAACTTGTCTCAGAACTGGGAATCTGTTTATCAGATCCAGCCTCTGTGACCTAACAGAACCACGCTTCTGTGAGCGAAAAAGTGTCATAACTCTTACGGCACTAATTCAACCCCCCCCTTCTTAGTGCAATCCTATACCAACAAGGATAGATAAAATTCATCAAGCTGGATGAGGTTTCCCAGCGTTGAAGGAATTTTTCCACTCAATTCGTTGAAGCTCAAATCCAGCATCCTAAGATTGGTCAGATTCCCAAGAGAAGAAGGGATTGGTCCATGAAAACTATTAAATTTCATATTCAATGTCTCGAGCTTGGTCAAGTCACCAATGGAAGATGGTATTTCGCCCCCAAACTCACAAGAGCTGAGATCAATGTCCGTTAAATGGGTGAAATTTCTCAGCGAAATCCATACCTCGCCTGTTAAGTTCATCCTGGAAAGCTTGAGAGATTTTATCGGACTTCCATGATGGAATCCTGTCAACTGTAGCCCATAATTGTAACTCACATCTAGGAACTCCAGCCTACGCAGTGTAGAGACAAAATCTGGAATCCTGCCACTGAAATCACTAGAAGAGAGATTCAACCTCGTCAACCTAGGGGGACGTCCTATGGCGGATGGAACCCAAGACAGATTAAACCAATTATAGGTGAGGTTGAGGTCCTGGAGATGGAGGTCGAAGATGCTTGCTTTGGGAGTCCATTATTCCCATAAGGCAGCTACCACTAAGGTCGAGGCCGATCACATGCCCATCTCCCTCGTCGCACGTGACGCCACCCCAGTTGCAGCAGTCCCCTGCCATTCCCTCCTCGGCCACCTTCCACGACATCATCTTTTGGGGACTGCTGATGCCGTCGCGGTAGTAGCAATGGCTCTTACTAAAGAATGAGCTCTTGAATCCCAACAGGGCAGAACACTCTTCCTCGTGGTACAACGGTTTCCCCAAAGATGCATAACATAACCACAGCGGCTGTGAGAGCAGCATGAGGAGGAAGGATGGGATTGCTGCCCGTCGGCATGTTGCAAAGCAAAAATTGGAACGGTTAAGGCAAATAATGCAGTGGTGGTATTATTAGCTTTCACTTGTTGTAAAGTCAAAGTCAAGTCGACTCTATCTCCTTGTCGTGTGGTTTAAGTTGATTCATTCCCCCTTGGTGTGTTTTCTACGTTCAAAGGTTGTGATCCGATCATTGCATGCAGAAAGCCCTTCTTAATTGTTTGACTCTCTGAAATCGTGCAAGTATTTCTCCATGCGACTGTTAAGGTATTTTTACATGTCATTCGTTGCCCAAGTGTGTGCTTAGACTGGTCGTGTTTTTATAAAGATTAAGGCTAATCCTTGATACATGATGATGATCACTGATTTGACTAATTTGACTCAGACATAAGAAAAGATCACGTCTTTGTACGAGAGAAATATAATATAAATTCCTGGGTGGGTCACTTTTATAAACTTTATTCTGTAAACCTGCACTGATCCGATGTCATGGTAAGAGACCATGTCTCAAAGCACTCTTTTGAGTTCGCAGTTGCTTCCCAGTACTCAAAGCATATGAGGTGGTCCTCTCTGCTTTACAGTTGCATGTTCCAAAGGCCGGAGGAAAAAGAAAATACAGGTGGGATGACCTTTACTTTCTCAGGAAGGATAGCGTAAGCTGCATGGAGAAGAAGTGGTACCTGGAGGAACATGAAATCAAAATGGAGAGAGGGCAAGGAACCTGGGAAAGCAATCATATCAAGGTCAATCGACGTCTCTGTCATAAAAAACGGACCACCAATCTCCTGGAATGTTGTGTTTTCAAGTGTAGACACGGAACACAGAATCCTCATAACGCAGATGTGCAAAGACTGCTTTTTCACCTACTTCCTCCATTTGGTCCAGATGTCAACAGAAGGAACCCTGGCCATTGCTGCTGTTCAACCCCCTGCAGTAGGTATAAGCCATTTTGTGCTCTCTGTTGACCGATGAAGGGGTCCTACAATTGCGGAAGGATATGACACTCATATTGGACAAAACGTCTAGGTAATTCATTGAATTTAATACAACAAAATGAAAAACAAAAAAAAAATGGCTATTGTGGAAATAGATTAAAAAAAGGACAGGAATCCCCTCAATACATTAACAGTACAGAAAGTACAAGAATGCGCATAAATATGCTTAATAAGGCGGGAAAGGAAAGTTTAACGGGAAGATTCTCGAGCCATTTTTACAATGAACTCCCCTATAGCAGCTTTAGATGCTAAGTGTCTTGATTTTGCTTGTAGGGAGATCACTTGTTGTCATTGTTGCTCCAGGGCCTTCCTCTCTTCATCAGCCAGTTGGGTAAGCTCAGCAATGTTGCTAGCAAGCCCATTCCAAGTTTCAGTTAAGCAAACCAAGGACTCCTGCAGTTTTGAGATCTCCGCTTTAATTAGAGCCTCCTTATCCTTGATGACTCTCGGTTCCACTCGACGCTCGTACAGTGTCTAAAAAACTAGAAAACTCTGAGTACGGCGGACTTGGAGACTGTTATTATGCTAGCAGTGCCTGCTGGAAGAAGCTCTTCCAGCTCCCCCCCAGTGATGCTCGATCAACCGAGTCAGGAAGTCTATTTGCAGGGACTTCTCAGGCGCAGCAGATAATTCTTGTCTGATCTGGATTAGCCTCTGGAAGCCATCTTTGGTAGATATCCCGGACTCTAGCAAACAGAGAAGTTCAAGGAGTAGGGTCTTGGTGGAGGAAGCCTCTGAGCCAGAAGAACCCACATTGACATCTGTGCCGTTGATATATACTTGAGGGCCAACCAGAGTCAAAGCTTCGGAGTGCATGCACCAACTAATAAACCGTTAAAGTCTAGAGAAAGCAAACACTAGACAAAACAAGCAAGAGAAACTTACTGGCATACTCTCCTTAGGAACGGTCGCTGGTGGGCGAGGAGTAGGATCCTCAATAATGAGTATGCTTGCTGGCAAGTAAGTGTTGATAGGATGCTCGTCGATGGGGAAAAAGTTGCAAAGAAGCTCCTCGCTGGTGGAGGGAATGGAGCAAATGAATGTTTTGCTTGTGGAAGGTCAGGGACAGAGGTTGGCGCTGGAGGCAATACTTGCTCCAAGACTTGTCCCGCATTTACCTTTTATTCTGTAAAGGGCTGTTGCTACCGAGTAGCAGTAATTGTAATTGCAAGGAGAGTAGGAGAAGGAAAGGAAATGTGATAGTTGCTTGATTTTGGGAGATAGAATCTGAATTGGCTCCTTGTCGGAATCTTCCACATCAGCCATATGCTTTGTAGCTTTCTTGTCCCTCATCGACTTAGTTCACTTTTATGAGTTTTGGTGGGGAAAATACAAAAATTGATTTACCAACAAACTTTAAAATTTTTATTACAAGTAAAATTGTGTTTTATAATAACTATTTTTTATAGTGTCTACGTCTTTTTCTAAATGTCTGTACGAGTTTTATTAATTTCAAAATTTTCCAACGCAAACATAAAATATAGGGAATTAAGTGTAGTGTGGTTTGATAAAAATTATTGTAATGTACCTCGTAAGAAAGTGCGAACTTCTCCGAAAAAACTTTTGAACTTTGCTTTAAAATGTTTTCCTTTTGTTATTTGATTTGGAGTACATGTTCATAAATTCAAAAGTTTCATATCTGCAGGGTGCGCAGCAGATAATTCTTGTACGATTTGGATTAGCCTCTGAAAGCCATCTTTGGTATTCCGATTCTTGTGCAAATCCTTCAATCCTTGCACAGTTGTAATTCAAACAATTATTTATGAGATTTAAACAAATCAAGAATTTTGTTTTTTTTTTTAATCGGAGGAGAAAAAAAAAGGAGAACAAAAGCAAAAGGTTGGGGGAATATTGTGTTGGTAGTGGCTTTTTTCCCGGATAGTAATTTTATACTTATGAGTTTTGTAGGGAAAATATAAAAATTGATTTCAAAATTTTCCAACGCGACAAGTTTTTATGAAATATAGGGAATTATATGAAAAGTTTTTTGAACTTTGTAAAAAATTTTGTCATTTTGTGATTTGAGTAAAGTTTATAAATTTCAAAAGTTTAAAACTTTGTTCGATAAAGGTGTCTTTTTCGTAAATTACTGAACGATCCTTTTTATTTATAAATTTGTTAGTAAAGTTCTTTTCGCAAGAAAAGTTCGGCACATGAATTTATTGTCCAATGGAAGAAGGCAAAAGAAATTGAGAAAGATTCTATATTACGAACAATCAGGTATTTACGAAAATAATATTAAAGAGTTTTCGGTCTCGTTCGTTAATGTCAAGTTGTAATCTGCCAAATCTAGCACTTGCATATTCTGCAATTCGCATATGGACAAGGGGATCTCTCCAGAAAGCCTGATGTTGGAAATGAGGTAATAGCTGATGGTGCTGGGAGGCATTGGGAGTGTTCCCTGGATATTGTTGAAACTGAGATCCAAAATACTCAAGAGTTTTCTCCAATAGCCACTGAGGTATACGCCTGCTTGACAAACTCAACTCATCCAGCTTGTTCTGTTGTTGCAGAAAGTCGGGGACTTCCGTTAAGCCCGAAGAATCCAAAAAAAGGATTGAACCTGTGTAACACTCGCATTAGGCTCTGGAATGATTATCAACGAGAATGCATTGGATGAAAGTCTAACATCCATTATTCCCTTCATCTCTAGTAGCAGGTCCAAGCGAGCCACGCCGGTCAGATAGTTTGACCGAAGGTCAAGAGTGCGTAGTTTCTGAAGCTGATAGATGGAGGTAGGAAGTGGACCGGAGAGGTCATTGGAACAACGGTACAAATAAGTCAAACTGGTGAGGTTACCAACAGGGAGGGAATCCACATTTTAGATTGTTGAACTTGAAACCGAGGTGTAAAAAAGAGAGTTGGGACAGCTGCGTCAGGGAAGGCGGGATTTCTCCGCACAATCTGTTTTCACCCAAATCGAGCGACATAAGATTGGTGAGATTCCTAAGAGAAGAAGGGATTTCATCGGTGAGTTGACCGGAGAATAGATAAAATTGATTAAGCCGGAGGAGGTTTCCGAGCCATCAATGAATTTTTCCGCTCAATCTGTTTACGACCAATCCCAGCGTTCTAAGATTGGTCAGATTCCCAAGAGAAGAAGGGATTTCACAATGAAAACTATTATGTTCAAGATTCAAAGTCTCGAGCTTGGTCAAGTCACCAATGGAAGATGGTATTTCGCCCCCAAACTCACAAAAGCTGAGATCAATGTCCGTTAAATGGGTGAGGTTTCTCAGCGAAATCCATACCTCGCCACCGAAACCGCTAGAAGAGAGATTCAACCTTTTCAACCTAGGGAGACGTCCTATGGCGGATGGAACCCGAGACCGATTAAACCAATTGTACACGAGGTTGAAGTCTTGGAGATAAACGTGGTTGAAGATGCTTGCTTCGGAGTTTATTATTCCCATAAGGTAGCTACCACTAAGGTCAAGGCCGATCACATGCCCATCACACGCCCATCTCCCTCGTCGCACGTGATGCCTCCCCAGTTGCAGCAGTCCCCTGCCATTCCCTCCTTGGCGGCCTTCCACCGCATCATCTTTCGGGGAGTACTGATGCCTTAGCCAAAGTCACAATGGCTCTCACTAAAGAATGAGCTCTTGAATCCTAACAGGACAGAACACTCTTCCTCACGAAACAACGGTTTCCCGAAAGTTGTAGAACACAACCATAGCGGCTGCGAAAGCAGAATGAGGAGCAAGCCAGCGGAGATGAGCAAGGGTGGGAATGCTGCTCCCGTTGGCCTGTTGCTAAGCAACAGTGGGAATGGCTGAGACAAAAAATGGAATGGTGGTATAAGTAAAAACTGCTTTTTTTCTGCAAAGTCAAGTCAAGTCAATCTCGCTATCGAGTGGTTTAAGTTCATTAATTTCCTTGGAGTTCTTAATTGTGGAACTCACGCGCGTTTGACTCTATTATTATGCCCTGAAATCTATCAAGTATTTCTCCATCTAAACATAAGTAGTTTGGATCATTGGATCCGGGTAAAACCTGAAACTCGTCGGAACTAGCACTTAGGTTTGGTATCATATTATCGAATAAATTGAATAGGTTCTACATTCTAAATTTTTCAGAAGAAGTGGTATCAAGTACGAATTCTTACCTCGAAACCAACTTGGAGAACCTCAGACCTAACCTAATATATTTTTAATATAAATAGTTAATTTATATATATAATTTAAGTTAGGAACTCAAACTTTGTAAACCCAAGTTCGGGACGCCACCGGAAGAAGGGGACCGAAAAAAGGTTTTATTAAATTTGGGGTTTGTATTCTCGAGTTCCACCCAAGTTTCCAACTGCCTTAAGGAAATTGGGCTTCTTAAACCGGGCTTCCAGCATCGGAACCAACAATTTAATTTATGGGTGATTTTTTAATTCACATGGTTCTTTGTTGTAAAATTAAGTAATCAGGTTACATAGGATGGGTTCCAGGTTCCACGTCCGTAACCTATTTACCCGGAACCTGATGATCCTAAATATAAGTATAATATGTCATATAAATTCCTGTATGCTGGGGCTCTGTTTCCGGTGAAAACCGTAACACGTTGCGATAAAATCGTGGCGATCCCATCGGGTTCAAGAAGAAAAAGAGAAAGAAGAAAAGGGAGGTAGGAAGATTTCCATTGATGAAACTGATTACAAACCGTTGATGCTTACAGGAAGAATACCTAAGATTATCTACCTAAAACTAAGACATAAGTGTTTGAATATGTCTGTGTCATTTTGTCTCTTTCCTAAAGCAACAAAGTTATTTATAAAGAATCTTCGGTTGTGGTTGGCGGTTGATTGGCACTTGGCAGTTATCTTCAGATCTTTCACGCATGTGTAAATCATTCGATCATATCTTCAATTTCCACACGTTCTAAATCTTCACCTGTAAAATCTTATCTACAAAGTTATTAATAAAATCAGATTCTCTGACTAATTTGTCTGGATCAACTTGTTAGATTTCCTCCATCGACTGGGGAATCTTCCATCGACGGGGAGAATCTCCATCGAGACTGTATTAATTTTTTTCTCGAAGGAGATAATCTTCCTCGACAACGAGAATTTTTCAAGTTAGATTTTTTCCACCTCCATGAATCAGATTTTCTCTGAGGAGAATCCTCATCGACTGATTAGTTCACTCCATCGACGAGCGAAATCATCCATTGATAGAGTTAGATTTTTTTACTCAATCATCGACTAAATCAGGTTTTGCAAGTGGATGATGAGATTTTTACAGTACTTAACTATTATATTCGTCGATTGTGCTCCACTCAAATCATAATCGACGGCCCAAATTAATCTGGTGTAAACATTTGCCCCCCTCACGACAATTAATGAAGCGATTTTCTCTGAATTAATCGACATCTTTCTTCAGTCAAATATCACAATAGATCGAAAATTTTTTCCAATCGTTTATTTAATATTTTGTCAAAAGGATTAAAGACACTAACTTCATATTAGTGGTTTGATAAAAGTTATTGTACCATACCTCTAACATCTCCGAAAATATTTTTGAACTTTGTAAAAAAATTAAGGACGTATGAGATGATTCTAGACTTAATTCAACAAGAATTAATTTAAGGACGTACGAGATGATTATCTCACGTGCTCGCATATTGAACAATCTCCAATAAGGAAATCATCATTCACAGAAGTGTCATTCTGTAAACCGTAGTAAGTATTCCAGCAAGGAGAGTTATAGCATTTGTGACACAGAAGCTCATCTCTACAATAGAGATAATGGATTCGATAATAGATCTTGTTCTCATAACACCATTTCTGATGGCTAGATCGTTTCCTCCGTTGAAGTACTCCACATAACTCTTTTACGTATTGCTCAGATAATAAAGACCAGCTTCTACACCCGAAGACTTGTTCCTCTGTACACTTAAATAGCACATTAATAATACATAACTTTGTCATCATCAAAACCATGCACATCTGGAGAATAATAGTTAAAGAGTTAAACGATCTTACGGATTTCTTTGTTGCGAGATGGTTGATGCATAAGTTACTTTCTATAGTAACTCCCCCTGAATCTAAGCAGATTAATTTTGATCGAAATTATTACTAGCTCAGATGAGTGATTAGTTAATGTTCATTAACTTAATCGTTTAGAGCATTTGTATGATTTAATCAAATCAGCACTCATGATTGCAAGAACATGCATTGTGGATAGAAGTATTGTTCTATCATTGCTCCCCCTGAACAGGTGAGTGAGTTCTAAGATGAACTCTGTCAAAGTGATCTTAATCAGAAGCAGCGTTCTGTCGAGAATTTCTCAGTGTCTTCGTGACCTGAGAAAAACACAAGGAAAAACACACAAGAAAACACAAAATCTAAAAATTCTCCACACAGCAAGCTACTACTCCCCCCTTTTTGCATCATCAAATAAAAGCTTGTTGAAAATCAAAGGTAAATCATCAATGGCAGGGTTTTGAAAACAGACAGTTGCAAAAGCATGCAGGAAATATAAATGAGTTGGTTTGTGAAACAGGCCAGGTTTTCAATTTTTCAAATGAGAGGACTGATCAGTCACTTTCTTCTGCAACAAGAGAAGAGGATACACAATCTTGCCCTTGATATAAGCAGTGAGATCAGCAAGATCCACCAGCACCTTAGTTATCAAGGACTTGATCTCCTTTTGTTGGGCAATGCACTTATCTAGCTTGCGCGACACTTTGGGATCAGCAGAAGTAGATGCCTCAGAAGCTTGCTTCTGCTTGGTATCCAGCTTCTTCTGCTTACGGTTTCAGCCCGAGTCTTGGGCATGGAAGGTGTAGCGGTACTTTCCCCTTTGCTCGAGGAGGACGGATATGTCCTGTTCCTCTTGTGGATCCATTGAGTCCCTGTATAAACATAACCCATGTGATCAAGAGTAGTACCATCGAAAGGCTCGACAATGATGGTGTCTGCATCACTCCTGGGAGTCGTGTCACAGGAGTAGATCTACAGAAGCTTCATAATAATGTGACCGTAGGGCAATCCCTTGTCAGCCAGATTTGTCCATCTCTCCATGTGCTCAAAGACAATCGAACCCAGATTCACAGGATGCCCCTCCAGCAAGTGTACAATCAGTATGTCATCATGATTCTAGTACCTCCAGCACTAGACTTTGTTGGCTTTTCAGCCCCTATGATCCTCCGGTATGCTGTAGACTTTGAGAGCCCCATGAGCGGGAGATGAGGATGGTAGGTCGCGCTGAAGGCTCGGCACACATCAAACAGAGAGAACACGTAGACATTCCCATCTATCACCACGTTGATGTACTTGATCATCTCATTCACCCCATGAAAGGTGATATGAGTATAGAATTCTCTAATCAGGCAGGCAGAGACAGGGCTTCTGTGCTCGCAGAAGGCGCCAAAGGTCAGCTCACGAAAGCGGTTTTCTAATTGCCCTAAAGAACTCTTAGTAAAGAAGTTGAACTTTAAAAACCGGTAAGGAGCTATTTTCCTGTCCTCAAGGGCTCGAGTAGGGAACTCGGAATTATTCAGAACAACCTTAATGTCCTCATCAGAGAAAAAACTCCCCAATTTCAGGTGTAAAGGTCATAGCAATACCTCTGGGCCTTTTGGACTCCTTCTAGGATGCCGCAGATGGGCGTTTCTGTCCCTTTCCTTTCTCCTTTACTGCAGCCACTGGAGGACTCACAGCCTTGTCCTCGGCATGAGTTGAAGTTGGAGCCAACTTATGCATGGAAAGAAGAGGAGGAAGCTGACTCTCATCATAGGGCACAATGGCCATGGAGAGAGACTCGGGAGGAGGACTGTTGCGCTTTGGTGCAGAAACCTCCTTCTCTGTAGGTTCTTGAGGAGTAATCACCATGTCCTCAGTTTCTACCTTAGAAACCTTTGGCATAGGAGAGTTCTCCTTCATGGATGATTGACCTACCTCCTGCTCTGTATCCAGAGCCTTAGAACTTTCAGGAATAGACTTCCAGGACCTAGATTAGTTCCCTGTGATGAGAGATTGGCAGTCTCAAAGTCACTCACCTGCAGCGAAGACTGGGTCTCTTGGGAGTCACGGTCTGATAGAGAGTCGTTGCTGAGTGCAACGGAGCACCTAGGTTTGGCCTTGGCAGCGCGAGGATGCCTGGTTCGTGGTGCCATGAGGATGTAGCAAGGAAAGAAAGTTAGGGTTTGTAGAAGAGTGAATTTGAGGTGAGGTTGAAGAAAAAGGGTTTTGAGTTGAGTGGGAATCGTTGGTGCAGGAAGTTTGTTTTTTAAACAAAAGAAAAATGAATGGGAGACAGAAAGAAAAAGTTTGGAAAGAATATTTCAAAGATTAAAATGAAAAGATTTTTAAAGATTGTTTCTAAAAAAATAAAAATGAAAAGGAAATATTTTGTAAATCAATTTGTCACACAAAAACAAATCACACGAAATAAGGATCAATAAGATCCATTTAGAAAGGATAACAAATCCCAAGTTCCATTCTTAATTTTGAGAATTTCTCAAAATTCAATGGCTTTGTGAAAATATCACAGAATTGCTTATGTGCTCACATATTTCACAGAAATAGAACCATTCTGAACATGATCTCAAATGAAATGATGTCTTAGCTCTATATGTTTAGACCTTGAATGCTGAACAAGATTCTTGGTCAAATTTATGGTACTTGTGTTATCACACCGTATTGAAATATTGTCAAACTTGAAACCATAGTCTTCGAGTTGTTGACGCATCCACAGAAGCTGTGCACAGCAACTCGTCGCTGCAACATATTCTACTTTTACTGTAGATAGTGCAACAGAAGCTTGCTTCTTTGAGTGCCAAGATATTAACATATCTCCAAGTAATTGGCAGGTTCCATAAGTATTCTTCCGATCGATTTTGCAGCCAGCAAAGTCTGCGTCGGAGTACCCTACAAGATCAAATAATTATCTCTTGGAATACCAAAGCCATAGATTTGTAGTCCCAAAAAGATATCAAAATATCCTCTTAACACGGGTTAAATGGGAGTCCTTTGGTGCTGATTGATATCTAGCACAACGGCAGACGTTGAGCAGAATGTCAAGTCTGGAAGCAGTAATGTACAACAAACACCTTATCAGGCTCCTGTAGAGGCTTAGATCTACATCCTTTCCTGTTTTGTCTTTCTCAACAATAGCGTTTGTGTTAATGGGAGTAGACAAGTGTTTTGAATTGTTCAACTCATATTTTTTCAGAAGTTGTTAGTGTACTTCTCCTGATGGATGAAAGTATCTTCTGATGTTTAGCAAATCTATAAGCCAAGAAAGAGTTTTAATAATTCTCCTATCATGCTCATCTCAAATTCACCTTCATGAGTTCTGCGAACTCATTACGCAAGTTATTGTTCGTGGATCCAAAGATGATGTCATCTACATAGATCTGAACTATTAGAAGCTCGGTTTCATGCTCCTTTAAGAAAAGAGTTATATCAACATTTCCCTTTTTATAGCCTTTTTCAATAAGAAATTGACTTAATCTTTCATACCAATCTCTGGGAGCTTGCTTCAAACAATATAAAGCTTTATCAAGCTTATAAACATGATCATGCTTTTTAGGATCCTCAAATCCTAGAGGTTGGTCTACATAGACTTCCTCCTTTATTTCACCATTCAAAAAGGTGCTTTTCACATCCATCTTAAATAGTTTCAAATCATTGTAACACGCGTAAGTTAACATAAGTCGAATAGCTTCAAGGCGCGCTACAGGGGCGTATGTTTCATCATAGTCAATCCCTTCTAATTGAGAATACCCATTGGCCACGAGTCTGGCCTTGTTGTTAACCACAGAGCCTGATTCATCAAGCTTGTTGTGGAAGACCCACTTGGTTCCAACAACAGAACGATCATTTGGTCTCTGAACAAG
The DNA here is from genome assembly GCA_029817715.1 of Melastoma dodecandrum. Taxonomy (NCBI): domain Eukaryota; kingdom Viridiplantae; phylum Streptophyta; class Magnoliopsida; order Myrtales; family Melastomataceae; genus Melastoma; species Melastoma dodecandrum. The sequence continues at coordinate 270,944 of JARUPY010000158.1, read as the reverse complement.
CGTCCAGACCTTGTTTCATTCGAATTGATTAAGCTCTTGTTGCATAGCAATAATCCAGTTAGGATCTGCAAGAGCTTCATCAATAGTTTTTGGTTCCTGTTGAGAGAGGAACGTAGAATGTTCACAGAAGAGATTCACAAAACGTCTCGTTTGTATCCCTTTCTGTACATCCCCAATGACTTGCTCCATGGGGTGCCTTTTCTTGTAAAGAGTGGGCACTCTGTTCAAGAGATTCTCATCAAAATCATGATTCTCTGGAATCACCTCAGAGTTTGCATCCTGGCCAATGACGGACTGGATTTGCATAGAATCAATCTTAAGAGAGCCAACGCTCTCTTTCTGTTGTTCAGCAGCAGTCAGCTGTGATTTTGGTCTGTTTAATAAGACAGGTTCCTCTGTATATTGACAATCATTAATGTCACTTTACTAGATTCCTCAACAACAAGAGTTCTTTTGTTGAAAACTCGATAAACTTTGTTGGATTCAAAATGACCAAGGAAGACTCCCTCATCAGATTTAGCATCGAATTTTCCAACATTGTCCTTAGGAGGTCTTAGTATGTAACAAGAACTTCCAAAAGAATGGAAATATGAGATGTTAGGCACTTTGCCCTCATACAACTCATAAGGAGTTTTTTCAAGTGTCTTTCGTGCATGAACACGGTTAGACACATAACATGCTGTGTTAATAGCCTCAGCCCAAGTTATGAGGAACTTTGCTTTCACACATCATCAATCTGGCTATATCAAGAAGAGTTCGATTCATTCTCTCAGCTACTCCATTCTGTTGTGGAGTATATGGAGCGGAGAAGGTGTGTTCTACGCGCTTTATGCCACAGTAGGAATTGAACTCATGGTTTTCAAACTTTGTACCAAGGTAAGTTCTTAAGCTTTTAAGAGAGACTCCTCTCACATTTTACAGCTTTATGACGAGGCTTTTGAACGCATTGAATGCATCACTCTTATGAGCCAAGAACTTTACCCAAGTTTATCTTGTGTAAACATCTACAACTAGTGTCTGTAGCTCAGACTCTGTGTTCTGGTAGGACCAAATAGATCCATATGTAGAAGCTTTAGTGGTTTTGTGATGAAAATATAACCTTTGCTCTTAAAAGAGACTCTGGTTTATTTTCCCAAAGAACATGCTTCACAAAAGCTGTTCTCTCCAAAAGAGAGCTTCGGTAAACTCGTACTAGCTCCTTTTTGGCAACCTTAGACAATAATTGGAAATTGATAAGTCACAATTTACTATGTCAAAGATTTGTTTCATTCTTGTAGGAAACAAGGCATTTCTCAGAAGACAAAAGATTGTCTTGAGAAACGTTGTAGATGTTTTTTCTTCGTTCAACAACGAAACAGACTTTGCCGTATGTGGATCCAGAACATCCTTCTGCATTAAATGTTATACTATAACCCTTATCACAGAGTTAGCTCTCACTTAATAGACTATGTTTTAATCCTGCAACAAGCAGAACATTGTCTATCTACATTGTTTGTGAACTACAGATAATTCCAAAGCCTTTGATGTAGCTTTTGCTATCATCGCCAAATGTCACAGAACCACCATTCTGTAACTTCAAGCTTGAAAACTTAGAAGGATCCACAGTCATGTGGCGTGAGCACCCACTGTCCAAGTACCACTCATCCTTCCTGGCTTTAGTTTGCAAGCGTACCTACGATAAGAATAAGTTAAGTTTCAATAGGAACAACCTTTAAGCCGGTTTCATAAGATTGTGACTTGTTCCCAGAAAGAATTGCATTGAATATGCTTATAGACTTCTTGATCTGACATTGTCCAATTATATGTCCAAGCATGCCACAATAGTGACAAGATTTAACTTTTTCTGTTAGTCCGACAAAGTTTATAATCGTTGTTTTGTTATGCTTCTGTTCAGAAGTATAACATTTCACAGTCTCAGGTTTCTATGACATCACAGAGATTTGTTTCGGCGCAATATTGGGACTGGTCACGGAACATGCTTTCAGTGACACATAGCATACATTATCTGAACATTAGATTTGTTTCTGTGACATTTATGAGGCTGACTAACAGGTAATAAACCTTTGTTAGCCTCATTAAATGGAAAAACCACTTTGTCACGAACAAGTAGCTCGTTCCACACCTCAGGAAGAGGTTCTCTGATCAAATGAGGTGCGTCTGTGCTGAAGATCTCAGCTTCCTTTACCAAGAAAGCCTTTTCTCTTTGTAGAGAAGATAGTTGTGATGCAGAACCTTGTTCAGTCTTTTCACCGAGCGATATTTTAAGGTTAACTCTTCTACTCTTGCAAGGATTTCAGTAAGAAAACCTTTAAAATCATTAGAACAAAGATTAGACAGAGATGTATACGTTACCTCTTCATCTTAATCAGATTCTGACTTTGAACAAGCCATGCAGCATAGATTTGCCTTCTGCTCTTCCTCAGATTTAGATTCATTGACCTCCTCATCGCTCCAAGCCAATAAGGCTCTTCTTTTGTTTGGAGAAGGCTTCTGCTTCTTAGTTAACAGAGGACAGTCATTCTTCATATGTCCCAGTTTCTTACACTCGTAACATACAGGTCCCTTTTTATCTTCTAGGTTAGAAGACTTGGGTTTAACACTTTGTTTGAAGCGTTTCTTGTAAAGAAGTTTGTTCAAACCTTTTACAAGTAAGGAGAGCTCCTCATCTGTTCAAACCTTTTGTCGTCTGATGCTCAGATGACCGTTTCTCTTCCTCATAGAAAAGAAGAGAACCCATAAGCTGATCCAGCCTAAGAGTTGTTCAATATTTGGCTTCCCCATTACGGTCTTATTAGCTTCCCAATTCATGTGCAAAGACCTGAGGACCTTTCTCACCAATTCAGCGTTATTGTAATTCTTCCCAAGAAGGGTTAAGCCGTTGATGATAGTGTTGAGTTTATCATACATTTCTGATATAGACTCATTAGGTTTCATTTTGAAAGCCTCATAATGTTGAATCAACAGATTGATCCTAGTTTCTTTGACTTGATATGTCTCTTCATGGGTCAAAACAAGTCGATCACAATCTCTTTTGTTGTGGTACAAGCAGAGATTCGGTTGTACTCCATAGGAGATAGAGCACAATGAAGAAAGTTGATGGCCATAGCATTCAACTTAATGATTTATGCTTCCTCATTAGAAAGTGAAATTGTGCTTTCATACTCTACTTTCAAAGCTTGTCCTCTGTGAAGCAGATGACCATTTCTGATGGTCCCTAAACACTTTGGTTCACTGGATGCTATCCAGAACTCCACTGCTGCGCCAACTAGAGAAGTTTTATCCATCAAATAATGGTGGACAATTACTGTTGAGTCCAATAGCATGCATGTATCTCATTTGCATCCTATTAGATCTCTCAACAAACGGTTAAGCTTTTATCGTTGAGTCTGCTCTGATACTAATTGTTGGTATAGGAATGCACTAAGAGTGGGGGGTTGAATTAGTGCCTTAAGAGTTTTGACACCTTTTCGATTATATCTAAATACAGAAGCGTGGCTCTGATTACAGAAACTGGATCAGCTGGATAAATTCCCAATTTTGAGATAAATTATCTGATGTGTAACTGACACAAAGATTTATAGTGGTTCGGCAAACAATGCCTACGTCCACTCTCCCAGCGACCCCAAATAGGGCGTATCCACTATTGTTGATCAAGGGACTTTATAGGTGCACACTTCTATCAAAAATGTGACTAACAACTTGTACGTACTCACGTGTCTAACTCAACACGCACGCAACCCAACGTGACTAACTCTGGCTCCTCACTGAGCTCGTGGCTTGACGGCTACCCCCTGCCCTCATGGCTTAACGACTATCACCTGTCCTTGCACACGCAACCCGTGTGACTAATAACCTGCACAAATAAGACAGCTACAGCACAGACAGTCTGCAATTACAAAAGATGCTCTCTCTCAGAGATGGTTGGCTCGGTGAACGAACAATGGACGCTCTCAGCTTTTGCAATGGTGTTGGAATAATGTCTTCACTCTTGCATTTAAGCTTGTCCGTAGAAAGGAGTTTCCCAATCAATCACCAACGGCTACTTAATCCACTTGCCATTTTCTCCATGATTCGATCACGTGGGAAAACTTCCAAGAACACAAAACATTATCCTTAGTAATATTAGATAATAATAAATCAGATTAGTCACCCGATAAGAGATCATGTATTCTGCTTAGAATCTTTTTTCTGTGAAAGCAGAATCAACACTTTTCCTTATATGGAATTGGCATCGGGATTGATTTGTTTCCATAATATGAAAACATTCCAATTGTAAAATATTGTCACCAAATAAGGGAGACTTGATTAGGTCATGACCAATTTCCATAGTCATAAGATCACTTAAGTTTAGGAAATATATCTGACGATATCTTTTCAAAAACAACTCAAGGAAAGAACTTGACAGACAAGTTAATTACCTAGATATGATTCCAGAGTTAATTCAATTAGAATTAACCTAAAGATTTAAGAGATGATTATCTCACGTGCTAGCATATTAAACAATCTCCAATAAGGAAATCGTCATTCATAGAAGTGTTATTCTGTAAAGTGTAGTAAGTACTCCAACAAATTATGTATGAACGTCGACCGTCAAACTCGTTCTTTCTTTACTTAGATGGTGAATTTTTATTTCTCTCATTTTTATCATAATAATATCATTGTACAATAATTCCCTTTGAAATTTTGCATTTTATTTTTATTTGATATGAATTTCCATTTTAATTTTTTATAACTTATTTCAACAAATTAACCAACTTAAGATGGACCCGGGCTCATTCATTTTAGCTTGCCCTACACACCTTCACTGTTAAGCATGAAAGGAAGATATTTTTTGAACAAAAAAACCTCTACAACAGAATTAGTTGGCCGATCGTCCTTCCCTTCCTCTCCCCGCCTGTCGTCGGTTCCTTCTCTGCGCGACTGGTTCCATTCGCATCTCCAACTCCGATCAGCCAGCAGCTTCATCTCCGCCGTCAGCGGACTAAAATTCCGGTCTGCTAATAGTCCTGCGACAGCTCCTCCAGGCAATCCAGCTGCAGTTTTCTTCTACCTCAGTCAAGGTAAGTGCAATGCATCTCGGAAACCCCCTCTGCCAGCCCTCTCTGACATCACCACATGCAGCCGGAGTTCAACGAAGCCCAGCTGATTACATCGGCTTCCAGCAACATCATCCACCTCCATTTTATCTGATCAGTCGAATTTCAGCAACATCTAGCTTGAAATCTGGCCTGCCATGTTCTTTCATGAATAGTCAGCTGCATAATCCATCTAGAATGGTCTGTTTTCCTTCATCCTCACTGATAAAATGCTATGTTGAATCCGTCTGCACTATCTTAGTTTATCAACTATTATAATGACCTCGCTATGATGATGTTTGCATACCTAGATTTGAACAGGTAGCAGGTCGGATGAAATAAAGACCCCGAAGAAATCTTTAAGAGCAGACCAGAGAGAAAGAGGAAATGCTACAATAGAAGCTTAAACTTTTTTAACTATAGTAGAAATAGAAAACAGGAAAATTCTACATCTTCGTTTCTATATGTTTAATTTTTTGTGATTCATCCTTGTTGTTGTGTTTTGTTACAGTTTATATCTTGGTTTACTCTATGAATTGGTGTTGGGAATAGTCCAACATTTCCCAGAAAAGGTCTGACCAAGTGTTTACATATGATTGGGAGCCTTCACCTTATTGTTAGCTTTTAGATGAAGGGAACCCATGCTATTAGTATGAACGCTTTGATCGATCTGATTTGTTGTCTACGCTGACGTAATCAATGCTGACCTGACCTCACTTAACTGCTGGTTTGTGTCTGATTTTCTTTCGAATTCCTGGTCTGAATCCTAATGAATGTTGTTTCTCTTCCTTTGTTTGCTATAGTGTCGACATTATGTGTTCATCATTGAGCAAGTTGCTTCTCTGTCCATTTTTATCTAACTTCAATGGTGGTTGTAGCTCAACTTTTGATTGCCGCAATCATAGCTGTAAGTGGTCTTGAGTTTGCTGATTTGGGCGATGATTCGCTAAGACAACCATACGAAGGTGCTATAATTTTAAATTAATTAATGATTTGTGTGGTCTGATGATGTATGTCTTTTCTTATCTATTTTCTATAATTTCATCGATAAGTTCTTCGTTTCCATGTGGCCGCTTTGTTACAAGTCCCCTGAATTTTGTTGTAGTTCGTACCTACATTCATCTATTAAGTGATTGTTAGCTTGTGATAGTTTTAAGTTCATTGTCATAGCAGAAAACTTCTTTTGCAGAATTACTTGAGGTAACTGGAGGTGAGGATAGTCCAGTCAAATTTTTTTTAGCATCTTTGGCAATGAAACGTCTACCAGGATGAGATATTCAGCTACAATGAAGTATTTAAAGTGAAAAAAAAAACGTGGATAAACCAGAACAGAAGCTCCTCCCCTTGGTTTAATCATTTTCACTGTTGATCTGACACTTTTATTCCTATTGCTGACATGTTTGCATTCAGTTTCAGCTTGCTGGCCATTGTCGTGTTTAAACTGTCCAAATATATTATTTACGTGATAAATTTACACAAACACAGAAATAACAAGAAAACAACGGAAGACTAAATCTGTTACGCGGGTTTACGAACACCGAGAAGAGAAAAGAAAACGTACCCGTATTCGCCATGCCGTAAATCTTAAGAGAGAAACCTGAGCGGCAGATATCCTTACCATTTTCCTTCATGTACGACTGTCCCTTAGCTAAAATAGTTTGAAGGACAGAGGAAGGGACCTAGGCGTAATATACCGTAGTCTATGTCATATACATCAATGGATCATAGTTTATAAAATAACCTACACCCAGCCGTAAACCACATTAAACACACGAGATGCGCATATCCCGTCAACTTTAGTGGTCACGGTATTTTAGTTAGATTTCATACACTGTCTTATGTCACAGCATGTTTTATAAAATATACCTTAATAAAATAAAATAAAAGGTAATATAAAATTATACAATTAGTGGCAGCCCAAGTAAGAAAAATTCCAATAATTTAATCTTGCTTGCCTGAGCCACAACTTTACTTGTTGCTAGTTGTTTAACTTTTGATAGCAACAATTAGGCAGAAGCGGCTAATGTCCCGTTGACATCAATGTACAAATTATCCTCCGATTTTGGTACAAATATACAAAAATTGCACTTTTTTGGTAATGTACTAATAAAACAATGTTCAAAAGTTGTACATTGTACAAAAATTGAACAATATTTTACACTGTAAAATGTAGAAATTTTAACGTTGTTTTTTTCGTACATTTCACTGTTTCGTACATTACTAAGGAATCACTGTTATATTTCGTACATTGTAAAAAAAATGAACAGCGTTTTACGTTGTACTATGCACATTGTCTTCTAGTAACCAAACACAAAGCTTTCCATTTTGTGGACAGGCAAGGCGTAGAGCTGTTGTTCCATCGCTTCACATGGCATACTTGTCCATCACAGTTGATCGCGTTTTTTTGCAGATGTGCCGATAGATTGGTAGAGAAGCTTCGAGATGCGGCGCCAGATGGCATTGATGTTAATATGGAGGCAAAGTTCTGTCAGGTGACTCTTGATGTCATCGGTATCTTTGTTTTCAACTATAACTTTGATTTGCTTACTACTGCTGATAGCCCAGTTATTGATGTGGTTTACACTGCATAAAAAGAAGCAGAAGCTAAGTCCAACGATATTCTACCATATTGGAAGGCAAGTAGGCCTAATGCTGAAACATTATATCTTTCAACTGTCTGTCGGGGTACACAAACTGCTGATAAATAATAACATTAATAAATTCTCGCCCATTCTCTTGGTGTATTGTGACATAATAATCTGCAACGAAAAGGTGAAAAGGCCTTTATAGTTGTTCATTAAACTGTAGAAGAATTCATAACAAAGTGCAAAACAATAGAGGAGTCAGAAGGAAAAAGATTGATCAGGAAGAACATCCTCAGCTTTCTACTTGCTAGCAGAGAAGAGATATTTGTAGTGATTGATATCACTTTTGGAGTGGTAGTACATTCTATTTTACGATATTCTACTTGTAAGAGAATGATCCTTTGAAGCACCTCTTCTATTGCCCAGTACTTTTCAGACAAGTTTCCAAATCGTAATTGCAACTCACAAAGTTTCATCTATGGTTCCATCCTACCAAATCAATCAAAGGCACAAATGAGATCGCTAAGTACCCAAGAAAGGAAACATCTTACTCGCATAACCTAAAGCGCGATGAAATGTACTTTGATAGTGTCGCTAACTCCACATTATTAGGCATCAAAAAGCTGTATCATGTCCCCGGGGAATACTACCAAACAACAACCAATGTCACATTCAGTTACACAAACAACAATGCCGAATATGAAGCATAAACCCTTGGCCTTCTCCATGCCCTAGACCCCGAGTATAGTTTCTTGAGGTTTATGGGGATTAAGCACCCATCGTATCTCAGACCACCTGGGTAAAGGCGTACTCAGTATTCAAACCCATGTCAAAAATTCTGTGCAGAGGTTAGTTCTACGTTTTGATGACAACTTCATCTACTTTCTTTTGTGACATGATTTGGTGTAAAGTTCATAATTGAAAAACTTTATTACTTTATAAAGCATTTGTTCCATATCCTCACGGTCTGGGCAGTGAACCAGAGGAAAGCAGCATAATTCAAATCTATCTCAGGCTGTACTTCTTGTGCCATTTCCTCACCAGCCAATCCATAACATCATTACCAAACCCCTGCTCCAACGCCACCCCCACGATCAAACCCCCTACAAGTCCTATCCCTGCTGTGATCCACACCACTCCCAGTGTCAAGCTCAACTTCTGCTCTTGATTGTGTGCCAGACTTGGTGAGGGCTGCAGCAGATTCCCACACTTCTTTGTGAGAGGCGAACCGCAGAGCTCCGGGTTGCCATTGTAAGAAGTATTCTCGAACGTGCCGAATTGATTCCCTACAGGAATTGGACCCGAAAGATTGTTGTAGGACACGTTAAAAATCTCAAGGGAAGTTACCTGCATTAACATTGCAGGAATCTCGCCGGAGAGTTTGTTCCTTGACAGATCCAGAGCTTCTAGTCTCCTCAACTTCGCCAAGGATAGAGGGATCGGCCCGCCAAAGTGGTTGTTTGAAAGGTTCAGAGTATGAAGTTTGAGAAAATTGTCTCCAATGGATTCGGGGATGGTGCCGGTGAAATTGTTGCTGGAAAGATCCAACAGAGCGAAGTACCCGGAGGTCTTTCCGAACTCCCTTTCTATGCCTTTGTCGATTATGGCCATCTTGAGCAAGTCAACAAGATTACTTGGGGGAGCTTCATCGTCTGGAGTGGGATATTTCATTGCCGGCCAATTTCTGAAGTACTCGGCTGTTAATATGCCCCACAAATTATTTTTGGATAAAGTGATGACTTTCAGATTAGGAAAGCAGGAGTCATTACCGCAAGCCTTCAACACTCCGTGAAACATATTGGAATGCAGAATGAGCACCCTTAACCCACGAAGCGATCCTAACCAAGATGGAAAGGTATCTTTGATCTGATTTTTCCCAAGATTCACGTACTCAAGCTTATCACAATTTACGATTGACCTTGGTAAAGTCCCCTCGAATGAGTTCGCACTTAGATCCACCACTCTTAGCTGACATCCTTTGCGATTGAACTCAGTAATTTTTCTGGTGAAATTATCGCCTCTCAAACTCAGTGCATACAGATGGGAGCTGAAGTTGCCGAAGCATGGGGGAAGCTCTCCCGTAAAGTTATTATCTGCCAAATCTAGCACTTGCATATTCTGCAATTCGTATATGGACGAGGGGATCTATCCAGATAGCATGTTGTTGGAAATGAGGTAATAGATGATGGTGTTGGGTGGCATTGAGAGTGTTCCCTGGATATTGTTGAAACTGAGATCTAATTACTGGATAGTTTTCTCCAATAGCCATTGAGGTATACGCCCTGAAATGTTGTTTTTGGACAAAGTCAACATAACCAACTCGTTCTGTTGTTGCAGAAATCCAGGGACTTCCTTTAAGTCCAAAGAATCCAAATAAAGGGACTCAACCTGTGTAACGCTCGCATTAGCCTCTGGAAATATTATTGAAGAGAATGCATTGGATGAAAGTTCAACATCCTCTATTCCCATGAGCTCTTGTAGTAAGTCCAAGAAAGCCACACCGGTCAGGTAGTTTGAACCAAAGCACAGAGAAATCAAACTGGTGAGGTTCCTAATAGAAGATGGGATTTCACCCACTAGTTGATTGGAGGATAGATAAACTTCATCAAGCCGGATGAGGTTTCTCAGCGATGAAGGAATTTCTCCACTCAATCCGTTGAAGCTCAAATCCAGCGTCCTAAGATTGGTCAGATTCCCAAGAGAAGAAGGGATTTCACCCACGAGTTGATTGGTGGATAGATACAATTCATCAAACCGGATGAGGTTTCATAGCGTTGAAGGAATTTCTCCACTCAATCTGTTGCTACTCAAATCCAGCTTTGAGAGATTGGTGAGAATCCCAATAGAAAAAGGGATTTCACCCGCGAGTTGATTAAAGCGAAGATACAATGTATCAAGCTGGATGAGGTTTCCCAGCGTTGAAGGAATTTTTCCACTCAATTCGTTGAAGCTCAAATCCAGCATCCTAAGATTGGTCAGATTCCCAAGAGAAGAAGGGATTTCATCCCCAAGTTGATTGGAGGATAGATCCAATTCATCAAGCCGGATGAGGTTTCCCAGCGATGAAGGAATTTCTCCACTCAATCTGTTGAAACTCAAATCCAGCTTCGAGAGATTGGTCAGATTCCCAAGAGAAGAAGGGATTGCACCATGAAAGCTATTATATTCCAGATTCAATGTCTCGAGCTTTGTCAAGTCACCAATAGAAGATGGTATTACTCCCCCAAACTCACAAGAGCTGAGATCAATGTCCGTTAAATGGGTGAGGTTTCCCACGGACATCCATACCTCGCCTGTTAAGTTCATCCCGGAAAGCTTGAGAGACTTTATCGGACTTGCTCGATGAAATCCTGTCAACCGCAACCCGTTGTAACTCAAACCTAGGAACTCCAGCCTGGGCAGTGCAGAGACAGAATCTGGAAATTCGCTGGATAAACCACAGCCGGAGAGCAAGAGGGACCTCAGAGAAGTCATATTCCCCAAGCTTCTCGGTACCTTGCCGTCCGATACTATGATCCAACTAAGATCCAGATCCTCGATCTTGTTTAGACTTTGAAGCCACACCTCCAAGCTGGACACATTCATTCCCCAATTGAAGGAAAGATCCAGCGACGTCAGATTCAAAAACCTCATCGTCGCAGGCACGACCTCGCCACTGAAACCACTAAAAGAGAGATTCAACCTTGTCAACCTAGGGAGACGTCCTATGTCGGATGGAACCCGAGACCGATTAAACCAATTATACGCGAGGTTGAGGTCCTGGAGATAAACAAGGTCGAAGATGCTTGCTTTGGAGTCCATTATTCCCATAAGGCAGCTACCACTAAGGTCGAGGCCGATCACATGCCCATCTCCCTCGTCGCACGTGACACCCCCCCAGTTACAGCAGTCCCCTGCCATTCCCTCCTCAGCCACCTTCCACGACATCATCTTTTGGGGGCCGATGATGCCATCGTCGCCGTAGTCGCAATGGCTCTCAGTAAAGAATGAGCTCTTGAATCCCAACAGGGCAGCGCACTCTTCCTCGTGGGACAACGGTTTCCCCAAAGATGCAGAACAAAACCACAGCGGCTGGGAGAGCAGCATGAGGAGGTAGCAAGCGGAGATGAGCAAGGATGGGATGGCTGCTCCCGTCGGCATGTTTCAAAGCAAAAGTGGGAATGTTTGAGACAAAAATAATGGAATGGTGGTATTATTAGCTTTCACTTGCTTTAAAGTCAAAGTCAAGTCGAGTCAATATCCTAATCGTGTGGTTTAAGTTGATTCATTCCCCCTTTGAGTGTTTTCTACGGTCTAAGTAAACTCTGCTTTTTTTGCCGGCAAAAGTCAAGTCAAGTCAATCTCCCAGTCGTGTGGTATAACTTCATTCATTTTCCAAAAGTCAAAATCTAAGTTGACTCGACGTAAGAAAAGATCACACAGGCTTTGTACGGGAAACACATCAAATTTGTCGGCCGTATCATTTCAGATCCCATAAGGTACAACAAAACAGATCAGTGCAGTCAACTGACAACATGATTCGGGGAAGAAAACTGAGAGATCCCAAGGCAGGTGAAAAATCATTGTGATCCTCGATCGTGAACACTGAGGTCCCAAGGATATTCCTTAGCATATAAGAGAAGCCTTTGAAAAGATGAGGCAACACTATGGGAGGGCTTAACGATAAAAATCAATTTATAATTTATGTATAAAAAATTGACAAAATTTTAGTACATTTTTACTAAAAATCAAAAAAATTTAATCGCAAACATACTTACAGATACTTTTAGCCGCTTCCGCTCACGTAACACTTGCATACTCATTTATTTTCACGGATGGCCACATGAGCAAATTCTGAGGGGATGAGTATGTTCCTTGTTAATCGATCCTAGAAGACCAGGTCTGGCCACAATTTGAGGGATCTATGATGCATCTTAATTAAGGACAAAATTTTATGAGGTAGTTGAGGGAGTCGCGGCAGGTGAGGGTGCTGCTGTGGTCGTCTTGCGCATAACTGTAGGCTTGTGGGCACTGCCCCTTGAATATCTTCGAATAGTTCGTGGGTGGGCAAGTTTGCGGCGAGCGATACGCACCCATGCAACAGTACTGGGGTGAGCCGAATGCCTTGCAGGCGCTCTTGCATGCGATCACGCACCCGGCCGGACCACGGGGCATCTGTCCGTCACATGGATTACTCATGGTTTGTGAAACTGTGTACGAAAATACCGATACAATCGGATGCTTACTTCTGAGGAGGAGGATTATAGAAAAGACGAGGAAGATGAATGCTTGGATTTCCATGGTGACGGAGGAAGGCTTTCTTCCCGTCCTTACCCAAAGAACAGATGAAATAAACTCCCAGCATTAAACAATTCCACTGGTTAAATAACATTTCCTTTGATTGGCACTTAATTTGCGGTAAGGATTGCCATTTCCATCCTAAAATTTTGATAATATGAACCCTAAAATTATATGCAATTATTAGACGATCTTATATACCAAATACGCTCACGATCCTATCATATGATCCTCGTTATCGACATTAACTAATATTTCGAGAATTATTTCATAAATAAATGTAGATTCCCAAATTGCGGTTGCCTCAGTACAGGACAACAAGAACGGCGGACACCTCGGCCAATGACGTACTACGGCGAATAACATCCAGACTTTTTTTGAAAATCTCGTCGGTCCCCTCTCTCTCCAAATTGGTTTGCTACGGCGAAGGGTGTGACTCCACCCACCTTGTCTTCGTGGGACACCTCACCACACGAACTTGTGTCAATTGTTGGTTACACTCACCAAGTCGGTGATGCTGGACAAGAAATAAACCAATACACCAATAATTGTTCAAGGCAGCAAATCCTATGGGCACGTAGAGGTTGATAAAATTATTTCTAACAAATTACAACGCGACAGTCGAACTGGCAACGAATTTCAAGAAATAAGAGAAAGGAAGAAGAACTCAATTCCCCCAAAAGATATATTTTCCGACACGGAGGAAGAGGAAATTTCGAATCACTCCATCGATAGCAAAAGGAGGGGGAGACACTTTGTAAATCCCAAGACGAAACTTACGGGATAATTTTCCCTACTGTCGACAAAAATCAAGAAGAGGAATGTCAATTCACCTCACGGCAGACATAGGGAGTGTGACATTAATCGCCGCCCTTTTTGGTTCCCTTCTCCAAAGGATTATGGTGCAAAAGGTGGTACAGACAAACCAGCCGCATCACCCCAGTAAAGTCTTCTCACAGCCTAACGGTCGCAGCTTCTCAGCTGTAATAGCCTTTGGTTTTACTCCTTTTGAGGTCATCATTTGAGGAATCTGTTGCTCTAACCCTATACCTGCCAATTGCTCGAAGGCCATCTATGACCAACATCAGCAACAAAGTCGTCGACAGCAAGCAGAACGCCCGATTCTCAGCCGAATCGTTTCCTCACTGCAACAAGAAAATGATGGTGCCTCCACTCCCTGAAAAGAAACTCATGAAAAGAACTCCTCTTCCCCTGAAAACCTCCAGGAGATCTCGCCCTCCGGCACCAAAGCTGTCAAATCGTCACCACCACCAAGGATGACAGACAGCCAACTCCATTCCCCCGCATGAGCTCTCATCTCCGGCGACCGTCAACAACAATCAATTTCGCCCGTCACCACGCTGAGACCGAAGAGTTCAGCCACTCTCCAAGATCGGCAGCGGATTCCGTGAGCGAACCGTATCGGTTTGCAGCGGCCTCTCTATGGCGTGCTGGCAGCTGCCTTAGCTCCATTAAACGGGGCTCTTCTTCAGCTTGCGCTCGCTCCCAGCAGTACCAAACGGCAATCACACCAGATTTGATTCCACATGGCAACAGTGAACGACCAGCCGCAATACCAGCATAAGATAATCGGCCGCAAACCGGCTGCACCAACAAATTAACTATCATATGATCCTGATTATCAAAATTAACTAATATTTTCGAGATTTATTTCATAAATGAAATTAAAAAAAAAATCTTTTCAAGTTTGTTTTTTCTCGAGCTTTGTGCTACGAGGTCATCTTTCAGTCGTGGTATATACATAACATTTCAATTTAATATTTATGCTATATTCTCGTTGAACGGGATGTTTATGTAAATTTCATTTTTATAAAGTATAATTAGAGAAGTGAGGAAAATATATAAAATAAAATATCTAACCTCCGCATGGACTTACATTCTTATTGGTATTTCACATTTATGTAAGAAATCGAATTTAGGACACGAATAAATTGGAAAAACAAGAATAAATACTCCATTTTAAGATACATAGAAAAAAGTGCGAATGACAAAAAAGAAAAAGTGCGGTGATATGAGTATTTCTCTCCCTGACTTACCAAGAGCAGATAGAGCGTGTCTATTTGGTTAAGTGGGAGGAACCTAACACCCATTAATATATAATGTATCGGGCTCTTACATCCCAGCCTTATGTCAATGCACGGGCATTCACAATAAGACGTCTAAACCACATTAATAATATTACATGATATGTACAAAAGCACAACTAAAACGTTCGCATGAACCTTAATGGGTTATCACACATTGTCTCTTATATAGTGACACAAACCGTTTAAATAAATAAAAAATAGTAATTGATTATAGCCTCACATGATTTACACAATACTAGTACGATAAACCTAACTCGCAATCCAGTATGTCGCTCTAGATCAAAATACATTGAAGTCAAGCATCACTTTATGAGGAATGTACAATAGGGTTCTATAAGCGTAAAATACGTCAACAAAGAACACCAATTGGCTAATCTTTTTACGAAGAAAGATTTTTCTTTTTAAGAAGTGAACTAGGATTCTGCCATCTCATGCAACATCTGACGTAAGTCAAATCATTAATAAAGTCCTGTAAGTAATTTATAAAGCAAAAACATACAACATAAGGTATTTTCTTCTATATTATGTGCAGAAGCACATGCAACTGTTGGGTTAAATATACAGGAGTCTAGTTCCTATAATCTATTCAAGTTATATGCTTATAAATAAGCTTTTGCATTTTGTGGAAGTAAAACTTATTAAATACAGATATACCTTCCCCTTTATTACCTTTCTTCCACTTGTTTTTTATTTGACAAAACAGGGGATAAATCTCGTTAAGGGGGAGTAATTTCGCTATGTATTTGATTATAGAAAAAACATTGATTTTCTATAACAACTGTGGATCTAGAGGGTTCAACCTTCAATCGGACGTGAATCGTAATCTTATAGTCACATAAATTTCTATTTACTACTATGCATGTAGAGGGTTCAACCTTCTACCGGGTATGTGAATCGTGATATTATAGTCACTTGCCGGGAAAGCAAAAGTGAAAACTCGTAATTTTTGTTAGGCTAAAATACAGAAGCTTCACGCTCACATCACAAACGTTTTATGCTTTGTGAACAAATTGTTTTATAACAAAAACTAATATGCTCTCTCAGACAGAAACCATATGATTTTGTAAAATGCAAGACTCATACAAACACCTATCTATGAGGTGTCAGGGAAGTTCCTTGTAAAAATATTTCATTCAACAATAAATGTTTTATCTCATCACAAATGGGAAGATTATTGATATGGTTTTAGTGCCGTAAGAAGTTTGTCCTTCTGCAAGATAGAAGTCAATCATCTACACTAAGAAAGCTAATTCTAATTAAAACCTTCTATAAGAAAATATTTTTATGTAATTAATAAAATTTACAAAGTTAAAAGGAATATTCTCCTTATTGATTAAGATATTTAATGTGATCGAAAATATATGATTTGTTACCAAAGAAGCTAAAATAAGTAGTATCTTTTTTATTAAAGGAAATAAATTACTTATTATGAAAAGGTTCTGCAATGATGTCTATATCGACTTGATCACCAAGGAACCAATATTTGGGACAATTATCCACATCATGTAAGTAGGTTCATTGAATTAGACATATTGGAATATATGAAATTAAATTTGATACTTATAGAAGCTAATCTCGAATTATTTTCATTTACAGAATTTACTGTCCAGAATCTCCTGTAATGCATTATTCATGGGGATTTTTATTTAACCAAACCCTAATCGATTTAATCTAATTCATAATGGATAGTTGCTATAGGGTGACACCCATTGTACTTTTGGAATGTATATATTGACCACTTATTTGATTTATGTTATGTGTAGAACCTATTATTAGTAATATTATTGGAAGAGACGTGCGGATGGAAGCTGGCATACCAACGTGCAGTAGACCGAGGAGAAGGACGGATACTTCAGGAGCACAGAAGGGGAGGGACTGGTCAGCTTTTGTGATGCGTTCTGTGTGTGCAGAAACGTAGGACAAAGGTTGTTGTCTGCTCGCATGTGGTCCGCCACAAAGTCATTGTCTGGATGAGAGTGGACATAGGCAAAGTGCCCGAACCACTATAAAAGTCCTTGTGTTGTACGAATCACTGGGGATTTGTTTCATACAATTTGTCTCGTAGAACTTGTCAACAAAGTTCTGTTTTACATATGTTTTCTTCCGTTGCGGGGTTTGTCAAAAAAGATTTAAAAATTTTTAATTGGACTTTAACACTAATTCATTACATCTACTTTTCACCAACGTAAATGACCCGACTCCACACTAATGAACTATAGAACATTATAAGTGTTATTCCAATATAGAATCCGCAAGCAATTTTTGAACCACAAATAAATAAATAAATCAAATGTAAACAATAAAAATAAGTCAAAGGAGATGAGTGGTACCATCATTTTCTTTCTTCCATAAAACATCAAAAATCAACTAAGGTCATATTTTTTTTTAATAAATGATAATATCTGTTAGAACCAAAATTTAAAATTGAGTAATTTTAACGTTCTCCGTGGACTTCAATCCATGTAACAAACCGTTTGTCACACGAGAACGCGGGCCGTCGAGTGCTCGTCGGAGCGTGGAAAAATCAAACACAGGTCACCGTAAATTGTAAACAACACAAATAAATCACGCTTTTATTCACTGAAAATAAAACACTTACAGCCATTATTGTCTGCAAACCGTATACAAACTGAAAATGGAAAATCGCGAAACAGCAAAGGATATGGCGGAAGACAAAAAAGTGCATTTTGTGAAGTTTAATGACTGTGCAATCAAGTATAGAACAAAAGACCTATTTATAAACTAATAAATAAAACCACGGGGGAAACCACCAAGAATAGCGGGTGAAAGTTGTGAGTTGTTGAAAACTGCTCTTCGAAGTCATTTGGGTCTTCTCGAAAGCATTTGGATCTTCAGGACTCGATGGAAGAGAACTGATATTTTTCTCTCAAAGAAAAATTTAATACTTTTCCTTGATTTATCTCTCTTAGACTTTGGGGAGAATCTAATATTTTTCCTCAATTTATATCTCCTCGACTCGCTCGATTGATCGATTTATCTCTCTTCGATTGGAAATAATATAATATTTTTCTCTTAACCGAGAACATTATCTCATGATCTTTCTCTCTAATCAATTAGTAATTTATATTTTTTTATTCTTAAGTCTCTTCAATCAAATACTTTTTTAGTCCAGATTAATTTCACAAGAGCCTAAAATCTTCCCTCTCATGAAAATATCTTCTCGATTTCTTCTCCCCAAAATTTGTTATGTATAAACACAAACTTTTCTTTCGATTAAATTGCTAAGTGTGTAACCCACATAGTTGATTTGAAATAAAAGCCGAAACAAATCTAATTTTGAATAAAATAAATAATAATCATAAATAAATGAAAGTAACAATCGTATAAACTTAACTGATTTTCTCTGGATCAATCATAAGATTATATGCTTTACTGTTAAAGGTTATAAATGAAAGAATCAGGTTGAAAGGGAAACGTGCTAGCAACACGTAGATTTTGTACTACGCTACAAGAGTTGAATTAGATATTTAGTAGAGTTTAACTGATGAAGCTGTAAAATATTTTTGAATTAGATATTTAGTAGAGTTTAACTTTTTAAGCTGCAAAATATTTTTTCTTATTATTACACACTCGACTATAGAAGAAACCGTTACCATTTAGACGACTTTATTTACTACTATTAACATTAATGCTCCAAAATCTTAATAGCCGCGATGTGGCTGTAACCTAATTATTTATTCCGTCAATTTTACTGCAATCTCATGAATGAATTAATTGAAAAAATATCAT
The DNA here is from genome assembly GCA_029817715.1 of Melastoma dodecandrum. Taxonomy (NCBI): domain Eukaryota; kingdom Viridiplantae; phylum Streptophyta; class Magnoliopsida; order Myrtales; family Melastomataceae; genus Melastoma; species Melastoma dodecandrum. The sequence goes on along the minus strand of JARUPY010000158.1, from coordinate 252,149 downwards.
CACGTAAATATTAAACCAAAAAAATAAAACCAAGACCGTCGAGTTTCAAGAGAACAGTCAAGAATTCTACTTATTATTAAAAATTACAGGAGACTGTAAAAGAAAATAATAGTTTGTACAGGAAGAGGCCAAGCGCCTGTTCTTAGAGTTTAGCGCAGGAACCCGAGAGAACGTAGAGAAATGCTTCGAGGAGCTCGAGATGAAGATCGAGGAGGACCCTAGCCTCTTGGAAGAAGAATCGTAATGCCTTCTAGTGTCCTAAATTTCAAATGCAAGCCAAATCATATTCATTCTGAGACAGATTTGGCTTGTTCAGTTCATGAAGATGCTAGATGTCTGGACGATGTAAGCATTCAGAACCGGCAAAGACCGGAGACCAACACCAATAACATTGGAAATCAACTACTGTATGCATCTTCGATGAAATCTGCAGAAGCCCAGTCAGGTATCATTTGCCAGTAAATGCAAACTCTATTTGTCCATGGCTCAGTTTCATTCGGGCACAAAGGAAGACTCTAGTCGTTACAAAATTAGCATTCGTGAAAATTATCCCATGGAACTGAAGAGCAGATAAAGAGAGTTAGATATACGTACGAGTATTAAGATCCCAGCATCGTGAAATGATCCCATGAACATTGCTGCCGAATTCGTCAAAGATTCTTCTTGTGTGACTGTCCTCAACAAGCAGCTCAACTGGGGCCTGTCAATTAATAAACATGATTAAGAAGAGATGGGCTCAAAACTAGGGCGTTGACGAAGAACTCTGTCTGACTCACCTTTCAGTAAATGTTACGCCATTTAGGATCAGCTCCAGCAGCCAGCAGTATTCTAATGACCGCCAAATGTGCTAAAATCAGAATTGGACTTGAAGGGTTATGGATCACCCAAACCCGAATGGGTTAGAGAATAATTTAAAACTAGCAATTTTCCAGTCCAACTCACCGTGTCCCCTGCAGACTCAACTGTATCCAACATCCTATTGATGAGATATGGACTCCTAACAGTACTGAGCAGATGTTGGACAATATCCTTATAACCTTCAATAGGACAGGCGTACCAACAAACATGAGAAAACGTCCTTTGGGCAGGCGTCGTGTAACGGGATGGCCCCATCCCCGTCCTTTATTTCTAATCCAGCTCGCGTTTCCAAGCGCAACTATGTTATACACAATCTTATTTAGTCAGATCAAGAGATAAAGAATTAAGTCACACCAACCAGTATACCAATTAAACAGATGGTAGACATTCAACCAACCTGCACACAATGAAGCGAGCGGGCCATAATGAAACGACCTACAAAATTTTTCAATATTCATAAGGAGAGTTAACCGTCAACGACGGTGAATCAGCGGAAGTAACAAATCTATACCTCCACCGTGGCATCCTCTACCATATTATTTCGTAATTTCTACGCCACGTGTCCTCCGTTCCATCTTTCCTCTGCAACACTGAAAAAGTAATTCCCCATTTAGGGTCAGTTATAATTCGCCAAGTAAGTGTCACCATGCACATGCGAAAACATGAGACTACTAATCACATCCTAACGTGCATTTCTGAAAACCCTTTATGCATCATGCGAATTAAACAGCAAGAAGCATGAGTCCTCGATAAATATAGATAATATCATTTCACGACAGTTCCTTATAAGTAATTGAGACCATAAGCAGTAAATAAACAGTAAATATATATGCGACTCCCATGACTCAAACGTCTTCATCTCATATCAACCCTTCACAAGGTGCCAGGACCACCGTAGTGCATCGTCACTCACTCTTCCGGGAGCGCCTGGGTAACGGCAGCGGGCATGACCGTGAGTGGTCGTCGCCTCCCCGTACTCGTCCGACACAGAGTCGGGTAACACATCTCATAAAGTATCCCACATTCATCCATTTTCCCACATCACTCGAGATACCGAAGCAATTCCCCTGTAAGACCTACTCGAGGTACAGGAGCAAATCTCCTATAAGACCCCAAGGTTTTCTCATATTTGTGTACTCGGGGTACGAGGGCAATTCTTCGGTAAGACCCCTAGGCATTCCTTTTTCTCATACATACCTCGGCCAGGCGTCTGTATACGTTCTCAACAAATCCGAGAACGATCATTGCATTATTCCATCATCTGCAGAAGTTCCCCCTCAATGAAGGAATTACAATCGCCAATTAATTGAGCTATTTCAAAAACAACAGTGTCGTTCACACCACCATGAGACGCAAGATTTGGTTACTCTACGTACCTCGTTTTTAACTCGAATTGCGCAATCTGCATCACTCAAAGGCAACTCACCCAAGTCCCGTTTCACAGACACTCGCGACCAAACTGAATTATAAACCGACCTAACCGATTTCCTCCCCCGACGACATCTACCTCCCAACCGTATTTCGCGAGCAAGCTCACCAGAACTGAACAGAAGGGAGAAGGGATGGAAGGGACAGGTTCCGCTCGCAACGTCGCGCGAACCTGAAGTCGAATCGGAGACCGGCTAGATCCAGGTCCCGATTCACAAAAACAGCATTCTGGACGGCTTACTCTGATCTTCCATAGCGAGTAAGACGAGCAATCGTTATAGCTCAAGGGATATACAGGCTCACGGCTTGACATAAACCCTGCAATCCCACCGTGTTACACACTCGCAACAGTAGGCAGAACACGGGCGGTCCATGTGCAGAGCACGCAGTCACGCCGCAACGAGACAACCGATGCTATCTTTCTAAGATTATCAACAAGAATTCATCTCTACTTAACGAACTTGATAACTCGGGACAAACTCACAACATGAGAAAGTTATTTTGTAGCTCTATTGATGATGAACAGTTTAACTCTTAAATTTAGGATACTTAGCTGGAACACTAGCAAATAAATAGCTAGAGTTATTTTATTAAAATAGAAATCTATTTAATTTCGATTTGTTCAGTAATAAATCAAAGTTATTGTAAAAGATTCTATATTTTTGACAGCTCTAGATTGAATCAACCAGGAAAATTGGGGAGATCTGTTAGTAAGGCTTAAAACCTATACTGAAGGCCAATCTAGGAAAGAGTAGGCAATCCCTAACTGTTATGTTTACCAAAGCATCAGGACTAAAGCGGTATTACCCCAAAAGGTAGAAATAGGAAAGACATCACAAATGATAACACGGGGCAAAGCTATTGATTCACACTCTGAACAGTCAATCAAAACGAAAAATTGCATAGTGAAAAACAAAATGTAGTCATAGCAAAATGCAAGGAATATGCATGCAGGTATAGGACATAAAACGGGAAAAAGAAAAACACATACATCTAATAGAATGTGTCATTGCATTACTAAGCCATTTAATGCACTCTTCCAAAGCACTATGCATCTACATCAGCACAAAGGAGCGCCACGGATTACTCCTATATTTATAAGTGGAATACCTTAGTTTACTATTTATTTATTTGTTTATTTACTTATTATTATTTTTTTTTATCTCTCAATCATAATTAAATCTGTTCTATCATCTTTTAACTTTTCAAAATATGCCCTGGCCCCTCACGACTGGAAGGAAAATGCATATGCTTCAGAGTCTATGACTTTGTTCGGAATGAATGGTTCTTTTAAGATCCCTCAGTAAAAATAAAAATAAAGAATTAAATACAGTACAGGTCAGATTCTATCGGTCCGATAAGGACTCTTATTACCTATGATGTACAAAAAAAAACCCTACAACCAATGAATTCTAGCATATGTAGCCGACCAACGATTTGTGCAACGGATTTTCTATTCTGTCTCAGGATTTTTCGTACTTCTCCACATATTCATCGACTGGTTTCACAACTTTTGGCTCATTCACTGAAAGGTACTGCTTAGTTAATTCTTCTGAGCGACGAACACTTTGTGGCTCTAAAGAGTTGAGAACTTTTCCAATTGACTTCTTGACTATTTAATCATGAACACCTTTGCTTATAAGACCCTTTTCACCATGTTGGTCTTAAGAGCTCCCTTACAAGCTCTATAATAAAAACTCTAAAATTTCTGTGTCCTTGACTCCCGTTCCCATCCCAATTTGTCCTATGAGGTCCATCCATTTCCGGCTTGTCTTACCCGGTCTTTCACAGCATCCATAATGAAATCAGACTGCTCATCCATCTTATCGTTTGTCTTCCTTATCACAATTGATTCGGCACTCTCATCAATGCCAGAAAATTTCCCTCTCAGCAAAACAACTATCCTTTTTGATCCCATGGTCAGAGCACTAGTTGTGAGAAGATCCTAAACAACGTTCACACTTTCTAACCAGACACCCTCTTAAATTGCCTCCTACCGGATCATCTGCTGTATAACTAAGGTATGCTCTATGAGTAGCATATGTGGACCCAAAGGCTTCCTCTCCGACACACCAGGGATGTCAAATCCCCTAGAACTACCCCCAGAATTCTGCCAAGCGGAATCAGAAGAGTCCCCCACCGGTCCAATTCAAAGGATCAGATTCTCCTCCCACCGCTGCAGCCAGCTACATCGTCTCAATCCCCAACCACCGTTTTCTCATCTCATTACATTGCAAAACATCCTCATAACTGGCTATGCACTGCTGTCCCAATATACCAACTCAGAAAATTTGTAGTAGCCAGTACAACTACACGCTGGTGGACGCCCTTGATCACCTTTTTACTTTCACAGCCGGATAAAGCACGGTTAGTCAAGCACGAGGACATTTCAGCCGATTGGACAAAGCTAGTCCACACTTTCAGCCCCGCATTTCATCAGACCAGCTCAGAAAGTATAATCAATAGAATCAATTGAAATTTCAACACTCCATGGTCCAATCACAGCAGCCTCAAATCCCGAACAACGTCCCAGAAAAACTCAAGCATACAAGAATTCAATACTCCAGCTGCAAGATCGCACACTCACCCACAGAGTACCATGACCACGCCCGACTTCAACACATCGCACACCATGCCACCCTCTAGCCCTCTATCCACACTCGCCGAACAGCTCGAATCCACAGAGTACCATCATTCAACGCGGGAACAGAGAAGGGAAGGTAATGCGTGCCGGAAACGGTGGCTCGGCTGAAGGCTAACCAGGCTCATCTCCATGCGCTGAGTACCTCTCACGCCCATGACACTCGTCCAGTTTAGATCCCTAACGGAGGGGTCCAGATACTAACGGACGCAACCTGTGCACTCCCGACCCAGCCGAAACAGAGCCACTCAAGACTGCGCAAAACCCGTTTGGCAGCCAGCATACCGACAACGACACCAACGTAAACCCGACCTACCCCGCCTCCCCATCGCCTCTACCTGAACAAATCGCACGTTCACGCAATGGAAACAAGACACAGACGAGGGGAGGGGGTGAGACGTACTTTCGTTCCGGAGTCCGAGCAGCTCGAGATTCTATTTCAGCCATTCCTAACTGGCACCCGCTCTTTTTCCCCTCCGCGAGGTAGTCTGCCCATCCAAACGCGTTGCCTCCCTCTCGGAGATGATGGAAATCGTCTCACATCAGGGAAAAGGTGAGGAAGATAAGGCAGGTTGCCTCTCCCTAAATCTGATGTCTTTTCCCTCATCATTTTCCTCACATCAGGGCGTCCCCTTTCTCGCGTGACATAATCACGTGTAATCGACCCCGTAGTACCAATATTATCCCGTTAGTAACATCGTTTGACTTTGAGAATATTACATTTTCGTGTTCACGTCGGATTTGACTTTGTCAACGTTTGACTCTGAAATTTTTACCGGTCTTTTTGAGACGACGTGATGAAGGAGGCCGATTTAGACATAACAAAGGACTACATGGTCTCTTTATATGAGATCCTACGTGAAAAAAGGAGACGACGTGGAGAGGGCCTTCTTTAACCAAATCTTTTCATATCAAACTTTAACCAAATCACGAATAAATATGCATACATTTTTTAGCCTATCAGATTAGTCTGAAACAAGTGATCCTCGTACTTTCCCACGTCCTGCACAATAGCTCGAGTTTAGTCGGAAAATCCGAGAATCGCCGTTTAGTCCTCGAATTTTAGGGCGTTCTACGTATTGATCATTGGGCGTGAAACGATGCTATTTTTTCACGGGTGAGAGTCCCGTGGGCGTGCCTCGGGAAATTTCGGGGAGGAAAAGTCTCTAAAAAAGAAAACGAAGTTTCGCACCGAAAGGGAAGCGGCTAACGGTACGTGCACGTGGGACTTACGTAGTTTACTACTTAATACTAAAAATAAGTAGTAAATTTTACTAAAAGTTGACCGTTACTACTCAAGTCAACGCAAAAGTAGTAAAAAACGTAGTAAATTTTACTACTTTTTGGTCTTCTTTTAGTAAAGTCAACGCAAATGTAGTATAAAATGTCGTAAATTTTACTACTTTTGCACTGTTCACCGCAGTGCAATTTTACTACTTTTACGCTGACTTTACTAAGACCTCATTTTTAGTGAAGTCAACGTAGAAGTAGTAAAAAAAGTAGTAAAATGTACTACTTTTTTTACTATTTCTACGTTGACTTTACTAAAAGTGTGGTTTTCTTAGTAAAGTCAACGTAGAAGTAGTAAAAAAAGTAGTAAATTTTACTACTTTTTATACTACTTTTACGCTGACTTTACTAAAAAGGAGAAATTTAGTAAAGTCAGCGTAAAAGTAGTAAAATTGCACTGCGGTGAACAGTTCAGAAGTAGTAAAATTTACGACATTTTATACTACATTTTCGTTGACTTTACTAAAAGAAGACCAAAAAGTAGTAAAATTTACTACGTTTTTTACTACTTTTGCATTGACTTGAGTAGTAACGGTCAACTTTTAGTAAAATTTATTACTTATTTTTAGTATTAAGTAGTAAACTACGTAAGTCCCACGTGCACGTACCGTTAGCCGCTTCCCACCGAAAGCTCTTTAATCCTTCTCTCTCCCTTTATTTTCCTCCACTCAATCAATATTCATAACATTCTTTCCATCTCGAGTGCTCCTCTCAGAGTGGATCTCAACTTGGCCTTGATGGATCAAACTCGCATCAAATGTGGAAGACAATCAAGGCTAGCCACTTGCATGAATTCGCTACCAATTTTGACTTATCGATTCTGGGTTTGTTTGACAAGTCAATTGCTAATTGTTAGCACGAGGAAGAATATCGTATCGTATCCAAAAATTAATCGAAAATGAAGTGACCCGCAATTACCCTGATTCTGTCAATTTCTACATATACGCATGGAAAAGAAAAATTCTCGGTACGTGGGGCCTCAAAAACCGTGCAACACGTTTCGTCTCCCGACAAGCCATTAACTTTCTTACTGTTGTTCGTGTACGGTAATAATTTCCAACCGCACCATCGCGAGTGGGAACAAATGTCACGAGAATACGGAGAAAAAAAACGCACGCTAATGGAATGATAATGACCCATTTAAGAAAAAGTGATAGATATATCATTGAACGTTCCCCGAAAAGACATCAACCTGAAAACGTACAACTGAATGAGTAAAAACACCCGTGAGGGGCATCAAAAGTTTCTGTAAGGGCGGCGATATTATTTTGTCAGTGAATAGTTATAATTGTAGAATACTTCCCTACAGACAACCTGTTGAGGTTACACGTATGTACTTATTTCCCCTGTTATTTTATTGTGCAAAGATATATATAAAATCATCAAGTACAAATAGGGCAGCATCGACACCTCCCAACACCACCCAAAAGAAAACTCATCCTCATATTTTGAATATAACGCCAAACACTCCCCACCCTTGCCCTTCCGAAATGGCGCCCGGGAATCGCGATGGACTGATCTTCACCGTGACGAGGAGCGAGCATGAGCTCATACGACCTTCTGAGCCTACCCCCCGGGAGTACAAGAGGCTCTCCGACGTTGATGACCAGGAGGGCCTCCGCTTCCAGCTTCCCATCATCCAGTTCTACCCCCATGGCTCCATTAGGGACCCCGCCCCATTCATCAGGGAGGGCCTGGCCAAGGCGCTCGTGTATTATTACCCGTTCGCCGGCCGGCTCAGAGAGCTTCCGGGGCGGAAGCTGGTCGTGGACTGCACTGGGGAGGGAGTCATTTTCATGGAGGCCGATGCTGACGTCACCCTCGAAGAGTTCGGTGATGCCCTCCAGCCTCCATTCCCCTGCTTTGATGAGCTTCTATTTGATGTGCATGGATCGTCCGATATCCTCGACACCCCTTTGCTGCTTATCCAGGTAGCGTAAGTCGGGTTGGGTTACTATTATGTTACACTCACAGTAGTATTCTGTTTTGTTAAGAAGCGTTTTAACTGTTGTAACTAACTTCTCGACAGTTAACACGCCTCAACTGTGGAGGGTTCATACTTGCCGTGCGGATGAACCATGCCATGTGCGATGCACAAGGGCTGGTCCAGTTCCTAAATGGTGTTGGAGAATTGGCTCAAGGTGCTTCGGTCCCGTCCATCCTCCCCGTGTGGAGAAGGGAGCTCCTTGAAGCCAGGATCCCTCCTTAAGTAACCTACACACACCATGAGTACGATGATGTGCCCGACACGCGGGGCACCATCTTACCTTTTACTGACCTGTCTCACCACTCCTTTTTCATACCTTCCTCCAAAATCGCGGACCTCCGCCGCTCTCTCCCTGTTCACCTGCATGGATGCACCGCCTTCGATATCGTCACCGCCTGCCTGTGGCGGTGCCGGACGATCGCGCTCGACCCCGACCCGGAAGAGGAGATGCGCATGCTCTGCATCGTCAATTGCCGGAACAAGCTCAACCCGCCCCTCCCGAAGGGATATTATGGTAACGCGATTGTCTTCCCCGCAGCAATCACAACAGCAGGGAAGCTTTCCACGAATCCTCTGGCCTACGCCCTTGATCTGATCAAGAAGGCGAAGGCCTGCGCAATGGAAGAATACGTGAAGTCTGTGCTGGACCTTCTGGTGGCCAGGGGGAGGCCTCATTTCACAGTGGTGAGGAGCTTCATTGTGTCGGACTTGGCGAAGGTAAGGCCTGGGGATATAGATTTCGGATGGGGTAAGCCCATATACAGCGGGCCTGCAATAGGGGGGATCGGGGCCATCCCAGGGACTTTGAGCTTCTACATACCATATAAGAACGGGAAAGGGGAGGAGGGGATGGTCGTGCCTATGTGCCTGCCCACAGCCGCCATGGACCGCTTTGAAGGAGAGCTTAATGCGGCCCTTGGGGGAGACAAGAAGAAGGATCCGGCCGACAAATACAAGTATGTGGTCTCGCGACTGTAATATCTGGCGTGTTGTTCGGGAGAAGGCGAAGAGAATAACGGTTCCCGTCCAGGTTCGTTAGACAAAGTACGAATATGTAATAATCTATCCTGAGCTTGGATGAAATTTTTAGAGTTGAGAACTTAATGCACTTCTTAAATTTACGTCACTCAACTACGTTAGGTCACGTCACGTAGGACGCGTGCCGTCATACGTGAAGAGGCGTAGATGAGGAGGCTATGTTTGTTTCACCAACCAGATGAAGTCACAAACACACAATGGTGGTAACATCCTATTGCATCTATACATGTTTTTAGCAGTATGCCCATTGTGCAGAGGCGTAGATGAGGCTTTTAGGACGGACCAAAACTCGACCGTCATTTGGGTTATGTTTATCATCCGCCATTTTACACGTGAAGAACGCTAATGACCTGAACTAACTAACCCATTATTTGATCGATTTTACGCATTATTGGCAGCATCAGCAACTACGACTCTCGATTCTCATTATTATTTTCTCCCATTTCAATTTTTTTCTGGTTTTGTCAATAAATGATAGTGTATAATAAGGCTTTGTTTAGCTTTCATGAATGAACAAAATTGATATAAAAAATAAAATTTGGTGAGAAAATCATATATCAAACTAAATTAATGTCAAAACAAAAAATTGGCTTAAAGTTGATGCTATAAATCGATATATTTTGCCTTTTTTCAGTTGAGGACAACAACGTGCCGCATGAGGGCACCGGAATGAGAAAGCGGGTGAGGTGTGTTAGATTTAGAATGCAGAAGACGCATTAGAAAATATTAATTTTAACCCCAAGTTAACAAGACCTCATGTTTTAAAACTTCGGTTAAATACAAAAATAATTTTACTTGAAAATCATGCCGGTGAAATTTCTGGTGAAATAAATATAGTCATGAATGATCAAGAGTGTCATGTGTATTTCTTTCATAGATATCAATATGCACACGGTTAAGAACACTTAGATTATCGTAAGTGCAAGTATATTTGATCGAAAGCAAAAACTATATCTACTAATCTTCCTTTATTCCCACCTATCAGACAACCCTCACTTCAAACCACGTTTGTCGATCTTGTCCTTTTCTTTAGAAATTGTGGATGAAATAAATGTTCTGGTCTGAATCTTTCTTTTTTCATTTTAATATAAAACCCATGATACTACAAAATAGGGAATATTTTGACTTCTCTTAGCTTCACACATGTCAATCAATCAATACTTCTATTAAGTATTATTTATACAAGGGGATGGTAGTCCTTTTGAATTAGGATCCAATCCATTTCTTTAAAAATGGAGAGTGTCTATTTAATGATTGTGATTAATTCCTTTTTACTCTAAAAATCATCGTTATTTTTAGTATTATGAAATTACTTTATTACCTTTAATATATTAAGAAGTTAATAAATTATATTCTTTATTATATATATATTAATAAATAAATAAATTTTTACTATATAGAAGTTATTGTTTATGGTTTAATATGGTATGATATTTAATTTTTAATTTTTAATATTTATGGTTTAACAATATCCGCATCGCCTTAATTTGTGTTTCCCCATAGGTCATCTTCTTGGAAAGACACAGCGCGCTTCCTAGTCGCCGCACGACGAACTTCTCCCTTTAAGGAATTATCTTTATCAATAGGATCACTCGGTTTTGGGGTAGATGTTTTCTTGAGGAAACCTTTCATCATTTCTCGTAATTCCGCGATGCCTCTTTGCACATCCCCGGAGTTTTTTTCCATGTTCCTTCGCATATCTCTCATATTCCTTTCCATGTCTCTTTTCATATCTCCCACATTCCTTTCCATATTTCTTTCCGTATGTCTCATATTCCTCTTCATATCACTGAATTCTTTGTGAAATTCAATCATTGATATGAACTAAGAAGGGTATGCGCAGCTGCAGGGAGGTGAGAAGTTGAATCTTGGCTACCTTGAGCCGTATTTCCTTTAGATAGTCCGTCAGACCCAAATCTTCCACATCATTCAAGGAATTGTGGGGAGGATCTTGTTGCTGCAAGTTTCTCGTATTCCTTGCCATTTTAAATACTTAATTCTTCGACTCCCACTATGGTCGCCAAAAACAGTTCGTGTCGGAAACGGAGCACGTCGAAAATACTTCACATAAACACTCACAGGGGTTCGGATGTGGTCGTTAGTAACGAAGTGTCGATGAATTGTATTAACAGATGATGACAAATGATGTCTTACAATCAAAGGAAAAAACTTACATTCATTAAAATGTAAAAGAAATGAAAACTTGGATGGTGGAGTCCCGTAGACTTGCTGCTGACGCCGTAGACTCGCAGGTTGGAGCAGTAGAATCATATCTCCAGCGGTGCAGTAGATGCGGATGTAGGCCAAGGTCGGACGACGGAAAGGTTTGGACGCAGGCTGGGAACATGATGCTGGAAAACGGAGCGCTAAAGGGCTGAGAACTGAGAGTTGTTAGATAAACAAAGCATTTTTTCCTTAGATGAATATTTGTGTCGTTTAAAGAAAATCTTATTTTCCTTTTATATTAAATCTGGTATCCTTATACGTGAGCCACATTTACCTTATTTTTCTCCGCCAAAATATCGTCTCAAATCATGGGGACGTAGTCTCCCTAAGTAATTTTCTAAAATATTCAAATCAAGATATTTTATGTTCTTCGTAGACTCTGACCTGTCGGTTTTGGCTTCATAGACTTAGTACTTTCCTTGGCGCGCTCGCATAACGGTGTGCTTGTAAACAATCTTACAGGCTTCTTGACTTATGGATTTCCCGTATAACTAGTCCAAAATTTCTGTCATTATCTTGATAGACTTACTGTGCATTAGCGAAATGACTTTGCAAGAGACCAAGATTTATGAGTTTCCTATAATTAAGTCTAAGATTTCACGTCAACAAGATGCTTCCGTTTTGTGTCCGCAACTGTTCCTTTCCATATTATTTTGCGGCTGCTGCCGATTTTGTATATTTTTAAATTGTCAACTGCAGGAATGCTTTGGCAGGAATTCCATTGGGAGTTCGTTGCTGAGTTTTGATGCTGAAGTCTCGCTGAGTTCCATCATTTTCCTTGACTTAAATTCGTAAGGTGAGGAGGGGCTTGGTGAGGCAATGGGAAGGTTACTGGAATTATTGAAATGGGTTGCTGGAGCTGTTTATATGTATCTTTTTATCTTCTCTTTTTGTGATTGAGCGCGGTTTATGCTTTCAGATTTAGGTTCAAGGCTTTGCATAGGGGAGAATACTAGTGCTCACAAAGGGTACCGGGATTTTTAGAGTGTGGTTGCTTACTGCTTTAGATAAAATTAAACCAGGGATTCCCTTGTTGTTTGTTGTTTTGGCACTGATAGGGCAATAATTTTCGGGGCGAACTGCTGTTTTGTTGAATTATGTGTCCGGAAATTGGCTATCGTTTTCCTCGTTTGCTGGTTTCTGTTGAGTATTGCTTCTTCTTTCTCTACCTAAGATGATCTTGAGGGATTATTATTGAAAATGGCTGGTATTCGAGTAAAAAAACTATTTCAATGGCATCATGATTTGTTTCGCATCAACTGTTGACCTGTTGGTACTTGAACTTTGTCTAGTAGCAGGCGACTATTGTTGTTGTATTGGAGTTTTCATTCTTTCATTGGCATATGTAGGCATCTAGTCCACGACAAGCTTTGGAGATTAGGTAACCAACCATTGACAAGCATGATGCTTGCTAGACGATTCATAAATATTTGTTATATCCCTTGCCTTTTGTTAGATTATTGTGCTCCACTAGCAATTCATAAACTTCCTTTGAACCAGACAAAAGCTTTTCATTGGTATGCTTCCAAAAAATGTCACTGAGGATGAGATTTCCGATGTGTTTTCAGAATACGGAAACATAAAGGATTTGCACATATGAAGAGGGTCTAAAAAAAAGCTAGCAAAGGTTATCATGCTTGTGAATTTAAGTTTTTTAAGAATGTCTTTTTCTTGATAATTGGTTGAAATGCCATCCAGGTTGTGCTTTCATTAAGTACGAGCCAAAGGTACAAGCACTTTCAGCTCTAGAATCCCTCAATGGAAAGCATAAAATGGAGGTTTGTCTCTCTTATGTTTGTCCAGAATCCTTCAATGGACCAGCATTGCGAACATGTGGTTGGTGCATAAAATGGGAAATAATTTTGAATCGTTGAGTGAAAGATGACTGTTTTAAGCAAGTGGCTTTCATGAACATTAATGGTTCAAGCGTGCCTCTCGTTGTCAAATGGGCAGATACAGAGAAAGAATGTCAGGCTTGTAGAGCTCAGAAATCTCACTTTCAGAACCTGATTCACGAATGACATCCATCTATACCATACCAAATGCTGATTCACGACATCCATCTGTATTTTGGGCATTGCCTATGGGTTATATGTCTCCTTATAATGGATATGGATAGCAGGTGTGTTCTATTTTCACTTGAGATTATATATTGGTACTGTGTTCCTTAGAATGGAAATGTGGATTCATGTTTTCTCTCAGATGGTTGCTCTGTGGATGGTTTTTCCTTCCGCATTTCTTATTGTCCTTGAAGGCTTCTGGAAACTACTACCTTTCCCAGTGAATGTAGTTCTGCCTGTCATATGTATCCATGTGAATATTCTTCAGGCTTCCATCTTTCTGAGTTCCCTTATCTTCTTGGGCCGTTTCCGCCATAAGGTGTTTTAGTTCAACTGAGGTATAATTATGGAAGGCTGCATTCGGTGTCGAAGAAACTACAATGATAAAATAGGGGCTATGATTGAATTTTTTTTAATTGAATATTGTTTTTCTATAATTCATCTTTTTGATAGTTTCTGTAATAATAGTATCTGGGTTCCTTGAATGATAGTTATTACATTCTCGACGTCCATAGGGTCCAGGGACATAAGGGCTCATGCTATGCAGAATCAGTACCACAACTTGATTTCTCCCATCAACCAACACACGACATAAATCCTAAGGGGGCTAACACATGTGAGCAAACATAACCAATTATCGAGATAAAAAGGAACGAGAAAGGGCGGTTGCTGACATAGTAAATAATTTTGGGCCTGGGCTTAGAGCCCAGGAATCATCACACTACCTAAGAACGAAGTCGCCCAGGCCGACTCATGACAAAGTCGACTGGGCTAACTCAGAACGAAGTCGCCCAGGCTGACTCATGACAACGTCGACTGGGCTACCTCATAACGATGTCGACCAGGTCGACTCATAGTGAAGTCGACTGGGTTAACTCATGACAAAGTCACCCAGGTCGACTCATGACGAGGTCGGTTGGGTTAACTCATGATGAAGTCGACCCACAATGGAGTTACTAAAGACGACTCATGTATAGAGTCGACTAGGTCAACTCACCACTAAGATATGACTACCAATAGGACCCAATAGTAGCTAGGTCTACTCATAGGGTCAAGTCGACCTTATCCTGAACAAAGGCAACTACAGCAGTCAAAGCCCGTACAAACAAAGCAAGTCGACGAGATGGGAATAAATTTATTTATTCCTAAAATCACGATTGTTAAGAATCGTAACCGATTCTAATTTTCAGGAACGTGATCCCGTATCTCATGGGAAGTTGTTGGGACACTCCCACGATACTAGGGATCACGATCTATGACACGATCTGTAACAAGATCCACTCGTTACGTGTTAGACACGTACGAGCTCACTATAAATAGCAAAGGAGTTTCCAAAGACAAAGGACGAATACACACAGCCAAAAACTCTGAAGTCTGTTCGTCAAACTTAGGATTTAGGTACCTTGACCCGGTTCATAGGTCAACTCCCCCTCCATCGGCAGAGTGAGCTCGTAGGGCCTTTGCCGATAACTCCCCACCAGCGACTCCACCGACGAAGTGAGCTCGTAGGGCCTTCGTCACAACTCTCCGCCAGCGACCACCTCCGACGAAGCGAGCTTCCAAGGCCTTCGTCACGACCTTCCGCCAGCAACCACCACAGACGGAGCGAGCTTCCAAGGCCTTCGTCACGTGTTCTCCGCCGCTACAAGATCCCACATCGTCACCACCGTTTCCCTTTTTCCCTTTTAATGGCTGTAAGCCCTTTTCTTTTAATTCTCTAAAGATTGTAAGACTTGCATTATTTCTGTATAAAGTTAGTGCATTTTCTTACTGGCGACCACAATACAACTACTGTGAGTCCATTGCCAAATATTTCCGACGTGATCCGTTCCGTGCGTGAACATGACTGGTACGTTCATGACAGACGCTCATGAAAGTTCATGAGCGTCTACGTTCATGACAGACGCTCGACGGACTGCTCAAGGGCCACGTAACGTGACTTTTGAGCAATCTGAGATAAGGACAAATGCTCTTTTCGAACCCGGGAATCTGGTTCCCCCTGGTCGACCCTCTTCTTCACGTAATCGACCAACGAATACATATTGGAATGAGGCAGAGGACTTTCAAGAGGAAACAGATCGAGGGGAGGATTTTATTCCGTCTCGTCGCCCTGGAAAAGAACCTGTAATCGACGCGACTGGAGACCCCTATGAGCTTGGATCCCGAGGTGGAAACTTTCGGGAGGAGCCTTCTTTCTACATGAGGGATCCAGCGAATCAGGCAATGGGGGAAAGATCTCCGTACAGCCCGATAAGGTCAACTCGACCTCCAGCGTAGGCCCCAGTAGGCGGTGTACCCCCAGACTTGAGGGAGGCCATAACTCAGGTTATAGAGCAAGTCGTCCCCGGAATAGCTCGGCGAGACGATGCCTGTTTGTACAGGTCTCCCTATCCTGCATATGTCGACAGGGATTTCCCTCTACCTAGAGGTTATAAGGTGCCCGACTTTACTCGTTTTTCGGGTGAAGATGAAATGACCCCACTCGAGCATGTCGCTCGCTTCACTCACCAACTTGGTGAGGCGGCTGGGAACGACTTTTGGAAACTGAAGCTCTTCCCTAACTCGTTAACGGGAGATGCCTTTACGTGGTATGCGAGTTTGCCGCCAGGGTCAGTAGCCTCGTGGACTCAGATGCAGTCTATGTTCGTTAAGACCTTTGCTCGACTGGACACCCCCATGTCGATGTTTGAGGTAATGCGCCTTAAGCAGGCTAACGGAGAACACCCAGGGCAGTTTCTAATGAAACTTAGGAAGGCCCTACTACGGTGTAGACCCCCCATACCGGAGAAGGATCAATTACTTCTCGCATTAAATGCGTTGACTATCCCGTTCCGGAAAAAGCTGCAGGGCGAGCGCTTTGCTGACCTGTATGACTTAGCAAGGAGGGCTACTGAGTATTATCAGCTCCTTACAGAGGAAGCCCAGCTGACTCGAGCCTACCAAGTCGACACTTATGAAGTCGACGTGGCGGAATTTGTCAAGGGGGAGTCGACTATATGCGATCCCCTGACTAAGAAGAATTCCAAAGCTAAGGCATCCCAAAAGAATGCCGAGGAAAGAAAATATTCTTTCGACACGGATAAAGTCGACGCTATATTCGACTGGCTTTATCAAAGGAAAAGGATTAGGCTTAAGCCCGGCCATCGAGTCCCTCAGACAGAGAGGGAAAAGAATAGGAATTACTGCAAGTGGCATGGGTCCTTCACCCATGCTACCAAGGACTGTTTGTCCTTTAGAAATATCATCCAGGATTTAATAGAGTCTAAAGAGCTCCGTTTTCCCGAGGTCGACGAAGTCGCCGTGGTGGATGATAATCCATTCGGGGATGAAGTCGCCATTCATACGTTTGACATATTTGATGCTGAGGTTAATCTCTTAGAAGTTATTAACGACTCTGCTGTACCCTCGCAGGACTTACAAGCAACCGGCGAGACTTTGGTGGCTAATGCCCTGATGAAGCGACTGGCTGAGCGTGGGGTCTTCATTCTGCCCAAAGGAAGGGAGAAGTGGCTATGCCACTGGCACTTGAACGACACTCATACTACGGATCAGTGCCACACGTTCAAGAAGTACCTACTGGACAGCAAGACGGAGAAGTGGTACGACTTGACCCCGTTCGAGGAAGCAGCAATGTCGCTGAACACCCCCCGAGGAACTTCTCACGCCCTCAAAAGCCCTCCTAGCGCAGATCGCCGATTAGCCTTGCGAGGAGGAAGATGAGGCCCCCAGGGTCACAAGGGGAATAGAGAGGCAGTCGCCCGGGGAACAGAACGCCCGGCACGGCGACTGGAGTTCATAGACTCGTCTGGCCAAAGGGTAATCAAACAGGGGTACACTAGAACTACCCCTGTCAAGGAGATTAGACCGGTAGAGGAGCATAAGGAAGCGGACCAACCTCAGCAGGCCGTGAATCGCAGGCCCCGCTACGCGTCGCAGACAGTTGATCCTCAGGAACTGCGGAGGGGGCCACCCATTGCCCAATTCCTGGACGAAAAGCTGCTGTGCCAAAAGTGCAAGCTGATCGCTCACAACCGCATACTCATCACCCAGCTCTGCACAGCATGCTGCGTTAACTACTTCTTGCGGCTCGTCGACTTATCCGCAAAAGGGGAGATGCTGGTGAAGGCAGTCCGTCCTGAGGGCTTAGGTAATTCGAACCCTAACAAGCCCTCTTTGAATAGGCCAGCAGATAACCCTGTGCAGGTAGGATATGACCCAGCCGACGGAAGGTTTGTGGAGGTAAGTCGACTTCCTTTTGGTTATAAGAAACCAAGGTTTGTCAAAGCGCTTAACCCTTCGTCTCAATGGCAGAAGGCGGAAAGGAAGGTTAAGCTTCCCGTGAGGGCTCAAAAGAGAAAAGAAAGGCGTTTAAGTCACGCCCAGAAGAAGCCAAGAATGACCCCTGTGATGCCACCCTTTGGCGGGAACCATGCCACAGGGAAACAAGTCGCAGAGCCCGAGCGAGTCGAGTCTACTGACTACTCGGAAGACCCAGGCTCGAGCTTCGACTACACTCCTCTACGAGGAGATAAGCCCTGCGACTTCAACGCAGAGCAAGGGCCCCTCGTGAGCTGTAACGCTCTTACCCTCCCTGCGGAGTTCGCCTGCAACAACAAGTCGGAGGCACCGGAAGGTAAAACTCTCGACTCTAAAGTCACTACATTTCCTTCTGGCTTCCCTCTGCACTGGTTGAGGAAACCATCAGATCGCATGAAACAGCATATGCATTCACTGTACATCTCAGCCACCTTTGATGGTGTCTTAGTGGGCCGAGTCTTAATAGACAATGGCGCCACTGTCAATGTTCTTCCCCTTGCCAAGTTTAGATTACTTGGGTACAAGCCTAGCGAGTTGGTGCGAACCGACGTAGCTGTAAGTGGCTTTAATGGGAGAAAATCCGAGTGCCTGGGCATATGCTCCGTGCGCCTAGGCGTCGGGAGACACGAGCAGGAAACTGCTTTCTTTGTAATCGATATAGCCCCTTCATTTAATGCGCTTTTAGGACGCGATTGGCTTCATAAGGCCGCCGCGATTCCATCTACTTTGCATAGGGAGTTAATCTTATGGCTTGACTCCGAAATAGAAATCGTTAAGGCTGATGAATACTCCTGTTGTGACAAGGGTATTTTGCATGCAGAGACGTGTAAGACAATCAAGGACCTTACTCTGGACCAGCGCTACAAGCTGGGAGACCCCACAGTCGGACCCTTAGGTGAACCTTCTGGGAAGTTCGACTTCATCGTAAGCTATGGCACCTCTCACCCCAAGCCTGACGAAGGACCGATTGTGCCAACAGGATGGGGGCCCGACTTCACAGACAAGGACATTGACGAGGTCCTGCAGGAGGTAGTTACGACCAAGGACGGAGGCGAGGCGAACAACAGCCCAAGCGGCAACAAGGGAGAAGCGCCTAAGAGCCAAGAGAGCACTGCGACGGAGCTGGAGCCCGATAGACTCCTACACGA
This sequence comes from Melastoma dodecandrum, assembly GCA_029817715.1. Classification (NCBI taxonomy): domain Eukaryota; kingdom Viridiplantae; phylum Streptophyta; class Magnoliopsida; order Myrtales; family Melastomataceae; genus Melastoma; species Melastoma dodecandrum. The sequence continues at coordinate 233,156 of JARUPY010000158.1, read as the reverse complement.
AGGGATGTATGGACAGTGAGGAGAAAGGTCATGCAGTCGCTGATATCCTACAGCGACTTCAGAAGCATGTTAGGATGTCTAGGAAAGTAGGATGCCAGATAGGCAACATCAATTTCGAAGCTAGGTCATGTAATAACGTTGACACCGATTTAGGTGGTGTCCAGAGTCGTGAGTCACTGATGATGCCATGTGACTCACTCGTAGGCGTCAATTTAGGCGAGGCATCAAGCCCTCGAATTGTTTTCATCAGTTCCTCAATGAATAAAGAACTTTTCAATTCTATCAAAGCTACTCTAGAAGAGTTTAAAGACTGTTTCGCTTGGGATTACACTGAGATGCCTGGCCTAGATCGCCGACTTGTGGAACACAAGTTACCAAACAAAACGGGATTTAAACCAGTCCAACAGGCGCCGAGGAGAATGACTCATGAAGTCACTCAAGCAGTATTCGAGGAAGTCAAGAAGCTCTTTAAAGCTGGATATATAAGGACATCGAGGTACACCGAATGGATATCCAGTATAGTTCATGTCATTAAGAAGAATGGTAAGATTAGAGTTTGCATCGACTTCAGAGACTTGAATCGTGCCACTCCAAAGGATGAGTACCCCATGCCTATCGCAGACGACTTAGTCGACAAGACTGCAGGGCACCAAATTATGTCCTTCATGGATGGTTTCTCAGGATATAACCAAATCTTCCTAGCTGAGGAGGATATCCATAAAACTGCGTTCAGGTGTCCCTTAGGCATTTTCGAATGGGTAGTCATGCCATTCGGACTCAAAAACGCTGGGGCAACCTACCAACGAGCCATGAACGCTATATTTGATGCCTCGATTAACAAAACAGTCGAAGTATACATAGACGATATAGTGGTCAAGTCGCAAGATGAGAAGTCACATGTTAATGACCTTAGAAATGCTTTCATTCAAATGAGAAAGCATCAGCTCAAACTAAACCCTCTCAAATGTGCCTTCGGAGTCAGAGCAGGACATTTCCTAGGGTTCTTAGTTCATCGACGCGGTATAGAAGTAGACCAAAACAAAGTAAACGCTATTCGAAAATTGAACCTTCCGAGTGACAAGAAGCAATTGCAAGCTTTTTTGGGACGGGTCAATTAACTTAGACGATTCATTGGCAATATAGCCGGTCGAACAGAAATCTTCTCGACTTTGCTAAAAGCAAAAGGGAATTTCGTATGGAGAGAAGAACACCAAAGGGCATTCGAGGGACTAAAGGAGTATTTAATGAAACCACCTGTGCTCGCTCCTCCTCGAATAGACAAACCTTACCTACTTTATGTAGCGGCGACTGAGGCAGTCATTGGAGCCATGTTAGCCCAAGAGACAGACGACAAGGTAGAAAGAGCAGTTTATTACTTGTCAAGGCAGCTCACCTCTACAGGAAAGCGCTATACAATTAAGGAGAAGTTGTGCCTATCAGTCTTCTATGCTGTTAAGAAGTTGAGACATTACATCGGATCCCAAGAGGTTCATGTTATCGCCAAGTCTCCAGTCATAAAATACTTTTTCGAAAGTCCCCTATTAACCGGAAGAATTAGTAAATGGAGTTTGGTCTTATCCGCATACGATCTGCGTTTCAAACCTCAACAGTCGGTGAAAGGGCAGGCCTTAGCCGACTTCTTAGTGAACCACGATCCATCTACATCAATCGATCAAGAAGAATCCCTTGAGGATGCCTGGCAAGCTTGGTTTGATGGATCCTCGGCGAAATCCGGCGTAGGCATAGGCCTCCACATACTTTCGCCACTAGGAAAGGACGTTCGCCTAGCATATCGTTTGTCGGCGACTCATACAAACAATGCGACTGAATATGAAGCGTTGATCACGCTCTTGAAGGAATTATTAGCCTTGGGAGCCAGGAAAGCCAGAGTAATGAGAGACTCTCAACTGGTTATTAACCAGATGAATGGCGACTCTCTATGTCAAGAGAAACTCGCACCCTATCATCAAGTCGCTCGAAGGCTAGTCGAGCGGTTCGAAGCAATTACTTTCCTCTTTGTAGGCCGGGAGGAAAACACCATCGCTAACGACTTAGTCCAAAACGCTTCGGGATACAAGTCTAGAGGAAGAAACGATTGTGTCCCCGAAATAGCTTCTCATTTAGTCCCACAAAGCGATTTGTTCGCATTAGACATACTGGTAAGCGATAAAGATTGGAGAAAGACCATCATCGACTTCCTGACGGACCCAGCTCAAAAGGCAAGCCAAAGAATTAAGACTCAGGCTTTGTCTTATACCCACATAGACGGAGTACTCTACAGGAAAACCAAGGAAGGAGTACTGCTAAGATGTGTCGACTTAGACGAGGCGACTCCCATAATGTTAGAAACTCATCAAGGTTTATGTGGATCCCATCAATCAGGCATTAAGATGTCTTGGGTCATTAAAAGACATGGATTTTACTGGCCATCAATGCTAAAAAATTGCATAGAAATGGCTAGAGGATGTCAAAAATGCCAAAGGCATGGTCCTGCGACGAGAGCTCCAGCGTCCGACTTAATCTCAGTCATTAAGCCTTGGCCATTTAGGACTTGGGCCCTGGATATAATCGGGGAGATTCACCCACACTCGAGTAAAGGCGATGCCTACATTCTAGTCGCTACTGACTACTTTACCAAGTGGGTCGAGGCTCAAGTATATAAGAAAATTGACCACAAAGAGGTGATCGATTTTCTCAGATCTTCCATCATTTATAGATTTGGGATTCCCCAGAATATTGTAGTAGACAATGGCACCGTTTTCAATAATGAGAAGGTGCGTGAATTCGCTGCTGAGTTCAGCTTTTCAATCACTAATTCGACACCTTATTACCCCCAGTCGAATGGACAAGCTGAAGCTACTAATAAGCTCATAAAGAATAACATTCAGAAAATGGTTGGTGCAAATCCAAGAGAATGGCACAAACTATTACAAGACACCTTGTGGGCTCTAAGAGTCACCAAGAGAGACAGCACAGGAGAAGCCCCTTTTTCGCTGGTATATGGGCAAGATGCTGTCCTACCTATTGAGATTCGATACAAGTCGCTCAGGGTAGCTCATCCTGACTTGCAAGACGAGACAATGTACCTCGCTTTAGAAGAATTGGAAAAGAAGCGACTCGACGTAATAGACCGACTCGAGGTACATAAGCAAAGAATTGCTAGGCACTATAATAAAAAGGTTGTCCATAAGCGCTTCAAAGTGGGCGACTTAGTATGGAAGATGGTCCTACCTCTTAAATCGAAGGACCAAGTCCTGGGTAAGTGGTCTCCTAATTGGGAGGGTCCATATGAAGTGTGCGAGACATACTCATCTAATACGTATCGACTTATGACCAGAGAAGGGGATAAACATCCATTGAAGGTCAATGGTAAATATCTTAAATCCTACCGCGAGACCATTTGGGAAGCTCACCGTGGAATCCTAAAACGAAGGACTCCATTGATTTGGGAAGCGCTTAACTCCTAAGGGGTCGCGCTAAACTTCGCCCAAGTGATATTCTCCAGAAGAATAATTATGCGTAGAGATTAGCTTGAGAAACGACATGCTTAATCGATTAAAGTGAAAGCAATGTGATTACATTGTTGTTCTAATTACAAATCATCTAATCTAACCCGCCAGCCTTTTTGAAATCGAAGATAAGGGACTCGCGAGCTCGGCGCTTCGCGTTCACCCTATTCCGCTGGGCATAGAGGTCAACGACCTTTTCTCTATCTTTTCCAGCCCTGGCCTCCAGCTCCTCGATTTCCTGAGTGTTGATCGACGCAAGCTGCCGAGTCAGGTCATTCTTGAGGTTGGTATAAAACTCTATCTGCCTCTCTGCCTCGGTCAGCTTCTCTCGCACGTCGACCAAACGCTGGCGGGCGTCCTGTGCAGCTTTAGAGGCCTGCTTTCGAGCTTGATTGATCAACTGAATCTTCGAGTCAGTCGATTCCAAGATAAGCAAGTCGGCGTCATAATCCCTCCAACGGGTCCAGTACGTCGACTTAAAGCTCTTGCAGGCCCCCAACAGTTCATCCGTGACCCAAGGGGAAGCCTCGATTCTTTTAACCAGCTTCTACATCCTCTTAAATGAGTCGATCTCTAACGGATCGATATGCAGAAGCTGTCACAACTCTTCAACATCCTCGTGAACCTTCACCCATGGGTCGCTAGTCGAGGTCGTTGCAGCAGGATCCTACAGAATAAGAAATGAAATGTTGCTAAGACACAATATCCTGAAAAGTCGACACTTTCATGCAATCGAATACTTACCTCCGAAGGTAGTAAATCCTCAGAGCTTTCGCCCGAAGAAGTGGAAGGAGTAGGAGCCTTCTTGCGACCAGCAGTCGTCTTCACTCTCTTCGGACGAGCCTGTAAAGTGTCGCGGTTAGAATCGCGATAACAACGCCATGCTTTGTGTGAAAGAAGAACACATACCATTGGTGGTGCAGGAGTGTGGACTGAAGAAGAAGGAACGCCTTGTTCTTCCTCCTCTCGCATCGACTGAGGTGGTGCCTCCTCTCGCGTCGACCAAGTTGAAGGATCGAGTAAAACCATAGCGGTTCCTTCTTCTTGTAACAAGACTTCAGGAGCCTGCTCTTCCTAGAATAGAGTGTAATAAAACCAAAGTTCATATATGAACTAGAGTAATATATCTTAGCAGGGAGTCGAGCTCACCTCGGCGATTGAAGCCGTTGAACCTGTCTTGAACACAGGGGGAGTAGGTTGGTCACCATCTCCGGTTGAAGCTTCGCCCTAGGCAATATAGTGCGGGTTAGATACAGAAGCTCAAGATGAATTAGAATCAGTAGAGTCATACCTCTGTAGTCGCTCCTCGAGCGATATCGACCGTCGCTAAGGTCGCAGGCGCCGCAGCAGATGATGAACTCACTACTGGTGATCTGAGTGGGGCCACCGCTGCTGGCGACCTGGAAGAAGAAGTCGCCGCTACGGTAGTCGGCGACTTGGGAAGGGGAGCCGCCACTGGAGATGGTACCCTCACCAGTTTCCTCCTCTTTGATAGAGGCATCTCATCGGGGTCTTCCTCCTCTTCCTCTTCGATCTCCTTGCGTTTTGAGGCGACGTTGGCCTTAGAAGAGTCGCCTCTAGTCGTTCGCTTGGGACCTGCGACTTTGGCCTTCCCCTTGTCGATCGGCTTGGGCTTGGAGGGACCAGGGGCAAGGGGGGCTTTGAGCTTCGCTTTGCCGGGGCCCCGAGGAAGTAATGATCCTAAAAGGAAAAGAAGAAGAGAAAACTTAGGTCTAATATTAAGAACTCCATGCTGTTTAAACAAAGCTAAGTCCTTACCTCTCGCTTTGAGTTGAGCATCATCAGGATAGAAATCAGGTTCGTCGGAGACCTCGAGGAAGTGCATCAAGGATCGCAGCTCCTCATACATAGATGACCACAACACAGTGAAGAACTGTGTGGCGAAGCAAGAGGAGGAACTGGATGGGAACTCCATCCTGAGGAGTTGCGCCTTTCTGCTAAGCAACTCCAGGACCTTGGCGTCACCCGACTTGCACGGGATCTTCGTCGCCCTTCCAAGTAGGCCACCAGTGGCATCAGCAAGAGGGACCGCCGCGCTCTGGATGAACCCGAACTGTCTTGCGCACAGCTGAGGGTTATAGACTTCAAAGGACAGATAGTTGTCGAAAACTACTGGCAAATCCCTGCTGGTGAGAGCCCCGTTCCAAAAGCCTGGAGCGATCTGGGGGTCGACCTTTTGGGCAATTGTTTTGTGACCTGGGAGAGGCGCCCAGTCGCGTCGATCTACTCTCGCGAAATCAGCTATATGCTTCATATGGCCAGTAACTGAAGTCGGGAGCCACTGGTCTTTGCGCTGGCAGCATCGATTCAAGATGCTCTCCCCATAGTACAAGGCTTCAGGGGGCGTCGTGGGGACCTTGAATCCAGTCAACCCTGGCATCCACATGGCCGACCATAGATGGACCAACCAAAGCATGCCTCCTGCTGGATGCTTTGGGAATGGCTTGATTTGAGAAGTCGCCCTCTCCAGATCGTGATATAGCAGACCGAGGATGAAGGGACCCCAGGCGACTTCTTCAGTAGTCTCCCTCAAAAAGTTCGCCACTGCGTGAGACGTGTGGCCAACCTTCTTCCCAGGGAAACAATAGACAAATTTGCTCAGCCAGGTGCTGAGAAATTCGATCTCTTCCTGGGCGCCGAACCCTGCGGTCGTTCGCTTCTCGCCCTTTTTCTTGCCCACTGAGGCCATCTGCAAGTGTTTGTTTACTACTTCCATATACTGGAGGGCTCCCTTTAGACTAATGTCTCCTGCCTGGGCATATTGACGCACTGGGCGGCCATTAATCTTGCTCCTGGTCAAAAACTTCAAATCTGCCAAAGTGATGGACATAGGGCCTTTTGGGAAATAGAAGCAGTTCACCATGGAGTTCCAGAAAGGCAGAATAGCCGCACAAACCCTAGGATCACAGCTCTTACTAGCTATTGACATCCTAAAAAATCTGAGAATCTTCTGGTCCCTGAATCGATTTTCAAAATGATCCTCCCACATCTCTAACCACTCTATCATCTCGGCCTTAGTAGCAGAAGGGAAGCACAAAAAGGTCCCCTGCTTCTCCCAGTTGAGGGGATTAATAAAGTTGGGATGACAAACCGGGATAGGCTTCTCTGTGATGAGGTAGTTGAGTGGCACCACTTCTGGAAACAGATGCTCCGGCAAGATGGGTCCAAGAGCGACACCCGATCCTTGGTCTTCCGCGACCGGAATAGGTCCGGCCGGCCCCGCACGAGCATTGTGGAGTTCGAAGGCTTTGAAAGTTGCCATCTTTTTAAAGATCGGAGAGATTTTGGTGAAGGAGATGGAAGGGACGGAGGGTTTCAAGAACGAGGGTTTTCTGGGTTTCTTGAGGAGGAAGGTGAAGAAGTGTTGAGCAAGTAAGGAGATGGGCGGGAAAAGGACACTCACTCTCCCTTATATAGGGTGTGATTTTTTGCTAAGTCAGCATAGCTAACCCAGCATAAAAGGGGGGCTTATGTTGACATAGTAAATAATTTTGGGCCTGGGCTTAGAGCCCAGGAATCATCACACTACCTAAGAACGAAGTCGCCCAGGCCGACTCATGACAAAGTCGACTGGGCTAACTCAGAACGAAGTCGCCCAGGCCGACTCATGACAACGTCGACTGGGCTAACTCATAACGATGTCGCCCAGGTCGACTCATAGTGAAGTCGACTGGGTTAACTCATGACAAAGTCACCCAGGTCAACTCATGACGAGGTCGGTTGGGTTAACTCATGATGAAGTCGACCCACAATGGAGTTACTAAAGACGACTCATGTATAGAGTCGACTAGGTCAACTCACCACTAAGATATGACTACCAATAGGACCCAATAGTAGCTAGGTCTACTCATAGGGTCAAGTCGACCTTATCCTGAACAAAGGCAACTACAGCAGTCAAAGCCCGTACAAACAAAGCAAGTCGACGAGATGGGAATAAATTTATTTATTCCTAAAATCACGATTGTTAAGAATCGTAACCGATTCTAATTTTCAGGAACGTGATCCCGTATCTCATGGGAAGTTGTTGGGACACTCCCACGATACTAGGGATCACGATCTATGACACGATCTGTAACAAGATCCACTCGTTACGTGTTAGACACGTACGAGCTCACTATAAATAGCAAAGGAGTTTCCAAAGACAAAGGACGAATACACACAGCCAAAAACTATGAAGTCTATTCGTCAAACTTAGGATTTAGGTACCTTGACCCGGTTCATAGGTCAACTCCCCCTCCATCGGCAGAGTGAGCTCGTAGGGCCTTTGCCGATAACTCCCCACCAGCGACTCCACCGACGAAGTGAGCTCGTAGGGCCTTCGTCACAACTCTCCGCCAGCGACCACCTCCGACGAAGCGAGCTTCCAAGGCCTTCGTCACGACCTTCCACCAGCAATCACCACAGACGGAGCGAGCTTCCAAGGCCTCCGTCACGTGTTCTCCGCCGCTACAAGATCCCACATCGTCACCACCGTTTCCCTTTTTCCCTTTTAATGGCTGTAAGCCCTTTTCTTTTAATTCTCTAAAGATTGTAAGACTTGCATTATTTCTGTATAAAGTTAGTGCATCTTCTTACTGGCGACCACAATACAACTACTGTGAGTCCATTGCCAAATATTTCCGACGTGATCCGTTCCGTGCGCGAACAGCGGTGATTGCGGACCTATCCACTTGGGCCCGCAGCCCGTTACAGATGAATTTAAAAATAATTGAGGAGACGCGCACCTCCCTTTTGTACTTTAGATGAAGGTTGGGGCGGCTTTATCGTCTTGACATTGCGGTTTGTACACACGTGGAAAGATCCACACGGTTTGATACACGCGCCTTGGAGTAAATCTTCGAAAATTTGACGTCGATCTTCTGAAGTTGCAATGTACATGCGAAGATAAAATACAAGTGTGCTTAATATTGATAAATTTGAATGAAATTCAATCAAATTGAGTAAAGCAAGACATGTCTTACCGTTTTGATCGGAGATGTTAAATTGATGTATATTGTCGAAAATATCTGATAAGTTCCACCGTGTCTTACATGCAAAACAAAGGAAGATGGATGTTAGTAATGCATAATAAAATCAAATATTAATTCAGGAGAACATAAATGAATTCAAGCGAAAAAAAATCCCTCGAACTTCATAAAAATTTCAAATATTTAACAATAACAACGAACCTAAATAAATTTCACATTATTTTAAAAAAATAATGTGAAAAAAATACGAATAAATGGAGTTTATTAAATTGAAGGAGTTTTTAACCTTTTCTGTGGACATTTAACCTGATTGCAGACATCGATCTTGAAAGGGGGTAGTTGCAGCTGGGTACAGGCATCCCGCTCCCCGAAGCTGCCGTTGATCAAATGGGAAGAAGGAATCCAGGTAGCCGAGTCGTTGCTGGAATGGAAAATTCTTGAGGCCGCCGAGATGTGGCCGTCAATGGGAGGCTGGTTTTGTCGCTGGCTTCGGGATGGTCGGGGGAGCTGAGTTGGGGAGGTGACAGGGGAACAGCTTTGGAGGTCGTCTGGTCGCTGTCTCTGCTGCTGATGACGCCGGGAAGGTGCAGGAGGGCAGCTCTTTGAGAGTGTCTGGCCGCGGGTTGTCAAAGGGTGTGCACCTGATGCAGCTGTGAGCGTCGGGATCGGGGATTTGGAAGTCGTCCTGGCTGGGGAAGGTCCTCGGTTTCGGCTGAGGGTAGTCGGGCAAAACCGTCCTTGGGGACTTGGCGTGGCTCTGGCCGTCTGAATACTGCGAGACTTCGCGGAGGTATGACTCGGTCCCGAGGTTTGCAGGGCAAAGGGAGAGATCGTTGACTGGAAACAGGGAGGCACCATTGCCATTGCTGTGTTGGAACGTCCTCTTGGAGTTACTGGGAGGCTCGGATCTGATGTCCTTTGGTGTGAAGTGTCGGCGTGTTTGTCGGAATCATGGCCGTCCTTGTTCTTCAGTCTGCCATGGATATTGTCGGAATCATCCTTCTTGCAGGTGATCTTCCGGTTTGCAACAATCTCTTGGCCAGGTGGGGAGAATATTGTCGGAGTGTTCCCATTGATGTTCCAGGGGGTGGTGGCTGAGGAAGAAGGATTTGATTGTTTGACACTATTCTTTATTTATCAAGCCTTAATTGGCAACTGTCAAAAGAATTAAAGAAAAGTGTGCCGGAGATCGTCCTTCGCTGGGATTCTTGTCGGGTAAGGTGGGAGACCGTTGGAGAAAATTAAAAAAATAATCATAATAAAATAAAAACAAAAATAAGGAATGGGCGTGGGCTTTGGCCATTTAAAAAATGAATGTTGGATCTATTTATGGGCTTAAATTATGGGCTTTTGTAATTAAAAAAGAAATGATAATTAATGGCTCATAAGATAATTTGAGGTATTACAATATCCCTGTAAGTTACAACTTGCCTCCTGTGAGTTATAGCTTCTCCTTATCCTTTAGTTCCAGGAGTTCAATATCCTGTCGTCTATCCAGGCGTTATTAGTAATCAGGCTTTCAGTCCAAGTGCTGCGGCTTCCGCAGTTTGTGATAGCAACTCTGTGTCATCTTCGGGGAGGTCATAGTGCTGGTGGTCAAATTGAAGGTTTGAAGTCACCCTTTCCTTGATTTCTAAAGTAATGTGCCAATTTTGGCTTCTTTGATAAATAAAGAGGCCCCTTTCCAATAATTTATGCTATGGTCTTCTCTATATGTAGGCCCCCCTGGAGCTAATCTATTCATCTATCATATACCTCAAGAGTTTGGTGATCAGGAGCTGGCAAATGCTTTCAAGGGGTTCGGTACAGTTTTGAGTGCCAAGGTATTTGTGGACAAAGCCACTGGTATCAGCAAATGCTTTGGTGAGAACTGCCTCTCCACTACATAATACTTACTGTATTTGGTTTAGAGGTGTAATTATCTAGTTATCATTTTTGCTGTTTGTAAGCTATGAGACCCCAGAGGCCGCTCAATCTGCCATTAGTGCAATGGATGGGTGACAATTAGGTGGTATGAAATTGAAAGTTCATCTGAAAAGAGATAACAGAGAGAGCAACCCTCATATCTCTCTGAGACTCAAGATAGGTCCAGTTATTTGTTTATATTTCTTTATTCACTGGTGGAGGGCTTCTCAAGTGAGTGATGATTTCTCACTTGGAATATGATTTCTTTGGATTTTCTTGCTATTCTGTGATCTGCTTTGATAAGCCTGTAAAATGGATATGGGTTTACTATTATCAGTTCATAGGCATGTTTGGTGTTTAGGACACGTATTTCTCTAGTCCAGTATAACTTGCTATTCTCTGCATGTCAAGAGATTACTTATTTGCACGCTATTTGGTTGCAGATCCTCTTTTTGACCAGAATAAATAGAAGGTCAACTTGCCGATATTGTCTTTTCAGGGCTATGATACATGGTGGACCGGGTATCTACTCAACCCTGAGAGATGGAGAACAAATCCCCTTTGCTTGTGTTAGTCAAGACTGGGACGGGACATCAATGTGTTTAGGTAACAAATAAGTGCTTTCTCCTCTATTGCCTTGCTGAGCTTTGAAGTGGTGGATGGAAAATGCACATCGGCTTTATATTCACATTGGCACATTTTCTTTCTTGCTCTTGACAGGTTGATTGTATCGCTTGCCTCCCATTATTCCTCTGTGATCACCAGACAACTTAGATTTCCCAATTTCTCTTTGATTTGGAGAATTCTTAGTTCTGAATGACAAACCTGAGAAAATGCACTGGGCTTAGTGGATAGGTCTGTGTTGCCTTCGGAGGAGAAGGGGGTAAGATTCCAGGAACCGTTCCTGTTGAAGAATCTCAGCCTCAGGTGGTTTGGGACGGATGGAATTGTGTCAGTGTACGCACACCTTCCGGCCTAACATGCGCACGGTGATACGGACGGCGCGAGGATTCGGACCCGCTCCCCCTAGTGTCCTCCGGTCGACGTCAGGACTCAAACGTCCAGGCGCTACGAGGGATACCGGGGTCGATCTTCCATCGATTCCTAATCGGCCTGGCTTGTCCCTCGCCGATCGTCTCCATGTTCCTTGGGGAGACAGTGGGCGATGGACGAAGCTTTTGGAGGATCGAGAGCGGCTCGTGTCGCCTTCTCTCATCCATGATGGCTCTGTAAAAATGGTATTTGTTATTGCTTAACCTAGGTAAGCTATTACGGAGTCGCCACTGACTTACTTTCAAAAACTGTTTAAGTCGAAAAAACGTTGGTTCGGGGATTCCTATTTACTAGCTCTTACATTCTAAACATGTGAAGAGATGGCGTTTGCTCCAAAAGTTTGCTTTTGGTTAACAGGCGTTGGACCCGATTCGGGCATGACTCCGATCTCATGTCACTGTTTTACGGGCGTTGGACCCGATTCAGGCGTTGGACTCGAACTCATGTTTGTTGATTTACACCAACATGCGGTAATAAACTTAAGTTGCCTGACGACATGCGTACAAGAAAAACAATTATTGAGATAAAAGGGGACGGGGAAGGATGGTAACTGCGGACCTATGCACTTGGGCTCGCAGCCCGTTACAGGTGGAGTACCTGAAATGACGGTTGAGGCCGCTTTAATTCGACCGACAGTTTTTAGGCCGTGATAGATCCAACCCACGCCTTCGAGTCTCCAGTCTTCGAACTTCGTTTTGTTGAATTTCTGTGAAGCTTGGTTGATTTTCATGCAAATCGAACCAAAATGCGGTGGAGAAAATAGTGGTGGTCAGAAAATTCTAATTAAGACATGTCAAATAATTAGAATTAACTGAGTGAGTAAGAATGATACTCATGGGGCGTTGTGTGACCCGTCGTTGATGTTGATCTTTTGTGATGTCAAGATGATGTTCCTTGGTGATGAATTCCTCGTTGTTTAACATGTAAAACGGGGAAAAGAGAGAGATGTGAAAGCCTTTAGTAACGGTTAAATGGACGGGAAAATTTAACCGAACTGAAACTGTAAGGCATGACTTACCGTTTGAAATAGTTAAGTTAAACGGGGTACTTCATAGCCCGTTAACGTCGATCTTCCGATGTCAGAAATTGCCTCCTTGGTTGTCGAATACTCGTTTTGTTTTCATGCAAACAGATGATAGGATGGAAGCCGGTACGCGACCAAGAGGAACGGTTAAATTGATGTAAATTTAACCGACATGACTTACTCTTTCTAATTTGATAAATCTATTTTAATATCAATTCACCAAAAGAGAACAATCGGTCGTTGTAATAATATTTAATTATTGTTTCCATCCCAGGTGTTTAACGTGAACTTAATACCTAAATTTATGAAATTAAGCATTACGGTCAAATCTCGGCAACAAAAGTCAAAATTGATGAAAGCACTTACCTTTCATGTACGTGGTTGGGTCGAGATGGAAGCCAGAGACATCACTGCTGCGCAACGATTTCTCCATTTCCGGCGTGGGTTTGTCAAGACTCGGGTCCGTCTAGCCTCCGTGTTCTCCTCTTTGCCTCTCGAAGCTTGGAATTTGGGTGTCTAAGGATGGAGATGAGCACGAGGGCATCCGAAGCGGAGGAGATGTCGGGGCTACTACCGAGAGTCGGGCTGTTCGGGGAAGGCTCGTTAATGTGGGATCTGAGCGGGAGGCATTTGTGGGTGTGGCATCCTTGGTGCCGGAACTCAGAGAACGTCGGGGTTCTTCAAAGAGAGACGGGTTGCCGCCGCCGGACGTTGGGGAGGACGTGGTCGTCACTGCCGGGTCTGGAGATATCGGGAGGACGTGGGTTCACCGTTGCTGGATCTGGGAACGTAGGGAGGACATGGGTTCGTCTTCGTTGGATTCGGAGATGGGTTGCGTTGCCATCCGGAGAACGGGGTGATGTCTGGTATTGAGCTAGCCGGATCTGGACTTCCGGAGAGGATTGTTCGAGGCCGTCGTGCTGCTCGTTGCGCCTGAAACTCGGGGGAGGTTTGAGCTTACCCACTGGTCGAGACGACCAGATCCGAGCCAAGGGCGTCTGAGCGAGTTGCCGAAGTCCTGATTTTGCAGGGGATGGAAATTTCAATGGTATCCCCAACTCCAACTTGCTGGAGTGTCCAGGGGGTTTAGCCGTTCCCGCCGAGGACAAAGTGACTGCTTAGACAAATCCAAATAGAACTGTGTTCGGAGAGGTGCTGGGCTTGTCCAGTTGGTTCTGATTTGGAGGACTGACTTCGACGACGATTTCTGGGTCTGCTTCAGCAGGCTCGGCGAGCAAATCCGATTTGCTGATGGGCGAGGAGTGTGAAGCTGAAAAGCAGCTGTTGGTTATCCGCCGGTGGTTCTACAGGTGGAGCGAAGACACTGAAGTTGAGTGCACCGTAGTTATCGACCACTTGTCGCCGTCACCGGGCTACCGGTTGCTGGATGAAGAGGAACTGCTGGAGACGGTGTTCTCCATGGCGAAGTAGTCGCCCAGGCTGGTGGTGCTGGTTGGAGGCCTGTGACTGCTGTTGTTACTGGGGCAGTTGCGAAGGACTGATGTCGTTGTTACTGTTGTTTGAAGGATAGCTTTCAATCCAGGCTTTCAGGCGTTATTAGTAATCAGGCTTCAGTCCAAGTGCCGCGGCTTCTGCAGTTTGTGATAGCAACTCTGTGTCATCTTCGGGGAGGTCATAGTTCTGCTGATGGTCAAATTGAAGGTTTGAAGTCACCCTTTCCTTGATTTCTAAAGTAATGTGCCAATTTTGGCTTCTTTGATAAATAAAGAGGCCCCTTTCCAATAATTTATGCTATGGTCTTCTCTATATGTAGGCCCCCCTGGAGCTAATCTATTCATCTATCATATACCTCAAGAGTTTGGTGATCAGGAGCTGGCAAATGCTTTCAAGGGGTTCGGTACAGTTTTGAGTGCCAAGGTATTTGTGGACAAAAGCTACTGGTATCAGCAAATGCTTTGGTGAGAACTGCCTCTCCACTACATAATACTTACTGTATTTGGTTTAGAGGTGTAATTATCTAGTTATCATTTTTGCTTCGTAGGGTTTGTAAGCCATGGGACCCCAGAGGCCGCCCAATCAGCCATTAGTGCAATGGATGGGTGACAATTAGGTGGTAAGAAATTGAAAGTTCAGCTGAAAAGAGATAACATACAGAGCAACCCTCATATCTCTCTGAGACTCAAGATAGGTCCAGTTATTTGTTTATATTTCTTTATTCACTGGTGGAGGGCTTCTCAAGTGAGTGATGATTTCTCACTTGGAATATGATTTCTTTGGATTTTCTTGCTATTCTGTGATCTGCTTTGATAAGCCTGTAAAATGGATATGGGTTTACTATTATCAGTTCATAGGCATGTTTGGTGTTTAGGACACGTATTTCTCTAGTCCAGTATAACTTGCTATTCTCTGCATGTCAAGAGATTACTTATTTGCACGCTATTTGGTTGCAGATCCTCTTTTTGACCAGAATAAATAGAAGGTCAACTTGCCGATATTGTCTTTTCAGGGCTATGATACATGGTGGACCGGGTATCTACTCAACCCTGAGAGATGGAGAACAAATCCCCTTTGCTTGTGTTAGTCAAGACTGGGACGGGACATCAATGTGTTTAGGTAACAAATAAGTGCTTGCTCCTCATTTTCATCGGCAGAGAAACGATGGATCAGTAATTTTTTTCGTGCTGTCTCCTCTATTGCCTTGCTGAGCTTTGGAGGGGTGGATGGAAAATGCACATCGGCTTCATATTCACATTGGCACATTTTTTTCTTGCTCTTGCCAGGTTGATTGTATCGCTTACCTCCCATTATTCCTCCGTGATCACCAGACTACTTAGATTTCCCAATTTCTCTTTGATTTGGAGAATTCATACTTGTGAATGACAAACCTGAGAAAATGCACTGGGCTTAGTGGATAGGTCTGTGTTGCCTGCGGCCGAGAAGGGGGTAAGATTCCAGGAATTGTTCCTGTTGAAGAATCTCAGCCTCGGGTGGTTTGGGACGGATGGAATTGTGTCAGAAGAGTTGATTTTGCCATAGACTGATTAGTTCTTTTTTAGGTGAGGTTGTGGGTGGTTGAGCTGTTCGAAGAAAGGATTAGCTAGTCATTTGGCGACTTGGTTTGATACCCCTGTTGGTAAGACGTGTGGGGATCCATTTGTTTGGACTTGTAGCTTGAAGGCCGTGTCGAAGATGGTGCAACCTGAAAATGGTTTGCTGAAGATTTATGTCTTCGATTTCCGGAACTATCAGCTGTCCGGGACCAGTCAGCCTCTCTTTCTCTGATCTTCGCCCGACCTGAAATTTATCTGTTCTTTTGGTTTCCTTATTACATAACGAGATTGGACCAATATGCCACGCTCCCCTTCCCCAAGAACTCCCCGTAGTAGTTGGCATATTAAGTTCATATGTCAAAACATCTTAACCAATCCATAAGTAATCCATTGGTGATGTCTATTATTACAACACCCGACTGAAGATCCGGAAAGTCATCAATCCCCTCGACTAGGGCTTCGACTTCTTGTTCATCTAAAAGATTCACTCTCTCTTCTCTTGGCATGGACCACAAACTTCAGGTCGTCCTGCTCTTTCTTGCAAACTACATGCGCCCCACACTTCTTGAGCGTTACTCCCGTCCCAAAGAACCTGAACGTTATGTTACTCCAGTTCGTGCCCCCGGCAAAATCCTCCTCGTCTACATCGGCGTGTGGCTGGCGAGGACGGTAAGTGAACCATGTATGAGCCGATTTCCACTGATTCATGTAAATCCCACCTATGGTTTTACAACTAAGAACACAGTCCACGAATCTGAAGGGGAAGCTCATGCCCCATGGCTCGACTTCGAAAGTGATGGATAACGCCAGGCCTAAGATATCATCCTCCACCATGCCCTCTGGTAGAGCAATTTGGAATTCCGATCTACAATCCGTTGTTTGGAAATTCATCCAGATTGGAATCTCATCTGCTGGAAGAACAACAATGGACACTCCCTGGAACTTGCGGACCATCTGTATTTAAGTTCCCCAGAAAGAACAACATGAATGACGAGTGACAAGACAGTCAGGGATATTTTTCTGTTTCGACTCTAGCAGCATACATTCGATGTCATGTTTCGACAAAAATGTGAAAGAAAGGAAAAGGGGAGTTAGGAACCTGGTAAGGAAGCGATTCGTTCATGTAAGCCGAGCCCAGATTCTGACAGCCTGATAAGTTCACGTAGTGTATTCTTTGGGTCCGGCTCATGAATGTGTGGAGTCTCGGTAAAGTCCTCAGCCTTTGGCAATCATCCATGTAAAGCCTAACAAGATGCGGAGGAAGCCCTCGAACTTCTTCGAGATTCTCGCATCCTCTCAGTTGCAAGTCTTCCAGTTTCTCCAACCTGCTTATGCTGGTAGGAATGAAGGAGAGTTCTTTGCATGAGTCCATGCCTAAGACTTTGACAGCTACGAGTTTAATGATGGAATCCGGCAGTTCTTTCACTGCAGTTCCTTCCAAGTGGACCTCCTCGAGGTACTCAAGCTCCTCCTCAATATCTGGGAATTGGGTAAGTTTAAAGCAACCGGAAAAATTAAGAGTTTGAAAATGCTTTGATTTCAGCGAGCTTGGATAGGTAGATAGATTGTGACAGAGCCCGAGGTTCAGATGGATGAGCTCATCAAGGGATCCGATTGCCTCGTTGATCCCAGTCAGATTCTTACACCCTCGGAGATTCAATTCCTGGAGCTTTAAACTCTTCGAAAGGTCGGGAAGTGTGACAAGCGATTCGCAGCTGCTCAAATTTACATACTTCAGTTCTGTGAATTCCTGCTCTTCTTCTTCTTCTTCTTCGTGTAGGTTGGATTCCGTTAGTTCCTTGATATAGCTCCTCTGCATATCAAGTCCGACGAGTTGGCTGAAATCTCCAAAGCTCACGGTCGACGCTGAGTATGCCGGCCACTCGAGCCATCGTAGTTCACTTGGAAAGTTCAATGGCTCCTTGGGATCGAAGGCATTTCGGACTATGAGCAGCCTTAGCCTTCTCGAGAACTTGAAAGTATTCGATTTGATGAGTTTCTTCTGTTTCTTAGCCAAATCCAGCACGATACCTTTTACAGCATAATTCTCCGGCACCTGTTAGGACATAAAAAGGCGATTATCATTCGATCATCTGGGTGAGTGATAACTCGACAGACTATGATATATGAAAGTCTTTTACCACATCATCTGACAAGACACGAAGAAAATCCTTGTATGACCATATCCTGCTAGGAAGGCCGGTAGACTTTTCGTCACTGACAATACTTTTACCCATCACCTCCAACAGATCATGCATACGGAACTTGTCGTCCTCCACATTGACCAAGCAGCGCTCGACCAGGACCTCCTTTTCTATCGTCTGAAAACCACAGCTATCGAGGATTTTCATCACGTAGTCACTCTTCCAACCATTGAAGAAGCACGCTATGTCCAAGAAAACCTCCTTTTGCTGATCGTCGAGCCCTTCGAAACTAACTTTCAACACGGAATTTATGGTTTTGTCGGGATTTTGGCTGAGCTTTAGCAATGTGCTTTTCCATTCCGGCTCCTTTCTAGTGTTTAAGAATGCACCTAGCACCACGAGTGCCAAGGGAAGCCTAGCTGCATAATCCAAGAAACCATCTATGAGAAGATTATCTAT
Source organism: Melastoma dodecandrum (assembly GCA_029817715.1). NCBI lineage: Eukaryota > Viridiplantae > Streptophyta > Magnoliopsida > Myrtales > Melastomataceae > Melastoma > Melastoma dodecandrum. Next base: position 215,063 of record JARUPY010000158.1, on the reverse strand, counting down.
CTTTACATTTTCCTGCCCATCACGAAAGGCATGGCGTTGGAAAAGACTTTTAGCTTCAATTCTGTCTAGTAAACGTATTTCGTAGACATGTTGATCAGGAATAGAAGCAAGCACATGTCTGTCTCTTGTTGTTATAATAACTCTGCTCCTTTTACCGAACCAATCGCGACCTCCTGCCAATGCATCGAGCTGATCCGAGCTGTCCAAATTGTCGAGAATGACAAGAACTCTTTTATGACATAGTCTTTCCTTAATGAGATGCTTCCCTTGATCAACACTAGGCACAATTAAGTCAGGTTCTCTTAACAATTGCCGCAAAAGTGTTTGCTGCGAAAGCACGAGATCCGTCGTTCTTACATCCTGAAGAAAGCACCAGTCGTCGAAATTATCTGCGATATCGTTGCATATGGCCTTAGCAAGGGTAGTCTTCCCCCCACCTCCAATTCCATGGATTCCTGTCATGAAGACCTCATCGACATGAGGAGTCATATGCAGTAGCGGCTTAACATCCTCTAGACGAGAATTTATCCCGGTAGGATACTTGGCAACTTCCATAGGTACGCGATTCAGTATCTTCAAGACCTTTTCCACGGTTCTTTGGACAACCGGACCTTCATCTTCCCTGCGAGTAAGGAAGAACATTAAGGTCTATGTATATGTATTAGGTCGAAGACTAATTGGAGTATCGATGTCGAGTCCATCAGTTTACTTACCCATCTTGGACGGATTCGCCGATCAGATCGCCCCCACTCCAAAGTGCGACGCGCCAAATATTCGCCATCACCGTACCGTGCAGTGCCTCCATTTCCTCCATGGCAAGCTGATAACACCCTTTAACACCCTTCTCCTTCTCGTGCAATCTCACTTCCCCGGGGCTCACTTTATAGAATACCGGGAGCACGACGATCTTCCCCAATTTCTCTTGATCCATTATCTTAGCCAGCTCGTTGAGACACCACTTGGATCGTGCATACTCCTTTGAGAAAGTGACGACAGCGATGCGAGATCCTACGATGGCGTCGAAGAGGTCCCCTCTCCTGTCTCCCTGCTCGAGCTCCTCGCTGTCCTTGAAAGTGTAGACGCCCTTGTCGCACAACTTCTCATAGAGACGGCTGATGAACGTACCACGGACATCGACACCCCTGAAGCTTAAAAACACACCGTAGTTCCTCCGGGATACTGAAGAAGAAGAAGCATCAGCCATTGGAATTAGTATGCCAGATCGATCCTCGCTTGCAGTAAAGCGCAGACACAGATGATTGGACTCAATCCTGTAAATATATGTTAATCGCTAAACAATCCCGTTTCAACCCTAAAAACTTTCCCGGATGCCACCTCTTCCGGAAGCCTTCAAAACAGGAGAAACTCGGAAGCGGCTAACGGTACGTGCACGTAACCATTACGTAGTTTATTAAATTCGAGCAAAATTTTAGTAATTTTTACTAAAAATCGACTTTTTTTAGTAAAATGATTAGTAAATTACTAAAAAACATTAGTAATCGGTTACTAATTTTTTATTGTTTGACCATTCCGAAAGTTACTAAACTACGTTTAGTAAATCGGCGGAAAAAATTACTAAACTTTTTAGTAACCAATTACTAAAAAAATCGGTGATTTGACAGTTCTTTTTAGTAATCGTTACTAAAATTTCACTGTTCAACTTTAGTAATCGGTTACTAAAAAGTTTAGTAATTTTTTCCGCCGATTTACTAAACCTAGTTTAGTAACTTTTCGAATGGTCAAACAGCAAAAAATTAGTAACGGTTACTAATTTTTTGTAGTAAAATTTGTAATACTAGTAATTTTTCAGGTAGGCCGTCCGAAGATTTTAGTAATGATTTACTAATTTCGTAACCAAAATTAATAAATTACTATTTAACATAATAAAGTCGTTAGTAAATTACTAAATTTTTAATTTTTTTTCGTAATTGTTTACTACTTTTTGAACAAAATTCAGTAATCAATTACTAAACTTTTTAGTAATTCACTAAACTGAACAGTACATTCCGAACCTAAAACCGAACCAACTTTTGGTGTGAAATTACAATTTTACTCATGCGGTAAAATTACTAAAATGTTTCCCAATTTCCATTTGTAGTTTTACCCCCACTCGGTAACTTCGTCCTCGTCGTCCTCCTCGCAACTCCCTCCGATTGCTGCCTTCCTCCGTCGTCCCCCCGGGTTCTCCCTGAGCAAAGTGCGCTGCGGAATTGCAAATCGCCTTCAGGTACGCTCCTCTTCTCCATCCTCGTCTTCATTTTCCTTTCACCATCCCTGACCCATTAAACCCTAATCCGCGTTTCCCCCATCTCTTTCTTCTTCTTGCTTTTTTCTTTCACCATCCTTCACGCGAAACCCTATTCCGTGTTCCCCCCTTGTCGTTCGTTGTGTTCATTTGGCTTTCCCCGTCCAACAACCGAAACACTTGTCCGTTTTGCCCCCTTTGGTTCGTCGTCTTGAGTATCCCTCCTTTGTGGTTCGTGTGGTTCAATTTCTTTCATCGTCCGGGATCCCTAAATTGTGATCCGTGTTTCCCCCTTGTGGTAAGTTGTTTTTGCTTTAGGGGGTCAATTGGGTCGGTGGTCAGTGGGTCCATGTTGGTACTGATTTCGGACAATGGTTATATCGCAGCGTGTACTTTGGCTTTGGCTATATCTCACCTGATAGTTTGGTTTTGGGTTTACGGGAAATAGTTCTGTTATATATGCAGATATGGATCGAGTAGACATTGAAGGAGGAGAGATCGGACGAGCAGAGATTGCAGCTGGCGAAACCAACATGTCTGGCGGCAATGTTAATACGCCTGATACGTCGAAAAAGAAAAAGGGGAAGGCTGTGCGTGTTGCCCAGGTAAGGTGTACAATGAAACGCGTAAGTTGGTTTTAGTAATTTACATTTATGGATCGAGCTTTTGTTCGTTGCATTGTTACAGGATTATCTGTATACCCGCTGCAGTCCGAAGAAATTATTTTCCGTCCTGATGACCTTCAACGAACCTAAGAGATCCGCCCTAGCTGAACTCGGATTTGATGGCCTGCTTCATCTCTCGAGTAAGTACGTAAATCACACCGTCTTGAAGCTGTGCTTAAGGGCGTTCGATCCGGTTAAGAGGGTGATGACCATCGATGGACTCGAACAACCATTGCCCTCTTCTGATGTGGAAGCCATACTCGGGATACCAACTTCGAAAGTGGGTGTCCCATTTAGCGAGCATATGGAAACAGTACGCGATGAGCTAAAGGAGCACATAAAGAGGGGGAAAATTTCTCTAAAGTCAGTTGAGAGTAAGCTCCTTTCCAGAGATTTTCCGGATGAGTTATGGAGAGTTGAGGCAATAATTTTCATCATAGGAAGCTACTTGTGTCCGACTACCGCCTTTGATATCGACAAAGATTATCTTCTTGCCACGCGGGATGTTGCGGCAATAGGAAAATTTGACTGGGCTACGCATGTTCTTGACTGTTTGTGTACGCATGTCAAGACATATCAGAAACATGAATCGAAGTACATAGGCGGCTGTGTTCATCTACTTCCGGTAAGTTTTTTCACTTTCGTCTTTGTTAAAAATATTGAACGATTCATATGGTTTTTTACTTTGGTCTTGGTTCTTAACTTTCGTCTTGGTTATTACACTCTGCCTGCTTTGTTCATTGTGAATGCTGTAGTTGTTCTATGCTTGTAAAATTGCAAAGGCTGGGCGTGATTTATCAAGGAGCAATCGGAACTTACCGCTGTGTCGCGAGTGGGATGACGATCGGCTGAGAACGTTTTTCAAAACCACATTAGTGGATGTGGCGGATATTGTAAGTGCAGTCCATGATGTCATTCACATGGAATGTATTGGAATGTAGCTACACTATTTATTGATCTGTGTTACTTCTACGAACAGGATGTCGAAGAATCGGAGAGTATTCCAGAGGAATACTCTGGAAGTAGTTATGCGTCGGTTGAAGGTAACTTATCATCGCAGAGCACTATAATGGGCATATCACATAGGTTACACTAATTGGCTTGCTGATATGAAATGCATCAACAGACGGTGGAATTTTCGGTAAGAAGACTCCAAGCCAGCAATGAACACATACTACGGAAGTTGTCCTTGATTCTGGTCGAAGTCCGAAGAATTAAAGGTGATGAAGGCACACCGAATCTGGTACCCGACTCTGGAGAAAACCACGCAAATGAAGGTAATGTTCATCATGGTGAGGATGTAGTCAAAGAATCTGTTGATCCGTTGAAAGATGCTGGCCATGTCCAGCAGTTTGCTCACTCTCCAATCGATGAACCAGTTCCGCAAGACGTCGGCGTCAGTGAGCCTGTATGTGAGGTGGGTTCCACCATGGTTTCTGAAAGAAGCTTAGTCCTGTACTACCCTACTGCAGCAGCTCAGCCACTTCCTGAGGGTTCGGATGAGTATTCCGATTCGCGTGAAGTACAACTGGCTAGAGCCCTTAACAAAATGACCGCATTCGTGGGCACGGTAGTTGCGGATAGTGAATCTGAGTTTGAAATGACAAAGCCCGAGGAAGGCATCAAGTCTTTATTCATGCGGGATAAAGGGAAGGCCAAGATTGGAGAGGGAACTGCAGTTGAAGAGAAACAGGATATGAAGGCTGCCGACAAAGGAAAACATGGGATTGAAGTAGTAGCTACAGATGGTAGTGAAGAGGATGTCATTCCGAAAGGGGCTGTGATGGATATGTATGATGACCCAGTTGCCGTTCAAGAGGAAGCTGTCATCACAGGCATCAGAAAGAGAAAGGAGGCGCATGAAACAGAGGTTCATGTAAAGGTGACGCGAACAAATTCTTATGTAAGTATACGAAGTAGATGGGTTATTAATTGTTTTATTATTAATTACAACAAGAAAGCGGTTCGTCTACAACAAATGTGTTCAGAAGGCATACTCGTCGTACTGCCGAGAGGAAGCCTTCCACATTCATGAGCAGCCCATTCGTACCACCACAGCCAGTAACGCGAACAAAGAAGCGTGGTCGTAAAAGCATACATGAGGTATAAGATGAAGCGAGGTTGAAGAGCATTCCATAGTTGTTGTTGATGTACGGTAGTTTGTTTTTCCGTATATAGGGACTTCAAAAAATCATTCCAAAGGATTTCCCGTCAAGTGAGCTGAAATTGTTTACTGCGCGGCTCAGTGGAATATCTTAAAGTATGCTTGGAATAAGGACCTGGATAATAGGTTAATATCAAATTATTGGGCCTTTGTTGTATTGGAATGTTATACTTTCAATTGACCATTATTGCATGTAACTTTGTTTAAATGTTGATTGTGCAGTGAATGTCTTTGTGTCACCGAATCTGTCCATGTTAATAGGCATGCTATGCTGTCTGTGAGACCTGATAGATGGATTACCAATGATGTAAGAATTTCTTGGATTTCACATTACAGATATACCTCTGCAGGTCTCATTCTTTATATTGGATACCATAATGCAGATCATAGACTTTCATACCGTCATGCTACAGAACACGATGGATACAGATAAGAAAAGGACATGGTACCTCACAACTTGGATAGGGGTTGGTGTCACATGCATTAATTTTTTATATGTAAATCTGGTTTTACTATTTACTAATGAAGTAAAAAACTACTCAGAATCTTGCCGCAAACCAGTATAGCGAAGCCAAAATGCCCATCATCACAAAATCTGATGCCGCTTCCTTATATTCTCACTATAAGTCCCACATCGGGAAGAATCATGAAGTGCAGCAGGTAAGTGACCCCTCATGTAGCATTACTAACCATTTTACTAAATTTCACTTCAAATTTACTTATTGGTTACGCATATGTTGTTATGGTTTTAGTACAAACTTGCGTAACTACTGCAGATTTTAATTCCGGTATGCGTCGCAGGGTCACATTGGGTATTACAAATAATATCATTTCGGACAGCCGAGGTGATCGTAATGGACACACTGGATGACTCACTGAGCAACTTCCAAGGCCGGGCAGACCTTCATCGCCGTGTTGTAAAGCTGGTGAGTGTGATCATGAAAGAGAATAAAGTGAAATCTAAGACATAACCTTCGTCGCTTGTACGCGATGCGCAATGTTCCGGCTAAAGTGCCATAGACATAACTTATGTCTTACGCATGGCCAAACTTCTCTAACAGATGCAATTATCGCACGGTCGGCGTCCGTGACAATGCTAATCGGATGTTTCCCTCCCATTACCTGCGTATGGGTACGAAAAAGCCAAGTGTAGTCATCAATTGTTTCAGAAGTCATCAAGGCAGCACCAAATACAGTAGTTTGATGATGATGATTAACTCTCACGATGATGACCATTTGCATTCCATATTTGTTCGTCTTGAACGTAGAGCCTAGAGCTATAACATCGCCGAAAGCCTGGTAATCAGCAATGGATGTACTATCGGCCCAATATATACGACTGACTTGGTCATTTTCAACAAAAGTTTCAAAGGTCATACAACTCTCACTACTCTTCCTAGAAAGGAGGTAAGCAATGACGGAATCACAAGTAGGGATTTCCCCAGCTGACTCTTCCTTCAGCTTTATGTTATTGAGGTCCTTCATCAGGAAACCAACATGTTCGTGTCCCCCGGATACGTGTACAAGTAGTCGCATAATATCACACTGCCTAAATCCAACATTGAGCATTCGGCGAACAAATGTCACATCTTGCTTGGAAATCTTGCGCCTTTCCCGCATGAAATATGACAAACCATTGCTCACCATTTCATGATTGTGTTCCAACTAAGCCGCAACCAAATTCCATTGTCCATTAATCTCGACTCTAGCTTTGAAGAAACAACTGCAACCTGTCTTCACAGACGGCCTAACCCGACTACGTTCCGTCAACACATGGGAATCAGAACATTCACCTTCCCTTGAGCAAACCCACTTTCTTATAACGCATTCACCGTTTCGAAGCTTCGGACGATCTCTTCTCCTAACTGAAAAGCCACGTACCGTCGCATAGATTTTAATGAACTCTTCAACTTCTTCAGAAGTGCCGAATGACATACTCAACAACTGCTCGTCATTCATGTCCATTATTATATTGAAGAGTTCATTCGTATCCTACTCACCTACAATCACGGATATCAGGTCACGCTGGACCGATTTCCTTGCATAATTGGGGCAAACAGATTGAAAAAGTGAGGACACGGAACCTCACCAAATCGTGGGTGCTGCTGATTAAAGACACTATCCATGTCTTCTAAGAACATAGGACAGAGATGGTATCCCGTAATGCCGATATCGTAATGGGCAACACTTCTGCTTCCACAGTATATAATGGGCAAACGATGCTTGATCAAAATATACCTGGTTTACGATGCTTTCTGGTTTCTCAGGCAAACACTCCGGCATTCACTTTTGTTCCGGGAGGAAGGGTTATCGGACATTCAGTCTAAACCAATGAATGACTACGAGAACGCACCTGATGTCAGCATTCTCGATGGCACCGTGACGCCGAGTTCACGCACGGCATATCGAAGCGGGTGGAGTAAACAGGGATCGCAGCTCACGTCATTGTATGAACAATGAAGGGGGTTGGAGTCGCCGATCGGAGGGGAGGTTCGGATGGGATGAATGGAGGAATGCGGCTCCTCAAAGACGCTTTGATCAGCACCACGGGAGGATGGAGTTGGAAGGAGGACGAAGGCAAAAGGGGGGTAAAATTACAAATGGAAATTGGGAAACATTTTAGTAATTTTACCGCAGGGGTAAATTTGTAATTTCACACTGAAAGCTGGTTTGATTTTAGGTTCGGAATGTAGTAATCTGATTTAGTAAATTACTAAAAAGTTTAGTAATTGTTTACTGAATTTTGTTCAGAAATTAGTAATTGATCACAAAAAAAATGACGAAGTTAGTAATTTACTAAAGACTTTAATATGTTGCACAGTAATTTACTAATTCGGTTACAAAATTAGTAAATCATTACTAAAATCTCCGGACGGCCTACCAAGAAAATTATTAACATTATAAATTTTACTACAAAAAATTAGTAACCGTTACTTATTTTTCACTGTTTGACCATTCGAAAAGTTACTAATGACCATTCGAAAAGTTACTAAACTACGTTTAGTAAATCGGCGGAAAAAATTACTAAACTTTTTAGTAACCGATTACTAAAGTTGAACAGTGAAATTTTAGTAACGATTACTAAAAAAATGTCAAATCACCGTTATTTTTAGTAATCGGTTACTAAAAAGTTTAGTAAATTTTTCTGCCGATTTACTAAACGATGTTTAGTAACTTTCCCAATTGTCAAACAGTGAAAAATTAGTAACGGATTACTAATTTTTTTTAGTAATTTACTAACGATTTTACTAAAAAAAGTCGATTTTTAGTAAAGTTTACTAAAATTTTCGTCAAATTTAGTAAACAACGTAACGGTTACGTGCACGTACCGTTAGCCGCTTCCGAGAAACTCCCTTTGGATTAACTTCTTTTTTAGAATAAAAATTTGACTAAAGATTTTGTATGTCAACAATTTAAATGTATTTTATAGGAAGCTGCTAATGATACGTGCACGTAACAGTTACGTAGTTTAGTAAATCACTTTTATTTTTAGTAAAATTTACTAAAAATCGATCTTTTTTAATAAAAAAACACTTCAAAATTAGTAAAATGTTTACTAATTTTTCACTGTTCACAGTTAGTAAACTTTACTAATTTGCGTTTAGTAACTTTACCCGGTTATTTCAAGATTATTTTAGTAATCGTTTACGAAAAAGATCGGTGATTTCCTCATTTCTTTTAGTAACTTTTACAAAAAATATACCGTTCAAGTTTAGTAAATGATTACTAAACTTTTTAGTAATATTGTCATCCGATTTACTACTTTTTGTTTAATAACTTTTACTAAACATGTACTGTTCATATTTAGTAAAAAGTACTAATTTTACTTAGTAGAAGTTCAATGTTTAGTAATTTTTTCAAGTGGCTTTTGAACGAAATTAGTAATAATTTATTAATTTTTTAAGAAAAATTAGTAAAATACTCTTGAACATAATAAAATTGTTTGGAAATTACAAAAAATGAATTTTGATTTTCACTCTCTCTCTCTCTCTGAAAAGAAGGAAGGAAAACTGTACTAAGGAACATGAACAGGGCTCTGATACCAACTAGAGGGTGATGTTACAAACCAACCATGAAACCATGGGATTATACAAAGGAGCAAGAATATAAAGGGGGATACAAACCAAACCAAATTATAGAGATGACTAGACTTAGAATAACTACATAGTGTTATAATACAAAAAACGCTTTGAATACCAGATCAGGAATTTTCGGTACATGTTGTAATTCTGGAGTTTAGTCCAGCCTTTACGACAAAGATCACTAGGATCTAAGTACCAACCTTTTTCTGGATCATCAGAAACTGCAAATGCAAGCTCACAATGGATAGAGTATAAAATGCATTTTTGGGTTTTTCTTTTGACATAATAACTTAAAAAGTTTAGGACACGACCAATTCTTTTAAGAAAACGGGGGCACTTCCATCTGGGTTCTCCATACTCTTCTCTTTCGAGTCTAAGTCGTCGAAAATGAACTTGGAGAACTCCACATGGGGGAAACGGAGGTTTACTACTTGCAAGATTTCTTCTAGGAGGTCTCATCGGTTTTCCCACTTTCAAGCTATCTGTGCCTGTGGCCTTTCACCCTTAGCCGATGGCAAAACGACTGCGAAAGCTTTACGGACCTACCTTCCTGAGATTCTCCTGGAAAATTTCTTAGCTATAGTAAAGCACTGGGAGTTTGAGGTTACTGAAGAAGATACAGAATCCAGATGAAAGAAAACACATATAGACAAGAAAACTGGGAATAGCTAAAATATAAGACGATTAAACAAGAGAGTACAAACTCAAGAAAACTCATTATCATGATAGCTGAAAAAGATGTTTTTGGGATTTTGAAATTTTTGAATGTTTTTGGGTTTATCGAAGGTAGAGAGATTTGATCGAGAGAGGTTTTGAGATCTAGTACCGCCTTGCCTTTGTTATTGCCCCAGGGAGTGTTTAGTTGCTCATGGATATGGAGAAAGCTGAAATTTATTTCTTCCCCTGTTTTTTTTTTCTATATTACAGGGAAGGCTATTTATAGAACAAACTGAAAACTATACTAGGTCGTGGTTAAGCCACGTTACAACCTTATCTTTAAAACTGTTCCTAAGAGATGTGCGCGATGAGTCATCATCTTATCTCTTAAGGAATCTTTCTGTCCTTTTTGCACATGGGACACTGTTGTTAGTCTTCACTTGGTTTTGGACGCTTCCTGTGTTTTCCGTGTGGGGTCCTTTTTCTGGCCGACGGTATTCTGGGCCTTGAGGTTGATGAAGATGGTCCTGGGCCTTGTGGTATTGAAGGGCCTGTCATTGGGTTTGTTAAAGATAAGTTTTGAAGTATGTCTTCTGCTATGATATCCCAATCTGGTTGTTCTTGAATAAAGTCTTCAAGAGCTTGTGATAAGTTCCAAACATGTGTTATATCTATTTTGGCAATCTTATCAAGAATGAGAGCTTCTTCCGTAAGTGGTGAAATTGCATTTTGTTGGAAGAGTTTTTCTGTGAGGCACTTTCTGCTGTACAGAACATCTCTGTATTCGGGGTCCTTGACAATATATGTTGGTGGTACGGACCATGTTGCTGGGATATCATCATCTACTTCAAAATGTCCATAGTGTATAGCCATTGAGTGAGGAAGACATGAGAAGTTGTCAGCAGTGTTGATGGATACTAAAGAGGTAACTTGGTCGTCATAATGCCAGTTTCTATGAAGGAGATATGTGGAGTAAACTGTTATTCCTGGCCATTTCTGAAATCGATAGGCATGTTCTTCAAACCAAACCTTCCATTGGAATAATGGAGCAAACCATGTCAAGATGTCAACAAGATGAGCATGAGAGTATGCTGAGGGAGAATATGAGAATAGGTCCCCAAATTGTTCCAGATACTGAAGCATTTCTAATGCTGGGAATTCGAAAGCAATGGTATGTGCATGAAGGAAATACCAGAAAAACCATTTTAATTCAATGGGAAATCTCTCTGTGGGTCATATAGGGAAAACTTGAAGGAATGGACAAGTAGGATGAAGGCCATCTCTGGAGAAGAAGAGTTGTCCATATTTCCTGAAGATATCTGTCAAATAATATCGCATCTGTGAATAGGGATCAGAGATTATTTCCATAACACAGTCGAAGCGGTAGATGGTATTCCATTTGTGGATCTCTGGTGGTAATGATGTTGAATGGTGGTGTCTTGGCTTGGCCTGAATGTGGGTTGTAAACATAGCCTGTAACTATGGATATTCTAGGAGATGTGGATTGACTGTATCAAAAGGTCTGGATAGAAAGTATGCGACCACATTAGATGTTCCTTTGATATGTCTTACTGAGTATGAGTATAGTGAAAACCACTGAGATAGCCGTAGAAGCTGTGCATTTGGTACTTTCTTTGTGCTGAAATTCATCATTGAGTCGAAAGACTTGAAATCTGTTTCAATCAGAAAATGATGTCCTGCTAAATGAAATTCAAACCTTTTGATTCCATATTTCACAGCTAGAATTTCCTTGATGCTGGAATGGTAATGCTGTTCTGCTTGGCTGAATTTTCCAGATTTGTAGGCGCAAATTTTCCTTATGTTATCCTTTTCTTCAAGAAGGATAGCTGCCCAAAATTCATTGCTGGCATCTGTTTGTAGGACTCGGATTCCATCTGATGGGATTTGCAAAGGTGGTAGATTCTGCAGAGTCCTTTTTAAATACTGAACTGCTCTGGTCTGTTCTTGAGTCCATGGGGCTGCATTCTTTTTGAGTTGGGCTTCTAATGGACTTGTGTATTGACTGATTCCTGGAACGAAATCTCTCAAATAGTTAACAATTCCTAAGAATTGCTGTACCTGTTTCTTTGTAAGAGGTGAGTCTGGAAATTTAAGCAATTCTTGTGCAATGTGGGGTCCAGGGTAGTACTGTCCATTAGCAAGGCGCATTCCTAAGAAATCAATGGTAGTAGTGCATAGTTGGACTTTCTTTTCTGCAAGCATGATTCCGTATTGTTGCAGAATTTGTGCAAATTGCTGTAGGAGAACTTCATGTGAACTTAAGTCCTGGCTAAAAAGAAGAATATCATCAATATAGATGAGTGCTGATGATTGGAGCAGTCGAAAGATTTTGACCATGGCTTCTTGGAATAATGAAGGCGCTGTCTTTAGTCCAAAAGGTAAAACCTTCCACTGAAAATGTCCATTTGGGATACAAAAGGCAGTTTTCCATCTTTCTTCTGGATGGATGCCCAATTGCCAAAATCCACTCTTGAGGTCGAATTTTGAGAAAACCTTAGCTTGGGATAATGAGGAAAATAATGCTGTCCTATTTGGAATAGGGAATTTGATGTCTTGCAAAAAGTGGTTCAAGGGCTGGTAATTAATAACCAACCTTTTCTTTCCTCTGTTTTGTTCTGATCTTTTGTTGACATAGAATGCTTCGCACGCCCAAGAGGAGGTTGAGTACTCGATTAACCCTTGTTGTAAGAGTTGTTTGCATTCTTCAGCAGCCTGTTTAGAGTCTTCAGGTTGCATTCCTGGATGACTCGCTTTGGTAGGATTTACATCCTCATTCTGTTTGAAAGGAAGTCTAACAAAGAAATCTGGGTTAGTCCATAATGGAGTTGAGCATTTTGTAAGAAACTCTTGGTGATCAGCGGCAAATGATGGTTGGAATAATTCCATAGCTTTTTCAACTGGCTGGGTTGAATAAATCCTGCTTTCATGAGTAAAAGGTTTGAAGCTGGACTTATGTCTTATTCCTGTTGCTAGTAGTCGCAAATGTGGGAGCTGTTGGATTAAATCCCATCCTAGTACCAAATCTTTTCCTGGGAGGTCCGTAGCTACGACCTTGGCACGTATAGAACAAGTAGGGAGTAGCATTATCTTGATGGGTTTAGTCCTGAGATATGTCTGGAAAGTTTTTCCAGATGCTGCCTTGTAAGTGTTAAGTTCTGGGACTAAGAGGTCTGCTGGAACCATGACTGGATTGATCATGCTTTCTGCTGTACCAGTGTCAATAAAAGCAATGGCTTGTACTGGTCGGTGGTACTTTGAGAAGTATATTTGTACCTTGACATGGGGCAGAATGCTCGTAGTAGCCAAGAGAGGTACATCCCTTTCTTGGGATTCTTCTGGTTCAGAGGTTGTTTGAATCACCAAGTTTGTAAAGGACTCACAAGAAGGTATTCTTCGTGTAATGGTGCTGATATACGGTCCTTGAGGAGTGTATTTGGTCACCGTAGTAATGGTATAGATGCTTTGAGTGTCATCTTCATTGGAAGAATCGCTGAAGGCTTGATGTTGCGGATGATCTTCTAGACAGCATATGGTCTGGGAAGATGGTTCATCATCAAGGGAGAAGATTGATTCAACATCATTATCTTATGGGGAAATCCCAGTGACCTTCTCTAGCTGGGCCACAAATTTCTTTTGCTTCTTTGGACAGTCTTTGGCGAAGTGTCCTTGTTTGTTGCAGATAAAGCATCTAGTGGATTTTTTGTCTGGAGACCTTCTTTGTTTGAAGCGTAGATAACGCATTCTTCCTGCATATGTTTTCCGTTTGGAGAATCCTTTTTTGGGATGATATTGAGTGGCTTTCTTGGATTTAAGCCGCTTTCCAAATCGTTTCTTCTTCGAAGTCCGTTGTTCTGGGAAGCTTGGACAAATACATAAATCAGCTTTAGTGCACTTGGTGAGATACCTGGCTGGTTTACAGGCAATGTCTATCCTCTTGTCATGTTTGAGGAATTTTCTGATGACTTCTCGTCTCTGGCACAATTCCTTTATAGCAAAGTGGACTGTTTGAATGATCTGTCCAACAGTTAAATCCATGATCTTTAAGTTTTTTGCTGCCAATTCCTTTTCTACCAATGAGGAGACGGGTTCTGTCAATGAAGACAGGAAAACTGGTTTGAGGGCATTATTCGCACCGAGGTTGATGAAAAGTGTCACCATCCTTTTGAAATGTCGGTTGATATCCTTTTTCCGATAGGAGCAGCATCTTCTGTTGAAGAACTCCTTTCGCTGATTATCAATCAGATTCTCTGGGCTACCGATGAAATTTGTATATAGCTGAGTGAGGAAGTCTTGGAAAGGAAGGCTGATGAATTGAACTTGTATCTGTTCTGGTAATTGGTTCCACCATATTTGTAGCATTCCGGTGAATCGAGCAGTTAGTTCAAAAAGAATGTCTGCAGAGGAATGAACAGTTAGTCTTTTCTGCAGGCACCATGCATAGAAATCTTTAAATCTTTGGGGCCATTTGTCTAGCTCGAGGACATCAAGGGTGAACTTTAAGGATGCTTGTTCCTTAAAAGTATGACGATCTTGATTTCCATCTAAAGAATGATCAGAAGAGCTTTCTGGTTCATCTACATGTGGATTATTATCTGCCATGAGAATTTGTGGATCCTCGTAGAATACTGATTCTGGGGAGGATTCAGAGATTGAATCTGACCCATTAGAACTTGACTCTTCTTCAGTGGTTTCTGAGTCTTCAGAAGTTTGTGAAGGAACTGGTTCTCCTGGAGTCTTTGTTAGAAACATGTATGGACCTTCATCTATGTACTGATTGGTCTGATGTTCTGCGAACTGATGTATCATATCAGATTCATTTGGCCAGGATATGGAGCTGTTACTGGAAGAATCATTACTATACATGTAAAGGTTTTGTTGAGGAGCGGGCTTCAACCAATGTGGAATAGAAATCTGGGGGTTGCTCCGCAATCTGTCTTCTTTGATCAACAATTGCTGGGTTGGCATAGGAAGACTTGTGGATTATGTAGGACTTGGAGATCTCTGTGGTCTAGAAGAACTGGAGAACTTTTTCTTTCCTGTTCTGATGTCCTCTTTTCTTCGTTCTTCCTTTTTCTGTTTTCGAACTATTTCTCTGATGTCCGCAATATCTCTTTTCTCTGGATTACCAAAGAGATTATGTCCTTTTGCATGCTCTTGAAGAGGAGAATAAGAGCTAGGTCGCCCAAAGTTCAGAAAATCTGACGTTTTGGAGAATGGGTTGGGATTGTCTTGGATTGCCTTGATCTGTCGTTTTATCTTGGCAATTTCTTCATCCAGGTCTGATCTAAAATAAGACGGATATCTTCCTTGTTCAAAATTATCCAAAGTATGGAGGAGAACTCTCAGTACTTCATGTGTCTGAGTGTGTTGCTGATCCATTTTCTCTGAAAGATGAGCACCTTGTTGATAAAGGCTTGATTCTACCTTTTCTATTTGATGTTCTACCTTTTGTACCCTTTTGCAAATAGTAGTGAGGGCAGTATTTTGTGCAATGGCATTCTGGCTTTGCCAGTTGAGCACTGTTTCTGCCAGGCTGTTTCTTATTGGATTTCCGGCCTGATCTACTGCCGTAGGTACTGGTATTTTGGAAGCATATCTCACATTGTTGTGAGTAAATTCTTCAAGGGGCGGAAATCTCAGATCTGTATCTGAGGATTCTGGTTGCATCATCATGATTGGTGCATGGGTTTGGATCTTTTGACTTCCATACGAAGTGTGCAAAGCTTCTTGTGAGCAAGTAGTATAAGGCTTTGGTTGGGGAAACATCTTCGTTGGTTCGGTAGTTTGTGTAATTGGCTCTTGGGAATTTTTCTTTTGCCATTTCAGGATTGGCTTGTAACAGGGGAGTACTGACTACTTTTCTTTTAGTGGTCGCCTTGTATCTTTTGCCAAATCTACCAAATACTGCCACGCCTGGTTTTGGTGAGTAGCCACTGGCATGGGCTGACTTTGTTTTGGCTGTTGATCCTCATCATCGTCATCAGAATCACTGTCTGAGTCTGGGAGATTTCTCTCTCTATAGCAGCTTCTTTTATTCCTTCGGCTGGAATAGTCTGATTCCTCACAGTCTTCACAGTCACAGTTTATTGGGCATTTTCCTACATCCCAATAGCAGTGTTGCGATCGAGGATCTCGGAAGAGGAAAGTCGGGTTTCCTTGTCCATCAAAGGAATAGATAATCTTATTAAGGGAGTCTGGTTTCTTCTTTTTTGGAACTGGTTGAACCATGAACATTGTGGGAAAAATAGGTGGTGTAGCTGGTTCCTTTTCATGTGATCTGTCAAACTTGATTGTCACAGATCCTTCCCTATTTCTTATGAACGTAGGAGACGTAGACTGGATTGGAGCAATTGGTGTAGTCTGCTTTTTGATTTGATCATAATTAGTTACCCATCTTTCCGGGAGTAACTTCAACAGTTCAGCTCTTGGTATTTGTCTTGGAATGTGAATGCAGGTAGGAGCCTTCTGGTTATGGTAATCCGCCACGATGAGCAAGGCATCATGTGAGTCATTTGGCATGCTTATATCAAGAGCATGATTCTGGACTCGATATGCCATCTGATAATGAAGAGTGGCTTCAATGGATTCTGATTCCATGGTGGCACCACAAAGCTGGAGTTGAACCTGCAGAGCTGACAAGACCTTTGGGTCTCGAAGAGACATGTAGAAGTTAGGATACAGAGTTACAAAAACTGTTCCTGCATTTAGTGTTGTTTCAATTGTCCCAATTACTGCATGTTGGTATTCCATGTATCTAGTGTCCAATAGGGCCATTCTTGCTGTAACAGGCAGTCCTTTTCGTCCATGATAGGTCAGTGCAAGTCTTATGGCTCCAAAATGGAGATGTGTATATCCTTTGTCCATCCATTGTCCAGGAAATTCAGTAGGCAATTGTAGGGAAACAAATTGTTCTTTCTGGGTTCCCAAAATTGGATGTTGACTGAATTTACTTGTCTGAACATATTCAAGGGCAGATGATGCAGGCTGTCTGATCAAAGTCCTTATTCGTCTGATTGGTCCTGTAGATGGTTTATGAAAGGCAGTGTATGGACTAAGCAAGGGAAGCTTAGTATTTACCACTTGATTATTCTCACAGTTCTCATAAGAAATTTCATATAATGATTCAGGGCTAGAAGTAGATCTGCGGAAAGAAGAACTTGGTTCAAGGGAGACAGGGGCGTTTAGAACAACTGGATTGTTTTCCATGATTGTGAAGGAGGGCAATAACGGCAGGCAGGGGCATTAGTCTCTTTCACTCTCTCTCTCTCTGAAAAGAAGGAAGGAAAACTGTACCAAGGAACATGAACATGGCTCTGATACCAACTAGAGGGTGATGTTACAAACCAACCATGAAACCATGGGATTATACAAACTCGTAATTTTTTACTAATTTTTGCGCTAAATTTTTATAAAATTTGGTAACTATTACTAAATATTTTAGTAACTTACTAAATTAAACGATAAATTTCGAACTTAATTACTAACCTATGGTCATTGTAAAATGACCAATTTACCCTCGAGTAAAATTTACAAAATCCTTTACCAACAAAGTTATCATCAGAGAAGTTGAAACAGACACAAAGCAAGATATTCTTAAGATTTGAAAATCTTTCGACTGGACCCACATAATTTATATTTTCCTATCCCCTTGGAAAGTTGAAAGGACCGCCCAAAGTAAAATTTTCTTAAGTTTTTTAAAACAAAATAAAAGCAAAGTCTTCATAACCTCATTGATTAATTATTCATCTAAAATTAAAATATATGTAAAGAAAACAATCCGAATACTTTAAAACTGAAAAAGTTATTTGAAATTAAATCATATATCAAACAGTCTATAATTATGTGTCCTTTTAAAATATTATCGCTTTTAATTTTGTTAAATGTTGTGATTCTTCTTTTATATGTTATTGTGCTTGGTTTAAAATTTGTAGCTCACTACTCCGAGACAATCCCTCCACTTAGATCATGGAGGAACAAACCCTAATCCTACCCCAATTTTTATTGTTTCTTGTGATTATCGATGATCGAAATAGGTCTCGGAAGTAAATGACGTACTTGCAATCCGTTACTAATGTGAGTATGCAGTCTCTTTTCGAAGGGATGTCGAGAGATCCAATTGTTGGATCATCTTCAACCTTTTCAGAAATAAACTAGACTAACGACATTTGAAGTTACATATAGATTTCAACATTAACCTATGAACATAACATATGTGGAGCTGGATTTTCTTTACATCGCAGTCCCATTTGTTAGACCGCAACCGAACCTGATGGGCATGTCTATCATTTGAATGTTGTTATTTAGGCGTATTATGCATTATCTTGTACACACATTATGTTTTTCATTTTCCTTTGAGCTCTTCATTCTCAAGAAATAAAGAAGTTTATGTGAGTGACTTTGCACTTGCATAATTTGAGAACCTGCCATTGGATTTTGTGAAATTTGACAAACATATTTTCCATTAATAAGTTAACTTAATAAATGATTGAATTTTCATTTTTTTGATAACATAACACACTTGTTTCGTTTATTTTACATGAAAAATCAAATGAAAATTCCGAGTGATTCGAGAAGACGGATCCTGAAGATCGTCCAAGGACGGGTGGCCCGTGAAGTTCAATCAAGGTGGAATCTTCACTAAAGCAGCCCCGACTGACGATACCTTAGTTGATAAAATGTCATCCTGGCGGATCTAAGGTACAAACGGGGAGATGCTAGCCTTCTCGAATTTTCTTTTATCCACTTGTAATTGGCTATTGACACAAGTGCATAGACCACGGTCACCGTCACTCCCTTCCTACTTTGATCTAAATCTTTATTTGTGATTATGTTGGTGATCATCTCACATGAGTTCAGGCCAAGAACCTAGATCGGGCCTAATGCCCGTAACTCTATGATGAGAGTCCCTCTGACCAGAGTCTAAGCCTAGTGTACGCGCGCCCTTCCGTGACCTCGTAGCACGCAATGGCGGTTTGGACAATACGAGGATCCAAGGCCCGTCCCCCTGATGCTCCTCCAGTCGTCGTCAAGAATCTGGCGTCTAGGCGCTGCGGAAGAGAGCGGGTTGATCCTCCCTTGATTCATAATCGGGCCTACTCGGGCTCTCGGAGAAGCGGAGTATGACCCCAGAAAGGATTCCTCGGGAAAATCGGGAGCGGCTTGCATCGCCTTCCCTCATCCATGATGGCTCCGTAAGAAAATGAATGATGTTGCTTAGCCTAGGTAAGCTATTACGGAGTCGCCACCCACCTATTTATAAAATGGTTTAAGTCGAAAAAATCGTTATTTTGGGGATCCCTACTTACTAACTTTTACATTCTAACATGCGAAACGATGGTGTTGCTTCAAAAATGTCATTGCTTACGGGCGTAAGACCCGATTCGGGCTTTTACGCCCGAACTCGTGTCCGATTAAAAATATCACATACGACATAAAATCTATGGGCCTAAAGCATGCAAACACCCACATATCAATTATTTAGATCAAAAGGGGCGGGGAAGGATGGTGACATGGGATTATGCACTTGGGTCCACGACCTGTTACAGGTGGAAGGGAAGGAAAATTCGGGAGACCCGCAGCTCCCTCATGTACATAAGGTAGTCGGGATAGCACCTCGTCGGCTGAAAATTGTCGGTCAAGGCTGCTCTAGTGAAGCCTTTCCCCGCGTCCTGTCTTATGCTTCGCCTCTAGGATTCAGTCATGTCGAATCCCTCGAAGTTCTCGTTCGATTTTTTCATGCAAAATAAACAAAAATATGGGGTCAGAAAATTGTAATTAAATGTTTAATTATTAAAATTTAATGAACAGTAGAGATACTTACGGGGACGTTGTGATCGATCTCCGTGATGTCAAAAATGAGTATTTGGTTCACATAATGTTCCGTGTGATTCTCGTGTTTTACCTGCTGTCAAACTTTCCATCTAGCTTCATGGACGACCATCCTGAGTATGAGCTTGAGTTGAAGCCAGAAGACATTGGCTTGCCGCGGCTGTGGTCAAGTCGTCGGATAGCTGTCGTTTGACGATTCCTCCCGTCTTTGTTCGTCATGTACATGTAGGTAGATCGATCAAAATAAAAAACCACTTCTCGTGGTGCTGATGTGCAGCCACAAGAAGTTTCAGACATTGATACTCGTCGACGATGGAGAACGAGATCAGCTAGGATTGAGGTTTGTCCCTGTCGCTGGTGTGAGCTCTACTACTATCTATGGTGACAGGATAATTATGAATTGTTGTAACAGGAACTTTGGTCGCTTGCGGCTACCGTCAAGAAGGAAACTCTGGGATGCTGGTCGGGTCAGCGTTGGGGAGTTTCCAGGTCATCACCGGACCTACCTTGGGGTCTAGGCAGGGAAGATGAGCACGATCTCCTGAAAGATGCAAAAACTTGGGTGCGTGTGAGGGCTGAATCTCTATCAGTGTGTAAGTGTTCGATGAGCGTGTAGGCCGAAGGTATTTACAGGTACCCAATAGTGCCTAATTTTGTGAGACTTTTTTGTAGACTTTCCTGATTTTTGCGATTCACTTGATTTTTCCTAACTTTTATTTTTATTTTTCAGGATTTTATGTGATTTTTATTATTTTTAAAAATTTGGGGTACCCATATCGGATCCAATGCCCATAAAACAATGACAAAAGTTCGGTTTAACGCCCGGATCGGGTCAAACACTTGTAACTAGAGACATTTTTTAAAGCTAACGCCATCACATGTGAGTGTGAAATTAGTAAATAGGAATCTTGTAATAGCTTACTGTCACATACCTAAGAGCATGGATGGTGAATGGACGGTTCGTGGAAGGTTCCATGAGCAATGTTCGTGAGAGAGGCACGTGAAGGGGCACAAGCTGAATGAGGATCATTGATGCGTTGAAGGGTCGTGTTGCATGGACCGGTGTCCTTGGAGGGTCATGTTTATTGTGAGCGGGGCCCCCTCTTCCAAAGGGGAGACCCTAGGGGTGGTGGAGGGCAATTGCGTTGGGCACTCCCTGAAGCCATATTCCTCTTAGTGAAATGATTTAATGGTTAGTGTACAGCCACGACCCCTATAGGAGGGCTTGCAAAGGTGGTGCAGGGACGGCAAGGAATAGATGATTCCCAAACCAAAAGTAAGGGAAACGCCACAGAATGACAGGGAATGGGTGAGGTTTGGTATGGACGGAAGGTAGTGTATAATGGGTGCGGCTGGAAATGGGATAAATAGGTTGAGATTCAACCTCCACTCGGATGAACTCGTTTGGCCGTGGATACAGATACACCACCACGAACAAGACGAGGGCGAGGCACAACACGGAGGATACAGA
This sequence comes from Melastoma dodecandrum, assembly GCA_029817715.1. Classification (NCBI taxonomy): domain Eukaryota; kingdom Viridiplantae; phylum Streptophyta; class Magnoliopsida; order Myrtales; family Melastomataceae; genus Melastoma; species Melastoma dodecandrum. The sequence goes on along the minus strand of JARUPY010000158.1, from coordinate 193,930 downwards.
TACACCACCACCGGTTGATACACTCTACTCAATCCGCACTTAGAAATCCACCAAATGAAGAACGAGGTTTTGAAGGAAAATCCACTCACTTCGGATAAGAGACTCTAAGTCTAATAAGGGTTTATAATTTGATTCAAGCTGCCGTTCAAAAAAGTACAAGGTGCCCATTATATAGGGAACACCTGAAGAAGAACTTAAATGCACGAAATGAGCCTAGGCTAGTTGTATGCAAGGCAAGATTCATGGACGAGAGCCATAAATGGCTTATTGGAAATGCAACAAAGTAAATGCAAAGCATGAATGACAAATGCATGAATGAGGAATGCGAATTCATTCAGCTTCTTCGAGGCTCTTGGCTTGGCCGACTCTTCGTTGCTCAGTCGGTGATGATGTCAAGTCGCACCTCCTTGAGTCGCACGTGTTGAATCGCAATCATTGCTCAGTCGCTGATGATGTCAAGTCGCGCCTCCTTGAGTCGCACGAGCTGAATCGCAATCGTAGCTCAGTTGCAAGCGAGTAAAGTGACGCCTCTCTTGCTGCGCGTCGACGGGGATAAGTTGTCGTCCGTCTTTGTATCATCCTCCCCTTGTTGAAAAGAGTTTGTCCTCAAACTCTCGTCGTCGTCATCCTCCACAAATGGCATGAGATCCTGGACGTTGAATGTGGCAGAAACTCCATAGTCACCTGGAAGATCAATTTTGTAGGCGTTGTCGTTGATGCGCTCGACGATCTTGAATGGTCCTTCTGCGCGCGGCATTAGCTTGTTCTTCCTCTTGCCTGGGAATCGGTCCTTGCGCAAATGAATCCAAACTAAGTCTCCTGGCTGAAATATCTTCACTCTTCTTCCGCGATTGGCTCTTTCCGTGTAACGTTGATTGGCCTTCTCGATCTGCGCTCGAATCTTCTCATGGAGCGATCGCATCTCCTTAGCGCGCTCTTCAGCATCTCGACTAACTGATCTCAAATCGCTCGCAGGCATTAGTTCAACAGGGACTAAAGGATTGAGTCCGTAGACTACCTGGAAGGGTGATGACTTCGTTGTCGAACTTGGGGCTCGATTGTATGCGAATTCAGCATGGGCAAGCTTGATGTCCCAATCCTTCTGGTTCTTCGAGACCAAGGTTCGAAGGATTGCAGCCATAGTGCGATTGACAACCTCCGTTTGTCCATCGGTTTGCGGATGATAAGCTGTGCTGAATACAAGCTTCGTTCCCAACTTGTGCCACAGTGTCTTCCAAAAGTAGCTTAGGAACTTCGTGTCGCGATCTGAAACGATCGACTTGGGTACTCCATGCAACCTTAGCACTTCTCGAAAGTACAAATCTGCTACGTTGGTCGCATCGTCCGTTTTCTGACATGGGATGAAGTGTGCCATCTTCGAAAATCGGTCGACCACTACCATGATCGAATCCTTTCTTCGTTGCGTTCTTGGCAATCCTAGTACAAAATCCATACTCACATGTTCCCATGGTCGCTCTGGGACGGGCAATGGAGTGTAGAGACCTTGAGGTTGGACACGGCTCTTCGCTTGATGGCCAGTCGCACATCTCGACATTAGTCCTCGCACTTGCTTCTCCATTCGAGGCCAATAGAAATGCTCTTGTAGCATTGCCAACGTCTTGTCAACGCCAAAATGTCCAGCGATTCCTCCTCCATGGACTTCTCGTATAAGTAGCTCTCGCGTCGAACTCCTTGGAATGCATAGCTTAGAGTCGCGAAATAAGAATCCATTCACCTGGTGGAATCGATCGATGGCTTGCTGGGCGCATTGGACGAAGATCGCTCCAAAATCTTCATCGTCCTTGTACAACTCCTTCAAATACCCAAATCCAATCAGCTTTGTCTCCATCGTAGATAGCAAAATCATTTTCCTTGAGAGAACATCTGCGACTACATTCTTCGCGCCTGGTTTGTGCTTCAAGACAAAGTTGAATGCTTGTAGAAACTCTACCCACTTCGCATGTCGGCGACTAAGCTTGTGCTGACCATTGATGTACTTGAGAGCTTCATGATCGGTGTGCAACACAAACTCTCTGGGCAGCAAGTAATGACTCCAAGTCTCGAGTACTCGAACAATTGCTAAGAATTCCTTGTCATATGTCGAGTAGTTCAATTTGGCGCCATTAAGCTTCTCGCTGAAATAAGCGATGGGTCTTCCCTCCTGCAGCAAAACTCCTCCAATTCCTACCCCCGATGCATCACATTCCACTTCGAACATCTTCGCAAAGTCGGGTAAAGCTAGAACTGGGGCTGCGCTTAGACACTCCTTCAGTCGCTCGAAACTAGCTTGTGCGACTGGTGTCCACTCGAATTTGTCTCCCTTCAAACATTCGGTGAGTGGGGCTGCGATTGAGCTAAATCCTTGAATGAACCTCCGATAGAACGACACCAAGCCATGGAAGCTGCGAACGTCATGGAAACTCCTTGGAGACGGCCACTCCTTGATCGCTTCAATCTTGCTCTCGTCCACCTTAATTCCTTCTGCTGAGACGACAAATCCAAGAAATATTACACTCGGTTGGAAGAACTCACATTTCTTGAGATTTCCATATAGCTTTTCCTCCCGAAGTGTGTTGAACACAGCTCGCAAATGATTGATATGCTCCTTATTGCTCCGGCTGTAGACAAGAATATCGTCGAAGTAGACGACCACAAACTTCCCCATGAATGGCCGCAAGACATGGGTCATTAGTTGCATGAACGTGCTGGGCGCGTTTGACAATCCAAATGGCATTACCAACCACTCGTACAGCCCGTACTTAGTCTTGAAGGCTGTCTTCCACTCGTCGCCTTCTTTCATCCGGATCTGGTGATAACCACTTCGCAAATCCACTTTGGAAAACACCTGCGCTCCATGCAACTCATCCAACATATCATCCAGTCGAGGGATAGGAAAGCGATACTTTACTGTGATTTTGTTGATCGCTCGACTGTCCATGCACATTCTCCATGTGCCATCCTTCTTCGGCACCAATATGGCTGGAACCGAACATGGGCTCAAACTCTCTCGAACTAGTCCCTTGTTGACATGCTCGTCGACTTGCCTCTGCAACTCCTTTGCCTCCTCTGGATTGCATCGATAGGCTGGTCTATTTGGTAGCGACGCCCTGGAACCAAGTCAATTTGATGTTGTATGCTCCGCATCGGTGGTAATTCGACTGGTAGCTCCTCTGGAAATACGTCCTTGAACTCCTCAAGAATGGAAACGGCCTGAGGATGGCTTGTCGCTTGACCCGGGGCGGATTCGACCATAACCACAAAATAAGCCTTCCTACCTTCTTGAATCGCTCGAACTAGTTGAACTCCCTTGAGAGGCTGGTCGCTAAGTCGATCCTGGGTCGCGATTGTAGGCTGACTAGTGAGGGGCATCAAAGTGACCTTCTTCTCTCCGATGTGGATGGAATAGGTAGTGTGATACCCGTCGTGTTGCGCGCGTCGATCAAACTGCCACGGTCTCCCTAATAGTAGGTGGCACGCATCCATGGGAATGACGTCGCAAGCGACTTCATCCTGGTAGCTCTTCCCAATGGAAAATGGAACTCGCGCTCGCTGGGTGACTCGAACGTCACTCTCCTTGTTGAGCCATTGTAAACGGTAGGGATGTGGGTGCGCTTCGATGGGCAACTTCAGCTTTTCAACCATCGTTCTCGACACAGCGTTGGTGCAGCTACCACTATCCACAATCACCAAACATACCTTTCCTGCGACTGTGCACCTAGTATGGAAGATGCTCTCCCTTTGACTTTCCTCTTCCGCCGGTGTCACACTTAAAGCCTTTCGGACGACCAATAGCTCTCCTTCGTCTGGATACTCCTCTATCTCTTCGGCATCCCAAACAGGGTCGGCGTTCTCCTCGAACTCTTCTTCTTCATCAGATAATTCTCTGATGACAACATTCCTTCTCGTCGGACACTCAGAAGCCATGTGCCCAACTCCTTGGCACTTGAAACATCGTCGAATGATGTTTCGTTCGTGCGATTTGACTTCAGGTCTTGTAGTCGACGGTGGTGCTCTCTTCGATGTTGTTGTTGACGGCGACTTCGCCTGGGAGCTACTCCCCTTGTTGAAAGGCGCGGTCTTCACAAATGGGCGGGTAGTCGCTCTCCTCGCTTGCTGCTGCTCCACCTTGTGCGCCAATGCTCGCACATCGTTGAAGCTCCAATATTGTTGTAGGTCAACGGCATCTGCGATTTGGGGCTTAAGTCCTCGAAGATACCTGGCAATGGTTTGCTCTGGGGCTTCTTGGACATCACATTGCAGCAACAGTCTCTCGAACTCCCATGTATACTCCGATACACTTGAGACTTGTTGTAGCGACTGCAATTTGAGGTAGAGATCTCGTCGATGATGCTCCGGTAGAAATCTCTTCGTCATGGCCCTCTTCATTTTTGACCACGTACGAATTTTATCACGCCCTTCCCTACGGCGCTGCTGGTTGGTGTTCTCCCACCACAAACTCGCGTACTTCTTCAATTTCAAGGCAGCCAGTTTCACCTTTCGATCCTCGGGCACTTCCTCGTAATCAAAGATGCGCTCCACGGTGTGCATCCAATCGATGAACTCGTCGGGGTCCAAGTTTCATTCGAATTCCGGAATCTGAATGCTCACGGTTGGCGCTCTTCTCTCCTGTCTCCGATATTCCGGTGAAGATCCTCGTTGAGACTCTTCACGCCATGGGTTCTCCTCATGATCGCTCTCTTCGCGGCTACGAGAAGATGATGCATGGTGGGTTCGCAATGACTGTAGTTGCTGCTGAAGATCAGCGATTTGCTGCTCAAGCCGAGCAACTTGTGTTTCGTCTAGAGACATACCGCGTTGGAATCTTCCGGCCATTGACAACCTAGGCTCTGATACCAAGATGGTGCGGGGATGGCAAGGAAGAGATGATTCTCAAACCAAAAGTTAGGGAAACGCCACAGAATGACAGGGTATGGGTGACGTTCGATATGGACGGAAGGTAGTGTATAATGGGTGCGGCTGGAAATGGGATAAATAGGTTGAGATTCAACCTCCACTCGGATGAACTCGTTTGGCCGTGGATACAGATACACCACCACGAACAAGACGAGGGCGAGGCACAACACGGAGGATACAGATACACCACCACCGGTTGATACACTCTACTCAATCCGCACTTGGAAATCCACCAAATGAAGAACGAGGTTTTGAAGGAAAATCCACTCACTTCGGATAAGAGACTCTAAGTCTAATAAGGGTTTATAATTTGATTCAAGCTGCCGTTCAAAAAAGTACAAGGTGCCCATTATATAGGGAACACCTGAAGAAGAACTTAAATGCACGAAATGAGCCTAGGCTAGATGTATGCAAGGCAAGATTCATGGACGAGCCATTAATGGCTTATTGGAAATGCAACAAAGTAAATGCAAAGCATGAATGACAAATGCATGAATGAGGAATGCGAATTCATTCAGCTTCTTCGAGGCTCTTGGCTTGGCCGACTCTTCGTTGCTCAGTCGCTGATGATGTCAAGTCGCACCTCCTTGAGTCGCACGTGCTGAATCGCAATCGTAGCTCAGTCGCAAGCGAGTAAAGTGACGACTCTCTTGCTGCGCGTCGACGGGGATAAGCTGTCGTCCGTCTTTGTATCAAAAGGGGCGTTGACGGATAACTTGTATTCGGGAATTCTTAGTGAAACATGAAGGGTGTCTTACACTTATGAGCTTCCGTTGTGGATAGGCTGGTTGTACTCGAGGAGGAGACATGACACTCACAGAAGGAATTTACTTGATAGAGGTTTTACACCAATAATAGTTGGCATTAGAGCGAGGTTTGTGTGGAGATCTCGATGCTGATTACTGAGAGGTTTGGCCGTTTAGAGAGGTTAGTGGGTGATCACCCCTTCCCAGGATCTCGTTCCGATATTCAACGTATTAGAGGAACTTCAGGCAAAGATGGTTAATCTAGAAATCTCTCTTATTTCGTTAAATGGGACAATCAAGAAGTTGTGTAGTGAACAAGGTAATATTGAGAACGAGTTGGTGGTCCTCAAGAGGGCAATTGCTGCTCCGCGGGTTGGTGGTGATTTACGTTCTAAGGTGGGAGTTCCCGAATCCCAATTCTTTGATGGTTATCGTGACGCAAAGGTGTTGTGGAATTTCTTATGGGACGTTGAGCAATACTTCCTCGCGGCAAGAGCCCCCGAGAACGAGAAGGTGTCCATTGCCATGATGAATCTTACCCATGATGCGAAACTTTGGTGGCAGACCAGAGTAATAGAGGAACTCAATGCGAGGCATCCTCAGATAGATATGTGGGAGTATCTTAAGAAGGAATTAACGGATCAGTTATTGCCTTGCAATACGAGTTGGGTTGCGATGGAGGCCTTGAAGCGCCTGAAACATGTCATTTTGGTGAGGATTATGTGAAATAGTTACATCTTTGATGTTGGATATGATAGACATGTCAAATGCAGATAAGCTTTTCAATTTTATGTACGGGCTACAACCATGGGCTCAAGTTGAGTTCGAACGGGAAAGGGTGAAGGATCTCCCTACCACCATTGCTACTTTGATTTTTTTTGGACAGGGATGAATGATCCTATGAAGGAGGATCGCGGCCATAAGGGAAGGTCCGATGCCTAAAGAACTTTGAAAGGTGAAAAAAAAAATGGCAGTCTAAGCCGAAATGGGCCAGAGCTCTTGGCTTGTCGCAAGGGAAGTCTAAGGAATGTATGTAACGAGGCTTGGAATCCGAAAACGTTTTCTGCCTGTTTCATTTATGGTGGACCTCATACAACGACTATCCGCGACAAGAAAAGTTGAACATAATAGTGTCAGAGGAAGAGACGACCCCGACTCGTATAGCCCCTCTCCATTTCTAAACGCCTTAAGAGCGAGAAAGGAAGGCATAAGTAAGGGATTGACTTATATTCCTCTAACCGTGAATGAGCACAATATTTTGGCAATGGTAGATACACGGGCGACTAATAGCTTTGTGGCCGATTGTGTGGTGTCGCGATTGGGACTGAGGATAGATGAACAGTTGTGTCAGATCAACGCTGTGAATTCGGAGAGTCGGCCTATTAGTGGGATGTCAAGAAGGGTTAAGGTTACCCTCGGCTTGTGGAATAGTGCAGTTGATTTCATGGTTGTCCTTCTTGATGATTTCGATGTTATTCTTGGAAAAAATTTCTTTGTGGAGGCTTGTGTAGCGGTGATACCTCATTTCGGCGGGTTGTTCATAGGGAAAGTGGCTTAGCCATGTTTTGTAAAAGAATAGTACATTTCAAACGAAAGTGATGGTAGGAAGTCGAAATTGGTCTCGATAGTGAGGATTACGAAGGATTGGAAAAAGGGTGAGGCTACTTTCCTTGCTACTATTTTTTTTGGATGAGAATGAGTCCAGCGAAGTACCCAAGGAAGCGGTGTCCGTGTTGGTTGAGTTCAGTGACGTGATGCAGGCCGAATTACCCAAGGGACTTGGTGAATTGCACAAATAGTTTGGTGAGTTGCTTGATGAGAGGAAGATTCAACCCTCGAAAGCACCCTTTGGAGCCCTAGTTTTGTTTCAGACTACGTAGGATTAGAGCTTGCGTCTGTGCGTCGATTACCGTGGATTGAAAGAGGTGACCGTGAAGAATAAGTACCTGGTTCCCCTTGTTGTTGATTTATTTTATAGACTGTCTAAAGCATCCCGTTTCTCCAAGTTGGAGTTGCGTTCCGGTTATTAGTTGGCTTTCATTGCGGAGGGAGATGAGCCGAAAACCACTATGGTGTCTAGATATGGATCGTTTGAATTCCTGGTGATGCCGTCTGGCTAACGAATGCCCCGGTTACTTTCTGTAATCCAATTGTGATGCTTTCAATGAATACATAGACGAGTTTGTTGTGGTTTACTTGGATGATATAGTAGTTTACGCGGAGACTTTGGAGTATCATCTAAAACACCTTCGTCTTGTCTTTAAGAAACTAAGGGAACTCTATATGTACGTGAAGAAAGAGAAGTGTGAGTTTTGTGCGAAGGAGATACGTTTCTAGGGACACGTGGTTGGACGTGAGCGAGTGAGAATTGATATGAGAAAGGTGCAAGCCATTTAAGATTGGCCTGCATCAAAGAAAGTTTATAAGGTACGAAGTTTCCTTGGGTGAGCAAATTATTATCATGGGTTTGTGAAGGGTTACTCGAGGAGAGTTGTCCCGTTAACGGATTTATTGAGAAATGACATGGTCTGGTGTTGGGATGAGAAATGCTAGGTTATGTTTGATGGTTTGAAGGAGGCGGTTTCCTTTGAATCTATCCTAAAGTTGCTAGAATTTGATAAACGTTTGAGGTCCATGCCGACACATCGAATCATGCGGTGGGTGGTGTGTCAGTGTCGGACGGACACTGGTCGCTTTCGAAAATTGAAAACTTAAGGAAGTAGAACGGAAGTATTCAGCCCATGAGAAGGAGATGTTGGCCATAGTGCATTGCTTGAGAGTTTGGTGAGTGTATCTTTTGGGGAATCGTTTGTGATTAAGACTGATAACATAGCTAACACATTCTTTAAGATGAAGAAAAAGCTTTCCACGAGAAAGGCGCGGTGGCAAGAGTTCTTGGCCGAGTATGACTTTGAGTGAGAGCATAGGCCTAGACGGCACAATTTGGTGGCAGACGCGTTGAGTCGGAAAACAATGATGAAAATAGCCGCTATCTCCACCTTCCAGTCGGACATCTTGGATAAGGTGCATAACTTAGCAAAGGCTGATCCCGCGTACATGAGGTTGGCGGAACAAGTCAAGGAAGGTACAGTGCGGAGATACTGGTTCGATGATGATCTATTGTATTGTGAGGGTAATAGATTATATGTTCCTATCGATGGGAACTGAGGCGGTAAATCATGATGGAATCACATGACTCCCCTCTGGGCTGGTCACCCGGGAAGGGAGCGAATGATAGCACTGGAGAAAAGAACTTATGTCTGGCCGCGCATGGATGATGATTGTGAGGCTTATGTGCGAACATGCTTGGTGGGTCAGCAAGACAAACTGGACAGACGAAAGGAGGCAGATGTGCTCCAACCGTTACCAATGGCAGAGAAACCTTGGGTGTCAGTTTCAATGGATTTCCTAAGGTCAGAGACTTATCTCAGATATTGGTAATTGTTGATAGGTTATCGAAGTATGTTGGTTCATTGCAGCACCCCAAACTTATACCACGGTAGTAACCGCAAAACTGTTTTATAAGCACATAGTGAAGTACTTTGGGTTGTCGTCGGACATTATGAGTGATATAGATGCACATTTCACTAGTCGATTTTGGACATGTCTTTTTAACTCCATGGGTACAAAGTTGAAGATTTCGACAGCAAACCATCCGCAGACCGATGGACAGAGGAAGCGATTTTGTTACAATTTGCACAGGTCGTTATCGCTGAGATTCAGCCCTTTGAGCTTGCTATGGGATCATCCTTTGTGTCCCAAGACGTTGCTCTACAACGATCTGGGGGACCTTGTCCGGCTGCTTACCATTTTGCTCGAGATAAGTATGAGATGATTATGGAGGCGCGTGATAGTATGGCTAAGGATACTTGGCGAATGAAGAAGTACGCTGACCAGCATTGGAAGGCTGTATAACTCAATGTTAGCGACATGGTGATGCTAAAGTGACGCCGCAGATATGGAAAAAGATCAATGCAAGACGGTTCATCGTAGCCTTATTTCGTGGCATGATGGTCCGTTTGAAGTGTTGCAACGCGTTGGGCAGGTTGCCTATCGATTGAAATTGCTCGAAAGGATGAAGGTTCATCCTATGTTTCATGTGAGTTTCGTTAAGCCATTCCATGAGTATCCTAACCCAGAGGGGGGGACCAAACTAAGTGAGCACCCCCAACGATAAGGGAATAGTATGATGTTCAAATTGAGAGGATCCTTGATCACCGAGTCTTGGGACAGGTAAGAAAAATCAGCGGACCGAGCTCTTGATTCATTGGAAGGGTATAGATGTTGCAGATACGACGTGGGAAAAGGAAACACTTTGTGGTAGTTTGAACGAGGGGTGTATCTAGAGACGGCGTCGACTTCCTCTAGTGGGGGAGGTTTGTCCCATGCCCGAGGGCATGGGACTGTGAAGGCACAGTTCGTGGAAGGTGTACGCGGGCCTTCCAGCCAAGCACGCGCGTGGCGGTTCGAACGCCTCGAGGATCCGGGCCCACTCTCCAAGGCCCAACCGGTCGACGTTACGACTCGAGCGTCGGACGCTGCGGAAGGGAATTGGGTGATCCCTCCTTGGGTTTCTAACCGGGCCTGCTCGGACCCTCGCCGACCGTCTCTTTTTTCCTAAGAGGCGGCGGGCGAAAGGCGGAGCATGATCCAAAGAAGGAACTTTCGGGAGAAATCGGGAGCGGCTCGTGTCGTCCGTTCCTCATCCAAAATGGCTCCGTAGAAAAGTTGTCGTTGTTTAACCTAGGTAAACTTATACGGAGTCGCCACCGACTTAATTTTAAAGGCTTGGTTTAAGTCAGAAAACCATAGTAGATTCGAGGATTCCTAATTACTAACTCTTACATTTAAACATGCGAAAACGTGTCGTTTGCTTCAAAAGTTTGTTCTTTGTTAACGGGTGTTGGACCCGATCCGGCCATAACGTCAGACTCATGTTAATGTTTTACGGGCGTTTGACCCGATTCGGGCTTTTTGGGCCCAAACTTATGTGTGTTTGGCAAACAACATGCGATGATAAGCCTATGAGCCTAAGGCATGCGGTCAAGCACATACAATTATTGAGATCAAAGGGCGCGGGGAAGGATGGTGACTGCGGGCCTATAAACTTGGACCCAGAGTCTGTAACAAGTGGATTTTGTATCTTTTCGGGGAGGTTTGCAGCTCCCTTTTTTACCTCATGTGGTGGGAACCGCTTGATGGTCTTGACATCACGGTTTTAAACGTGGAAAGATTCACACATCTGATACACGCACCTTCGAGAGACGTTCCAGTTGGGCCTTCGAAATTTGCGCGTTCATTATACATGCATGGACAAAAAAGTAGAGTGTAAGCTATGCGAGATAGTAGACCACAAGACTTCACATGTAATCATATTACAAAGGGTTACGTAATCACGAATCACAACGAATACAGATTGCGCACTATTCAGAAAAATGTATTATAACTTTGGTTAGGATTGTCCGACTGAATCGAAATGTAAACCAAAAGATCTAAAACATAATGATGAGTATGCATGTATAATTTTATGAAAATCTAACGATGCAATATCTCAAGATCTAGGAACCAAGGTGGTTCTCCGAAAAAACGGAACAGTTTGCACAGAAAGGGTTTTTCCTATCATATCTAGGTCCTCAAATGTCCGATCAAAGTGCAAAAGAACTTTACAGAAAGGTAAAACTACGAAGAATGTTTGTAAAAAATTTCACGTGGATCCAACGGTTGGATCGTAAGATATACAAGTGTAAATGGTCTGACCATTTGGTAGACTCGGTCTGACTTCAGCTAGGTAAAGTTTAGGGAAGAAAAATGAAAAACTTTACATCCTAAAAACGAAAAAATGTCCATGATATGTCAAAATCATTAGATAAAATGAAGAACACATCTACAAAATTTGGCGATGATGCAATGGTGGGATCTGCCGTTATTTTATAAAGAACAGGATAGCGACATTCAACAGACTTTACTGAGTATACAGTCTGTTTGAAAGATTATTTTGTATTATGTAAAAAATGTCAACGGTTGATATATATATTAATAGAACCGTCTTAAAGTCTAGTTTATCTCCGAAACTTTTGAGCAAGATCCAACAATTCGATCTCTCGAAACTTTCCTAGAAACAACAATGCAACAGGCTGTCCTACTGCGGACAGCGAAAGTGGCGGCCGTTTTGGGGGGAATAACCCATCCTCGATCAACAAAAAATTAAAATAAAAATATCCCAAGATCATTACTCATTGTAGATCATTTGACATTTTGGGTTCAAGGCTCGAAAACGTCCATAACCTCTTCGAAAAAACTAGCTTTTGGAGGCGTTCCTACAGAAAACAATTGAAATAGAAGGCCGGGAGATGTCCCTACACTTCGGTGCTACAAATGAACGTAAAATCGACCCCAAAGCTACTGTGAAAGCTTTGAAGTTTAAGAGACATATGAAAATGTATTTAGAGAGGAGTTTAAATTATTACGACCTTTTTCCGCTGTGATCTAATACCGGAGGAAGGTGGCGCACTGGCTGTCCCTTGTCTGTAACTTCGGCTGTCATGATCTTATTCGAAGGCTCGTTCCTCACACAATGGTGTGTGTGGTAGTCCAAAGAAGAAAGGGAACGACGGAGTCAGCGTATTGAACATGGTAGCAGCATGATGGAGTTAGAAAAGTGAGAGGAGGTCTCACCGAGGGGTGACCTCGCCCCGGGGTGGCCCGAGGAAGATGAACGACACCGGGTGGGTGTCGGCTGGTAGTTGGCACCGGTTGGGTCAGGAAGCATTCGCTTGTCAGGACTGGAGAGGGGGAGTCCTTGGCTCCGGTTCCTATGTGTACTTCGGGAGGAGTTGGCCTCCGGTTGTATGTAGAGGAATTTATCTTCGATTTCCAGAGGAGTTGGCCTTCGGTTTTTAGAGGGGGTGGAGCATGTCTGGAGGTGAGGGACGTCTCTGAAGGGCTGTCGTCTGATGGGGGTGGGGAGATTTTGGCTCTTAGGATTTCAGAGATTCTCTGATGGGGAATCTTTGATTTTTTTTACGTCTGGTTCCTAATTGTCGAATGGATGTTTCTAAAAATCCAAAGAGGATTTTCAGCCATACAGAGAAAGTAAAAATTTTGTGATAAAAGAAAAGAGTGATTGTTTATCTATTTTTGGGTAATTTCTCTCAAATCATCTGATGAGAATTCAGGAAAGGAAAAATAATCAAATGGGATACGATGAATCAATTAAACCTGATCAATGCAGATGATTTTGATTGAATGAAGATAATGACAAATAAAATAAAATAAAAATTCGTCGCTTGAAAAAGTTGCCATAAAGTTGGGCATTTAAATGGACCTTGGCCATGTCATTCACGAAATTGAAGGTCCATGTCCATGTACATGGGCTAGGGCTTCAATTTGAATGGGTTTTTGTAATTTTTTACTTAAAAACTTAATAAAATAAATGAAGGAAAATCATTGAAAAAAATTTAGGGTATTACAGAAGGCTTCATGAGCAATGTTCGTGAGGGAGGCACGAACATACATGACGGGTCGCGTAAGGGTGTGCCAGTGAAGAGGCACGGGCTGACTGAAGATCATCGATGCGTTGAAGTGTTGTGTTCCATGGACTGGTGTCCTTGGAGGGTCATGTCTATTGTGAGGGGGTCCTCTTCCAAAGGTAGGGAACCCCAGAGGCGGTTAAAGGCAGTTGCGTTGGGTACTCCCTGAAGCCATATTTCTCTTAGTGAAATGATGTAATAGTTAGTGTACAGCCACAACCCCTATAAGAGGGCTTGTTAAGGAGCGTGGACAGATAACTTGTATTCGGGAATTTTTAGTGAAACACAAAGGGTATCCTTCACCTAAAAACACTTATGAGCTTTCGTTGTGAATAGGTTGGTCGTGCTCGAGAGCGAGACATGATGCCCATAGAGGGAATTTACTTGACAGTGGTTCTACCTCTGTGACATTTACCTAGGTTAAGCAACATCAAAATCTTTAAACGGAGCCATCGGGTGAAGGCGACACGAGCCCCTCCAAATTCGCTCTAAGCTTCCTTTTACGGATAATGCTTCGCTTATCGCCCCTCGCCTTTTAAGAAGCACTCGGAATGCAGACTTGTATCCTCACGAATTCCGAATAGCATGTGCACGCAAGGGCCGATGGCATGCATACACATGTGAACAATTTAAATGTATTTTATGTGATTTCTCTCGATACATTTTTTTTTAAAGACAATAAGAAATTTGTAATCATAGAAAAAAAATTATGTATAATACGATTCATTTGTAGTTACTTTACAAATTATATGTTTAATTTTATTTTGTATTTAGAAGCAGCAAATTGGTAAAGTAGCACATGCATTCAGTACAATACGATAAAATTGTATTGAGTTGTCACTCAAAAGTCAAATCAATTCTAAAAAAATTATCAAAGGCAACATACAAAATATTTTGTGAAAGATTTTTTTCCAGACATAAAATATTTATATATACATACAAAATGTTTATAATCTTTACGAAAATTTGAATATTATGTTCTACGGTGTTCTTTTTTGTTAAGAGACACATTCATACGTTTTGTGAACTGCGACTAAAAGATAAGCACAACTTCTTCTATCAATTAAGAATTTCGTGGTCCACAAAAAGTGAGGAGTGCCATCACATAAAATTAAATAGTACATGTCTTATATAAAATAAAGATATTTTTAAATAATAAAATAATTCAAACTCAAAAAAATTCATTCTTGATTCCCTAAACGATCGAAATATTCACCATCCACGTAATAATTTCTCAATAACGATCCACGTGGAAAGGAAACGGTATCTAGTAATGAGTGACCACCACGGTTTCTTCAATTGAATTGATTTTGTTGCATTTATAACTAATGTTAATGTCAAACGTCTCCTGCTGAGAACTCCCATGATGGTTTCACCTCTCCTGCACCTTGGCTCGACTTCGAAATTGACTGCCAGCGCCAAACCTAATATATTGTCCACCAGCATGCCCTCTGGAAGAGTCAATCGGTATCTCGATCCACATTCGGTTGTTTGGAAATTCATCCAGTGCGGAATGTCCTCTGTAGGAAGAAGGACGCGGACTTCCCCCTGGAACTTGCGAACCTCCTGTTGTTTAAAGAGATTAATGACACGAACTCGGTCACGCATCAATGAAATGAGAGGGAAAGGAGAGAGGGATGTTAGGGACCTGATACGGCAGCGATTCATTCATATAGGCCGAGCCCAAATTCTGACAGCCGGATAAATCCACGTATTGACTTGTCGGGGACTTGCTCATGAATGTGTGGAGTCTCGGAAATGTTCTAAGCCTTCGGCAGCCATCCATGTCAACCCTAATGGGATGAGGAGGAAGTCCCTGAACTTCTTCCAGATTCTCGCAGTTACTCAGCCACAAAACCTCGAGTTTCTGCAAACTACTTATACTGGCAGGGATGAAAGAGAGCTCTTTGCATGAGTTCATGCTCCAGTGTTTAACTGCTACGAGGTTGACAATGGAATTTGGCAGTTCCTTCACGGCAGTTCCATCCAAGAAGAGCTCATTGAGGAACTCGAGCTCCTCGTCAATATCTGGGAATCGAGCGAGTTTGAGGCAACCGGAAAAATTAAGAGTTCGATAATGCTTTGATTTCAGGGAGCTTGGAAAGGTGGAGAGCATGCGACATCCTGATAGGTTCAGGTGGATGATTTCTTCAAGGGATCCGATCGCCTCATCGAGCGAAATCAGATTCACACACCCCTGGAGGATCAATTCCTGCAGCTTCGAACTCTTCGAAAGGTGGGGAAGTGTCTTAAGCAATTTACAGCCGCTCAAGTTCACGTACTTCAGTTCCTCGAATTCCTGCTCTTCTTCATCTTCGTCTTCTCCTCCTTCTATTGGTCGGTCGGATTCCTGCTGAATGCATAGTAGTAATCATGCGAATTATATTATCTATCAAACTATATTTGATGATTTCGGTCGGAGAACATCGAACAAAAAATTATAGTAGAAAAGGAAATGGACCTCCCCACTTGTTCCCTCAATTTTGCTCCTCTGCATATCAAGTCCGACGAGTTGGCTGAAAGCTCCAAAGCTCATGGTCGACGCTGAGTATGCCGGCCACTCGAGCCATCGTAGTTCACTTGGAAAGTTCAATGGCTCCTTGGGATCGAAGGCATTTCGGATTATGAGCAGCCTTAGCCTTCTCGAGAACTGGAAAGTATTCGATTTGATGAGTTTCTTCTGTTTCTTAGCCAAATCCAGCACAATACCTTTTACTGCATAATTCTCCGGCACCTGTTACGACATAAAAAGGCGATTATCATTCGATCATCTGGGTGAGTGATAACTCGATAGATTATGATATATGAAAGTCTTTTACCACATCATCTGACAAAACACGAAGAAAATCTTTGTCCGACCATATCCTGCTAGGAAGGCCAGTAGATTTTTCATCACGGACTATACTTTTACCCATCACCTCCGATAGATCATGCATACGGAAATTGTCGTCCTCTACAGTGACCAAGCATCTCTCTATCAGGACCTCGGTTTCTATCATCGCCTCAAAACCACAACTATCGAGGATTTTCGTCACCTGGTCTCTCTTCCAACCCTTGAAGAAGCATGCTATGTCCAAGAAAATCTCTTTTTGCTGATCATCAAGACCGTCAAAACTTATTTTCAACACTGCGTTTATGGTTTTCTCAGGAATTTTGTCGAGCTTTTCCAATGTGCTTTTCCATTCCAGCTCCTTTCTACGGATTAAGAATGCGCCTGGCACCACGAGTGCCAAGGGAAGCCCAGCTGCATAATCCAAGAAACGATCAATGAGAAGATCATCTATCTTTACATTTTCCTGCCCATCATGAAAGGCATGGCATCGGAAAAGACTTTCGGCTTCACTTCTGTCTAGTAAAGGTATTTCGTAGACATGTTGAACAGGAGCTGAAACAAGCACGTGTCTGTCTCTCGTCGTAATAATAACACTGCTCCTTTTACCGAACCAGTCGAGATCTCCGGCCAGTGCATCGAGCTGATCCGAGTTGTCCACGTTGCCGATAATAACCAGGACTGTTTTATGACACAATCTTTCCTTGATAAGATGCTTCCCTAGATCGACGCTAGGCACAGAAAAGTTTGGTTCCCTTAACAACTGACGCAAAAGTGTTTTCTGCAAAAGCACGAGATCCGTCGTTCTTACATCCTGAAGAAAGCACCAGTCGTCGAAATTATCTGCGATATCGTTGCATATGGCCTTAGCAAGGGTAGTCTTCCCCCCACCTCCAATTCCATGGATTCCTATCATGAAGACCTCATCGACATGAGGAGTCATATGCAGTAGCGGCCTAACATCCTCTAGACGAGAATTTATCCCGGTAGGATACTTGGCAACTTCCATAGGTACGCGATTCAGTATCTTCAAGACCTTTTCTATGATTCTTTGAAAAACTGGACCTTCATCTTCCCTGAAAGCGAGGAACATTAAGGAGCTCTCAGAGAATTTGAAATGTTAACAATGACTCATGATCTCTAAAGGAAAGCGAAAATCAGGGTTTTCGAGCACGTCTACTTACCCTTCCCGTACAACTTCGCCGATCAAATCGCCGCCTTCCCAAAGTGCCTTCCGCCAAATATTCGCCATCTCTGTTCCGTGCACCATGTCCTCCACTGCAAGCTGATAGCATCCTTTCAAACCATCCTCCTTCTCGTGCAATCTCACTTCTGCCGGGCTCACTTTATAGAATACCGGGAGCACGATGATCTTCCCCAGATTCTGACACTCCATTATCTTCGCCAGCTCGTTAAGACACCACTTGGATCGAGTGTAGTTATCAGAGAAGGTGACGACGGCGATGCGAGATCCTTTGATGGCGTCGAAGAGCTCCCCTCTCCTGTCTCCCTGCTCGAGCCCCTCGCTGTCCTTGAAAGTGTAGATGCCCTTGTTGCGCAACTTCTCGTAGAGCCGGCTGATGAAGGTGTGACGGACATCGATACCCCTGAAGCTTACAAAGACTCCAAAATTTTTCCGGGACTTTGAAGAAGAAGCAGCCATTAGATGAGAATGGGGATGCCAAAACTGTTTCCAATTAGACGGCAAAGTTCTTGCCACGCATTTCTAGTTAGTCAACACCAGTCCTCATCGCGCATCAACCTTTCTGTTGAGCTTTCCTAATCCGTGATTGGTCTTAAAGGGTCCGGCGGCCATTCTAGCGTGGCCACACCACATCTTCGTGAGGATCGTTTAATTATCGTGGGTGAGATTGTCGTGGGTTTAATTTGCTTTTTCATTAACTTATTTTTAATTCTTGTTTCATACAACATTTTTATATAATTCTTGTTTTCATCCGACCAAATTTTCATTTCATTTTGCATTAAGAATAGAACGATAATTTCGAGGAATTCAAGACGGTCGATGAAATGCCATCTCGACTGGCCTCGAATACATGAGAAAAGTGCAGGCCTCCCGATTTTTCTTTTGTCCAATCGTAACGGATCGTGGGTCCAAGTGCATACGTTCACGGTCACCATCAATCTCCCTACTTTCATCTAAATATTTGTAAGTTATTGCGCTTGTAATAATCTCACATTAGTCCAGGCATTGACTGAGTTCAGTTTAACGCCCGGATCGGGTCCAACACCCATAACCAGAGACATGTTTTAGAAACGTCACCGCATGTTAGTGTGAAAGCTAGTAATAGGAATCCCCGAACCAATTGTTTTTCCAACTTAAACAGTATATAAAAATAAGTCGGTGGCGACTCCTAGGTTAAAGTTATTGTAACGGAGCTATCATGGTTGGGGAAGGCGACACAAGCTGGTCCGAATTCTCTTGAAACTTTATCTTATGGATCATGCTCCGCTTTTTGCTCGTCGCTTCATAAGGAGCACGAAGACGATCGATGAGGATCCGGACGGACCGAATTAAGAATCAAGAGAGGATCTATCTCAATCTCATCCGTAGTGCCCGATGCTCGAGTCGAGGCGCCAACCAATTGAGCATTGGGAACAGGCCCGAATCTTAGTGTCGTCATAATCTCATGCAAGTGCTAGGCTGAAAGGAGCTTATACAAATCACATGACCTGTCCAACACAATCAAACAGTCTGTAATGGTAAGAAGTTATGTATGCCAAACCGACTTTAGCTCCTAGTCGCAAACTAACTGAAAAACAAAGTCACTACCACACAGGAGGCCTCACAGGCATGAGGCAACCCTAGAGACTAACTCACCCCAGAATTCGGGAGTGTCCGTTGTTGGTACTGGATAAGGCTGTTAATTTTAGGGCGCAGCGGAATAAAAAATTATTAATATTGTGCCCAAAATAACAGGATCTATCGTGGTACGTATAATATATTTAGATAACAAATTAACCTTACCCGGAAACGTACCTCGAAATTTCGGTAAAACAAAATAGAGACACGAAATCAAGAGCCCCACGTGTGACTCTTCTAGCGATATCCACGCTCACACGATCACGAATCTCTCGACGATACCTTATGTGCTAGCCTCTTGGATCGCCGGAATAATATTTTATTTTGGAAGCAAAAATCTAAGACTCTCCCATGATCCTCTGGCTATCCCTACCTATCTCTCCTTTTTTTGGTTCTTTGACAGTCAGACTCACCTCCACTCTTACATCTTCTTTCCTTTTATTTTCTTTTAATAAAAACAGACAATTGCCATAACTTTCTCTTATTGATTGTTTGTTACGTTTCTTTTCTTTTTCATTTTATTTAAACAAACGTAACGTCAGAGGAAACTTAACTTATTTCCATAATAACGTATCATTCTCCTTTAAAGAATAAATAAATAAATATACATTATTAAATTTAATCAAATATTAATTTACTCAAATAAAATATCAAATACTTATTTTAAATGCATACTCGATCTTGGTCTGTTTATTTGCTTACGATATTTCAGAATAAATTAATAATCCAATTAATTCTAATTCTAAAATAAAATGATTAATTTTAGTATCCACTAAAATAATCAAAATATAATGTTCGTGTCGACGTGCTATGCATGCGACCCTCTAGGTCCTATACACGAAGGCAGTGTCTATCCACACACAAACTAAGGTAACCGTTTAGCAACAGTTTTTAGCCACCCAATGTGTTAGGATAATGATCATAAATCATAAACCACTATGAACCGATTACCGTGTAATTCAATCTCTTCATCTAACCGACATCCCAATTAATTCGGCGCAAAATACATCATCACCGAATTAATTGTTTTACTTGATTACCAAGATATAATAGACTCTCTTGAATGTATAACATTTCTCCCTTGGCCATGGATTTTAGAGTCACTAATATCTCTATCAAGTGGCCTAGATATCAACTCTCTAATCCAAAAAAGCGATGAATCCTATCTTGACTCAACATTATTCTCTCTACGCTTTGTCACACACCCAACAATCGATTACTGACAATCCGGTTAAAGACAGCTTTTAACGACGTCAAAGTGCACAAATTCCACGCATAGAATAAGTAATGTCTCAAGTCAAAAGATCAGTTACACTCGTCCATAAAGAAGATTGACCAATGATGTTCAATATGTGGTATCCTCTTAATCGGGTCGTGTCCAGTATCCTTAATCTTAGGGTACCCCTATGTATAACTTGGATACACTATCCCTTGGTCTATCTTGACCTCAAGTATTCTTAGCGATGATCGAGATGTCCATGTCCCTTCTAAACATCTATTCGATCACGGACTATTTCGGATTAATATACTCAATAATCTGTGGGACTTTATCATTAATAATTTTACGTGCAGAAAAGTAAAATAATCAACGATAAATACTCGCCTTTTTTAATTATTTATCCACAAATATATTAAAGTGTCTTGGCACATACGTGCATACATTAACAATCTCCCACTTGCACTATTGCCAAGCACTATGGACTCGAAGTCCTAGGCTCCTCACATGGGTCTCATGTTTCTGCAGAGGTAAGGCCTTTGCGAGTGGGTCCGCGATATTCTCGCTTGTATCAACTCTGCTAACCAACACGTCACCCCTCTGAACAATCTCTTGGAGGATGTGATATTTCCGCAGTACGTGCTTGGATCGTTGGTGAGACCTCGACTCCTTGGCCTGCGTTATGGCCGCATTGTTGTCACAGTATAATGTCACTGGGTCAATAATGCTCAGAACCACTTCAAGCTCCGCTATGAAGTTCTTGATCCACACAGCTTCGTTTGCCGCTTGGGAAGCTACAATGTACTCGGACTCAGCTGTAGAATCTGCAACTGTCTCCTGCTTAGAACTCCTCCAACATACAACTGCACCAGTCAAGCAAAACACATAACCCTGCTGCGATTTCAGATCATCCCGATCTATTTGGAAACTAGCGTCAGTATATCCTCTGACAACTAACTCCTCATTTCCTCCATAAATTAAGAACATGTCCTTTGTTCTTCTAAGATACTTGAGGATAGTCTTTACTACAGTCCAATGACCCTCTCCAGGATCTGACTGATACCTACTTGTCATGCTTAAAGCATACGAGACATCGGGTCGAGTGCAAATCATGGCATACATAATGGACCCTATAGCCGAGGCATAAGGTATTTTGCTCATGCTACCTCTCTCCTCATGTGTCTTCGGATACATAGACTTGGAAAGATGTACACCATGTGACATTGGCAAGAATCCTCTCTTGGAATCTTGCATGCTGAATCTATTCAGCACCTTGTCAATATACATACTTTGACTCAAACCCGCAATCTATTTTGTCTATCTCGGTATAATCTAATACCTAAGACATAAGTCGCTTCCCCAAGATCTTTCATAGAAGAAACACTCTCCCAGCCAAGTCTTAGTAGACTCTAGGCTAGGGATATCATTGCTTATCAGAAGTATATCATCAACATACAACACTAGGAACGAAATCTTGCTCCCACTAATCTTCTTGTAGACCTGAGGTTCCTCTGGATTTTTGACATAGACAAATTCTTTGACTGATTCGTCAAATCGCAGATTCCAACTCCGCGATGCTTGCTTTAGCCCATAAATGGACCTCTTGAGCTTACATTTTTTAACTGCATTCTTGGATGCAACAAAACCGGGAGGTTGTGCCATAAATAGTTCCTCCTGTAACTTTCCATTCAGAAAAGCGGTTTTTACATCCTTCGGCTAGATCTCGTAATCCTTGTAAGCTGCTATCGCAAGCAGAATTCTAACAGGCTTAAGCATTGCAACCGAAGAAAATGTTTCATCATAGCCAATTCCTTGACGTTGAGTGAAACCCTTAGCTATAAGCCTTGCTTTATAGGTACTTACATTCCCTTCCATGTCAATCTTCTTCTTGAAGATCCACTTGCACCCTATGGGTTTTACCCCAACTGGCGCATCAACCAACTCCCAAACTTGGTTGTTATACATAAAATCCATCTATGATTTCATGGCTTCTAGCCATTTATCGGAATCATTTAAAGCGATTACTTCCTCATAAGTCGATGGTTCATCATCCTCGATGAGTAATACTTCCTCATGCTGGGTTACCAGCCAACCATATCTTTCAGGCTCTCGATGTACTCTTGTCGACTTACGTTGATCTTGCGTTCCTTGAACATTTTCAGAAGTTGGAATCGCTTGTGCTTGTGGTACCGATTCACTATCTAAATGTTCAGTTTCCAACCTATTTGTAGATTCCGAAATTTCTTCATGACTTACTTTACTCACACTACTCTCTTATAAATGAATTCTCTTTCCAAGAAAGTAACATATCGAGTAACAATAACTTTGTGCTCGCTTGGGAGATTAAAAATAGTATCCATTTGTTTCTTGGGATAACCTAACAAACACTTAGTGGATCTTATCGCAAGCTTATCAGAATTGTCATTCTTCACATAAGCCTCATAGCCCCATATCTTAAGATAAGACAAATTCGGTTTCTTCCCAAATCATAATTCATAAGGAGTCTTATCTACTGACTTGGTTGGAACTCGGTTAAGAATGTATGTTGTTGTTTCCCCAAAATGACAATGGAAAACTTGCATGACTCGTCATTGATCTAACCATGTCCATGAGTGTGCGGTTCCTCCTTTCTGAAACTCCATTCCACTCGGGTGTTCTAGGAGGTGTGAGTTGTGAAACGATCCCACACTCTTCTAGGTAACCAATGAACTATTGGCTAAGATACTCCTCGCCTAGACCACTCCGAATGGCCTTTATCTTCTGGCTTCGTTGATTCTCTACTTCGTTCTTAAACTCTTTAAACTTTTCTAGAGTTTCAGACTTGTGTCTCATTAAGTAGACAAATCCATTTCTACTTAAATCGTCGGTGAAAGTCACGAAGTACATATACGCTCCTCTGGCTTGAACCGGCAATGGCCCACACACATCACTATGTATGAGTTCTAGCAATTCCTTGGCCCTTTCACCTATCTTGGTAAAAGGTTTCTTGATTATTTTTTCCTTGCAAACACGCTTCACATGTATCTATGGGCTCTAACTCAAAAGAGCCCAAATACCCGATACTTAGTAACCTTGCGATGCGTTTCTCGTTTACATGACCAAGTCTACAATGCCAGAGATATGTTAACTTTGAGTCACGCGCTTTCTGTTTCTTCCCTTCAACACAGTAAATCGGCTCATCCAAATTCAGAATGTACAAACCATTATTTAATGAACCATTTTCATAGAACACCCCATCCAAATAAAAGAAACACAACTTGTCCTTGAATTCAAATACAAATCCCTTGGCGTCTAAACACGACACTGAAATGATTTTCTTAGAAAAACTAGGAACGAAATAACAGTTCTCCAAATTTAAATCAACTCTATTGGACAATTTTGTCCCTACAGCTAATGCAGCAATTCTAGCTCCATTTGCCACTCGTAGGTCCATCTCGCCCTTGGACAGCCGTCTGCAAGACCCTGCAAGTTCGCACAAATGTGAGAACTACTTTCGGAGTCTATGACCCATGATGAAGAAACATAAAGATTCAATCACAAAGATACCAGAAGTATCCGCTCCACCGGCATTCTTCTTCATGAGTTGGAAGCAATTCTTCTTCCAATGGCCTTTCTTGCCATAATGAAAGCATATAACTTCCTTCTCATCAGACTGGGGCACCTGCTGCCCTTTCTTAAGCTTCTTTTGAGCTGGAAATCCAGCGCTCTTAACTGCTTTAGCCTTGGGATTGAATTTCCCGGTGCCAGGACGCTTGTATGTCTTTCTGACCATCATTGCTCATGGTGAAGGATTCACCTTCATGTTCTTCTCAACAGTTTTCAGCATTGCCATCAGATCAGTCAAACTCTTCTCCATACTGTTCATGTTGAAGTTTAACACAAACTGAGAAAATGATGGTGGGAGTGAGGACAAAACCAGGTCAACTGCTAAGTCTTAGTCCAGCTTAGAACACAAGCTTTCGAGCCTTTCAATGTACCCTATCATCTTGAGTACATGTGGCCCAACTGGGTTACCCTCCACCAGCATTGTTCGAAACAGTGCCCGAGAGGTCTCATACCTCTCACCTCTGGCACTCTCTTGAAAGAGCTCAAGTAAGTGCTGATCAATCTTCCTAGCACTCATGTTCTCATGCTGCCTCTGTAACTCGGGAGACATAGAAGACAACATGATGCACTGAACATCCAGCGCATCCTCCAAGTATTGATTGTAGTAAGACTGATCATCCTCATAAGCATTAGGTGCAGGTTCTTTAGGTGGTTCATCCTCCAGCACATAAATCTTTCTCTCGTGCCTTAGGACAATTTTCAGTTTTCTATACCAATCTAGGAAGTTGGAACTGATGAGGATATTCTCTTTCTCGAGAATGCTTCGCAGCGAAAGGGTGTTTGTGTTTGTCATCTACAATAATAATTTAAAGCAGAGTTTTGGTATTTGTGGAATATTAATTAATAAAAGACTTTAATATAGCTCCCACTATTTTACTCGAAAACAACAGCCCCCTCTGTTGAAATCGGGAATTTGTTGGTTAATAATTCCCAGTGGGACCGAAATCTCGAAACACGAAGTATGCACACAGCTGAGCTGTACCTACACGCCACACGAAACAAGTAGGCCTTAACTCGCTAATCACAATTATCTGTGTGACTTTCGGTATTTTCACGTTGAGTCTAATAACTCTTAAACTCAACACTAGCCCCTCAAAAGTTGACTTTAGCTGAGCTAAACAAGTCAACTAAATTAAGTTAAGTTGACCTATTAATCATTTAGAATAAATTACAGATATTCATTCTACCAGAAGCCCACAGCTAAGCTGTACCGACTCATGGAAAAATACGACTATTATAATAAACATTAATGGAGGGCCTATATAAAATAATTGACTTAATATTTAGGGGATTTTATTTAATGTTGTCTTACCATTAAAATACTTCGTAGGACATATTTGTCCATTTCAACCGACCATTATAATAATAAAATATTATTATACTTTTATTTTAGACATTTAAATTAATTATTTATCTCATAATTAATTATTGGTCGGCATCAACGTTACTTATAAATCCCATTTCATGGGATAAAGTTTTATTTGCCAAAAATTTCAATCGGCAGTTAATTCTAAATTTGTTACTATATATATCAAATGGGATAAATCTTAAAAGGACATTTAACGTAATCCTTTTGGCCAATCAATGTTAATAGGATTTTGGAATTTTTATTTTAACAAAATTTCCATTACTCTGGGTCACGTGATTTATTAAAATGAAAATCAATGGAATTAATCATCACGTTAGGTAATCCATTCATATCACTAAAATTGATTTTTTTTTATTCAAAATCATTCAACCCGTTTAGACTTATTTAGGAAATTAGTTAGAATGATAATTTGCCTTTACGTGGAATATTAACTAAAATATTTATAAATCAATATAATATATTCAAATTCAACATACTTCACGTAATCATATTTTTAACATTACACTAATCCTTATTATAATATTATTAATATTGGATTTCAAATTTTAAATCGCAACTTTGCGATCCGTCAAATTCTTACTTTCTGTCCAAAACTATTGACGTTCGTTTCTAAATATCACTAGAAAGAAAAAATTCAAAATATGAATTATTTCTTCCGAAATAATTATAGGCATAAATCTCATCTTTGAGGTTAAATATGTTTACCATAATTTTGATGGACAAAAATCTTTAACGAAATCTTAAAATCTCCAGACAGATTATAATTTCGTTAAAATTAGGAAAATTCAAATATAATATACGATTCAACCAAGACAAGGCTCTGAAGCCACTTGTTAATTTTAGGGCGCAAAAAATTATTAATATTGTGCCCAAAATAACAGGATCTATCACGAATAATATATTTAGATAACAAATTAACCTTACCCGGAAACGTACCTCGAAATTCCAGTAAAACAAAACAGAGACACGAAATCAAGACCCCACGTGTGACTCCTCTAGCACATGATCATGAATCTCTCGACGATCCTTTAGGTGCTAGCCTCTTGAATCACCAGAACAATATTTTATTTTGGAAGCAAAAATCTAAGACTCTCCCACGATCCTCTGGGTATTCCAACCTATCTCTCCCTTTTTTTGGTTCTCTGACAGTCACACTCACCTCCACTCTTATGTCTTCTTTCTTTTTATTTTCTTTAATAGAAAAACAGACAATTGCCATAACTTTGCCTTATTGATTGTTTGTCACGTTTCTTTTTTTTTCGTTTTATTTAAACAAACGTAACGTCAGAGGAAACTTAACTTGTTTCCATAATAATGTATCATTCTCCTTTAAAGAATAAATAAATAAATAAATAAATAAATAAATTATATATATATATAATAATACAAATAGATTTAACCGTAAATGTATTATTAAATTTAGTCAAATATTAATTTACTCAAATAAAATATCAAATACTTATTTTAAATCCATATTCGATCTTGGTCTGTTTATTTGCTTACGATATTTCAGAATAAATTAATAATCCAATTAATTCTAATTCTGAAATAAAATGATTAATTTTAGTATCCACTAAAATAATCAAAATATAATGTTCGTGTCGACGGGCTATGCGTGCGACCCACTAGGTCCTATACACGAAGGCAGTGTATGTCCATACACAAACTAAGGTAACCGTCTAGCAACAGTTTTTAGTCACCCAACGTGTTAGAATAATGATCATAAATCATAACCCACTATGAACCGATTACCGTGTAATTCAAGCTCTTCATCTAACCGACATCCCAATTAATTCGGCGCAAAATACATCATCACCGAATTAATTGTTTTACTTGATTATCAAGATATGATAGACTCTCTTGAATGTAAAACATTCCTTCCATGGTCATGGATTTTAGAGCCACTAATATCTCTATCAAGTTGCCTCGATGTTAACTCTCTAATCCAAAAAAGCGATGAATTCTATCTTAACTCAACACTATTCTCTTTATGCTTTGGCACACACCTAACAATCGTATTACTCACAATCCGGTTAAAGACTACTTTTAACGACGTCAAAGTACACAAACTCCACGCATAGAATAAATGAAGGTCTTAAGTCAAAAGATCAGTTACACTCGTCCATAAAGAAGATTGACCAATGATGTTCAATATGTGGTATCCTCTTAATTGGTTCGTGTCCAGTATCCCTAATCTTAGGGTACCCCTAAGTATAACTTGGATACTCTATCCCTTGGTCTATCTTGACATCAGCTATACTTTGCGATGATTTAGATGTCCATGTCCCCTCTAAACATCTATCCGATCACGGACTATTTCAGATTAATATACTCAATAATCTGTGGGACTTTATCATTAATAATTTTACGTGCAGAAAATTAAAATAATAAACGATAAATACTCACCTTTATTAATTATTTATCCACAAATACATTATAGTGTCTTGGCACATAAGTGCACACACTAATAAAGGCTTGTACCTCTTCTTGCTCTTGAGTTCCGATCTTGTTTCGCTTGCTCATTTCTTTGAGGGCGATTTCGCGTGGTTGATTAGAATTCGGGTGCAGCGAAAGTAGTAAAATTAAAATTTTTAACCCAATAACAAGATTATCATGGTACGTATAAAATATTTGAGATAAAACAACCAGAAAAATCTTACCCGAAAATCGTACTTCGGAATTTCCGATGAAATCGTAACTCGAAATTTTCGGTAAACCAAATGTTGTTCACGAACGAACAAGAGCCCCACGCGTGACGTCCATATCGAATGACTCCTCCTCGCCTAACAATGAAAATATTGTTCTTATCTTTAATTTTCCCAAAGAAATCATTGTCTTTTATTTCTTCGTCGGCCTTAATACTAAGTATCGGATTAAATGTCTATTGGTTTGTATCTTGTTTGACCAAATTTCAACTCTAATTTAATTCTAAAATCCTGAAATTTGTTTATATATTGGTTTATATCTTGGACAATAAAAATATTATCCACCGGTTTCGATATATTTAGGATTTTAAAATTATTTGATAATCCCATTTTAAAATGGTTCGGCCAAATACAACAATCTTGTAGGTAATATTATTTTAAATCAATAAATCTAATATTATAAAAATTCTTCTTATAATATTATTTAAATTGAGAATCTATGAAATCACAACTTCTACGATTTCGAGATTATTATGTATATTTTTCCAACTTAAAATATACTAGGAAAAAAAATTATAATTACGATTATTCATTTTGCCAAACCAATTTTCAACGAAACTACATTGTTATTGAAATTTTCAACGAAACTACATTGATTTTTCTTTGGAACAAAATTTCTAAACTCTAATAAGAAAGTTAAAATCTCATAATTTTAGATATTAAAATTCAATTCCATTAATGAGATTCAAATTTTCGTTTAGTCAACATGTATATCAAATAAAGTATACTATTCAAGTAGTAAAAATAAAATTTTTAACCTAATAACAAGATCATCATGGTACGTATAAAATATTTGAGATAAAACAACCAGAAAAATTTTACCCGGAAATTGTACCTCGAAATTTCCGGTAAAATTGTACCTCGAAATTTCCGATAAACCAAACGTTATTCATGAACGAACAAGAGCCCCACGCGTGACTCCTCTAGTGGTATCGACAATCTGATATGTGCTAGCCTCTTAGATCGATAAAGAAAAAATCTCAAAAGCACACTCCTTTTTCTTGTAATCGTTTTTTTAAAAAAAAAAACTCACTACACATTCACCCATTTTCATCCCTTTTATAAAATCACCTTCGTATCCTTCTCTTAGTTAAAATATTATAATCAAGATTTTAATAATGGATTACAAATCTTAACATATTCTAATAATGAAAGAAACTAATAGAATAAATGATTTTATTTGAAGAATTTATTAATTGTAAAAAATACATACACTCCTATTGGAAAAACTATTCCAAATAAAAAAACTTGTACTTCCCTTAATGATTAAAATGATCAAATAAATAATCCAATATTATTTTTATCATTTAAATAAATATTTTACTTAATATCGAAATAATCAATAACTCGAATAACAATTATCTATCATTAAATTAAATGCCATTCTGTTTCAAGGTTAACATAAATTGACTCGAATAAATCCATATTCGATCTTGGTCTATATTTGCTTTCGATATTTCAAAATAAATTAATCATCCAATTAATTCTAATTCTGAAATAAAATGATTAATTTTAGTATCCACTAAAATCATCTAAATATAATGTTCATGTCGACGTGCTATGCGTGCGATCATCTAGGTCATATACACAGAGGCAGTGTAAATCCATGCACAAACTAAGATAACCCGTCTAGCAACATTTTTTAGTCAACCAACCTGTGAGGATAATGATCATAAATCATAAACCACTATGAACTGATTACTGGGTAATTCAATCTCTTCATCTACGACATCCCAAAATCCGGCTCAAAATACATCATCATCAAATTAACTGTTTTACTTGATTACCAAGATATAATAGACTCTCTTGAATGTAAAACATTCCTCCCACAGCCAGCCATGGATTTTAGAGTCACTAATATCTCTATCAAGTGGCGTAAATGTCAACTCTCTAATCCAAAAGAGCATTGAATCCTATATTGACTCAATACTATTCTCTCTACGCTTTGTCACACATCCAACAATCTTATTACTCACAGTTCGGTTAAAGATTATTTTTAACGACATCAAAGTGTACAAACTCCACGCATAGAATAAATGAAGATCCCAAGTTAAAAGATCAGTTACACTCGTCCATAAAGAGCACTGATCAATGATGTTCAATATGTGGTATTCTCTTAAACGGGTCGCGTCCAATATCCCTAATCTCATGGTACCCCTAAATATAACTTAGATGTACTATCCATCGGTCTATCATGACCTTAGTTATATTCAACGATGATCTAGATGTCCATGTCCCCTATAAACATCTATCCAATCACGGACTATTTCAGATTAATAAACTCATTAATCTGTGAGACTTTATCATAATAATTGGCAAAATATACGTTTATGTCTCTAATTTTTTGTGAACTTTCTTTTGTGTCAACATCTTTTTTTCATATACAAAAGTGTCACTACCTATGTCATCAACCTTTTTCCTGACCAATGTTAGATGACGTTAGACAAAATGCCGAACTGGATATAACGGAAGTCCACGTGGCAATCCCGTAGGACATAATTGAGCGTAATTGGAGAGGGGTCCTTCTATCCCCAAAAAAAAAAAATTAGGAACCATAATCGAAGGCAGAACCATTGACCAAATCGGAGGCGAAGGCGAAGGAGTGAGGCGACCGTAATCGGAGGCAAAGAAGGAAATGAGGCGACCCGGGCGATTCTTCAGGGTCAAGAATCGCCTCTGTCCTTCTTCTTCTTCGACGTGTGTTGTAGTTAGGGGCGAGGGGGTGACGGACGAGCAGTTTGAAGAAGGAGCCCTTTTTCTTTCTTCCTCCGAGGGGTGAATTAGGGTTCCCAAATTTTTTTGATTTGGGGGGGTAGGAGGACCCCTCTCCACGTCTCAATTCTTTTCCACATAGCCGTTGAAGAAATCCGGGGTATGTACCATGTAAACCGCCGTCTGATCTTTGCTCAATGGATCAACCTCGGTAAGGTTTTCCATATAGTCCTAGAATTTTATGCCAAATCAAACCAGCATCAGTACTTATCTTTGTGAATCGCACGTTTTACTTTTTCTGTTCCAAAGCACAAAAATTCATATAATTAAGAATTTTTCTTTTTCTTTTTCGTTTATTTTATCATTTTCCCATTCAAATAAAGCTTGTATTTTCTTTTATTTTCGGCAAAATATACATTTGCGGCCTCAACTTTGAGTCAACTTTATCCAAGTCGAGAATTCGCCAAAAAACAAACACGTAGACATCGAGTACTGGAAAGTGGGCCTCATTTTTACATGACTCACGTTTTATTCAATTCATTAACAAAATTATATGTAATAAAAAATAAATATCTTAAAGCAAGTAAATGTTTTATTGTTTGAGTATTAATCTTTCTTAATGTATTCTTAGGTTATTTTTTTTAGAAAAAAGAATTGAGCGAAATCAGAGAGGGGTCTTTTCATACCCAAAATAAATAAATAAATAAAAATTAGGAACCCTAATCGAAGGCAGAACCCTTAACCAAATCGGAGGCGAAGGCGGAAGCGAAAGCGAAGGCGAATGAGTGAGGCGACTGTAATCGGAGGCGAAGAAGGAAATGAGACGACCCAGGCGATTCTTCAGGGTCAAGAATCGCCTATGTCCTTCTTCTTCGACGTGTGTTGTAGTTAGGGGCGAGGGGGGTGATGTACGAGCAGCTTGAAGGGTATGTACCATGTAAGCCATCTCCACTTGTATATCCTTCTTTTGTTTATTTGGGGGTAGGAGGAACCCTCTCCACGTCTCAATTCTTTTCCAAATCAAACCACCTATCTTTGTGAAATCGCACGTTTTACTTCTTCTGTGCCAAAGCACAAAAATTCATCCACATCAAGTTGATAATTAAAAAATTTTCTTTTTCGTTTATTTTATCATTTTCCCATTCTAATAATGCTGGTATTTTCTTTTATTTTCAGCAAAATATACGTTTACGGCCTCAACTTTAAGCCAATTTGAAACAAATCGAGATGTGGAAAAAAAAACACGTAGACATCGAGTACCAGAAAGTGGACGCCTCATCTTGGACATGACCCACGTTTTATTCAATTCATTAACAAAATTATATGTAATAAAAAATGAATATCTTAAAACAAGTAAATGTTTTATAATGTAATTTTTGTTTGAGTATTAATCTTTCTTAATGTATTCTTAGGTTAATTTTTTTAGAAAAAAGAAACAAGTAATGGAATATAAGACATATTTGGTATTACTTAACTTTATAGAAATTCATTCTGATGCGCGTTATTTCATTTTTAAACATATTCCTTTGTGATCTTATCCATGACACGACGGTCACCCCCTATACGGGGAAAATAGTAAAAACGTTATATGAAATTGAATTTTTAAATTTAAAAAGTTCATAAAATTTCTGCTATCCTTTTCTACCTCCCTTTTAAATTGAAACAGTAAGAGATAAGTTTTCAGCCAATTCTTGACAAAAAGAACATGTTTGATAAATTCTTTCTTCCGATGGAAATGGAGACGAAAAATAAAAAAT
The DNA here is from genome assembly GCA_029817715.1 of Melastoma dodecandrum. NCBI lineage: Eukaryota > Viridiplantae > Streptophyta > Magnoliopsida > Myrtales > Melastomataceae > Melastoma > Melastoma dodecandrum. The sequence continues at coordinate 161,725 of JARUPY010000158.1, read as the reverse complement.
AGAGCAAAACTAATTGATGAACGATGGCGGCTTTTCGACCCTTTAAAGAAGAAAATTCTTCTCCACATGGGTTTGAAGAATTTTCAGGTCATTAGCGTTCTTCACGTGTAAAATGGCGGATGATAAACATAACCCAAATGACGGTCGAGTTTTGGTAGAACATAAAGGAGAGGCCTGAGGGAGCATCCGTACTAAAAGCCTCAATGGGATGTTACCACCATTGTGTGTTTGTGACTTCATCTGGTTGGTGAAACAAACATAGCCTCGTCTACGCCTCTTCACGTATGACGGCGGCACGCGTCCTACGTGACCTAACGTAGTTGAGTGACGTAAATTTAAGAAGTGCATAATACTGCATCATTAAGTTCTTAACTCTAAAAATTTCATCCAAGCTCAGGATAGATTATTACATATTCGTACTTTGTCTAACGAACCTGGACGGGAACCGTTATTCTCTTCGCCTTCTCCCGAACAACACGCCAGATATTACAGTCGCGAGACCACATACTTGTATTTGTCGGCCGGATCCTTCTTCTTGTCTCCCCCAAGGGCCGCATTAAGCTCTCCTTCAAAGCGGTCCATGGCGGCTGTGGGCAGGCACATAGGCACGACCATCCCCTCCTCCCCTTTCCCGTTCTTATATGGTATGTAGAAGCTCAAAGTCCCTGGGATGGCCCCGATCCCCCCTATTGCAGGCCCGCTGTATATGGGCTTACCCCATCCGAAATCTATATCCCCAGGCCTTACCTTCGCCAAGTCCGACACAATGAAGCTCCTCACCACTGTGAAATGAGGCCTCCCCCTGGCCACCAGAAGGTCCAGCACAGACTTCACGTATTCTTCCATTGCGCAGGCCTTCGCCTTCTTGATCAGATCAAGGGCGTAGGCCAGAGGATTCGTGGAAAGCTTCCCTGCTGTTGTGATTGCCGCGGGGAAGACTATCGCGTTACCATAGTATCCCTTCGGAAGGGGCGGGTTGAGCTTGTTACGGCAATTGACGATGCAGAGCATGCGCATCTCCTCTTCCGGGTCGGGGTCGAGCGCGATCGTCCGGCACCGCCACAGGCAGGCGGTGACGATATCGAAGGCGGTGCATCCATGCAGGTGAACAGGGAGAGAGCGGCGGAGGTCCGCGATTTTGGAGGAAGGTATGAAAAAGGAGTGGTGAGACAGGTCAGTAAAAGGTAAGATGGTGCCCCGCGTGTCGGGCACATCATTGTACTCGTGGTGTGTGTAGGTTACTTGAGGAGGGATCCTGGCTTCAAGGAGCTCCCTTCTCCACACGGGGAGGATGGACGGGACCGAAGCACCTTGAGCCAATTCTCCAACACCATTTAGGAACTGGACCAGCCCTTGTGCATCGCACATGGCATGGTTCATCCGCACGGCAAGTATGAACCCTCCACAGTTGAGGCGTGTTAACTGTCGAGAAGTTAGTTACAACAGTTAAAACGCTTCTTAACAAAACAGAATACTACTGTGAGTGTAACATAATAGTAACCCAACCCGACTTACGCTACCTGGATAAGCAGCAAAGGGGTGTCGAGGATATCGGACGATCCATGCACATCAAATAGAAGCTCATCAAAGCAGGGGAATGGAGGCTGGAGGGCATCACCGAACTCTTCGAGGGTGACGTCAGCATCGGCCTCCATGAAAATGACTCCCTCCCCAGTGCAGTCCACGACCAGCTTCCGCCCCGGAAGCTCTCTGAGCCGGCCGGCGAACGGGTAATAATACACGAGCGCCTTGGCCAGGCCCTCCCTGACGAATGGGGCGGGGTCCCTAATGGTGCCATGGGGGTAGAACTGGATGAGGGGAAGCTGGAAGCGGAGGCCCTCCTGGTCATCAATGTCGGAGAGCCTCTTGTACTCCCGGGGGGTAGGCTCAGAAGGTCGTATGAGCTGATGCTCGCTCCTCGTCACGGTGAAGATCAGTCCACCGCGATTCCTGGGTGCCATTCCGGAAGGGCAAGGGTGGGGAGTGTTTGGCGTTGTATTGAAATAGGAGGATGCCCTTTTCTTTTGGCGTGGTGTTGGGAGGAGGAGACGATGTTGCCCTATTTATACTTGACGAGGAATAAGATTTCAAGGAATGAAGGCCAATTATTTTGGTAGATATGCTGTGGCATCAGGTGGTTGGGTGAGTGTTTACTATTATATTTATTGATAAAATTTCAAATAACCCGGTCGTCATTGACAAGAGACGTGTTTTGGGTCTTCCTTTATATTGAACTGTAATAATACTAATAGATTTCAACATAATCGAAAGCACATCCTAATACCATTGAAATTTCTAAGGTGATATGCATTTTTCTCGTAACCATAATAAATGCTGCTTATGAGTTTTTTCTCATTCAGTAATACGTTTTTAGGTTGATGTCACATCGGAGAACGTTCAAAGATACATTTATCATGTTTTCTTATAGGTTTAAAGCAAGTAACACGACACGTCTTGTGAGATTTCTTATAGCTCGGGCATGACTTCGCCGAGAAGATCATCTAGCCCATCTGCTACTCGTCATCCTAGGAGTTAGCTGGTTTGATTGAGTCCCATCTGAAGAATGGCGCTCGTACGAGTTAGCTGGTCATAATGGCGCTCGTAGGAGTTAGCTGGTTTGATTGAGTCCCATCTGAAGAATGGCGCTCGTATATCGCTAGGTGGTGCATTACCTATAGCTCTATAACGATGAAAGGTGGCTTCTGGAGAACACCAGCTAAGATACAGGGGATGCCTTGTGATAGTGAGTCAATAGAAGAAGCAGTGGGTGTAATTCGGGTCGAGGCGTGTTTGGATGGCCTCATCTAGTCCTAAAAGATCATAAAAATGAATTCACATTTCTCACGAGTCATGACCATTCTATTATCGTGCTTTTTTCCTCCGTATAGTCGGGGGCTGGTTCAATGGCTCTATACGAATTAGCTCAAAGTGAACACACAAATAACTTAAATCAAATTCACCATCAATATCGTCTGGAGTAGTTGCAATGAAGGGATAAGAAATACAAAAGTTGTTTTCAATAAGATAGAGATAATCAAAACACCAAACTATCCAATGTGAAGACGATTTTCGGTGCTGGTTATCTTCCTAGGAAATCAGTTATTTTATTCCCACTCCCGAAGGTAAGGTGGGAAATCGTTTCTTGCCTAGGAATTCATCCTCTGTGCCTGTTCCCAACAACAATAAGACAATAAATGGTTTGTTGGGAGACAAAACGTGTTGCACGGTTATTAACTAGGACCCTTTGTCTCTCCTTCATGAGTGTCATACGAATCGAACATGTGCTAAAATTACATCCGTAAGCATTTTGTATACACCTTAAATATTTTTTGATTATGAGCCTTGACCTTTTGTAAAACAGAAGTCAAACATCTACACTATAGAAGCTATTCACATTGAGAACTTTCTGTATAAAATATTTTTGTAATTAAATTATTGTTTAGTAATTGTTTAATTACTAAAATAAAAGGATTCTTGCGTGATCCCTCGAGACAACAACTAAGCAGACATAAAATTCATGCCCAAGGTTCTCCTACGTGGTCCCTCGAGACTATGGCTAAGCAGAAACAGAACCCCTGCCCAAGGTTATCCTGCACACAGAACGTTACACCACAAACGCTGGTGAGTCCCTCACCTTCTGTGCTCCTGGGGTATCTGCCCTTCTCTCCGGCCCACTGCATATTGGCCACGTCAGCAACCTGCAGCACGCCTCTACCAACGTCTCCTGCAGCCTCCAACCAAGAGTCCCTCATGATCCCCAGGTTACTCTCCCAGAAGACTTCACCAACGATGCAGCCTTCTACATCTTCGTCCATCGTGTGTGACTAACTAAGCTCAAACGAAAAGTTTACAAGCTCTTAGTACGCTCTCTGGATTTTACACGTATAATACAACAATGACCTATAGAGAAGTGTGGTTGAATAGTTCTAATTATATGAAATGATCGATGTTGAACGTAGAAGGTAATCTTGACAAATCAGCCTTCTTCAAACATAGACAACAAAATATTAGAAAATCTTACAATATAATATTTACAAAAGCGTCACTCCCAGACAAGTATTTTTTAGGTAATCATATCATATCAATAGGATTATTATTTGATAATATTATCATGAATACTACGATACAGAAGGTTTTGGTTGAATCTCATCAGTAACCTTCTGTGAATGGAAATAATCCAAGATTAATTTACATAATCATCAAAATTGATATCATTTTGTCCAAGACATATAATGAATGAATCTAGATAGATGACGTTGATAAACATCTTAGATAACGGTTCATTGGTGGTCGGATCGATCCACAGAAGGTTGGAGACAACCTTGTAGAACCTTACCATAAATAGGTGATATATTTCCTTCCATAAATAATATAATTTCTATTGTGATTATTTGAAAACATAATCTATTGATTCTGATCATATGAATATCTTGATCATCGCAGCTGGGTACCGTGCATGTGGGGACGCCGCTGGAGTGAAATGTCCCGAGGAAGTTACAGTGGGTTGCTGTGCAGATGGAGATGCCGCCGGAGTAAAAATTCTTGAAGGAAGTCGTACCGGGTTGTTGAGCAGGAGAGAACACCGCCTGAGAGAAACGTCTGATAATCGGCTACCTTTGTTAATCACGTTAACGCGTGCACCGAGTCACTGTGGTACAGAACCTTTCGGTATGTGCTGTGAAACTGAGTCACTGTGGCATAGAACCTTTCGGTCTATACGGTGAAAATCAGTCACCTATGGTACAGAACCTTCTAGTCTAGAGGTTTAACACATTTGATGCAGAACCTTCTGGCCTATGCTATTGAGGGTTAACACATTTGGTATAGAACCTTCTGGTATGTGTTGTGCAACTCAGTCATCTGTGCTGCGTACTTTCTTGTCTGTGCTATAAAAGGTTGACCACGTATCACCTTCTGTAATCGCTACTACATTGAGTCTGAGTGATAAGCATCCAAAATATGGGTGAAGAGTGGATGTAGGCAAGTTGTCAAACCACTATAAAAGTCTTGTGTCCGTCAAACAAATCGCAATCACATTCGTATGTTCTGTCTTACATAAACCTATATCTACGGTTCTATTTTACAGAAGCTTTCTTCTGTTGCGGGGTTTGTCGAAAAGGAGTTAAAATTCTTAATTGGACTTTAACAATAATTCACCCCCCCTCTTAGTGTAACAATTGGTATCCGAGCGAGTTTCAATAGAATCTTAATCGTTTATTGTAGATCCCTCAAAAGCTTGTGCCAGCTACACGTTCTACTCTGCAGAAGCGTTTGTCTCTTCAATTATTATCTAAGCAGATTACATTATAATCTATTTGGTTTATTTTCAATTGGTATTCTTGTTCTGGTTAACAAGATCTTGACTACCTAAAGAATCAGATTTATTTCACAGAAGCTTTAGTTCTGTGAAAATTTATATGCCATTATTCTGTAGAAGCTTACGCTCTATCAGAATCCAATTGCTATTCAACAAATGCTTGCGCTCTGTTTGAATACAACATCTAGTATAAGGTTTATGTCTAACATAAGCATAATCACCTGTTGAGATCTTACGGAAGCCTTTATCTTCCATATTCTCTTTCACGATTGGCATCTTAGTTCTATTCTGCAGAAGCCTATTGCTCTACAAGAGTTCAACAACTACTACCAGAAGAGAAATTTCAGATTAGTCATATTGACACTCGTGCTTTGGTTGACAGATGCTTGGGTTTGACAACTGATTTTTACCTAACAAAAGCTTTTTGCTTGTTGAGGTTCTATACTATAATCGTCATCGTCTGTTCTATAGAAGCGTAACACTTTGTACGAATTGAACTAATGGCTGATAACTACCATGTACCAAAACCACATGTTGGGAATCCTCCCATTTTTTATGATAAGAATTTTGCCTATTGAAAAATTCGAATAAGTGTATTCATAGATGCCATTGATGATGACTTATGGTCTTATATAGAAGATGGTCCATCTTCTATACCAGAGAATCAACAAAACGATGGAGATGGTCGTCCCACATGGGAATACCTCAAGATGAAACGACTCATTATGTCTGAAAGTGAATTCGTGAAAGTTTCTACTTGCACTTCGGGCAAGGAAATCTGGAATAAGCTTATCACCATATACGTTGGGACAGACCATATAAGAGAAATTAAGATAAATTTCTTAATTCATCAATACGAGAATTTTACTATGAAAGGTGATGAATATGTAGAACAGATCTTTCAGAGACTTAACCTTCTAGTTGATGCCTTAACACATTTAGGCAAAGTCTATACAAATTTTGAGCTAGTTCGAAAGGTTCTGCGTACTCAACACAAATCTTGGGAAGCCAAGAAAATGACTATAGAGAAAGCTAAAGATCATTCTACTTTTCGGCTAGATCAGTTAATCAGTTCCTTAATATCATATGAGATGGAAAGATCCTCTCAATCTGAAGCAAAGAGAGCCACAGTAGCTTTTAGAGCATCAGAAGAAACTACAGAAGGTTCTGATGATGAAGTAGAAAGTAATTCGGATGATTGACTCACTATGATAGCTATACGCCTACTGCGGGTCGCCACCAAGAAACGTTTCAATAAGAGAAGCCAAAATCGTGATAAGCAAATTGATCCTAAGTTGGTCATATGTTTTGAATGTAAAAAGAAAGGACACTATAGAACAAAATGTCCTTTATTTAAAGAGAAGGAAAAACCTTCTCCACAGTCTAAGTCCAAGAAAGCAATGGCTGCTTGGACAGATCTTGATGATTCTGATGATGAGGAAGAAGAAGCACTAACGTGCCTCACCGCGCACATAGAAACTCAAAATGAATTTCATACCTGCTTTCAAACAGAAGGTGTTGAAAATAAATGGTATCTGGGTAGCGGATGCTCTGGGCACATGACCGGAGAACCATTAAAATTTTCTCAACTGACTCTACAGAATGGAGAGTTTGTTAAATTTGGTGACAATAGCAAATGTTTTGTCATTGGTAAAGGAACCATTGGAAGTCCCGACTCCATGGTTATAGAAGAGGTTTTGTTAGTCGCAAAATTCAAACATAATTTGCGGAGCATTAGCCAGCTTTGTGACAAAGGAAATACAATAACTTTTGATCAACATAAGTGTTCTTGTTCTGGGATCATAGATAATGAAGTTCACTTTATTCGAAATCGAAAAATGAACATCTATACCTTCTGCACAGTTTAAGTCCAAGAAAGCAATGGCTGTTTGGACAGATCTTGATGATTCTGATGATGAGGAAGAAGAAGTACTAATGTGCCTCACCACCCACACAGAAACTTAAAATGAAATTCATACATGCTTTTAAACAGAAGCTCTCGACACTGAATGGTATCTGGATAGCAGATGCTCCAGGCACATGATCGGAGATCCAACAAAATTTTCTCAACTGACTCTACAGAACGGACTGTCTGTTAAATTTGGTGACAATAGCAATGGTTCTGTCATTGGTAAAGGAACTACTGGAAGTCTCGACTCCATGGTTATAGAAGAGGTTATGTTAGTCACAAAACTCAAACATAATCTGTTGAGCATTAGCCAGCTTTGTGACAAAGGTTATGCAACAACTTTTTGATCAAGATAAGTGTTCCAATATCCTAGACAATGAAGTTCGCTTCACTGGAAATCAAAAAAGGAACATCTATACCTTGACACAGGAGAGCTTTTGTGCTACAAAAACTGCCTTCTATCTATCAAAGATGAGAGCCATCTGTGGCATAGAAGGTTGGGACATTCCAACTTTAAATTGTTATCTAAACTTGCTAGAAAAGAGTTTGTAAAATGTTTACCTAACATCATATTCGAGCAAGACAGCTTCTGTGAAGCATGTTCACTTGAAAAACAAACAAAATCTTCATTCAAGTCTAAGAATGAAGTTTCTACTGCTCAACCTCTAGAACTTCTATATATGGATATATTCGGTCCTACTAGAGTTCAAAGTATTGATGGTAGAAGATACTGTCTAGTTGTAGTGGATGACTACTCTAGAAATACGTAGGTTAAATTTCTGACTCATAAAAGTGATGCTTTTGAAGGTTTCATAAAGCTGGTTTTGAAATTTCATAATGAAATTGAATCTTCTGTAAAAGCTCTAAGGACGGATCATGGTACTGAGTTTGAAAACCATGAATTCGCTACCTTATGTGATGAATATGGTATCGATCACAACTTCTCTACACCATATACTACAACAGAATGGAGTAGCCGAAAGGAAAAATCGAACACTTATAGACATGGCTAGAACGTGATATGTGAGAGCAATACTCCACAGAACCTTTCGGCAGAAGCTGTTAATACAGCCTGCTACATCTCTAATAAGGTTCTACTTAGACCCATACTAGTGAAAACTCCATATCAATTATACAAGGGAGGAAAACCAAACATTTCCTACTTTCATGCCTTTGAAAGTCTATGTTTTATCTTGAGACCTAAGGACCATTTAGAAAACTTGAAGCTAAGACATATGAGGGTATCATTCTAGGATACTCTTTGTCTAGCAAAGCATATGGAGTCCTTAATAAAAGAACATCCACTACAGAAGAGTCTATTAATATAAAGATTAATGACTCACCTAAGAGAAGATACTGTAAAAGCTGTAATATCTTTTGAATCTATAAAAATTTCTATAGAACTCAAACCTTCTACGGAAGACATAGAAGGTTCCAAACCTTCTGTTCATGATTCTCGAAGAGAACTTGAACGAATAGTTGATAATTCTCATCAGGCATCATCCTCAGCACAGAATAATCAACAAAATGATTTTAGAGTACCTTCTCTATTTCAAAAGCGACATTCTATAGACCAAGTCATAGGAGACATCAATAGTGGTGTACATACAAGACGTTCTGTTATCGACAACACTGAAGATTTTGAGATTCTTCTCAGAATTTACACCGCATTGTTGATAAAGCCTTTTTGCATTGGCATGATCAAATGCAAAAAGAGCTTTGTCTATTTTAATGGAATTAAGCCTAGATGCATTTTCCAATAAGGTTTTATTGCGTTGAATCCGTCAACACAGAACATCAATTGGTTGATATCTTTACAAAGCCTCTGGATAAAGAAAGGTTTTTATTTTCAGAAGTGAACTTGGAATCTGTCATCCTATATAACGTCTTACATAAGACAAGATAAAGTTGTGTAAGTACTTTATATAAATAGAACCTTACAACAGAAGGTACAATCCTCTATACACTTCACTATAGAAGGTAGAATACTAATCATTCTACTCAACTGAAGATATAACAAATTGTACACCTAAACACGAATTTAAATTCGAATAAGGCTTCAAGATTTGTCTTGAAGCTCATATTAGGAAATATATTAAAATATTTTTTCCAAACTAGTCATACAGAAGCTACATAAGGTTAAATCTTCTACAACTTCATTGTCCCTCTCCTCTGTATAGGAGAAACTTGTGACAGGATGCTATTGCACCTTCTGCTCGAGCCTATGCAGCTAAAGCTTCAACTGAACAGAGACAACCCTGATCATCTACTGAAGGGTATTTCCTTTAAACCAGAAATCACCCATCAAGGATATACAACAATAAGCTATGTCTAATAGGGAAGACATCTGCATACTCTAGCGATTGGTCATGGACTTGACTTGCATGGGAACACCAAGAAAAGCTTATTTGCGACAACATTGAAGAGGTCTCTTCTGTTGCAAAAGTGATCTCATGTGTTGTTGAAGAGGTCTAAAGGTTTTGATGTAATGAGTGTCATTAGTGGACAAACCTTTGCATGTTGGTTTTGAAGTTTCTATTCTACCTTCTGCAAGAATTGAGACTACCCTCTGTACTTTGGTTTTGAACGTATTGTCATACCTTCTGCATAAATCCTCTCTTCTTTATCATATTTCTTTCGCCTATTTTTGATGTGATAAAAAAGGGAGAAAGTTATGTTGAGGGGAAGTACTTCGCTCCGTATTCAGTTATAGAAAAATCTTTGATTTTCTATAACTTCTAAGGAGAAGACTATGAGACTTACAACTCATAATCAACGTTCTACAGGGTATGCAAATCATGATCTTATATAGTCACGTTCGCTGGGAGTGTAAAGGCGAAAATGGCTAAAATACAAAAGCTTCACGCTATGTACATAACAGAAGCTTGATGCTCTGTGAACAACTTGTTTTTATAACAGAAGCTTCTATGCTCTGTTTAACAGAAACCCTATGGTTTTGTAAAATGCAATGCTCGTACTCGCACCTATCTAGGGGGAATAAGAGGGAGTAACTTGCAAAAATATTTCTTTCAACGATGAATGTTTTGTCATCATCAAAAAGGGGGAGATTGTTGAATAGGTTTTGATGATGAGCCTTGACCTTCTACGAAACAGAAGTCAAACATCTACACTACAGAAGCTACACACGTTGAAAACTTTTTTATGAAATTTTTTTTTAATTAAATGATTGTTTAGTAATTGTTTAATTGTGAAAATAAAAGAATTTAATCAAGATATTAATTTGATCAAAATCAGTAGATTACTTTTCTAAATAATCACAATGGGAATTATATTTTCCATGGAAGCAAATATATCACCGATTTATGGTAAGGTTCTACAAGGTTGTCTCCACCCTTCTATGGATCGATCTGACCATCATGAACCGTTATTTGGGACGCTTATCCACATCATATGTCTAGATTCATTCAACTATATGTCTTGGACAGAATGATATTGGTATTCATGGGAATATTATTAAATAATAATTCTATTGATATGATATGATTACCTAAAGAATACTTGTTTGGGAGTGACGTTTTTGTAAATATTATATTGTAAGATTTTCTATTCTTTTGTTGTCTTTGTTTGCAGAAGGTTGATTTGTGAAGATTACCTTCTTCTTAGTCACTATCTCGAGGGATCGCGTAAGGGAAGTCGCAGCTTGGTGTAGTACAGGTGGGGACGCCGCCGGAATGAAAAGTCTTGTGGAATTCACAGCGGATTGCTGTGCAGGTGGAGACGCCGCAAGAGTGAAAAGTCTCAAAGGAAGCCGCAGCGCGTTGCTTTGCAAGAGAGGACACCGCCCGAGAAAATCGTCCGAGAATGGTTATCTTTGTTAGTCACGTTAACGCGTGCACCGAGTCACTGTAGTATAGATCCTTTCGGTTTATGCTGTGAAACTGAGTCACTGTGGTACACAACATTTCGGTCTGTGGAGTGAAAATCAATCACCTGTGGTACAGAACCTTCTGGTCTGTACTGTAGAGGGTTGACACATTTGGTACTAAACCTGCTGGTCTTTGCTGTGCAACTCAGTCATCTCTGATGCAGAAACATCTGGTCTGTGCTATAAATGGTTGATCATGTATCACCTTTTGTAATCGCTACTACATTGAGTTTGAGTGATAACCATACAAATTCCGGGTGAAGAGTGGATTAGGCTAGTTGCTGAACCACTATAAAAGTCTTGCGTTCATTAAGCAAATTACAATAATATTCGTACGTTTTGTCTTACAGAAACCTATCTATACGGTTCTGTTTTACAGAACCTTTCTTCCGCAGTGGGGTTTGTGAAAAAGAGTTAAAAATCTTTCATTGGACTTTAACACTAATTCAGCCCCCCTCTTAGTGTAACACACCCTCTAGTTAAACGAAACAAAGACGAGCTATCATCAATTTTCCTAAGTCCGTTCGTCTCAATAGAACCCTTTTATGCCAAATACTAGTTTTTTAAATTATCTTGGACATTAAAATTTTGTCCAATATTAGATTTGTTAATTGATTTTTTATACTTGTTTGGGAAAATATTATACTTCATTAGTGTAATTAAATAGGTGTTACTGCATGACATGAGTGACATGATGCTGATTTTACCAGTAAATTGACATAGAGCAAATCCTGAGAGCATAGAAGAATGATACACAAGTACAAAGAGTGCGGCAATGTGTATGTTGTGGATCTTGTACTCGGGTAGGTCGAGGGGGTTAGAGAGGGTATCAACCTAGATTTGTACTCCATCGTTATAGTGAAATCTTCCTTTCCACATGTGGACGTAGGTTCGATTGACCGAACCACTTAAATTATTTGTCTCCTTATTTCTCGTTAACTTCTTATCGATGACCGGATCTGGTTCGGCACTTACAAGGGCTTCTGTATGTGCTAACAATTGGTATCAGAGCTTGATAGCGTATAATCGAGATCCATGGATGGTAGCAATTTCGAGGTCTAGAAGTTGGATGGAAGCATGAATTTCGGGTTGTGGTACAGAGTAGATTAGAGAAGGTTCTTGCAGAACAGTCGAAGAGCGCTTCGAAGTGGACTTTTGACCAGTGGAAGGAGATGGATGTTAGAGCGTTATCGGCAATGTAGTTGTGTCTGTCCAGCGAGGTTATGACAAATGTGCTCAAGGAGATGACAACAGTTGAACTTTGGAGTAGGCCGGATGATCTGCACATGACGAGGACTTTGAGCAACAAACTTCTTCTCAGACAAAGGTTCTTCATGCTAAAAATGACAGAAGGTATGTCCGTTAAATCCTACCCAGATAATTGGTTGTCTGCATATTTGGATTTCGAGAGACCGACAACAAGATCGATGAGGAGATCCAGGCGATGTTGCAGTTATGTTTAATGTCTGCTTCATACTAGAGTTTCAGGAAGACGTTCTTGTACAAGAGAAGTTTTCTCACTGTTTATAAAGATTTCATTGATAAAGAGTTGATGGGTGAAGCAGGGTGGCCCATGGTGGATGCATTAACAGTAGGTAGAGACAAATTCAAAGGTTGCGGCGGCGTAAGGTGCTTCTATTATTGTAAGTAGGGAAACGTAAAGAAAAACTGCAGGAAGCTGATGGGAAGGATGAACGATTTTAAGTGTCAGCGAAGGTTGCTGTATATAACAGCGACATCGATTATAGAGACAAAGAGATGTGCTCATAGATAGCGAGGTGCAGGCTTCAAAAACCAAGTCGAGAGACCATCAGATGAAGATTGGATTCTTGACTCAGGGAGTACTTTCCACATAAGTCCTTAAAGGGCGATGTTCACCGCATACTGTTCCAACGCAGGTGGAAATGTACACTTAGGCAACGGTCACAAGCGTAAGGTTGCACGTGTTGGAACGATTCGACTTAAAATGAAGGATGGAGTTGTGAGAGTATTGACAGTTGTCCAACATGTATCTGATCTCACAAGAAATGTTATTTTCATGAGTGCTTTAGAAGCAAAAGGCTACTAATTTTCTGCTCAGGTAGAGCTCTAATTATTTGGAACACTACAACAAATTTTGTCTTTCTCTATAGATTATTCTTAGCACTATGTGAAAGTGTAGTTGTACTTTTAGATAGAGTTTTGGTTCGCCACGCAAAAAATAAGCGGAGACAAACTTAATTTAACTACTTATGTTTGTAACAAAATCTAAATATTTTAAAAATTATATTATTTAATCATTTAAAAAAATTTTGAAATTTAACATCTCCAAACAAACTAGAAATTTTATGATTATTTGTATGTAGTTATTCCATTTAGATCTTCCCCCCTCAAAATTATTTTAAATAAAAGATCTCACTCTCCTCTCCCATGAAAATCTCCGAAGATGGTTATTTTTCTTTTTCCTAACGTAACAATTGCTTTTGTTTAGCATTCCCTAAAATAGAATCACTTTATATAGAAAATCTCGCTCTATTCCAATGTCGCCATTTCCATCAAAATTCCGTGGAGTTAATTTTTCTCTCTATTCATTGTTGTTGTCCTATTTATCTTCGTTTGCTAATTTGTTTTCCTTTGATTTTCTTGACATGAGAAATAGATTTTAGAAGGTGTGGAAATTACAAACACTGATATTTCTATCTCAAATGAGGAAGACATTCAAATAGACGTTCCTTTAGATCAAGAACGGGAAGTTGAAGATTTAATTATATCTTGTAAGGTATAAGATTTGATTAGTAAATATATTTAAAAACATATTTATCAATTATTCCCGAAGGACAAAGAATTATGGTTGAATGCAACAACTCCATGCAACCAACGGATATGAGCGGAAGAATGTTTGGTGGCTGGTTGAAGTTGATCATTAAATTGATTTAGTCCGTTATTGGTTTCAAACCGAGGCCAAGGTGATATAAACAAATATTATTTATAAAATGTATATAAAATTTTATACTAATAATTAATTTGTAGGTACTTTCACAAATTGGCAAGACTGCTCGTGCGAATTATGAAACTCCACATGCTCTTGGATCTATGAGTGTTGCTGGGAAAAGAAAAGTATTTATATGATAATCAAATTTATTTATTCAAAGTTAACTATATTACAAGTTAGTGGTGTCGAATTTATTATCTATAATGTACTGTAGGTGAAAAAACATAGAAGAGAGCCTGGAGAAATTGAATTCTATGAGATTATGCATCAAAAGAAGGATAACTCTTGTGTAAATGAAAGTGCGAGAGAAATAGTGGTATGTATTACACAAATTCAATTTTCCCTATTTAAAGTGTTCCATTAAAATTTTTTCAGGTAATGTGGTGTATTTTTTAAAAAAATTTCTTTTAATTTGGTTTTCAAGCTTGAAGGATCAAGCACTAGCATGGCTTTCACAATTGTCCGAAACGAACAGTTCCGCAGATTTAAGGTTGTTAGAAAAACAGGCTTTGACTGGTACTGTCGGAGAGGACTTATATGGAAGAGCTAAGGGATACGTGGTGTTATTCATAGACAATTGAATCCACAATTATCTCAAGATTCCCAATTTTACAAAGAGGTAGAGTCTAAATTTATTGCTATGCAGGATGAGATGTGTGCAATGGATTTAAATCATCTATCTCAATTGAGTTGATGGAATCAATGATAAAGAGGATGCAATATCAAATTAACTTGTTAAAACCGGGTCCCAGGCTAATGAAAATGATAAAGTCAATTAATTTTTTTAAATAATTATTGATAAAATTCATAAATCTGCCGCATGGGAGTTCAAGATCAAGAAGAGAATCCATCAATTATTGTTTTGTTTTTAATAATATTTAATTAAACAGCAATCATGTGTTTGTTATTTTATTTAAGGAGTGAATTATCACTCTTTTTTACGTTTTTTAATCGAATCGTATTAATTAAACATCGGTTGATTTTTTTAATATTTTGTATTATTTTACAAAATTTTAACTCGTAAAGATTTAAATATTTAATAATGTCTGAATTTTCGTACACATTTTTAATATAGTATGATATATGAAATTTATGAAAAATAATCAGAGTACTGGCTAGATATATTTAAATATATTGATTTCTTTAACTACGAAATATTAGCTGACCGCGGGTCATACTTAAAAATTAAAATTGAAATAACACACGGTCGTAATATTTGCACACCCAATGTTTGTAAAAGTAAAAGATACCTTTAAATAATAGAAAATCTAAACTCTGTTTCATTTATTTAAAGAATAAATTTAAAAAAACTTAAAACATTATTTGTATTGTTATTAAGAACTTAAATTAGTTCTTTATTATTATTATTATTATTTAAATGGTATACATGAGGGTGACATTGTCAACTGATTTTTCTTGTATATTATATCTAATGAGCTATGTTTGCTTTCATGCTTTTGCATCGTCCTAATATATTTTCTTATCTTTTTCGGGGTGAATTGTGATTCGCCTGGTCAATAAGGAGTTTCCATCATGCCACTATGGCTATGATTCTACTGTTTTTTATACATGTATTTGATTTTTTTATATAAGTATCGTCGGCATGGGTGTACTTATGTTTATTATCTGCCATTCTTATTCATGTCATTATATTCATTTGATTAACTTTATGATTGACAAGATATATACATTCCAAAAGAGTTCACTTCATTTGTTTGTTCACATTTTCTATCAATTGTTTGTTTCTAATTGATCATAAATTTGTCTCATAAACCAAATACATGTAGAAGGCTTCTCGTTTAGATTAAGAAGGAAATACTTATAATATGTTGATTCAATTTTCAAATTTTGTTGTTTATCGTGTCATTTGAGTTGGGTTTTACTTTTCTTGTGCTCTTTGAATGAATTTTAATATTTGGTTCAACTTATGATATGTTAATATGACGAAACTTTTAACGGAAAAAATTCGAAGGATGTGAAGGAGCTCCAAAGGAGGAAGAGTTGGAAGTCATGACATTTTGACATTTGCTTTAAATTCACTATTTTTTTTTTCATTTTACACCTCGTTGGTATTTTGGTTTATTTGTTTTAGTCGTGGTAACTGTTTTGAGATCATTACAATAGCTATTGATTCTTCATGCTGATTTTACTAGTAAATTGTGAATTATTCAAATAGTTAAAACTATGATTTTAAAAAATTATTAATTAATTTTATTTTAAAAAATTTCTAATAATTTTGATTCGTTATGTTTAATTTATTTTTGTCTAATATTTAAAAATTTATTGATTTGGTGCCAAGTCCCTTAACATTTGATGTCTCTCCCATTTAAATTCTCAACGAGAAATTGAATGGAAGTATTTCAGACGCTGGACCTAGAACATCCCAGTCACCAGAGGAATGAGTGTCTACAGCATATTCTTGGTCTATCGCCTTTGAACATGAGTCTTAGATCCAGATGAGAGGCGAAAGGCGTGATCATTTAGCCGTGCCCACCATCTTTGTCTGCAAACGCCCCGTGAACGGCCTCCGCCTCTCTCTCGCTGTGGAAGAGTACACATAGGGATCTCCAAATCTATAACATTCACCTTGAAGTTGTTGAATATTGCAATGAATTGGAGATGATATAGCGAGACATTGATTCCCGCACAAATGATCAATGGGATAATCTTCTGATGTGGGCCTTCATCGTTCAAAGGTGGAACGAGAACCAGTCTTCAAATAATTTGCTGGGTGGGACAGCATCTTTGATGATGCGTGTTTATGGCTGCTTTCCCGATGTTCGTTGCCATCTCCCGCTCATGCATTTAGCGAAATTCGTCACGAGGAGTCGCGACTAATTACAATGCTCGTTTTCATGAGTTTGACACACTCCGGCAGATGATTTCACAAGACACGGCATGGGTTTCCTCCATCTGGGCTTGGTGCATCATCACAAGTATGCAATCAGCCTTAGGGCAACCATTGCAGATGAAATGGCCACACCGGAGAATCATGCTGGAAAAACACAACTAGCTGCTGCCAAGCTGGAAAAAGATACTCGCAGATAGTCTCAAGGGAAGACCGGTACATGGAGTGATGATTCCTTTAATTTCACCTAATTCATAGCTGCATATGATAAGTTTGTCTTCGAAACCTAATAATAGAGGCATTCCCATGTCATTACATTTCTTCACTTCTTGCTAATAAAATTTTTTCTTGATATCCATAACTCTGATTCTCTTCTCCCTTAAGATCACCAAATTACGCTGTTGAAGCACTAGTCCAAGCTTGTAAAGTCCTAATCAGTTTCATTATGTCAATAAAAACTTCTGTTAGATCAAGCTAAGAAATTCCGGGGACTTCAACATTATATCACTTGAAGTCATACCAAATATCTATCATGACTCAACATTATCTCCTTATATGTTATAAAAAAAGAACTGGTTTTGCAAACATTGTTCATGATAAATGATTTAGCTTCTTCACTCGTACTTGATACGGTAATTTATATGATATGTTATTTCTAGTAAAAATTAGAACTATGAGCTTTCATCAGGCTTTCAGGGTGCTGGCCATTGATATTCACAAACATTAGGCTTTCAAAGGGTATGAAAAATTTTGACCAAATATATCAATTCCTTAAGAAGTTGAAAGGAAAATACACCTCCGTTCGGTTGCAATGGATAAATATTAATTATTGAAAGGTACCAAAATATTTCATCATATACTTCTGTTTTTTTTCATTGTGAAAATTTTGTGTCGATTAGTCTTTTTTCTCTTTTTTTTTTCCTTTTTACAATTAAGAGGTTTCTCGGTCAATTCAAGAGCATTGTCACTACTTGGGATATGAATCTCATCTTCTTTATAATAATTCAAATTTATAATCACAATCCAAATATATGTTTCAAGTTATATCAAACTGTTGTGTCCGTCTCGAGTTTAACATGACTTACTTATTTAATCGAAGAAGATTGTTCTTGACATGTTAATACAATTGTAGGCGCATTCACCCTGGTCGGTCCATGATTGCAGAACAAGATTACCGTGGACTCTACATAGACATGGCCCCAAGAATCCTAAAATTAGAATGATAGTACATAATTTTAATATAAATTTAATAAAGGGCCGCCTAGGTTTTAACTTACGTGAATTGCCTACTTGAAGAAATTGAATTAACCCAAAAAAAAGAAATTGGTAATAACGATTTATAATATTTTATTAGAAACCGGAAAGAAATGCAGTTTTTGAGAGGCGGATGAGATAATAAGAAAGATTAGGTTAATGCAGGATGAGTTAAGGATGATAAAGGCTTAACCTCGTATGCTTATCCAAAATCAAAAAACTACTAAACCCTCCTCAAAACCATCCCTTCCAAAAACTTATATATATATATATATATATATATATATACATGAACTTTATTCTATCTCATCCACCCCATCCTCAAACACTCACCACCATTTCTTTCTTCAAACATGGCGACTTCAAAGCGCGTCCATTCAGTCATCATGGCCGTTGCTATCCTCGCCACACTAAACTTCTGCATTGGATCCGAGATGAACGCCTTGTACGACGGGAGGGGATTCATCCTTGACGGCGAGCGGATGATAATTCTGTCTGGTTCCATCCATTACCCTCGTAGCACCCCCGAAGTAATGAACCTGGTGCAGTCTTGGGAGAAGCCCTACGGACGCTGTCTGCTTTAGAAGTCTTGGTGAACAGCAACTGATGCATCCGTCCTCGACGGATGCCTCCGAGTTATCTGACAGGCGACAGACGCATCCGCCCAATTAGACGGATGCATCCATCGACCTTTTGAGGAGAAAAACATAAGCGACGAAAATATTTCTGTGAAGGGTTGTGTCTCCTGATAAGGGAAATAATAAACACACCCGGTCATTGTAACGATTGCTTTGAAGTTGCACGGGTCACAACCGTCGATTGTGGCACATCCTTTCATGAAGGGTTGTCTCTGTAGTGAAAGGTTGCATTTGTTAGTGATGAAGGGTCGCATCTCCTCATGTATAACGGTTAGTTAACGGTTTCTAATGACCATAAGGCCACGTCTCTTTGCTTTAAAAGTTGTTTGAAACTATCGTTAGTCTATATATACACATTAAACAAGTGTGTGGAAAAAAGTGTGGTCAACCCAACTCCAAAACTCCAATAACCATTTCCCTTTGAGATTTCTTGTTGAAAAACTTGGCTTTGTAGGATCGACGTGTTTGTTCTTTTCTTTATTACTCCTGGAGGGATATTTGCATACAACTTCCCATCTACAACTTTATAATTGGGGCAAATAGTTCCTTAAAGAGAGTGTCTCGTGTGCGGTGAAGTTAAGGCCGTCGGTGTTGTTTGAATCCTTACAGTTTGTTCGTCGGTGACAAAGATTGAAGCTTTTCCCACGGTTCATGATCAAAATCTCCCAACATTAGTTACGATGGCTTTTGCTTGGATTGGGGTGTTAGGTCTCGTCGAGGGAGCCAGAACGAGGTAGATCACGAGGGACGCCTCCTCAAGAAGGTCTCGCATGGGAGGGAGCTCCGCAGCTACGCGAGGCGAGCGTCCATGGCTGCGGTCTTTGTCCAGGTGCTTGTTTACTGGTTTCTTTTCGGTGGACGTACTTTTGCAATTTTTTTATGGTGAATACATGTCGTTGCTGTTTGGAAGGGGTTATTTGTGCTGAAGAAAAGATAGTCAGTTTCTACCTTGCAACGAAAAGGTTGTGTTCTGATCTTCGACTTGCAAGTAGAGTCTTCGCGGAAAGAGAGAATGTTAAAGTGGCTGTGTTTTGGTGCTTGTAGACACGGCGAAGGTAGCTTCACAGCTTCAAGAGCAAATGGGAGGAAGAAGCTAATCGGTGTTGCAGTTCAATAAGTGCTGCATGGATTTCTAGCCGCTTTTTGCAACCTTTCGTTTTACAATGTTTATCAATCCGGCATAAGAGGATTCGACAACGGGAAGCATCCTCTATGGATATGTGTTTCAAGATCCTCTTGGAAAGCATTGATTCTACGGGTAATTAGAAAGCATACTTTAAAATTTTGTTATGGTGATGTGTAAGGTTTTCTCCTAAAGCTATATCGATGCATAAGTACAACACACAGAACACCTTTCTTGTCGTAGTGGAACAAAATGTGTTATGCATTTGTAGCAAATGCTTTATTGACCACTTTTTGTGATTTCCAATACCAAGTTACCTGTAATTTCTATTGGAGGCATTGAGGTTCTCCTTACATGCTGGTGTAGTTTGTTAAAAGCAGCAATATAAGTCACACATATGCTGCAGCAGGTACCTCATATTTACTTTGAGCAAAGATGACTAGTCAAACGTCAACCATGTGAAGTTTTGCCTGGTGAATATATTCACAATTAAAAGAATTCCATTTGGCAGCTCCTTTTTAATCTGATGTTAGTATCTGTTCCGCTAATTCTGTGTCTTGTTTTTGTATAGATGCAGGGACAAAGTTTTGTTTCCTGGGATTTAGTAGACTGGAGGAGAGGCAAAGCTGGTTTTATAAGATGCAGAAGTTGGTTGGAGTTTTCTCTTTCATTATCGCAACATGTGATTCTTCCAATGAATCAAAAGATGTTCTTCCGCTATGCTCACTAAGGATGCGCCTTATGCCCTGACAGATGTGAAAGCATGGAAGTTTGTCTCTAAGGATAGGCAGAGTAATGCCGACGAGGCAGTCGGGAATGTAGTCTGGTTCATGGGAAATGAAAGTGAACTTTTTCCCTCATCCAGAAGATACGTAAATGAGTCTTGATGTCACTTATGCACATCCCACAATCAACATGACTCAAACAAATGATTGATTCTTGATTACTGTTATCACTGTAACATTACTTATACAGCCATTTCATCAAATAAGTCATAATACCGTTGATGTTTGTAGACAATACATTGTGTATCTTCTTACAAACCCTTGGGTGGTCCACCGTTTGCCTGCTGCTCTTGTTCCAGCTTTGAAGAAGAAATCTGTTCTCTCACCATGCTTCCATATGCTTCTGGTGAGTATCTTCAATTGATTGGATTGTATTTATTTTCATGCGTAAAGACTTATATCTTACTTCAACTTTGAAAGAGTCCTTGCAAATTTTTATCTTTCTGCTCTTTTGCCTCAGTTGCTGTTCCGCTCAACTTCTTTTTTCATTTATAATTAGATTTCCTGAGCAAAGTTTATATTGTTCCAGCTTCCAGTTCTGCTACAGAATTAGCTTGAAACAGTTTTTCCGATGTCATCACTTGTCAACTCTTTCTGATTTCACCTCGAGTGCACAATTCCTTAAGATAATGTTGATTCTGGTGTAAGTTGTCTTTTTGATACAGCTTTAGCCTATTTAGGGATTTGGTTGCTGCTTTTATCAACCAAAGCAATGAGTTTTCCATGAGACTTATTATTGTTCTCCAAGCTTTAGCAAAATTTTACATGTTTGTCTGTTGTTGATATGCTATAGAAGATCTTGTTTTTCCCAAATGAAGAAGAACATTTCCTTAAATATAAAGGGAAGATTTTGATTTATGACAGTGGTGAGAATTTTGTTATGGTAAATGGTATTATGCAAACTATGAAGCTACATTCAGCACTTGATAGTTTCTTTTCATTGAGAAAATTGTGTTTAAATGTCTGAGCACTAATGGATCTACCGCAGTTGATGATATGAAGCTACATTCAGCACTTGATAGTTTCCATGCATTGAGAAAATTGTGTTTAAATGTCTGAGTACTAATGGATCTACCGCAGTTGATGACAGATCCCGAGAGGGGAAATTCTAAAGCAGATGACCTTCAGTCAATCTAGTGTCGCGTTTCGAAAAAGTTCTATATAGACACCTATTGTCAAGTTGTTTAGTCGAGATATAAACCATGCTTTTTACATGAATGGCCTCATCATTCTTGCGGAAAATCTCGTGATACAGTTGCATATGATAGGTTCCTCCTAACATGAAACCTTCTTAAACGAATCCAAACCGCTTTACCACTTGGACCAACCCCAAGTTGGTGTTGGGAAAGCACTTTATGAAGGAATATTGTTGGATTACTCCTCCCATGTGTTCATTCAAAAACTTTTAGGAAGGTATAGCTTTCTTGATGAGCTATCAACACTTGATCATGAAGTCTGTAGGAACCTTATGTATATCAAGGTAAATTGGCTTTTGAAGTTAGTACGACCATGCCCTTGTAACTAGAAAGTATTACTATGTCTGAAAGCTTCCTTCTATCTGTGGACTTTGCATGAAATGTTTACTGGGCGTTGGTTATTGGGTTGAATTATTTCTCTGTAAACATGCAACGGGTCACTGTGATTAGTCCATAATGTGTTGCCCCCGCTCAGCAAAATGGAACCTCAGTAAGATGGATGAAGAAAGCTATAATTGAAGAGTTAAATTTATTGGTTGCCAAGGGTCAATGAACGACTACGGAGTCCCTTCGTGCACTTGTCAGCAATTACTTAAATAGTTTTAGGTCTGTACTCTGTTCAATTGACACTATATATTCTTGTATTTCATAAGATTGTCTATTCTGCATATATGTCATGGTCCATTGGTTTATCTTCTCTTTTCAAACTTCTTGGGCCAAAAATAGATGGCGAAATAATTCTTTTGATCTGTTCACAGCATTACGTTGGCGATGTCAAAGATCTTTTCTTGATTGTACCATCACAGAGGAATTATTTGGAAAGCATCACATCATTGATCTCAAACTGTCAGGTGATGCATTTTATAAAGATGCTGAGTGAAGAAGATAGGTGGATAGAAAAGAAGAAGAAAGGGAAGGCTGGAGAAGAATTCTATTAAACTGAAATTTGTCAATTGGTTACAAGTAGTTACAGTGAGCGTGAATGAATAAATAAGAAAGGAGAATGTCATTGTAACCATCTCTGGCTTTTGTAAACACTTCCTGTTGTCCTGTACATCCGACCTATGAATGAAAGATCCGATTGAGTTCTAATTGTGATCAATCCCTCTTTCGTTCTCCCGTCTTCATCGATTGGCACAATCCTAGAAGTCCATTGCAAAAACCTGGTGGAAAAGCTATTAGTGTAGCAAATGAAAACAAGATGCAGTCAGTATATTTATGCAATGCTGATTACAAACTTAATCGACAATTTCTTTTCATGCGACTTTGATGGAAGTCTTTCCTCTTGTTCATTTTGGAGCAGTCTTCACATAGAATTCTGTGCCAATTTGCAGATGATGCCTTTTGCAAATGCATTTTTTCAAGGTTCGACTGATCTGATATCATCTTCATGGTTGAAGTTGTTCAATGCAAATGAACTTAACCACGTATTCTCCGCTGTCGATTGGTTTCTTCCCGGCATAAATTGGTGTTGATATATCCATATTCTTAATTTTGAATCCACACGAAAAAAAATTATTGATTTATCAAATTATTTACAGTGCGACGTGGTTTTATTTGTAACTCGATCCGAGGAAACTTTATGTCTGAAATATGGGATATGCTTTAATGATCTCTGTCTACATTGATCTCTGTCAATATTGCTATTTCAGAAATGGCACCGTTAATTACTTTCTTTAGAAATACAAACCAAAGCTTGACGTAGTTGTTCGATGCTTGTAATTTGGTTGGGACAGAAAACTAACAATTAAATTATCAACGCAGTATCACTCGAAACACAGAAGTTGTCCAAGGTAATGCATAAGCTTCTATTTATACAATAGAACAACTTAGATCCAAGAGATTTTTCATTCACCGGTCTCTCTAATTGACATGCATCAGCAGCCGGAAAGCATGGTCATCGGTGACCACTGAATAGCCGTACCCGAGATTGACGGTTCTCTGCTGGAACTCCTCGATTTCAGAGGGAGCAACCTGGATTCCTACCAGTACGTTTGCACCGGTTTCAGCCTGCACCAATCCACAAACATCAACAGAAGGGAATAGTTTGTGGTGAGCATCTAACGGCCCGGAACGAGTTTGGAGGGAACCTGTCCACAGAAGTGAAATAAGCTGATATTCCATCTCGGGCTGAAAGTACCCAGAAACTTCATGAGCGCGCCGGGCCTTTCCGGGAAAACAAAGCGGCAGAGAACCTCGTTCTGAAGATTTAATATCCTCCCATCTGAGTAAAATCAGTTCCATAAAATGTTATAACACCCGCGAACGAAATGAGGAAGTATGAGAAAAACCACTCCCCATAGATAGCAGGCAACATTTTCCCAAAGAGTCAACGTCTCTACGCGAAAAACTTTCTGCCTTGATGTGAGAAACAGAGGATAGATTCTCATGAGAAAACCAACCGGTCAGCAGACCAAGCAGCTAGACATTGTAATCTCATTCGGAAACTTTAACTTTTCTTTCCATCAAATAGAGGCTTGAATCATTATTTTTCGCAATCATCACTTCCGTGGGATTATGATATGTTAGATCTAATAACATTACTATCAAACACTTTGAGAGAATTCTATCCACATGTTACAAATGTATTTTCTCATCTAACTTGATTCAACTAGTAGAAAAATGCAGTATGATTAAATATGAAATCAGGCAAACACTTCTCACTTAATGCAAGAATTAATTTCTACATTATTATAAAATGTTAAAAAGCAGAGACAATGTCATTGACGTATAAAATAGTAAAACAATAAATAATCACAGTATTAGAGTGTATCTAGACATAATTAGTTATGATGTATCTAAATATAAAGGGAATTAGGTTCATAGATTAGATATTAACCTCTCCCTTATATATATCTTGTAATTGTACGTATAAAATAGTAAAACAATAAATAATCATGGTAATAGAGTGTATCTAGACATAATTAGTTACAATGTATCTAAATATAAAGGGAGTTAGGTTCATAGATTAGATATTAAACTCTCCCCTATATATATCTTGTAATTGTGAATATTTTTAATACACACATTTTTTCAAATACTCTTAACATGATACCAGAGACTAGGGTTTTGGTTCTTTAGAAACACTGTTGTTACCTACTGCCCCTGTAGCTCTTATCATTGCCCCTTGCTATTACCTACTGCCCTGCCGCTTTTATCATTGCCCCCTGCTGCTGCTATTGTCATCGCAGTTGCCCTTGTTCCAGTCGTTGATTTCGTCGACACTGCCCCTGTCGTTGTCCCTTTTGCTACCCATATATCTGTGATCGTTCATAATGGCTTATACAAAATCTTCAGATTTAATGATGCAAAATATGAAGGTTACCCCCATCAAATTAGATGGTAAAAATTATTTGATGTGGGCTCAATCATTTCGTCTCTTTCTCACTGCCAAGAGGAAACTGTGGCACATCATACATGAACCACTGACAATCGATGATAAATCATATGAAGATTGAATTGTTGCAGATTCTTGTATCATGACGTAAATGCTCAACAGTATGGATGAGACCATATCTCCAAGCGTGGTATTCTTGACATCCGCCAAACAGATATGGGAGTCACTAAAGGAGATGTACAGCCATGAGAAGAATATTTCTCGAGTGTATGAGTTGTACGAGCAGTTGTTTGCTCTTCACCAGAAAGACCAATCTCTCACGGAGTTTTATGCTGCCCTTCATGGAATACTGGATGAGCTTGATCTTCATCAGCCAATTGTTCTCAATGCTCAAACTTTGCGCGAGTATCGTGAAGGGCCGGCTATATCTAAGTTTCTTTCGGGTGTACATCCCGCAATAGCTGCACAAATTCGTGGTTCGGTGCTAGGAAGCGACTCAATTCCAACCTTGGCTACAACCTACTCCCGAGCTGTAACAGCCCAAGCCCACCGCCACAGGATATTGTCCGCTTTGGGCCTCGCCCGTACGGTTTTGTTCTCGGCGACCGACGCATCGGCCCCAAAACGCGTCCTGTGAGGAGAGGTCTCCACAGCCTATATAAGCACTGTTTCGTTCCCCTCTCCAACCGATGTGGGACTTCACAATCCACCCCCCTTAGGGGACCAGCGTCCTCGCTGGCACACTCGGTCCGGCCCCTGGCTCTGATACCACTTGTAACAGCCCAGACCACCGTCACAGGATATTGTCCGTGGGCCTCGCCCGCACGGTTTTGTTCTTGGCGACCGACGCATCGGCCCCAAAACGCGTCCTGTGAGGAGAGGTCTCCACCGCTTATATAAGCACTACTTTGTTCCCCTCTCCAACCGATGTGGGACTCCACACGAGCACTGCACATCTCTACCGTGTCTAATCCTCCCGACTCATCATCGGCATTATCAATTGTTGGACAAGCTGTGGTCGTGGTCAGGGACGCGGTCGTGGAAGGTCTCAACCTATCTTTTCTGGTCAACCCTGTGTACATTGTGGCAAAGTGGGCCACCTTTCTGAAAATGCTCGCGAAAGTTTGGGAAACCTAATTGGACACTGGCACTCGAAACTCCAACTTTTACCTCTATCACCAGCATGCCGCCAACTGCTTCATTAACGGTTGTGTCAGGCACTGCCGACCAGGGTAACTTTTCTGACTCGTCTATCCCTGTAGCTCTCCATACAGGAAAGGACATATGCCACCTCATAGTTCCTGGATTCTTGATTCTGGTGCATCTTTTCATGTGACTGGTTCTTCACATTTCCTATCTCATATAGGCCCTTCTTCTCAGTCTAATTTTATTGTTGCTAATGGATAATCTTGTCCTGTTAAAGGTTCTGACACTACTTTCCTCACCTCTTCTATATCACTCTCTGATGTTCTCCCTTATACCCAATTTTCCTATGAATTTGATTTCTGTGAGTCAACTCACCAAAAGTGTCAATTGTTCCCTTACATTTTATCCTTCTCATTGTGTGTTGCAGGATCTCTAGAGTGGGAAGACGATTGGTTCGAGTACTGAACACGATGGTCTATACTATATTGGTGGTTCCTCTACATCAGCTTTGACTACTACTCAGACGTCGTCTTCCATTTTATGGCATCAACATTTGGGTCATCCTTCGTTTCATAACCTTTCTCGTATTTTGGGGGATTCCGTTCCACTTTCTAAGTTTTCTTGCGAGTCATATCAGTTGGGAAAGCATCATCAATCTTCTTTTCTGTCTTGTTTTATGTCGAGCAGCACTGCTCCTTTTGAGTTAGTACATTCAGACATTTGGGGTCCATATAAATATAAATCTATCCAGGGGTACCGTTACTTTGTTAATTTTATTGATGAATTTATTCGTGTCACCTGGATTTATCTTCTGCGTGATAGGAGTCAAGTGCCTGATATATTACGTCAATTTTATAATGAAATAAAAAATCAATTTGATGTTTCTATTAAAGTGTTACGTACCGACAATGCACTTGAATATGTGCAGAATGATATTTCTTCATTTCGTTCAGCACATTTCTTCATCAAACTACTTGTCCATATACTTCTCATCAAAATGGAGTTGCTGAACGCAAACATCGTCATTTGTTAGAGGTTTCACGTACTATCTTGGTTCAAATGCATGTTTCGCGTCACTTTTGGACTGATGCGATTCTCACTGCTTGTCATCTTATTAACCGCATGTCTCCTTCTGTGTTACATGGTCGTATTACTCTTCAATATCTTTTTCCTTCAAAACCTTTGTTTTCAATTTTACGCTCCTCAAGCAGTCAAGTGTGTATTTGTTGGGTAATCCCGCACTCAAAAGGCTATAAATGCTTCGATCCATCTTCAAATCGATACTTTGTTTCTGCTGATGTCACATTTTTTGAATCTCAACCATTTTTTACGTCGCCCCTATTAAAAGATATTCCTCCTGTACCTCTCCCAGTCCATGTACTCCTCCACTAGTTCCTCCAATGCCTAACTCTTCTACTCCTTTGGCGCTAGTGTTTCCACCATTATGGGTTTATACTCGTCGTTCACGGACTCAGCCGTGTTCAGTTGCCCTAACCGATACTTCTGCTTTGGCTGATCCATCAAACACATCAGTGTCAGCCCCACCTTCTGACCTTGATCTTCCTATTGCTCTACGTAAAGGTAAATGTTCCACCCGCTATCCCATTTCTAACTATATCTCTTATGACCGTCTCTCTACCTCCTTGTGATCGTTTGCCTTGTCCTTGTCTACTGCCTCTATTCCAAGAACTATGGGGAAGCTGTTCAATCTCCTGCATGGAAAGCTGTCACGGATGAAGAAATGAGTGCTCTGGTTTCATGGGGAACATGACAGTTGGTACATCCCCCTTCAGGAGTTGACATCGTTGGATGTCAATGAGTATTCACTATAAAATATAAGCCTGATGGTATTGTTGATCGTTACAAAGCCCGCCTTTTTGCCAAAGGGAATTCTCAAACTTATGGCATTGATTATTTGGAGACATTTTATCCAACTGCATGTCTTAACTCCATTCGCATTTTGTTCTCTATTGCTATCGACTTGGAATGGTCTATGCTACATTTGGATGTTAAGGATGCTCTTCTTCACGGAGATCTTTTGGAGGCTGTGTATATGGAGCAACCTCCTGGGTATGTTGCTCAGGGGGAGATGGTATGTAAGCTTCGTAAGGCTATATATGGATTGAAACAAAATCCTCAAGCTTGGTTTCAAAAGTTTAGCAGTGCTGTGGAATCAATCAGCTTTAAGCCATGTTCCTCTGATCATTTTGTGTTCGTGAAGTCTGGTATTAATGGCTTAGTTGTTTTGTTGGTTTATGTAGATGATATTCTACTAACAGGAAGTGACAATACTGGGATTCTTCAAACACGAGACTTTCTTTAAACCCAGTTTGTTACTAAAGATTCGGGGAAACCAAAATATTTTCTTGGCGTGGAGTTATTGCACAGCAAGAATGGTGTTGTGTTGTCACAGCGAAAATATGCACTTGATTTGTTAAAGGAGACAGGTCTCATTGATTGCAAACCTGAGCTCACCCTAATTGAATCAAGTTCGGAGCTTTGGGATGATTCTTCAGAATTACCTGAGGATGTGGGCAGATATCGGAGGTTAGTTGGCAAACTCATATACTTGACTATCACACGTCCGGATATCACCTTTGCTGTGAGTGTTGTCAGTCAGTTTATGCAAAAGCCTTGAAAGATCCACTGGAAGGATGCTATGCGTATTCTAACTTACGTCAAGAGCTCTCCAGGGAAAGGTTTCCTTTACCATGGGTATTTGAAAGTGGAAGGACATTCAGATTTAGGATATGCAGGAGATCAAGCGGATCGTCATTCAATGATTGGATATTGCACATTCGTTGGTAGTAATCTGGTAACTTGGAGAAGTAAAAAGCAAACTTTGGTGTCCAGATCAAGTGCGGAAGCGAAATATCGTGCAATGGCTCACACTACGTGTGACTTGTTATGGGTCAAGAATCTTCTGAGTGAACTAGGTTTTTCTGTGCATACTCCTATGCAAATGTGGTGTGATAATCAGTCACCTATTTATATTGCCAAAAATCTAGTATTTCGTGAGCGGACGAAACCCGTGGAGATGGATTGTCATTTTGTTCGGGATATGGTGATTAATGGAACTATTAAGACTCCTTTTGTTCGATCAGGACAACAATTAGCGGACGTTTTCACCAAGGGGTTGACGTCAAGGGTATTTACCGAGTTATGTAACAAGCTTGGCATATATGATGTATATACTCCAGCTTGATGGGGGTGTTAGAGTGTATCTAGATATAATTAGTTACGATGTATCTAGACATAAAGGGAGTTAAGTTCATAGATTAAATATTTACCTCTACCCTATATATATATATTTAATACACACATTTTTTCCAAATACTCTTAACACATGGAAAAACACTTGCATGATCAGAAAAAAAAGAAGGATCTTACAGAGCTGTAGATAATGACTTACCAGATAACGCAGATGATCTTTGACCAAATCATTTTCTGTGAGATTGTATGTCGTCAGAATTGAAGCCGTCATACTTTGTTGCATTGCAACAAGCTCAGAGACTCTGTGCAGGCCAACGCTGCCAGCAGATTGAACAGGTGTCATAGGAATTAAAACCTCATGAAGTTGATTTCCCTGTAGATGGGACACTCAGATTGGACATGGCATTAGTTACAACGATATTTGAACTCGGTAATGTTCATCGGGTCCACCTGCCCAACCAAATGCTCTTAGTCTTAATCTGACCCTTGTTCTTCACACCAGAAGTTTTGTTAAAATAAAAACAAAAGTTGGAAGATTCAACAGTGACATGCCAGTTCACAAAATTTCTTGAAGCTTCCAGGTTTCCCAGGCATCATAGTGGCAACTGGCAAGCACTGCCTCTTGCCGCCTACCCACATTTGCAAGTTCTGCGACGACTCTTAACTTGTCAAAATCATGTTCGCTCCGCTTGTTATCGCAACAACATTTTCCCCCTTCAGTACATAGTAGTTGCAGTATGCTTCCCGCCTGCAGGCTCTAAAATGCTTCTTTTCTCCTCAAACATGTCATGCAATCTCATCAACATCAATCTATGACACTTCCAAACGTCAACAGAAAAGATAACTAAACTAGTGCCAGATTCCATCATCCGTCATTAAGGCCCCTTGGTGATGTGAAATTTCAGCAAATGATAAAACAAACATACTATGGATCTCCATGAGCTTCTTAAATAAATGAACCTTTATTGAGGCACAAATTGAATCACGGCTCACTAGAACTACACCATCGATCAGTTCCTTGCACAACCGAAAAGTTTCTTCTCCGACCACTTTAACAGCTATCCCATCGGCAAAACCTCCCACTTGGTCCAGCATTGGAGGGACAATGCCATAGCATTTGCATCAGCAGGCTCAACACCGATAATCTTCACCTGCATTCAACAATTAATCAATAACGATGGCAAGTCCCAAGACAAAAAACAACGACGTTTAGAATTTCCGCCAATTTGAGCAACACTTTAACAAATTTACTGAAAATTCCCCAGTCAAGAATCTCCAGCACAAACTATTTATGCTTTTGTGGATGATCTAGGACGAAAAATTCAATCCAAGAAGACTGAAGCAAACCAATAGTACTGGGTATGGTAATCCATTTGAAAATAAAATGTTAAATTAAATTGGATAGAGAGTAGGCAACAGCAGACCTTAGGGGCAACCCTTTTAACATAAGCAGCAATACCAGAATGAGCCCACCGCCACCCACAGGTACAAAAATTGCATGTAATGGGTTTGGCATATGCTGCACGATTTCCATACCAGCCGTTCCTTCCCCTATGATGACATCTGGATGATCGAATGGAGGTATAAATATACGTCCTTCCTCTTCTCCCCTATTGTTAGCATAGGCTTGCGCCGCATCATAGGAGTCCCCAACAAGAACCACTGTTGCACCCAA
This sequence comes from Melastoma dodecandrum, assembly GCA_029817715.1. Lineage (NCBI taxonomy): Eukaryota > Viridiplantae > Streptophyta > Magnoliopsida > Myrtales > Melastomataceae > Melastoma > Melastoma dodecandrum. The sequence goes on along the minus strand of JARUPY010000158.1, from coordinate 130,427 downwards.
CTCTCAACAGAACGCCACTGCATATAGAGGACTCCACTAATGATTAGCACAGCTGCCTCCACCATATCAACAACCAAAGCGAACAAGTATGCACCTTGATTTCAGGAGTAGTGACAGGCATAGCAATGACAGCATCAAACTTCAGTTATTTCGCGGCCAGTGCTACCCCCTGAGCATGATTTCCAGCAGAGGGGCAGTAACCACTCTTTCCAACTGCTCCTCGGAAGCTTACCCATCATGTTATGGGCACCCCGGAGCTTAAACAAGAAAACCTGCCATGATGATGAATAAGAAGGGTTGACCTTTTGAATGACAGTTGAACAGAGAAGTAAATGAAACGAAAAGAAGCAGATCAATGGCTATAGAAACCAGCTGTAATGGCCTATCCGAGATTTTCAGAACAAAAGCATTCAACGAGAGAAACAGGGAATTCATCAAGTTGTATGATAAGTCCATGAAGTGACAGTGACCGTGGCTCGAGCTTATTCCCGCTAACTAGTGCCCCCTATAATGCTTAGCCATGGCACTCTGCTGTCATATTTTTTGCTCTTCCTTTAAAGTTTAAAATTACGAGAACCCCTAAAAAAGATTTCACGTTTTCGGCAAATCCAATCTCTCAGGATCTACGAAATGTAACATATGTTAATTCATCGATACAAAAGCAGAAACTAATATCATTCACTGCTTTCACAGCAACAACAATCATCCTCCAACAACATAGACAAAAACCACACGAGAACCGGATCAAAACCCAAACGCTACTAATATACAGGCTGCAAGTCCTCGCGCTTCAGATAAACATTGTTCCCCAGCCGCTCGGACAACTTGCTCGAGCTGCAGCCGAGTCTGTAACGTCAGGCTGGATGAGGCAGAGGTTAAAAGGCCTTGAAGGCTTGCAAGAAGTTAGGCCTGCATTCATTTAGGATAAGAAGAAGAGAGGGTAGAAATGTAATTGTGAGGAGAAATTTGTCAGTGGGTTGGTGCTGCACGGGAGCTGTACAAATACAGAAAAACCCAGAATGGCGGGTGTGTGAAATGAGAAAAAAAATACCTCCCGAAAAGCTGTTTTCTTCTTCGTCTTCCTCTGCTTTCATGGTATCAGAGCAGAGAGCTGAATAGGGAGACGGATGGAGATTGAAAGCCTTGATAGTCCGCAATCGCCCTACTTCGTCAATGCGGCTGACCTGCAAGTGGGTGCTATAGTGACTCCGGAGCTATCGGAAGGGAACTACATCACATGGCGTCGCTCGTTCGAGCTAGCACTGTCAATCAAGAACAAGATGGGCTTCGTCGACGGGACAATCGTTCAGCCAGTAGTGGGTAGTACCATATTCTCAGCTTGGAAGCGCTGCGACAACCTCGTGCGGTCATGGCTGCTCAAATCAGTTTCTGCTGCAATCGCTGCAACCATCTTCTATTTAGACACCGCGAAGGAGATCTGGGACGAGCTCCATGAAAGGTATGGAGAGCCAGATGATTCACGGATTTGCCAACTTCAGTTGCGGTACCACAACCTGGTTCAAGGTAATAAGACTATCTCAGGTTTTTATAATGAAATGTTGGCGGTGTTAAGAGAATTAAAGGAGTTTCGTCCACATCCAACGTGCAAGTGTGGGAAGTGTGACTGTGGCTGGGAAAAGGAGTATGCGATTACTCTACAGAAGGATATGGTTTATAAGTTTTTGAATGGGCTAAACCATGAATTTGGGGCGTTGCGAAGTCAGATCCTGATGAGGAAGCCTTTTCCGACCCTAGGAGAGGCTTACAATATTCTTCAGAGGGAAGAGCTACAGCTGCAATCGAAAAATGAGGACCAATTTTTGTTTGGAAATCCAGTTGCGGCAACCATGGTGCCCACTATGGGTCAAGGAGGAATAGCAGGATCAGATTCGAATAAGATGTTAGCGTATGCAGAGAGGAAGAAATATCGGCCTGAAATTGTGTGCGACCACTGCGGGAAGAAGGGCCATCTCAAAAGTAGATGTTATCATCTCATTGGGTTCCCTCCTAATATGAAGGTTGGTAGAGGAAAGGGTCAGATGCCATTCAAATCACCAGGGGTTGTTGGCAAGAGTATGGTTAATCTGACAGTGCAAGAAGGAATCCCACCTCAGCTTAATTTGTCAAGAGACCAGGTGCAGAGGCTGATGGCATTGCTCAGTGTGGAAAATCCTAGCCGAACTGATATTGCTGGTGACAGCACAGGCTCTCAGGGACAACACCAAACACTTCTCCCACCTATACAACATATTCCTACCTCAAATTTTGCAGGTACAATGTCTTTTTGTACTGCTCGAACCTGGACAAAACATAACTCATGGATAATAGACACAGGAGCTACCGACCACATAGCTTCCTCGCTTGACTGTTTTGATACCTATCATCCATTAACTACTCCTGTGCAGATTCAACTTCCTAATGACTCTAACGTCTTGGCCACACACGTGGGGGTTGTCAAACTCAATGATAGCCTAATACTAGAAAATACTCTGTTTGTCCCATCTTTCCATTTTAATCTCGTTTCAGCTAGCAAATTAACAGCCACCAGTAACACCTGCATTATTTTTCTTCATGACTGGTGCTTTATTCAGGACTTGCACAGGTGGATGACGACTGGACTTGCTAAACGAGAGGGTGGACTCTATGTTCTCACGAAGATACCTGGGAAGACAGGCGCACTAGCAACTTCCCAAGTCAGATACACAACTCCTTTGCCCCTTTCCAACACTTCTACACCTAGTTCTAACTCAGCAACATTATATCATACTTTAGATCATTTTGATCTCTGGCATATGCGACTAGGACATGTGTCAACTTCTAAACTAGCTGCTTTAAAGACAATAGATCCTATTGTAGTTATGTTAGACTCAAATGCTTGCACTACTTGTCATGAAGCAAAACAGAAAAGGCTGGTTTTTCCCTTAAGTGCTATTCAAACAGAAAAGCCATTTGATTTACTGCATTGTGATGTCTGGGGGCCATGTTCTGTGAGTGACTTCAATGGATATCGATACTTCCTGACTATAGTCGATGACTTCACTCGTGTGACATGGGTTTTTCTCATGCGAAGTAAATGTGAAGTGCGGGGTTTGATATACATGTTTCATCAATTTATTAAAACCCAATTTGATGCCACTCTCAAAACACTTAGAAGTGACAATGGAGCAGAATTTCTTTTACCAGATTTTTATAAACTGTATGGGATTGTTCACCAAACTTCATGTGTCGCCACCCCACAGCAAAATGGTGTTGTTGAGCGAAAGCATCAACACCTTTTACAGATGACAAGGGCCTTATTGTTTCAAGCTAAACTGCCGTCTCAATTCTGGGTTCATGCATTGCTAGCTGCCATGCATATCATCAACCGCTTGCCCAGTAAGATATTACATAACACCTCACCATATGAAAAGTTATTTAAGAAGAAGCCGATTTTGCATAATTTGCGTGTGTTTGGTTCTTTGTGTTATGCTTGCACTTTGTCACATGGCAGAGGTAAACTGGACAAAAGAGCTAGGAAATGCATCTTCATTGGATATCCTTTTCATGTGAAAGGATACTACTTGTATGATCTAGAGACTCACCAAGTTTTTATTTCTCGTGATGTACAATTTCATGAATTTATTTTTCCTTTTGTGTCTGACATTAGCATATCACACCCTACCTCTTTTTCCAACTTACCTCTCCCCACTGTCACTCCCGTTCACATGGATATACCACCACTCCATACTTTTCCTACTGACCCTACAGACCAACCTGCCCATTCTACAGCAGCAGAACCACAAACATCACCTTTCCCTATTCCAGAGGATAATGTATCTGGCTTGAGAAGGAGCACAAGATTGCGTCAACTTCCCAGCCATCTTCGAGATTATCACCTTGGTTTATCCTCTCAGCAAGTTAGTCCTGAATCATCAACCTTGGGTAAATCAACTTTCTCGTTGTTATCTAGTTGTTCTACTCCTTATCCGATTGAACCTTATATCTCCTATCACCGACTGTCCAACCCATATAAAGCCTTTCTATTGTCCCTGGAGCAAAATTATGAGCCATGCAATTATGGTGAGGCAAAGGAAATTTCACATTGGCAGGATGCTATGTCTTCTGGGCTACAGGCCTTGACAGATAACCAAACGTGGGATATAGTGCCTCTTCCTGCAGGTAAACGCGCTATTGGATGCAAGTGGGTTTACAAAACCAAAATGAAAGCTGACGGAACAGTGGATAGATTCAAAGCTCGGCTGGTGGCGAAAGGTTATACGTAGCGAGAGGGATTTGATTATGAAGAGACGTTTAGTCCCGTTGCGAAGCACTCCACCATCAGATCTTTTCTTGCTGTAGCGGCACTAAGAGGTTGGTACCTACGTCAGTTTGACATACACAATGCTTTTCTCAACGGTGACCTCGTGTAGGAGGTATACATGCAGATTCCACAAGGGTTGGGCATTCAGGGGGAGTGTGGGAATGCTCCATTGGTATGCAGACTTAAAAAATCGCTGTATGGGTTGAAGCAAGCCTCACGCCAATGGAACTGCAAACTCACCTCGTGCTTGTTGAACTGTGGTTTTATTCAGTCCAAGGCAGACTATTCGTTGTTTACCAGGCACATTGCAGATGGATTTGTAGGAGTGCTGGTTTACGTTGATGATATTGCGGTTGGAGGATCTAACTTGCGGCTCATAGATGACTTGAGACAACATCTGCAGAATAATTTTAAGGTGCGAGATCTTGGCGAATTGAAGTATTTTTTGGGATTAGAGATAGCCAGATCGAGGGAAGGAATATTCATATCGCAGAGAAGTTACACCTTACATTTATTGGAGGAAATGGGAAAGCTGGGAGTGAAGCCATCCTCTGTTCCAATTACTCCAAATCACGGGTTAACTCGTGAAGAAGAGAAAGAGCAACCAGCAGATGCCAGCTCCTATAGGAGGCTGATAGGAAGACTCATCTATTTGGGAATTACTCGCCCTGATCTAACTTATGCGGTACACGTCCTTGCGCAGTTCATGAACAAACCAGCGAAGAAGCACTGGGATGCGGGTTGCTCTGTATTGAGGTATCTGAAGGGAACTCCAGGGAAGGGAATGTTCTTTGCTAAATAAACGGAACCCAGACTCCAAGCGTATTCGGACAGCGATTGGGGTGGATATGCCAGGAGTCGCAAATCAACAACGGGTTTTAGCATTTTTCTGAGAGATTCACTGGTTAGGTGGCGTTCTAAAAAACAGAGTACCATGTCCAGAAGTTCAACGGAGGCCGAGTACAGGGCCATCGCAACTACAACAGCAGAGGTGATTTGGCTCAAAGCTTTGATGGAGGATTTGGGAGTCATTATTTAGTTACCAATCTCACTGTATTGCGACAACAAGTCCGCTATACATATTAGCAAAAACCCGGTGTTCCATGAACGTACAAAACATCTTGAGATAGACCTTCACTTCGTGAGGGAGAAGATAGAAGAAGGAACTATCAAGGTGTTACACATGAGGACACAGCACCAACTAGCGGACATTTTTACCAAGGCGCTACACCCTGGGAGGCTGAATTTTCTTCTTGCCAAGATGGGAATGCAAAATATCCATACCTCCCATCTTGAGGGGGAGTGTGGGCTTGTTTAGGGAAAGTAATGTCAGGCTGGATGAGGCAGAGGTTAAAAGGCCTTGAAGGCTTGCAAGAAGTTAGGCCTGCATTCTTTTAGGATAAGAAGAAGAGAGAGGGTAGAAATGTAATTGTGAGGAGAAATTTGTTAGTCCGTTGGTGGTGCACGGGAGCTGTACTAATACAGAAAAACCCAGAATGGCGGGTGTGTGAAATGAGAAAAAAAATACCTCCCGAAAAGCTGTTTCTTCTTCGTCTTCCTCTGCTTTCACCCTTGCCACGTCATAGACCTTCGAACCGAGTGTATTCGTCAGATAAGTCATGGCATCGTAGGAGAGGATGGGACTGAGATTGAAGCGGCGGTAGGGTAGACGACGACGATGTGGAAAGGGAATCGTTCGGGACGACGATGTGGAAAGGGAATCGTTCGGGACGGAGATGTTGAGGGGCGACGGCTTGGAGACGGTTGCCCTGACGGTTAGGAGGGCAGGGAAAGGGGAGGAGGGGTTGCATGAGGGACGTTACAGGCGAGGGCACGGCGAGGTCAGGCGGAGAGCTTGGGCGTCCATCAGGATTGGGGACCGCCGCTGGTGGAGCTGTTCGTTGGCCTTTAGAACGAAGCTGCCACAGCAACCGCCGCCGGAGGGAAGAGTAGATTAGAATCATTGCCATAATTATAGCAAATTAAGCAACAGAACCGAGATATTAACATAAAATATTACAAATTTACGTGATGAATTATTATTGCTTATAGTCGAATTAGGTGGGGGCTTATTCTTTACATTATTATTAATATTAATGGTTAGTGATGATGTTGAGTGAATAATTTAATTAGCCAGCCCAGAGTTAGTGACTTGTGGAATTTGCATTGTATATGTTCATTTTACGTGTAATGTACGAAAATTAAGTTAGTTTAAGTTGAAATATGGTTTGGGTTATTAAAAGAATTAAAATAAACGTCTTATACAGTATTTGTAATCACGCTACTTAATTTATGAAGAAGACAATAAAGTAGCCCGATAATCAAAATTATATTTACACGCCACTTATATACTTATGGTAGGAGTGTCCTTATAGTGAGTCGGAGGTCTTGAGTTCGTCTCAATTGCGAGGTTAGAGCGCCCGACCGTCATTGCCCATATGCTATATTGATGCGGTTGGGAATCCCGCCACTGCTTTAGCATTTGAAAGACCGGTTTCCAATCCCATTATTGTCCACCTACTAGAGTGAGATGGTTGAAAATTCTGTATTTTTGTATATTATTATCATCAAGATCATAATGTCAATTCCCATAACACTATTTCATGTGGAAAGCCGCAGACCATCCCGGCTGCTAGAACTGCAGCGCTTGGTCCGGATGGTAGTTGGCCGCTCGCAGATCCCCCTGCCCCTCCACCATAGCAGGAGTTTGTTATACCTATCTCTACTACTACCGCGACATCTACTGCTAACATGAATGTTTCATCACCGCAGATGGCAAGGCCTAGACAGAAGAAGCGCGGCCACTCCGGAAGATTCAGCTACTTCATTTATGGTAAGGCAATGCCCCCAACGAGTCATTTGCACCCATGGGTTCCATATCATCCACTCAAAAGCCATTGCCCCCAAAAGTCTGAACAAAGACGACTATAATGGGCCGACCTAGAGAGTGAGTTGAATGAAATATTGGCTGGCGGGGGATCCTAAAAGGTGGGAAAAAGAATTGAGGAGAAGAACAACAACAACAGAAAAGGAGGAAGCCATGGAATCAAGAAAGCTGGATTCCTACGAAGATTGCCATCAAGCCTATGGGTAACAACAATCTGAGAACCACGTCTCATGAAGAGCTGCTCACCCTGAGCTGAACCGCATTGATGAACTCGTCCTTACTGGATGTTACATAAACATCCACAGACATCGAACCTGGATACAATAAATGAGGGACGCTTGGTTGATAACACATTTTGGGAACTATTTCCGGCAGAATAGAGATGGTGTAGTGGGATTGTGAGGGGTGTAAGAAACTTTACGGTCATATGGGCCCCAGCCTATTTGTTGACAAGCTATATCGTATGCAAATATCTATCATTGAGCACCAGATCTGCACGTGAAGTTCAAGCTCTTAAAAACATGAAACCAGCCATCCTATACCATTTTATTAGCCATACATGCAAAAAGAAGTAATTGAACCAAGGAAAACACATGGTTTATAGACCCAAATATCTAACCAGAAACGAAGCCAATGCACCATAGAGCCACTCTTTCGAAGCCAATGCACCATAGAGCAGCTCCTTCCTGTAACAAGCACGGCCAAGAAGTTACAAAGATCTTATGACCCATACAGACTTCCAATAGGGAAGTACTGGGATGACACAAATAATCTTGCAGCAGCAGCATGTGCAGAGAATGATGCGGTCACCTTTCCTTCCTAATTGGAGCTCAAAGCTAAGACTAGGAACTTGCAGTATAACCGACGTGGATGAGATATTCCTCTGGTTTAAGAGACAGGATTGCACCACTGTCAAAGTTGAAACTCACAGTCGGAAATATCTGGGATAATCTGAACTAGGAAGAAAACATGAAAACAGTAATGTCAAGAATGGACTGATTTAAAAAATCTCGGATGAAAAGTCAGATACCCCGGGTACATGAATGAACCTTGTGGAAACTAGAAAACATTGTTTTCCTTTGGAGAGGATTGGACTCGCAGATTGTGACACCATTGAAGTTATCTAAAACAAAAGCAATGACAGCAAAATTGTCCTCAGATGATGATGTTCAGAAACTATGAATTGAATATGATTAAGTGTTTATACTCACAGCATCAACAAAAGGATCAAAAGCATCTGGTACAAGTTAAGTCAGGGTATTGCTAGATACCTCAGTCGATATGAAATATTGAAAGATCAATTTGGTAGCTGCTGGCCACTGATGGAAATACTTTCTAGGTTTAAATTAGGCAAAATACAATTAACTTTTAAGTCAACTTTCTATTTTGTCATTAATTTAGTTTGTTATATAATTTTGTTACCAACTTTCGTATAATTTTGTCATGACAATGGCATGTACCACAACTGTGACGGGTCTGAGACGCTACTATGGCCAACTCAACCTAAAAAAACCTAGCAATAATATCCGCCTGGCATCGTGCCTACCCAAGCACGACTAGCCTTTTTCTCACTATATAATTACATCGACCAAGAACACCTAACCTAGCAAGATAGTGACGATCATCGTATTATCACTCACAATAATACAAAGAGCCTCCAAGACTCTCATGTGTACAACCGGCTCTCGGAGTATGGGTGTCTCGCCCCAACTCACTCTCCCACTAAGCATGCTCACATGCTCCCTCGCCCTAAGTCCCCCACTCACTCATTTATAGGGGCCAAGGGGAGTTACAACCAGATTACACGATAATAGACACTTGGACACCATGCGGCCACGAGCAACCCAACAGTCTTGGAACACCAACAGTCGCTTGTAGTCAGGAATACCAAGGGTCACCTGCAGTTAGGAACACCAAAGGTCATCTGCACTCACGTCAGGGGATTGTCGCCTCTTGCAGCAGCCATCCGAAGGGTCGCCTGTAGTTTGCGGCAGGACTCTTCCGTCAACAATCTCCAAGGAATCTTTCGTTGCTTCTTATGGCACGCCACCTCTGCAGGTTCGCACACCAGGAAACCCAACAGTTAGATTCCTCCCTACCTGCACATCTCGTCGCATCCGCATCGCACTGTCTATCGTCCAGCACGTCTCTCTCCGTTCCTTTGCCAGCTTTCCCTTTTCTTTGAGTCCGCATACAGTGTGTTCTTGGACACTTGGGTCCTCGTACGATTGCCTCCAATGCAAGTGATACAAGGATGGTCGTCGCTTCGCCCACATCTCAGCCAACGTCGCCTACTAGAAGACTCAACTTGCTGGTCATCGAGTAAGCAAGGCGACGAGGAGCATTGAGGGACACAACTCATAGGCGACAAAAGGCAACCAAGCGACGAGCAACTCAAAAGGACGGTTATGATCTGACAGCTCAAGTCTGACAACTTGCACCCCAAGAATCGCGCCTACTCTATAGCCCTGTTCCATTATCTTTTCAGATCTCATTGAGTGGAAATAATATATTTCCTTTCCTCATTTTCTGATCATATCTTTTATATTATTTATTTCCCTTTTCTTTATTTCGTTTTCTTTATTATCTTTTCCATGGGCACCCTATATAACCTCTTGCATTATAAGAGTTGGAGGCAGATTATTCAGACTTTTCACCTAAGAATAGACTTTTGTCTTTCAATCCGAAAGAGTGGATTCTCTTTCAAACCTCGTTCTTCATTTGATGGATTTCAAGTACAGATTGAGGTGAGTGTATCAACCGGTGGTGGTGTGCCTGTATAATCCGTGTTGTTCCTCGCCCTCGTTCTTGTTCACGGTAGTGTGTCTGTATCCGTGTGACAGGCGAGCTCTATACGAGTCTCCTCTCACGGTGGTGTATCTGTATCCATGAGAGTTGATCTCAACCTATCATTTTATATCCATCTATTTAGTCATCCGTCTCATCTTCTACCCTTTTGACCATTCCCACGTCACTCCATTCCGCACCCACAGTGGCGTTCCCATCGTTTCGATATTGATATCATCTATTATCTGTCGTCTCCGTATCATCTTGGTATCAGAGCACACGATTTTCAATGTCCGAATGATTCAGATGCGATATGTCTCTAGAGGAAGCAACGTTGCTCGGCTTGAGCAGCAAATCACCAATATTCAACAACAACTTCAATTGTTGCGAACGCATAATAAATCGCCTTCTTGCTGTCGATTAGACAACGATGAAGAAGAGAATCCACGGCATGATGTTTCTCAACGAGGATCCTCACCAAAAAATCGGCGACCCAAAAGGAGAGCCCAAACGATAAGTGTCGAGATTCCGAAGTTTGAGGGAAACCTTGACCCCGAGGAGTTTGTAGATTGGATGCTTACGGTCGAAGCATCTTCGATTACGAGGAGGTGCTCGAGGATAAAAAAGTCAAGATGGCACTGTGATGGTTGAAGAAGTACGCAAGCCTTTGATAGGAGAACACCAATCATCAACACCGCCGATAAGGACGTGATAATATCCGAACGTGGTAAAAAATGAAAAAAGGCTATGACTAAGAGATTTTTCTCTAAGCACTATCGATGAGATCACTATCTCAAGTTGCAGTCACTTTAACAGATCTCAACAGTGTCGGAGTACACGAGGGAGTTTGAAAGATTCTTCCTCCAGTGCGATGTCCAGGAAGCCCCCGGGCAAACTATTGCGAGGTATCTTCAAGGACTTAAGCCACAGATTGCGGATGCTATAGAACTTCAGCAGTATTGGACTTTCAACGACGTTCGAGCGCTTGCCCATAAAGTTGAGCAGCAGCAAGCGAGAAAGTCTAGTACCCGCCCATTTGTGAAGGCTCCGCCTTTCAACAAGGGTAGTAGCTCCTAGACAAAGCCACCGTCGATGATGTCAAGGAAAACTCAACCATCGAATACTAAGCTTGAAGCTAAGATAAACTAGCGAGATCCTATTCGTCGTTGTTTCAAATGCCAAGGGACAGGACACATGGCGTCGGCGTGCTCCTCAAGGAGAAATGTTGTCATCAAAGAGTTGTCTGATGAAGAAGAAGAGTTTGATGAGAACGTCGATCCTATTTGGGATCCAAAGGGAACCGAGAAGTATCCAGACGAAGGAGAGTTGCTAGTCGTCTGCAAGGCCTTGAACACAACATCAGTTCGGAAGGAGGACCACTACGAGTGCATCTTTCATATCAGGTGTACTGTTAAGGATAAAGTTTGTTTGGTTGTTGTAGATAGCAGAAGTTGCTCCAACGCGGTCTCTAGAACCGTGATAGAAAGGCTCAAGTTGCCGTAGCACCACATCCTCATCCTCATCACCTACAATAACTCAACAAGGACACTGATGTTCGTCTGACGCAATAAGCACGGGTTCTCGATTGGGAAAAGCTACATGGATGAGTCATTTGCTATGTTATTCCTATGGATACAAATCATTTGCTCCTAGGAAGGCCGTGGCAAATCAATCGACACGCAAAACATGACGAGTATCATAATACCTATTCCATCAGCGTCGACGAATCACCCTGATGCCTTTAACCGCCTCGCCAGGCAAATCACCTATCAACAAGTCGCATGCTCAAGTGATCAAGCGAATGGAGTTGATTCGGGCGATGCGCAAAAGCGAGGATGTTTATTCCTTATTTCTGGTCGAAGCAACCCATGATCAATCTTTGGAACATCCACGTACGAAAGCTTTAATCAATGAGTTTAAAGATGTGTTCTCGGAGGAGCTACCAGTTGAACTACCACCCTTGCGAGGTATCCAACCCCATATTGATTTGGTTCCAGGATCTTCCCTACCCAACAGACCAGCTTATCGATGCAATCCCGAAGAAGCGAAATAACTTCAAAGGCAGGTCGATGAGTTACTAGAGAAAGGTTCGGTACGAGAGAGCTTGAGCCCTTGCTCAGTTCCAGCTATATTGGTACCAAATAAAGATGACACTTGGAGAATGTGCATGGATGGTCGAGCGATCAATAAGATCACGGTGAAGCATCGATTTCCTATCCCTCGACTAGATGACATGTTGGATGAGTTGTATGGAGCGTAGATAATTTCAAAAGTAGACTTGCGAAATGGCTACCACCAAATCCGAATGAAGGAACTTGACGAGTGGAAAACGGCGTTCAAAACCAAGTATGGGCTGTACAAATGGTTGGTGCCCTTTGGTTTGCTAACATGAACGTGGAGAAGTTTGTGGTTGTCTACTTCGACGACATTATCATCTACAGTTACAATCTCGACGAGCATGTTGAGAACCTTCGAACAGTGTTTCGCACACTTCATGACGAGAAGCTATACGGGAATCTCAAGAAGTGTGAGTTCTTTCAACCCAGTATCCTTGGTTTTGTAGTGTCAAGCGAAGGAATCAAGGTTGATGAAAGCAAGATCAAAGCGATCAAAGAGTGGCCAGTGCCAAGGAGTTTCAACGTCGTTTGTAGCTTCCATGGTTTAGCGTCGTTCTAAGGAGATTAATTCGAGGTTTCAGCTCGATCGCAGCACGTATCACTGAGTGTCTTAAAGGAGAGAAGTTTGAGTGGACTTTAGCCGCAGAAGCTATTTTCGAGCGACTAAAAGAGTGTCTAAGCGAAGAACCCGTTCTCGCCTTACCTAACTTTGCGAGAATGTTTGAAGTCGAATGTGACGCATCCAGGGTTGGAATATAAGGAGTGTTGATGCAGGAAGGGAGACCCATCGTTACTTCAGCGAGAAGCTCAATGGGGCGAAACTCAACTTCTCGACGTACGACAAGGAATTCCTAGCTATCGTTGGAGTATTGGAGAAATGGAACCACTACCAGCTGCCTAGAGAGTTCATGCTATACCCCGACCATGATCCTCTCAAATACATCAACAATCAGTACAAGCTTAGCCGGAGACCTGCCAAATGAGTAGAGTTCCTTCAATCTTTCACTTTCATGCTCAAGCACAAACCAGGAGCGAAAAACGTAGTTGCGGGTGCCCTTTTTAGGAAGATGGTTTTGCTGTCCACAATGGAGACCAAGCTCATTGGTTTCGATACCTAAAGAACCTATACAAGGGCGACGAAGATTTTGGAGAAGGCTTCGCCTAATGCACCACTCAGGCGATTGATCGATTCCACCAGATGAATGAATTTCTCTTTTGCGACTGTGAGTTGTGCATTCCTAGGAGTTTGACACGAGAGCTACTCATTTGAGAAGTCCATGGAAGAGGAATCGCCGGACATTTTGGAGTCGACAAGACATTGTCGATGCTTCAGGAGAATTTCTATTGGCCTCAAATGGAGAAGCAAGTGAGTAGTCTTATCTCGAGATGTGCTATTTCCCACCAGGCGAAGAGCCGAGTCCAACCCCAAGGACTGTATACTCCACTTCCTATTCCTTAGCGACCATGGAAACATGTGAGTATGGATTTTGTGTTGGGATTACCTAGGACGCACGAATGAAGGATTCGATCATGGTTGTGGTCGATAGATTCTCGAAGATGGCACACTTCGTTCCATGTCAAAAGACGGACGATGCTACCAACATAGCGGATTTATATTTTCGGGAAGTGCTGAGTTGCGTAGAGTACCCAAGTCGATCGTATCAGATCGCGACGTGAAGTTCCTAAGCTACTTTTGGAAGATGTTGTGGCACAAGTTGGGAACTAAGCTCGTCTTCAACACAGCTTACCATCCGTAGAGCGACAGACAGACAGAGGTTGTTAATCGAACCATGGCTGCAACTCTTCGAAACTTAGTCTCGAAGAATTAGAAGGATTGAGATGTGAAGCTTGCTCATGCTGAGTTTGCCAATAATAGAGCCCCGAGTTCAACAATGAAGTGTTCACCCTTTGAGATAGTCTGTGGCCTCAACCCTATAATTTCTGTAATCTAATGCCTTTATCGAGTGTGAAGACAGTCAACCGAGATGTCGAAGAGCGCGCTAAGGAGATGAGATTACTCTATGAGAAGATTCGTGCTCAGATCGAGAAGGCTAATCTTCGATATCATAAGAGAGCAAATCGCGGGAAGAGAGCGAAGGTTTTTATGCCAGTAGACTTAGTGTGTATTCATCTGAAGAAGGATCGATTTCCAGCAAAGAGGAAGAACAAGCTGATGTTTCGAGCGGAATGACCTTTCAAGATCATCGAGCGCATCAACGACAACGCCTATAAGGTTGATCTCCCGAGAAAGTAAGGAGTTTCTACCACTTTCAATGTGAAGGACCTCATCCCCCACGAAGACGAAGACCATATGAGGACAAACTCTTTTCAAAAAGGGATGATGATACAAAGATGGCCGTCGCTTCACCCACATCTCATCCAATGTCGCCTACTGGAGGACTCAACTTGCTGGTCTCGAGTAAGCGAGACGACGAGGAACATCGAGAGACAGAACTCTCAGGAGTGAAAGGCAACCAAGCGATGAGCAGCACAAAGGATGGTTACAATTTAACGGCTCCACTGACAACTTGCACCCCAAGAGTCGCGCCTACTCCATTGTCCTGGTCCATTATCTTTTCAGATCTTGTCGGGAGGAAATAATATATTTCATTTCCTCATTTTCTAATCCTATCTTTTATTTTATTTATTTCCCTTATCTTTTATTTCGTTTCCTTTATTATCTTTTCCACGGGCAGCCAATAGAAGCCCTTGCATTATAAGAGTTGGAGGCAGATTACTCAAACTTTTTAACCCAAATTAGACATTTTTCTTTCTATTCGAAGGTGTGGATTCTCTTTCAAACCTCGTTCTTCATTTGGTGGATTCCAAGTGCAGTTTTAGTTGAGTGTATCAACCAGTGGTGTTGTGTTTGTATCATCCGTGTTGTTCCTCGCCATCGTTCTTGTTCACGGTGGTGTGTCTATATCCGTGTGATAGGCGAGTTCTATCCGGTGGTGTATCTGTATCCGTGGGGATTTGATATCAACCTATCCTTTCATATCCATCTATCGAGCCATCCCTTCTCATCTTCTACCCTTCCGACCATTCGCACGTCACTCCATTCCGTACCCACAATGACGTTCCCATCGTTTTGGTATTAGAATCATATATTCCCTGCCGTCCCCATATCATGCCCTTGCCATGCTGCCCGCTACCCGCTTGTCCGTCAATGAGTGTAGTCAAGGCTCCGCGCGTAAGCTGATCCCCACACCAAGGGATTCGGGTCCTATTTAACTCCTTTGACTACAGTCCTAAAGTGTAAATATTCAGAATGAATTCAATGTCTCAAACTCCTAAGCTGCTGGACTTTGCATTAAAGTCTTGGAAGTCCTTACTTTCAATTTGTGACATAAGCGGCGGTAATTTGGTAATTTTTAAAATACTTATCATATTCTATAAATTTTTTTCCAAAACTAAGGGATACAAACCTCCAAAAAGAAGTAACAGATTCACATGTCATGGATCAAGCATCCCTATGACGACAGCTTTTGAATTCCAATCACAGTAAAAATCGGTGGTGTATAAAGAATTTTCTTAAATCTATATAGAACTTTCCAATGTGAATAAAACTGAACCCTAAAAAATTAATAATAGAGATCCTAACAAGGAAGGAGGAAGAATGAACCGGACGAGGAGAGGGTCAGCGGAACCCTGGCCGGAGAATTCGACGATGCAGGCGCTGGTTCCCATGGCAGCGACGTCCTGGAGAATACGGGAATGACGGAGGCTGTCCCGGGCCAGGGAGGAGCGGAGGTTGAGGTTGGTGCGGGAGAGTAGGGGGAAGTAGCGGTGAAGGCGGCGGCTGACAGCATGATTAAGAGGAAAAGGGAATGGAGGAGTCACTTTGGAGAGGAGATCGCATTGTATCCTTCTTTGGTATTGCAACTACAAAGAAGGAGGAGAAGAATTTCGAATAAGTTACATAGCAAGAAGGGAGGAAGAAGGGGAAATGTGAAGCACCAAAGGGTGGTCGGCAGGGTTGCACTGCAGACTGCATACACTAGTCTGGTTTTCTCGTTCTTGTAGCCTTTGCTTTCTTCCGTCAAATTAACTCACCCCCATCCCTCATTATATCCACAGAGAAAAGATTCCATGTTTTATACATGGTATTTGCACAAAAGAAGAACAAGGAAGAAGAGAAACTACAGAACAGACGGTCAGTCAGACAGCAAGCAACCGGGCCTTCTGGAATGTGATGTCAATAACTACTGTTTTATGACATTAATCAACCCAACTTATGCTGCAACATCCAGAGTCACTGAAACTTAGCTAGACAGAGCCACTGAATTCTTGAGGCACTCACTCAACATATACAGGGCATAAATGCGAAACACAGGATTAATCATCCTTCACAATCGAAGACGAGAGCTGTATACATTCCACCATTCATCATAGAATATACATCATCACTGCTGCCGTGTTTAATAGAAAAGTAGTAGTATATCTTCCACACCTTGGTCAGATCAAGGTCAACCCGTCGACGTCTTGGCTGCGATGAGCGTTAACGCACGTTTATGGTAAGTGGTGCGGAGCTTCTTATACTTCTGCACAAACACCTGGAAATCTATCTCTCTGTCAATTAGCTGCCTGTGCAATGCCTCAGATTCTTCATCAGTCTTGTTCATGGCTTCTGAAAAAATTATTATGAAAGTAGGCACTTAGCAAAGGACCTCTGGAAGAGGATCAGGAGCATCCATTCTCCAGTATTTGACTTTTAGCTGAAAGCCATTCACTGGTGAGATCACCTTGAAGCTTTAGAAGAAGTGAGGCAGAAGACGAAATCTTTAAAGTGTCATCTCTTCGCTTCTCCAGTTCGGTAAGCTTCTCCTGTGCAGCTGCCAGCTCGGTTGTACGAATTATTCTACACTGTACGAACAAACATCGTTTTAAAATGAAGTGATTCCCAGCCTCATACGGCAACAAGAAGCATCTTTCTTTACCTGATTCCGAAGCTCCATCATCTGAGGTTCTTTCTCCAAATTTGTTCCTATTTTTTTCAAAAGCATGTCAGGAATGGTCAACAACATAATCACAGCAGATGGAAACGATTAGTTTAAGAAGGGCCTGGTGAAAGAAGTACTAGCAAGCTGTACAGTTTCCTTGCGAAGGTCATCCCGAATCTGTGAACAATTACCCAAAGAAAAAATGAGTTCAGGACAGGGGAATACATTGCAACGCACTGATTGACTAAGCAGTGGTGCAGATGATAAATCTTTGTTTAAGTCAATACATTGAATTTATTTAGTAGAATGATGATGAATGTGTTAACCATTGCTGTAATTGACAATACAAGAATATCAGTACGCTGACCATAAACGCATTGTAAATGGCCAAATCCACCTGACAGAAGCAACAACCCCACCCCCAAAAACAAAACAAAAAAGCCTCAAATACTTTAGATAAATAGCAGCAGTGCATTACACCATTCTCCTAGTTTCCCGACAAGCTTTTCATCAAAAAAAATGTCTGGATCTGCCTCAAAAGGAAAACTTCCCATGTCTTTGCAGGCAGGGAAACAAAATCACCAAATTTCAAGGGTATGTTCATACAATGTAGGAGACAACACATGCAATCTAATGTATTAGATGAACCAGAACACTAACCTTGTTTTGTGTCTTTACTTGATCAAGCGAGAGCAAGAACTGCTGGTACGCTTCCTTATCAGACAGAAGCTTCCGGAGCTCATCAACACTAAGAACCACATTTACAAGGAAAAAAACAAAATGAGGAGCCTATTTGGGTAAGCATGTGAATTAAGGGAATATTAAAGGGTATTTTCCAACAAGAGGAATTACTATGAACATGATGGTAAGATAGAGAACGGAAGGTTGTAAAAAGGAGAAGAAATACAAGAAATTTTATGAACCACACTTACGGTATATATCTTTTGAAACCACAATGCAGTATAAGCATAATAGCTGTACAACATACAACCGCCCGCTAAACATCCTCCCAGCCACTTTTCAAATTTCAAACAACCAAGAATACATGCACCATCATGGAATTTATCCTCCTATCCCTTATGAGACAAACTGTGGCCATTGCTCAATCTGACGAATAGTTATGACATTAATAATGAGTAAAACGCACGGAGAAAATCATTAGCTGACGCTGCAAAATTGAAGATAACCAAAATATAACAAACATCACAGGAATTTCTTCCAGGCATCAGAGGTTTATGCCATCCACATGTCAAATTTTGAACTTTAAATGTCTCCGTAAAAAGACCAACTGTCAAGTCAGTTATATGACCCTAAAATTTGGCTGGAAAACAACAACAGTATCTGATATCTACAGTCAATGAACATAAACTAAGAAAACACAAGATGGTAGAAACTTTACATTCAAACAGGGGTACTCGCTAGTAACACCATGTTAAAATTACAGACCATTGTCCACAACCAAACTAGACAAATGAAGGAAACCAATTTACCTCTTGTCCTTCAACTGATTAATAATAGCTGAAGCCTCACTAGGGGACACGTGAGGAGTAGACTGCATGAAATAGTTGAAGTTTCCCGAAGAAGTACTACTAGGAGTAGAGGGATACGATGAACCAGGAGAACTCAGAACAGAAGGCGGATACCAAGACTGCGTGGTGTTATCCTGCCGTTGTGGTTGAGCCTCTGGCTCTTGGGAACCCCTGTTCAAACCAAAGGAAACAAAAATAAGCTCCAAAAACTGTGCAAATCGTCAATGAATCGATATCAAAGGCTCCTTAATTCCTGAAATTGCAAACCCATACTCATCAGCCTTCAATTCCTGCTTAAAGAAAGATCAACTTCACGATGATATCGAAATCTGACCCCACCTACTGGGTAACTTTAACCAGGCCAACACGGCGAAAACTTCTACCCCGAATTGCTGGCCCAAATAATTGTTTCGACCCACCCAAATCAATTGATTCCCGCTGTTTCAATCCCACTCTATACTTACAGCAAAAATTCGCATCCAAACTCCCTATTCACAAGCCCCCTCTCCCCATGAAAACCTCACCTCATTCATCGAACATCGACGTCGCGGTTCATTCAACGCCTTCCCAGGCGATTCGATTTCCAGACAAATTAACAACAACAGAACGAACAACAAAACAAACGGCTGAAAACTCAAAACAACACGGGATTGAAGAAATCACCAGAACTTGAACATCTTCGAAACCCTAATTGGAATTTGGAGGATGGCAGGATTGACAAGTGATTGACGCGTTCTCTCACGGCCGGCGACTTCTGTAGCGTTGGTCTATTGTTTCTTGAAGCCGCTTACCGTGGCATCTTAAAATTTACTTAAAAA
Organism: Melastoma dodecandrum; assembly: GCA_029817715.1. NCBI lineage: Eukaryota > Viridiplantae > Streptophyta > Magnoliopsida > Myrtales > Melastomataceae > Melastoma > Melastoma dodecandrum. The sequence goes on along the minus strand of JARUPY010000158.1, from coordinate 111,046 downwards.
TCGATCGAACACTTAAAAATTAGTAAAATATTTAATAAAATTTATTAATTTTTCACTGTTTACAATTAGTAAATTTTACTAATTTACGTTTAGTAAAGTTATCCGGTTATTTTCGGATTATTTTAGTAACCGTTTACGAAAAGGATCGGTAATTTATACATTTTTTTAATAACTTTTGCGAAAAATTCACGGTTAAAGTTTAGTAAATGGTTACTAAACCTTTTAGTAATACTGTCATACGATTTACTACTTATAATTTAGTAACTTTTACTAAATATTTACGGTTCATATTTAGCAAAACTTACTAATTTTAATTCGTTAAACTTCAACGTTGAGTAATTTTTCCAGGTGGCCTTCGAAATTATTAATAATTTACTAATTTTTGTAGAAATATCAGTAAAATCATCTTGAACATAGTAAAATTATTTGTAAATTATTAAAAATAAAATCTTTTTTCGTAATTTTTTATTAATTTTTATGCGAAATTTTCAGAAAATTTAATATACAGTTACTAAATATTTTAGTAATTTACTAAGCTAAACAGTACATTCCGAACCTAATTACTAACCTATAGTCATTGTAAAATTAAAAATTTACCAATTTGTAGTTATCTGGAAGAACGAAGGAACAAACGAAGAGGACGAAGACGACTGGAGGGGATAAATTTACCTCAGGGATAAATTAGAAATTTCACTATGACCATATGTTAGTAATTAGGTCCGGAATATATTGTTTAGCTTAGTAAATTACTAAATTATTTAGTAACTGTTTACTAAATTTTTTGAAAATTTCGCGCAGAAATTAGTAAAAAATTACAAAAAAAATTCATTTTTTGTAATTTAGAAAAAATTTTACTATGTTCAACAGTGTTTTACTAATTTTCCTAAATAGATTAGTAAACCAGAAAGCCAATTGGAAAAATTACTGAACATTGAATTTTTACTAAATAAAATTATAATTTTTACTAAATATGAACAATAAATATTTAGTAAAAGTTACTAAACTATAAGTAGTAAATCGGATGACAATATTACTAAAAAGTTTAGTTACCATTTACTAAACTTGAACAGTGAATTTTCGTAAAAGTTACTAAAAAAATGTGAACATCACCGATCTTTTTTCGTAAACGGTTAATAAAATAATTTGAAAATAAATGGGTAACTTTACTAAACGCGAAATAGTAAAGTTTACTAACTGTGAATAGTGAAAAATTAGAAAACTTTACAAAACATTTTACTAATTTTTGGGTTTTTTTTACTAAAAACGATCGATTTTTAGTAAATTTTACTAATGAAAAAAATATGATTTTAGTAAATAACGTAACGGTTACATCTATGTACCGTTAGCCACTTCCATTGTTTCTTCGAGATTAAGTTCGTACATTGGAATTACTTGGGAAATTTTGTTTCGGAATATAGAGCTTTTCTGTACGTAGGATTATTTAAAAAAAAAATTCCCAAAATGCATTGTGCCCCTCTCTTATTAACTTAATGTGATATGACCAATTCGCCGCTTACGCAGCTGTCAGATTAAAAGTGCGAGGAGAAATTTCTCATTCAAATTTATCTATTTTAAATTTATTATTAATACTAACTATCTTGTAAAAAAAATACAATGCACGTAACGCTAAAGTTACTTTGAAAATTTAAAATTCTACGTTACAAACGTAAAATACATAAAAATTGAAAATTTGGCATGAAATAGTCATTCATCCATCAATTCTCATGGGAGTTCCCAATATTGCTGAAGAATGAAGGGGAAGCGGTGGTGGGGAGAGGGTCTACTTGATGTTGTCGTAAAATACGCCCTTCTAGGTTGTTTTGTCAACCTCGATGATAACACGACAGCCAGCCTTGGGATAAACGGGGATGTTCTTTCTTTCTAATAAGGCTTCAAGGCTGCTTCCACTTCAGCTGTTCTTCGAATGGCAACACGGTTTTCTGAACACAAAATATTGATTCTCCATTCCAGATTTTATTAGGAGTAACTCGGTATTACAAGTACCGATTCTAATATGAGAGAGGAGGGGGCATCGAAAACTTTTTTTACCTAAGTACTTTAAAACTCGGTATTTGTAACATTGAATTCATGTATTAAGGAACTCAGTGTTATAAATCCCAAATTTGCGCTGAAATGACCAAAAAAACGAATATCATATCATGCTCATTGTTTTCACATTTCAAATATAATCTCATGTGACGAACCGCCAAAATTACAGTTCATACAAATCTCAAACGAGCTTTAAATGTCATATACTTCGGAACAAATGTTGAGGTCGAGTAAGCTCTTGCCATAAAAAAGGAGGTCGACAAGCTACTCAAGGTCAACTTCGTTGAGGTCGCCAACTACTCTTGTTGACCTTAGTTTTGATGATGAGAAGTACGTTGTTGTACCGCTTTCGAAGTGTTTTCGCTACGCTTGCGAAATGTGTGGCTACACGACAACAAAGTTGTACTATATTACTGTGCTACAATTACCTAAATGAAGGAAAATTATTATTTCAACTTGATTATTGTGATTTTATTATATTTAATGATAAGTTACATTATTGTAATCAGATGATTACGTTTATGGATTAGATGACTATGTTTGGAGATATTTAAAAATTGGATCTCTAATTATAGCAATATTTTCTATCGTATCTTATCTCTACGACCATTAAGAATAAGAACATTTTTGTCTTGTTGTTGATAATGATTAGGATAACAATCAAACATCATTCTGATGATGATTGGATCAGATTATATGAATTAAGAAAGTTGACAAAGATTTCTTTCCTTCTTGGTCGTTATGACCGTTGAGCAGCTATTCGCTGATCCAGATTATAGCTTACTGAAGGCTGATATTTGGGAAACGAATTATTTGTTTCATTCCCTATTAAAACCAGACGACATTCATATACCCTACAATGAATCTGTGTAGTCTGTGTGATTGTCCAAAACCCGTGTGATCTTTTTGAAGCTTTGAGGAGTTATGTGAGCTGTGTGATCGGCGGAAAACGGAAGGTGTTAAGTGATCATCTGGTTCTTACCTCTTGTAATATGCATTTGAGAGTGTAAAGAACTGTAAGCCACCTTGGTCGTTGTGAGAAGCACTATGTTTCTCGGTGCGTCTAACGAGCTCGGCTGGCGAATCGTATAAGGGAAGCTAAGTGAATACCTGTGCTGATCACGATAACTAGTTACTGACCCATCGGCAAGAAGCTGTGCTTGTTATGTCTTTTCGCAGAGAAGTCTCGAACTTACGGAGTTTGAGCAGTTAGACACGTACTTGCGGGTGCGTGCCAAAAATCTCGTGCCAGTAGGTTAGAACAGGATTGGGAACGCTGCCAAAGTGGAAAGAGGTCATCCCGAGCACAGGGGTGCTGTGTAGAAGTCTCGACCTCCTAGATGGACAATAGAGCAAGTAACGTGGGAGCCGCCAGAGCTGAAAATTCCACCTTATGCACTGGGTGTGCAGTGCAGTGAGTCACGGTTGTAGTAACCGTGAACGTTCGAACTGAGTGTCGAACGAATACTGTGACTTCGCTGTGTGAAAAGTCAGGTTCTGTTGTGTGAGAAACCAACCCTTTTTATCTTTTTTGTTCTCTGACTCTTTGTGGTTGTCTCTTGAGTGCTTACATGCTCATCTTGAGAAGAGACAAAAGCTGTGTTGGAATCCTCTGCTCAGCTATTAAGTGCCGAAGCATTCTTTTACTGTGAATCAGAAACGGGCCGCTCTTTGAGAATTTATTTATGAGGATTTATACTCTAACACAACGTTGTCCTGGTGCTTGGATAGACAGGCTTACGTCTAAGCAACAACGAACCGTGTTGAAATCCTTTGAGTAATCAACTGCTGAGCGTGAGCATCATTCTACTGGAAATGAGAAGAAAGCCACTATGTGAGGAGCTGATTGTTGCCCAAGAGTGATCTCCTTTTGTAAAGGATTTTAAATCTCACTTTTGGAGAAACTGAAAGCCTAGTGCAAGGGCATTTTGCACCCATTATATTATATAGTGAGCTCTTGCCTGAGCTCGAACCTACAAACTACCAGTGGAGCTCGAGCTCGAGCCTATCAAAGTCGGGCCTGAGCTCAAGCCCACTAGCGTTCGGGCTCGGCTCGGCTCGGCTCATTCACACCCCTACGTCTACGACACGTTCACAAAGTCTTGTGTCAATGCCGAGGAAACTCAATTTCATGGTCAGCAATAAGCGCATCGAAATTGACCTTGACAAAGTCATGACAATATGAGATCTTCCGGCTCCAAGGACAATAAAGGAAATCCGAGAATACATGAACTGTGTCAATTACATCGGACGACTAATCCATTGAAAATACAAATGAACCACTCTTGGAGAGCAGCTTAGGAAGGGTATCTAGTTTGAATGAAACAAGAACTCCCATAAAACTTTCGAGCATGATAAAGCCTACGTTATGGAATAACTGATACTCAAGCTACCAACATCGAAGCATTTGATAACCCTTTTTCTCGTAATAACAAAGTAGTCATTTTAAGTTATGCTTGCACAACTAACGGACATCAAGAAACACAACGTCTATTATATTATCAAGAAGTTCACGTCACGCAAAGCTTGATATACAATCCCAAAATAGACATGCTGCGCACTAGTTTGGATCTTCACCGCCTGGGGTAGTATATTCTATTTTACGAGATTCTATTTGTAACCGAGAATGATCCTCTGAAGCATCTCTTCGATTACCTTGTACTTATGAGACAAGTTTCCAAATCGTAATTGCAACTCCCAAAGATTAATATATGGTTCCATCCTACCAAATTGATCAAAGGCAGATCAATCACAGATCAAATCGCTGAGTATGCAAGGAAGGATAATTCATCATTGTAAGTCAAGCTATCTAATGGAAACATCTTACTCGCATAACCTAAAGCGCGATGAAATGTACTTTGATGGTGTCGCTAACTCCTCATTATTAGGCATCAAAAAGTTGTAGTCATGTCCCCGAGGAATACTACCAAACAACAGCCAATGTCACATTCCGTTACACAAACAACAATGCCGAATATGAAGCATAAATCATTGGCCTTCTCCATGCCCTAGACCTCGAGTATAGCTTCTTGAGGTTTATGGGGATTAAGCACCCATCGTATCTCAGACCACTCGGGTAAAGGCGTACTCAAGATTCAAAGCCCATCCCATGTCAAAAATTATGTGCAGAGGTTAGTTCTGCGTTTTGCTGACAACTTCATCTACCTTCTTTTGTGACATGATTTGGCATAAAGTTCATAAATTTCAAAAGTTCCCAAAGATTGTGCATATCCCATCAACTTTAGTGGTCGTGGTATTTTAGTTGGATTTCATGCACCGTCTTATGTTACAACCTATTTTATAAAATATACCTTAATAAAATAAAATAAAAGGTAATATAAAATTATACAATTAGTAGTAGCCCAAGTAAGAAAAATTCTAATAGTTTAATCTTGCTTGCCTGAGCAACAACTTTACTTGTTGCTAGTTGTTTAACTTTTGATATCAACAATTAAGTGGAAGCTGACGGGACGTCATCGTCGATGTACAAATTTTCCTCCGATTTTGTTACAAATATACAAAAATTGCACTTTTTGGTAATGTACTAATAAAACATTATTCAAAAGTTGTACATTGTACAAAAATTGAATAATATTTTATGCTGTGAACTGTAAAAATTTTAACGTTATTTTTTGTACAGTATCACTGTTTTGTACATTACTAAGAAATCACTGTTATATTTCGTACATTGTAAAAAAAATTAACAGCGTTTTACCTTGTACTATGCACGTTGTCTTTTAGTAACCAAACACAAAGCTTTCCAGACAGGCAAGGCGTAGAACTGTTGTTCCATCGCTTCACATGACATACTTGTCCATCATAGTTGATCGCCTTTTTTTTGCAAATGTGCCTGTAGATTGGTAGAGAAGCTTCGAGATGTGGCGCCAGATGACATTGATGTGAATATGGAGGCAAAGTTTTGTCATGTGACTCTTGATGTCATCGGTATCTCTGTTTTCAACTATAACTTTGATTTGCTTACAGCTGCTGATAACCCAGTTATTGATGTGGTTTACACTGCATAAAAAGAAAGCTAGGTCCAACGCTATTCTACCACATTGGAAGGCAAGTAGGCCTAATGCTGAAACATTATATCTTTCAACTGTTTGTCGGGGTACACAAACTGTTAATAAATAATAACATTAATAAATTCTCGGCCATTCTCTTGTATTTTGAGATAGTACCCCCCCAAATAAAAGGTGAAAAGGTCGTTACAGTTGTTCATTAAACTATAGAAGAATTCATAACAAAGTGCAAAACAATAGAGGAGTCAGAAGGAAAAAGATTGATCAGGAAGAACATGTAAATGATACTAACTTGAGCATCCTCAGCTTTCTACTTGCAAGAAGAGAAGAGATATTTGTAGTGATTGATATCACTTTTGGAGTGGTAGTATATTCTATTTTACGATATTCTACTTGTAAGAAAATGAACCTTTGAAGCACCTCTTCAATTGCCCTATACTTTTCAGACAAGTCTCCAAATTGTAATTGCTACTCACAGAGTTTAATACATGGTTCCATCCTACCAAATCAATCAAAGGCAGACCAGTCACAGATCAAATCGCTGAGTACACGAGGAAGGATAATTCATCGCTGTAAGTCAAGCTATTTAATGGAAACATCTTACTCGCATAACTTAAAGTGGGATGAAATGTACTTTGATGGTGTCGCTAACTCCTCATTAATAGGTATCAAAAAGCTGTAGTCATGTCCCCGCGGAATACAACCAAACAACAGCCAATGTCACATTCCGTTACACAAACAACAATGCCGAATATGAAGCATAAATCCTTGGCCTTCTCCATGCCCTAGACCCCGAGTATAGTTTCTTGAGGTTTATGGGGATTAAGCACCCATCGTATCTCAGACCACTCGGGTAAAGGCGTACTCAAGATTCAAAGCCCATCCCATGTCAAAAATTATGTGCAGAGGTTAGTTCTGCGTTTTGCTGACAACTTCATCTACCTTCTTTTGTGACATGATTTGGCATAAAGTTCATAAATTTCAAAAGTTCCATAATTGAAAAACATTGTTAATAAAAGTGTCTTTTGCATAAACTACTAAATGATTCTTTCTTTCTTTAAATTTATTAGCGAAGTTCCTACTTTTTGCAGTGAACCTCGTTATTTTGCTAGAAATGTTCGGCACATGAATTTATTTTACAATGGAAGAAGGCAAAATAAATTGAGAAAGGTTGTATATTGTGAACAAAAGAGTATTTATGAAAATATTAAAAGGATTTCTGTCTCAAATGTTCGTTAATGTTAAGTACTTCGAGTAAATTTTTACTTCTTAAAAAATTCGCAAATTTCACAAAATTTCATAATTATGTAGTTTGTTAAAAATTAACTTGTCCTGTCAATTTTCAATGATGTAGATTTGTGTTTGGTTTTTTGTTATAGTAAGAATGTGCTTGGTTTTTAACGTAAAAACAAAAGGGAAAGAATTATGATGAAAAACATTTGCCTTAAAAGTATAGTTTTAAATTCTTACTTGATTTGAGATATTACTTTATAAAGCATTAGTTTCATTTCCTCACTGTCTGGGCAGTGAACCAGAGGAAAGCAGCATCATTCAAATCTATCTCAGGCTGTACTTCTTCGATACTAGTGCCATTTCCTCGCCAGCCAATCCATAACATCATTACCAAACGCCTGCTCCAACGCCACCCCCACGATCAAACCACCTGCAAGTCCTATCCCTGCTGTGATCCACGCCACTCCCAGTGTCAAGCTCGACTTCTGCTCTTGATTGTGCACCGGACTTGGTGAGGGCTGCAGCGGTTTCCCACACTTCTTTGTCAGAGGTGAACCACACAGCTCCGGGTTGCCGATGTAAGAAGTATTCACGAATGTGCTGAATTGATTCCCTACGGGAATTGAACCCGAAAGATTGTTGTAGGACACGTTAAAAATCTCCAGGGAAGTTACCTGCGTTAACATTGTCGGAATCTTGCCATATAGTTCGTTCCTTGACAGATCCAGAGCTTCTAGTCTCCTCAACTTCGCCAAGGATAGAGGGATCGGCCCGCTAAAGTGGTTGTTCGAAAGGTTCAATGTATGAAGTTTGAGTAGATTGTCTCCAATGGATTCCGGGATGGTGCCGATGAAATTGTTGCTCAAAAGATCCAACAGAGCGAAGTATCCAGAGGTCTTTCCAAACTCCCTTTCTATGCCTTTGTCGATTATGACCATCTTGAGCATGTCAACAAGAGTACTTGGGGGAGCTTCATCGTCTGGAGTGGCATATTTCATTGCCGGCCAATTTTTGAAGTAGTCAGCCGTTAATCTGCCCCGCAAATTATTTTTGGATAAAGTGATGACTTTCAGATTAGGAAAGCAAGAGTCATTACCACAAGCTTTCAACACCCCGTGAAACATATTGGAATGCAGCATGAGCACCCTTAACCCAGGAAGCGATCCTAACCAAGATGGAAAGGCATCTATGATCTTATTCATCCCAAGATTCGCGTACTCAAGCAGATCACAATTTGCGATTGACCTTGGTAAAGTCCCCTCGAATGAGTTCGCGCTTAGATCCACCATGCTTAGCCGATCCTTTGCGATTGAACTCGGGAATTTTTCTGGCGAAATTATTGCCTCTCAAGCTCAGCGCAGACAGATGGGAGCGGAAGTTGCCGAAGCATCGGGGAAGCTCTCCCATAAAGTTGTTATCTGCCAAATCTAGCAATTGCATATTCTGCAATTCGCATATGGACGAGGGGATCTCTCCAGATAGCCTGTTGTTGGAAATGAGGTAAACCCTGATGGTGCTGGGAGGCATCAAGAGTGTTCCCTGGATATTGTTGAAACTGAGATCTAAATACCGGATAGTTTTCTCCAATAGCCATTGAGGTATACGCCCTGAAATATTGTTTTTGGACAAAGACAACGCATCCAACTTGTTCTGTTGTTGCAGAAATCCGGGGACTTCCTTTAAGTCCAAGCAATCCAAATAAAGGGAAGTAAGCTGTGTAACGCTTGCATTAGGCTCTGGAAATATTATCGAAGAGAATGCATTGGATGAAAGTTCAACATCCCTTATTCCCTTGAGCTCTAGTAGTAGGTCCAAGCGAGCCACGCCGGTCAGATAGTTTGAACCAAGGCCCAGAAACATCAAACTGATGAGGTTCCCAATCGAAGAAGGAATTTCACCCACGAGTTGATTAAAGCTTAGACCCAGTTCATTAAGCCGGATGAGGTTTCATAGCGTTGAAGGAATTTCTCCACTCAATCTGTTGCTACTCAAATCCAGCTTTGAGAGATTGGTGAGAATCCCAATAGAAAAAGGGATTTCACCCGCGAGTTGATTGTAACTGACATCTAGGAACTCTAGCCTAGGCAGTGTAGAGACACAATCTGGAAATTCGCCGGATAAACCACAGTCTGAGAGCAAGAGTGACCTCAACGAAGTCATTTTCCCCAAGCTTCTTGGTACCTTGCCCTCAGATAACATGACCGAACTAAGATCCAATTCCTCGATCTCGTTTAGACTTTGAAGCCACACCTCCAAGCTGGACACATTTATTCCCGGATTGAAAGAAAGATCTAGCGAAGACAGATTCAAAAACCTCATCGTCGCGGGCACGACCTCGCCACTGAAACCACTAGAAGAGAGATTCAACCTCTTCAACCTAGGGAGACGTCCTATGGCGGGTGGAACCCTAGACAGATTAAACCAATTGAATGCGAGGTTGAGGTCCTGGAGATGAAGGAGGTCGAAGATGCTTGCTTCGGAGTCCATTATTCCCATAAGGCAGCTACCACAAAGGTCTAGGCTGATCACATGCCCATCTCCCTCGTTGCACGTGACGCCTCCCCAGTTGCAGCAGTCCCCTGCCATTCCCTCCTCGGCCACCTTCCACGACATCATCTTTTGGGGACTGCCGAAGATGCGGTAGCCAAAGTCGCAATGGTTCTCACTAAAGAATGAGCTCTTGAATCCCAACAAGGCAGAACACTCTTCCTCGTGGTACAAGATACACAACCACAACGGCTGGGAGAGCAGCATGAGGAGGAAGCAAGCGGAGATGAGCAAGGATGGGATTGCTGCTCCCGTCGTCATGTTGCGAAGCAAAAGTGGGAATGTTTGAGACAAAAATAATGGAATGGTGGTATTATTAGCTTTCACTTGCTGTAAAGTCAAAGTCGAGTCGAGTCAATCTCCTAATCGTGTGGTTTGAGTCACTCTGCTTTTTTTGTCGGCAAAAGTCAAGTCAAGTCAATCTCCCAGTCGTGTGGTTTAACTTCATTCATTTTCCATGGAGTGTTTTCTACGGTCAAAGTAGTTCAAAGCAAATCGGCATTGCATGAATCAAAGTTTCGGATTCGATCTTAGTTTGACTCGACGTAAGAAAAGATCACACAGTCTTTGCACGAGAAACACATGGTGTATCATGGGCCACCCTTCGAGAAGGGCCATTATGGGAACTGGGCCTAAGCATCATCTCATGAGATCCTTAGCATATAAGAGTAGCCTCTGAAAAGACGAGGCAACACTACGGGAGGGCTTTACGATAAAAATCACTTTATAATTTATGTTCGGTTCGAAATACTGTTTGTTTAGTGATTTACTAAATTTATTACTAAAATATTTAGTAAATAATTACTAAAAGAATTAACAAAATCACTATGGGCGTAGTAATTTCTCAGTAAGGCCACTTCGGACATTTTGTACATTAAGAAGTTTTTACTAAAACACCGGGTCGATTTCTAAATTATAATGTTTTACTGATAACATGTAGTACATTTGTACTATTTTTTTTTTGCTAATCCCCGAGGCTTTTACTAATAATTATGCTAAGAAATTATTCAGCTAAACGGCCCGTTACTAAATTAAATTGGAGGCATGTATTAAAAATTGAAAAAATTTTTAGCCGCTTCCGCTCACATCACACTTGCATACTCATTTATTTTCACGGATGGCCACATGAGCAAATTCTGAGGGGGTGAGTATGTTCCTTGTTAATCGATCCTACCAGGTCTGGCCACAATTTGAGGGATCTATGATGCATCTTAATTAAGGACAAAATTTTATGAGGTAGTTGAGGGAGTCGCGGCAGGTGAGGGTGCTGCGGTGGTCGTCTTGCGCATAACTGTAGGCTTGTGGGCACTGCCCCTTGAATATCTTCGAATAGTTCGTGGGTGGGCAAGTTTGCGGCGAGCGATACGCACCCATGCAACAGTACTGGGGTGAGCCGAATGCCTTGCAGGCGCTCTTGCATGCGATCACGCTCCCGTCCTGCCCCTTAACCACAAGCTCGGGCAGGCACAATGAATTGATGTTCCCGGGGCAGCTTGTCCATTGGCATTCCCTGTTCAATTCCTGGGGACCGATCGACAATGGGAGGTTGAACCTGTCCACGAGGCTCACATCATAGGAGTCTATCCCGTCTTCTATAGTGAACTCGGCAATTGTGACGGGGGGTTTTGCGCCGACCCGACTGCAGTGAATCCCCCAGGTTTCACAGTCGGCCGTTGCGCAGAAGAATCTCCAGATGGAGTCCAAAGAGCAGCCGGTGCGGCCCAAGAACCGGCCGGACCACGGGGCATCCACCAGAACGAAGAAGGTCGCGTTGGGGGCAAGCTCGAACCCAGTAGTGGACGGCTGAGGGCCATCGTCCCGGGTGATAATCCCCGGCCAGACGGTGTAAGGGCAGTTGTTCGCAAAGGTGAAGGGGGTGGCGATGGTTCCTGCAGGCATCTGTCCGTCACATGTGTTACTCGTGGTTTGCGAAACCGTGTACGAAAATACCAATACAATCGGATGCTTACTTCTGAGGAGGAGGATTATAGAAAAGACGAGGAAGATGAATGCTTGGATTTTCATGGTGACGGAGGAAGGCTTTCTTCCCGTCCTTACCCAAAAGTACTGATGAAATAAACTCCCAGCATTAAACAATTCCACTGGTTAAATAACATTTCCTGATTATCAAAATTAACAAATATTTTCGAGATTTATTTCATAAAAAAAAAAAAAAATCTTTTGAAGTTTGTATTTTTCTTGAGCTTTGTGCTACGATGTCATCTTTCAGTCCAGGTATATACATAACATTTTAATTTAATATTTACAATATATTCTCGATGAACCAGATGTTTATGTAAATTTCATTTTTATAAAGTATAATTAGAGAAGTATGGAAAATAAATAAAATAAAATATCTAACCTCCGCATGGACTTACATTATTATTGGTATTTCACATTTACGTAAGAAAGAGTAATCGAATTTAGGACACGAATAAATTGGAAAAACAAGAATAAATACTCCATTTTAAGATACATAGAAAAAAGTGCGAATGACAAAAAAGAAAAAGTGCGGTGATATGAGTATTTCTCTCCCTGACTTACCAAGAGCAGATAGAGCGTGTCTATTTGGTTAAGTGGGAGGAACCTAACACCCATTAATATATAATGTATCGGGCTCTTACATCCCAGCCTTATAATAATACACGGGCATTTACCATAAGACATCTAAACCACGTTAATAATATTACATGATATGTGCAAAAGCACAATTAAAATGATCGCATGAACCTTAATTGGGTTATCACACATTGTCTCTTATATAGTGACACAAACCGTTTAGATAAATAAAAGATAGTAATTGATTATAGTCTCCATGATTTACAAAATACTAGTACGATAAACCTAATTCTCAATCCGGTATATCTCTCTTGATCAAAATACATTGAAGTCAAGCATCACTTTTGGAGAGATAATGTACAACAGTGTTCTATAAACGTAAAATACATCAACAAAGAACACCAATTGACTAATCTTTTTACGAACCCTTTGGTAAAGAAAAGTTTTTCTTTTGAAGTGAACTAGGATTCTGTCATCTCATGTAATGTCTTACGTAAAACAAATATTCTGTCATCTCATGTAGCGTCTTACATAAGACAAATAGTTAATAAAGTCCTTTAAGTACTTTATGAAGCAAAAACATACAATAGAAGGTACATCCTTCTACATTATAAAAGATATAACAAATTGTATCAAAAAATTGTATTGAAATTCAAATAAGGCTCCAATGTTTGGAAGCTTATAAACGAAAATATATTCTTGAAATAATTTTTTTAAACATAAGCTTTTCGAGATAGACGCCGCATAAAAGGTTACCTTCTTTCACTTCATTTTTCACACTGAGGAAATTTTTAGAAGTTTCTAACCATATGGTTTTGTTGCAATGAACGTCACATGGACATGATTTACTCAACACCATGAATAAATTTTCTAACTTCTGCATTATGATTTTGTGGGAGAGATATTGGAAATGTTTGGAGAAATATGAGATTGGATATTCGGGAAGATTAGAGATATAGCTCAGCTGATTCTCAAAAACTGTCAAGCATTCTTACAAAATTAGTGGGATAGAAGGTCAATCCACATTACGGTATTTTAACCTTCTCTATGGAATAAAAAAATTGAGTACAATTCAGTTTTGTTGGGAGTGCAGAAGCACATGCAACTGTTGGACTAAATACACAGGAGTCTTGTTCTTATAATCTATTCAAGTTATATGCTTATAAATAAGCTTTTGCATGTAGTGGAAGTAAAACTTATTAAATTACATATATACCTTCCCCTTTATTACATTTCTTCCACTTGTTTTTTATATGACAAAAAAAGGGATAAATCTCGTTAAGGGGGAGTAATTTCGCTACATATTTGGTTACAGAAAAAACATTGATTTTCTATAACAACTGTGGATGTAGAGGGTTCAACCTTCAATCGGACATGAATCGTAATCTTATAGTCACATAAATTTCTATTTACTACTATACATGTAGAGGGTACAACCTTCTACCGGGTATGTGAATCATGATATTATAGTCACTTGCCGGGAAAGCAAAAGTGAAAACTCATAATTTTTGTCAGGCTAAAATACAGAAGCTTCTCATAATTTTTGTCAGGCTAAAATACAGAAGCTTCACGCTCACATCACAAACGCTTTATGCTTTGTGAACAAATTGTTTTTATAACAAAAACTTATATGCTCTCTTAGACAGAAACCATATGATTTTGTAAAATGCAAGACTCATACAAACACCTATCTATGAGGTGTCAGGGGAGTTCCTTGTAAAAATATTTCCTTCAACAATAAATGTTTTGTCTCATAAAAAATGGGAGGATTGTTGATATGGTTTTAGTGATGAGCCGTAAGACGTTTGTCCTTCTGTGAGATAGAAGTTTCGGTAATTGACGATGCAGAGCATTCGCATCTCCTCTTTCGGGTCGCGGTCAAGCGCGATCGTTTGGCACCGCCACAGGCAGGCGGTGACGATCTTGAAGGCGGTGCATCCATGCAGGTAAAGAGTGAGAGAGCGGCGGAGGTCCGCGATTTCGGAGGAAGCTATGAAAAAGGAGCGGTGAGACAGGTCACTAACAGGTAAGATGGTCCCACGCTTGTCGGGCACATCATCGTACTCGTGGTGTGTGTAGGTTACTTGAGGAGGGATCCTGGCTTCAAGGAGCTCCCTTCTCCACACGGGGAGGATGGACGGGACCAAAGCACCTCTAGCCAATTCTCCAACACCAACACGACTGATTGGTGACCCCGAGATTAGTGGGAGTGTACGGCTCACGTCTGCACAAGTCACACGTCTCAAAGGATGGATTATTATCTCCGAGATCCTCGGGGGTGGTTGAGATTAGTGGATCTTCAGATGTCGTAACAGAACGGGTATAAAAGGGAGGAGATCTTCCTTGAAAAAATTACGATCAAATCTGCCAACAGAAGCTTTATTTACTCGTCACCCCTTAGTTGTTAGGATTCCCTAGCGTGGGCGAAACTCTTAAACTTTCATTGGCCTTCACTTCCACCGTTAGAGAGAGCAACCGTAGCTCCAATAGCCAAACTCCGCCTTCACTCTCACAGTTAGAGTGAGCAAACATAGCTCCGACAGCCAAACTCCGCCTTCACTTCTACCATTAGAGTGAACAACCGTAGCTCTGGTAACAAAGCCCCGCCAGCATTCCAATGCCA
The DNA here is from genome assembly GCA_029817715.1 of Melastoma dodecandrum. Taxonomy (NCBI): domain Eukaryota; kingdom Viridiplantae; phylum Streptophyta; class Magnoliopsida; order Myrtales; family Melastomataceae; genus Melastoma; species Melastoma dodecandrum. The sequence goes on along the minus strand of JARUPY010000158.1, from coordinate 96,010 downwards.
GGACGAGCCCCCGTAGTCCCGGTACATGATTCCGCTTTCGACTCCGCCACCAAGGTGAGCAACTGTAGCCTTGGTATCCATGTCCGCCTCTACATTCGACCACACCTCGTCCACCAAGCCCAACAACTAAGTTTCGCCATCCAGAGAGCGCAAGTCTACAGCGCTCTGTTATCAAGTCTATGACGTCTACGCCCGGATTCTTAAGTCCGCAGCACCCAGCGCCAAGTCTACGACGTCCCCCATCACCCAGACTCGCGAGACTGCAGCGTTCAGCAGCAAGTCTACGACCTCGCTCCATTATCCTCTTAAGTCTGCGGCGCCCAGTAGCAAGTCTACGACGTTGCACCGTCGTCCTTATCTTATTTTTATGGCTGGGAGCATCTTTTTCTTATTGTAAGACTGCTTATATTCAATTTAATCTATTTCAATTAATTATTGACGACCACATCTAAAAACCTGGGAGTATTATTGCCAAATATTTCTGACGTGATCCGTTTTCGACGCGAACACGTTTTTGGCGACCACAGTGGGAGCACGAAAAGCTTCAAGTCTACAAATGGCAAAAAGTACCAGGTAGAGCTAATCGCGATCCTCCACCTCCATTAGATGGAGACGATTAGCTTAGAGCGGGAGACTTAAATGTCGAGAATGCGGCTATTGAAAGCTAAGAAATTGCGAATCAACCCGATTCCGGGCTACATACTCCTTCTGAGTTCATATCCAGGCTTGAATTCCACAAAGAATTCAATGATATGAAGAATATGATGGATAGACATATCACTGGATTGCAAGACAATATGGCTTAGATTTTGGAGCAACTCTGCGTTTTGAATAGGTCAAATGCTACTGCAAAGACTAGCGCCCCCGTAGACAGGGAGAATTCTTTCATGGGAGATGCTCGGCGTGCAGAAAGGCGCAACGTATCATTCCAAGAAGAAGAACCTTGGAGCGGTGCTAACCAACGCGCTACAAAGGTCTGCAATAGGGAGAAGATGTCCCCCTGTAGAGGACATACCATCAGGAGAAGCTCCAGCTATAGGAAGCCTACCACGGGCGGAAAGCTTATACGCGAATGTCTTGGAAAACCCACAACCATCTCGAACAACTGCGAGGGTGCCTTATCCCCCAGAGAAAGTGAACCAAGACTATGTACGAGAACAGTTCGATCACGTACCACCACAGAATCTGAGACCCCTTGCGGTACGGAAGAATCATTAAACTCCAGATGTCGCTTTGGGCGCTCCATAGTACGGAGCTGTTGTTCAGGTGCTCTGCCTCTGCCATTAGGACCACATCTTCCTCCTCGGGTAGCTGGCCCGCGCTCCACACTTGGAGGGCTTTTAAATCCCCTCTGTGAGTTATTAGAAGCACTTCTCGAACTTGGGGAAACTATTCCCATTGCTACCTCCTCAAGCAGGTTCAAATCATACCAGACATCTCGCTGATTGTTCTGCAGATACTTCCTGAAAGTATTGCACCTATCGGTGGTGTGCGAGTCATCGATATGCCAACAACAAAGGTTGGATGCCACTTCCTTTACCGGGCAGGTGACTACACCTTTTGTCAGCCAAGCGGCGAAAGAGGGCATTCGCTATCATGGTCTCCCCGGGGATCTTTATGTCCTGTAGGAAAAAATCAGTATTAGTTTCGATGAAATTGATGTCTACATCAGAAACATCGAACATATGAATGGCTATTTCATCGTCAAAAGGCCTGTCGTCAACCATAGTGACTTCGTCTACTTCAGGGAAGTATAATTCTTTCGACTCTATAAGGTCTTGGATCATGTTCCTGAATGATAGACAATCTCTGATTGTATGTGTGAACGACCCATGCCACTTGCAATAATTCCTAGTTTTCCCTCTTTCCGTTTGGGGGCTCTGTGGCCCGGTTTGAGCTTAATTCGCTTCCGCTGGACAAGCCAGTCAAAAATTACATCCGCCTTGTCTACGCCGAATGAATTTTTCCTTGCTAGTGGTTTACAAACTGTTGCTTCGCCTTTTACGAACTCGGCCATGTCTACTTCAAGGGTTTCTAACTGATAAGCGTGTTTAGATTGGGCCTCTTCCATCAAAAACCGATGATATTATGTCGCTCTCCTAGCCAAGTCATAGAGATCGTTGAACCTTTCCCCTTGTAGCTTCTTCTTGAAAGGCATAGACAACGCGTTTAACGCAATCATCAAGTGGTCCCTTTCAGGAATCGCAGGTCTACAGCGAAGCAACGCTTTTCATAAACGCATGAGGAACTGTCCTGGATGTTCTCTAGCGGTTTGTTTAAGCCGCATCACTTCAAAGATTGACATGGGTGTGTTTAGCCGAGAAAATGCTTTCATAAAGAAAGACTGCATTTCCGCCCATGATGTTACTGACCCAGGAGGTAACTCATACCATGTGAAAACATCTCCCGTGAGTGAATTCGGGAATAATTTCAGCTTTCAAAAGATTGGCTGCAGCATCTCCTGCTTGATGAGTGAACCGGGATATGTGCTCTATAGGCGTCATCTCGTCTTCCCCTGAAAAATGGGTGAATCAAGTACTCTATATCCCTTAGGCAGAGGAAAGTCTCTGTCGATGTAGGCAGGGTATGGACTCCTGTATAGACCAGGATCGTCCTGCCTGACAGCCCAAGGTACCATCTGCTACAAGACTTGAGCAATTGTCTTTAGGACAGGAGAGAAACGGGCACACCGGCGAATCCCGCTCTAGAGCGGTAGAAGGGGACGTCCTTAGTAGAACTCAGCGGACCGAATGGCCGCAGGAGAAAGGGGGCAAGCCAAGACACGGAGCGCCTAAAGTAGACATCCAGGCACTCCGGACAGGACCACTAATAGCCCAGTTCCTTAATGAAAGGATGCTCTATCAGAAATGCAAGCTAATAGCTCAGAACAAGTTCCTGATCACTCAACTCTGCACTCCTTGTTGTGTCAACTATTTCCTCAAGCTTGTAGACTTGTCTTCAAACGGGGAAATCGTGGTTGAACCCGCGCACTATGTAGCCATAGATACTGGTGAAACTAAAAGTTGTTCAGAAACGCAACAGGTGCCAACGCGGACAGTAGTGGGGTACAATACATTCGTTGGATACTTTGTCGAGGTATGTCAATCTTTCCTTGGTTCTAAGAAATCAAGGGTAATTAAAGCGGTTAACCCCTCGAAACATTGGTAGAAAGCAGTTGGCAAGACCTCTTTGCCACCAAGGGCTCGATAGAGAAGGGACAGACGTCTAAGTCACCTCGCTAAGAGGCCTAGGCCTACCCTCTTAGGGGCCGCTTTACCTGCCAGAGTGTCTACAAAGGGATTGAATACTGAAGCAGAGAACATTGAGTCTACAGACCATTCAGAAGGGCCTGGCTCAAGTTTTGATTATACCCCGCTTCGGAGTGTAATTCCAAGTGATGCTGACGGCGAAAAAAGGCCAATTGTGAGTTGCAACGCTCTCACCTTACCTGTAGACTTCGCCAGTAATCGGAAAGTGGAAACCGTAAGAGGTAAAGTACCTCTTCCTTGCTCACCAGCTTATCTGGTAGGCTTTCCACTTCATTGGCTGGAGAAACCATGAGATATCATCAAACAACAGATGCACTCTTTGTACATCACCGCTACTTTTGACGGTATTGTGGTGAGTCGGGTACTTGTAGCCAATGGACTATAAATGTGCTTCCTCTCTCCAGGTTTAAAATGCTTGGATATAAGCCTCATGACTTGGTTAAAACCAATGTCGCAGTGAGTGGTTTTAACGGTATGAAATCTGAATTTCTCTGTGCACCTTGAAGTGGGTCGCAAGGAAAAGGATACTGCTTTCTTTGTGATAGACATAATTCCTTTAATGCTTTGTTGGGCTGTGATTGGCTCCATAAAGCTGCAGCTATTCCTTCTACATTACATAGAGAGTTAATGTTATGGATTGACTCTGAAGTTGAGATTATTAAGGCTGATGAATATTCTTGTTGTGATAAAGGTATCTTGCATGAAGAAACGAGCAAGACTGTCAAGGGCCTTACGCTGGAGCAACGCTATAAGCTAGGCGACCCTACTGTTGGTCTCCTTGGCCAACCATCTGAAAAGTTTGACTACATTGTGGATTACGGGACGTCGCACCCTAGGCCAGAGACAGACCCAGTCGCTCCATCTGGATGGTAGATGAGCTCACTGCAAAGGACATAGAGGAAGTCCTACAAGAAGTAAATTCAGGTGAAAAACCCGTAATGGGAGAGGCGAATGGCCAAAATGAAAATGAAGTTCGAAAGAACCAGCAAAATGCTGTCGCGGAGTTGGAGACCGATAGACTCCTAAAGGAAGGGACCTATGGACCAGAATGAAGAAGGAAACGAAGCAGTCGCCGATGTCCGTCGACGACTTCAAGTCTACCAAGGGAATCGTTGCTGTCCGCAACCTATCTCTTGGTTTTCAATAAACTCAGAAGCGCTTAGAGCGCCTAACGCTTGTAATAAGCCCGTGTCCACCGATTTACATGGGACCGAGGGACGCGAGTCTTTAATGACTCCGTGCGACCCATTAATTAGCATCAATTTGGGAAGCGAGACTTCTCTTAGGATTCTTTTTATCAGTTCTTCAGTTAATAAAGAACTTTTTGATGCGATTAAAGGAGTACTTGAAGAATTAAATGACTGCTTTGCCTGGGATTATACTGAGATGCCAGGGCTAGACCGTAGACTAGTGGAACACACCCTTTCCATCAAGAAGGATTTTAAACCGGTGCAGCAGGGGCCAAGGCGCATGACCAGGGAAGTGACACAACTAGACTTCGAAGAAGTTAAAAAGCTTTTTCGAGCAGGGTACATAAGAACGCCACGCTATATAGAGTGGATTTCTAGTATCGTACTCGTATTAAAAAAGAATGGTAAAATCAGAGTCTGTATAGACTTTAGAGATTTGAACTGCGCTACTCCAAAAGATGAGTATCCTATGCCTGTCGCAGATGATGTTATAGACAAGACAACATGACATCATATTATGTCATTCATGGATAGGTTCTCTGGTTATAACCAGATCTTCATCGCAGAGGAGGAAATACATATAACAGCATTCAGATGTCCTTTAAGAATATTCGAATGGGTAGTAATGCCATTCGGACTGAAAAATGCTGGTGCTACCTATCAGCGAGCAATGAATACTATATTTGATGCTTCTCTTGGCAAGACTGTGGAAGTTTACATTGACGACATAGTTGTCAAGTCGACAAAGGAAGAACTTCATGTTGACCATCTCAGAAATGCTTTCATGAAAATGAGAAAATATCAACTCAAACTAAACCCGCTTAAATGCGCCTTCAAGGTTAAAGCAGGGCAATTTTTAGGTTTCTTAGTACATCAACGCAGTATTGAGGTCGATCAAAACAAGGTAAAAGCTATCCAAAATTTAGCAGCACCAAGAAGCAAAAAGGAATTACAGGTTTTCCTTGGAAGGGTGAATTACCTGCGTAGATTCATTGGAAATGTCGCAGGAAAGACTAAGGCATTTGCCAACCTATTAAGGGGAAAAAGTGATTTCAGATGGACAGAGAAATATGAAGAAGCATTCAACGCTTTGAAAAAATATTTAACACACCCACCAGTCTTGATACCCCCTCAGTATGGAAGACCTTTCATTTTCTTTGAGACGATCATAGGGGCTATGTTGGCTCAAATGGAAGAGATGGGATGACAAAGGATCGTATATTACTTTTCAAGGCAATTGACACTAATTGAGGTCAGATATGCTCTAAAGGAAAAGTTGTGGTTATCAGTATTTTATGCCATCATGAAACTTAGACACTACATCGGGAGCAACGAAGTCTACATCGTATCCAAGTCACCCATCATCAGATATTTCTTCGAGAGCCCATTACTGAGTGGACGAATTAGCAAATGGAGCTTAATTCTGTCTCCATATGATATGAGATATAAGTCTCAGTAGTCAGTCAAGGGATAAGCACTGGCTGATTTTCTAGTCGACCATGACCCAGCCTTGTTTATAGAACAAGAAGAGGCGACTCAAGAGGTCTGGCAGGCTTGGTTTGGTGGCTCGTCCACTAATAATAGAACTGGGATATGAGTTCATATAATATCCCCGATGGGTAAAGACATCAGACTAGCTTTTCGTCTACAGGTAATACCTATTAACAATTCTACTGCGTATGAGGCATTGATAACAGTACTGAAGGAACTCATGGCACTAAAGGCAAAGCAAGCCCTTGTCAAGGGAGATTCTCAGTTAGTTATCAACTAAGTTAACAATGAATGCACCTGTCAAGGCAGACTATATCCCTATTTCGAGATAGTACAGCGGTTAGTCGCACACTTTGAGGATATCACGTTTCAATTTATAGGGCGTAATGAAAATGTAGTGGCCAATAGCCTAGCGCAGTTAGCGTTACGGTAACAAAACAAGATAGAACAGGGTAACATACATGAAATAGGTTCACATCTGTCGTTTGAGGATAACATCATGGCCGTTGACATAATGAACCAAGATAAAGACTGGAGGAAACCGATAGTCGATTTTCTATCAAATCCCAGTAAGGAAGCTAACTAGCGAATCAGAGTTCAGGCGCTGTCATATGTCCTTTTGGACAGTGTACTGTATAGGAAGGATGCAAGCGGAGTCCTTTTAAGATGCGTAGAATTGGATGAGGGTACTCCAATAATGATGGAGACTCATGAAGAACTCTATGGGTCACACCACGCAGGGATAAAAATGTGTTGTATTATTCGTAGATATGGTTTTTACTGGCTGTCGATGATGAAAAATTGCATTGAAATGGCCAAAGGATGTCAAGAATGCCAATGACATGGTCCAATAACTCGAGCTCTAGCAGCTGAACTTACCCCTGTGAACAAACCTTGGCTTTTCAGGACCTGGGCCTCAGATATGATAAGGGAAATTCATCCACTCTCGAGTCGAGGGAATCGTTTATCTTGGTAGCAACAGATTACTTCACCAGGTGGGTAGAAGAGCAAGTCTACAAGAAAATTGACCATAATGAGGTCATTAGTTTTCTACGGAGTTGTTTCGTTTATCGGTTCTGCATTCCCAGAACATTGTCGCAGACAACCGGACGGTTTTTAACAACTCAAGTGTGAGGGAATTTGCCGAAGAATTTGGCTTCTCAATCCTGAATTTCAGTCTTTATTATCCTCAAGCAAATGGACAGGCTAAAGCCTCCAACAAATTAATTAAAAATAACATTCAAAAGAAGGTCAGGCTTAATTCGAAGAAATGGCATGAGGTATTGAATGATACACTCTGGACTCTAAAAGTCACTAAGCACGAAAACACTGCGGAACCTCCATTCACGCTAGTTGTTTCCCGGAGGGACCTCCATCACCACGATTTGAGCATCTCTCCTGAAGATACGTCGAAGAAAGTCAAACGCCAGATAATTAGTCAACTTACGAATACCTACGGTCTGCCTCACTTGGCTAAGAGAATGCTGCGTATGATGGCGAGAAGTCGTTGTATACTGCAAGCCCTCTCGAGATCAAGGCGTTCATCGTGATGTTGTCTGGTAAAGACGAGGCAGCCTCAGATTCAAAGATTAAACGGAATAGAAAGTTTAAGGTGAAGATTTCGTTTGCTTCAAGACCGGATTTGAGCAATCTGCAACAAGACTTGACGGAAAGGCTATCTGAATGCCCCCGTGAGGTTGTCCAGGCTTTGGATGTTGTGCTGCAGGCATCCCCTCCAGAGAGGTACACTGTTGTTAGAAAATACTTCTTCGCAAAATAATAAAGTGGCCGGCAGGAAAGGGGATCCAGTTGTAGCGTTCACCCTGCCCGGTACCTGCAATGTGACGGATATGCCCCGTCACAGGGGCATACACCCACTTGTCCTTGGACCTGCAGCAAGACTTCAGCATGTGCGTCCCATAGCACCCAACTATAGTAGCGTTGGAGGGCATCTGGTACCATGTGAGCCATGGCATCCACAAGCGGGACCACATAGGCACAAACCACAGGGGGCTGCCGGCCCTGTGCTCCAACTTCCCAAGCCAAGTGGAGAACCACTTCTGCACCACCATGAAATCCCACTAAAGTATAGTGATCACTAAAGTTATTGGGATATGCGCATCTCGATTATTTAATGTGGTTTACGGCTGGGTGTAGGCCATTTATAGCCTATGGTCTATTGATGGATAAGACCGTAGGTTTTATGGATTATGGTAATTTACGGATAGGTCCCTTCCCCTGTCCTTCAGACTTTTATTTAATAAAGGGCAAAACTGACTTTTCACAAAGGAAACCATATATATATATATGGAATTTCTGGAAATCGATTCATAAGGTCTCGATCGTCAGTTTCTTACGCCTCCTCCATCGAGAGCAGCCGTTAGGGAAGGAAAAGGGGAAAAGGATCTACGCTCCTTGAATTCATCTTCTACATCCACAAAATGTCAACTACGGGTACGTTTACTATCCGGTTCTTCCTTTGTGATTGTAAATCCGTGTAAACGATCCTGTTTCCGCTGTTTATTGAGAATTGTGACTTCTCCGAGTATATGAGATAGTCAACACGTGGTATCAGAGCGGATTATACGGATTTACAATTCTGAGGAGAAATTTTGATTATATTTAGTTGTTTTCTCTTTCTGATATCTTCAGTTATCGAGTTTAAATCGACGATAACGACCGTTTAAATTTTGGCAACATCATTAAATTTTAAATGAAGTTTGTTATTAACGCAATCGGATAAGTATGAATAATCTCGATATGCGTAACGCTATCGGATAAGTATGAATAATCTCGATATGCGAAACGCTATCGGATAACATCGATAAGCGTGACATTTGGATAAGTATGGTTTATCTCGATAACCGTACCATAAAAGGACGGATTATAATGATTGTTATAATCATAATAATATTTTATTATTTATATTATATTGTATTATTATTTATATTATTATTATAATATTATTATATTAATATTGTTATATTATATTATTGTATAATATAATATCAATTGATGGTGACGCACGTCTAACAAATGACAATAACGTGCGACAAAAGTAAATGAATAAATAAATAGGTTGACAAATGTGTATCACGATTGACAATTGTCAATTGACATTGTCAATCGTGAAAACGGTAACATTCAGAGCTGAAGCCTATAAAAGGCTAAAACCGTCGTTCGAAATAATTATTCCACTATTCGATCGTCGTTTAAAGCTATCCTCCTCAATACAAACGCTTCTACAAATAAACACTGAAATTCTATTCGAATGGCGGGAAGCTCAAGTCAACCATCTTGGAGGCTGGAACGAAATGTATGGGTTGATGGATATCACCTCAAAGGGGTTATCAATACGGGAGTTTGGCACTCCATCTCCAAAAGGTCAGCAAAAGAAATGGGAATGCCTTGGGATAGAACCCAATATGCATCAATTATCACTTCGTGGAAAGATGTCCCCGTCAAAATGTGGGGGCCATGTCGTGATTGTGAGGTACGTGTTGATTTCCTCATTGTAAAAGTTGACCTCTTTGTCACGGAGATGGATCCGGGCATTGATGTCATGTTTGGTATGCAATGGATGAAAAGAAATGGAGCTACAATTGATTGTCAGTCTGGACAAATACAATTTCAAACAGCTGGAGAAGGAATCAACACTTTCAGAAATCTGGATGTTCAAAGCGTTGTGGAGGGATATGTTCCGAATGTTGGAGAATACAATATTCCGTTGGCAATTTTAGATTGCAATGTGAGGCAAATTCGTGGTAAGATAGTGCCGGTAGTTAAAATAGGTTGGTCTCAGGGTAATGAAACCTGGGAACCAGAAGCTGAAGCCCGGACAAAATATCCTCATCTGTTTGTCTAAGAAACCAATGGGGATATTGTACATATGCTAAAGCCCTTGTAAATAAATAAAACTGGGCAGTGTAAATATTGCGTATTAAGATATAAATGTGTCAATGTATAAAACCTAATCCAAGTGGATTAGGCATTAAATCTATGTGTTTGGGACTATGCTAACCTAAACTATTAAACAATAATTGCGCATATTATAATATTAATTTTACGCAATCTTTTTAAAGTAAGACTCGTGGAAAGGAATAAGTATATACATATATATACACGAGTAAGGTATCACACATAATATCTGATGTGATAAGTGATATGAGCCTAGAAAGGTGTGACCATGTTGTGCCATGAACATTTGGTTGCCAAAGTGACCTGTTTATGGTGACAGTTGGTTCTAATTAATACATGCATTTATTTAATGAAGGAACGTCATAATGTGCTACAAGTGTTTGGCTGCCAAAGTGGCTCACTTGTATGTGACAAGTGGTGGTTTCTTAAAAGGTAGCATGTATTAATTCCCACAGTTTATAGCACATTGTGCTGTGTATGATTTCACCAAAGTGGATCATCCATGGTGACACGTGATCGGGTGTGGGATTAGACTATTTGTTTCCCAAAGGGAATAAATTTGTCAAATAATTTTATGATCCTTATGGGAAGATTTCTCTGTCTTATGTTTTCTCTACCCAAAAGGGAGTTGACATTAGGGCATGAAGATTCTTCATTAATTTTGGATCGAATTAATCAATTTTAAATGGCTCATGACACTAAATGATTGCATTACTTTTGTTCTACAGTTTCCTTCAATATGTGCAATAACGCTACCACTATAGAGGTCCTAGGCGGTTCAAATTATAAGAAATGGAAACAAGACCTCGAGTTTGCTATGGGCTGCATCAACCAGGATATGGGTCTTACAGTGGATGAACCTGGGGTGCCTTCTGATGCGAGCTCAGTCCAGGAAAAGGAATATTATGAGAAATGGACACATGCCAATAAAATGTGCATGTTGGCCATGAAAAGGTCAATCCCGGATCATCTTCCTAGTGGTTTGCCGGAAATAAATAAAGCAAAGGTTCTTCTTGCTGCCATTGGAGAGCGATATCAGGTGTCTGACAATGCAGAGATCACACACCTGTTAGAGATGATGAATTCTTTGGCTTACAGAGATTTTACCAATGTGAGGGAATATATTATGAGATGGGTGCATGTGCAGTCCAAACTGAGCGCCCACAAAATAGATTTACTAGAGAATTATATAGTTCCTCGGATCCTTAGTTCTCTGCCTCCTGAGTTTGGAATGATTAAGACTGCTTTTAACACTCAAGGAGAGAGTTGGACAGTGAACGAGCTCATTACTCGCTGTGTAGCTGAGGAGGAAAAGATTAAGAAAGACATGAGACCAAGTGCTTTTACAATAACTGATGCAGGTCCAAGTTTTCATAAAAGAAAGGTGTTTAAAAAGGGATTCAAACCAAGGAACAATCAAGCGCCTCAGATTTTTAAGAAACCCAGTGTTGGACAAAGACAGGGCAAAGCGATTCGAAAGTATGCACCTGTAAGTGCCAAAGGTGGTATTAAATGCTTCTTTTGTGGGAAAATGGGGCACTTGAAGTAAAGATTGTTATCAATACAAGAATTGGCTTGAAAAGAAAAAGAAGAAGAATGTGGGAGGTAAATTATTTGCTTTGGTTTGTTTTGAATCAAACCTTGCCGATGTTTCTCCGAATACTTGGTGAATATTATGGTAGACATACTGATTCCGGACAGCAGATAGGGCCATTTGCTTCTTTCTGCAAGATTGTGGCATTGTACCACAATATGATATGCCTTATACTCCTGAGCAGAATGGCGTAGCAGAAAGAAGAAACCGAACTCTGATGGATATGGTAAGGAGCATGATGGATAGAAGCAACTTGCCTAACTATCTGTGGAGAGAAGCACTTAAAACAGCTTCATATATTCTCAACAGAGTTCCTAGTAAATCTATACAGAAGACTCCATTTGAACTATGGACTGGAAGAAAGCCTAGTTTTAATCATTTTCGTGTTTGGGGTTGTCCAGCTGAAGTGAGAGTATTTAATCCAGTTGAGAAAAAGACTGATCCCCGAACAGTTCGTGCTTTCTTCATAGGATATCCGGAAAGATCTAAGGGTTATAGATTCTATTGTCCCTCAAGAGGAAATAAAGTAATAGAATCTCTTAATGCGAAATTTCTAGAAAATGATATAGCAGAAGTTCAAGACTTTCCTGCTACATCCTCAAATGATCGAAACTTCGTCCTTATTCCCATACCAGCGTCTACGGGAACAGGTTGTAAATGGGTCTTCAAAACTAAGAAAGACGCTAAAGGAAATATTGAACGTTATAAGGCAAGACTGGTTGCTAAAGGATTCACTCAACGAGCTGGTGTTGATTATACTGAGACTTATTCTCCAGTTTCCTCTAAAGATGCATTCAGAATTTTGATGGCGCTTGTTGGACACTTCAATCTTGAGTTACACCAGATGGATGTGAAAACAGCCTTTCTAAATGGAAACCTCTTAGAGAATGTTTATATGGAACAACCAGAGGGTTTTGAGGTAGAAGGATCTGAGCACATGATTTGTAAATTAAAGAAATCCATTTATGGATTAAAGCAGGCTTCACGACAATGGTATTTGAAATTTGATGAGGTAATATCATCCTTTGGATTTGTTGAAAATCCGTTTGATCAGTGCGTTTATATGAGGACTAGTGGAAGTAGTTTCATCTTTCTTGTTCTCTATGTGGATGATATCCTTCTCGCAAGTAATGATCTGACAATGCTACACGAGACCAAAAGCATATTGTCTAGATCTTTTGATATGAAGGACTTGGGTGAGGCTGCTTATGTGCTTGGAATTGAAATTTGTCGAGACAGATCTCGAAATGTGTTGGGACTGAGTCAAAGAGGTTACATTGAAAAGGTACTTGAGCGATTTGCTATGCAATCTTGCAAGCCAGGAGAAGTACCAATAGTAAAAGGAGATAAGTTTAATAAAGATCAATGTCCCAAGAATGATATTGAGAAGGAATCGATGAAAGGTATACCTTATAGCAGTGCAGTTGGTAGCTTAATGTATGCTCAGGTCTGTACTAGACCAGATCTTGCCTTTCCGGTTAGTGTTCTTGGTAGATATTTGTCTAACCCGGGAAGGGAACATTGGACTGCTGCTAAAAAGGTAATGAGATATTTGCAGCGAACTAAGGCTAACATGTTGATCTACAAAAGAATATATAACCTTGAGGTAATCGGGTATACTGATTCTGACTTTGCTGGTTGCTCCGATGATATGAAGTCTACCTCAGGTTATATATTCATGTTGGCTGGAGGAGCTATTTCCTGGAAAAGTGTTAAACAAACACTTATAGCTTCCTCGACTATGCAGGCAGAGTTTGTTGCATGCTATAGGGCATCATCTCACGCTGTTTGGCTCAGAAATTTTATTTCGGGTCTTAAAGTTATTGACTCCATTGCTAGACCATTAGTAATCTATTGTGACAACAGTGCTGCGGTTTTCTATTCCAAGAATAACCGAACTACGGGTGGTTCTAAGCACATGGAAATTAAATATCTTAAAGTTCGCGAGCTGGTAAAGCATGGGGACATTGTCATTGAACACATTGATACAGAATCAATGTTGGCAGATCCACTAACTAAAGGACTTAGACCCATAACTTTTAAGAAACATGTTATAGACATGGGTATCTTAGAGTCCTTTGATCCTTTTGGTTAGTGGGAGTTTGTGATACTCTCTTATTGTATCTTGTCGTCGACAATATATATGTGTATATATTGACATGCATGCAGTTATTTTATATCATGTGCACATGACAGTTGTTTAAAGAAAATCTTGAGACTTGGTGCTTAGTCTCAAGTAGGACGGTATTGTCACTAAAGTTTGTCTCTGATAAAGCACCGTAAAGTTTGCGCGCATTCAGGTTTGTGAGACAAATAAGGGAGCATCATTTGCTCAAAAGTCTTTCTGGCCCGTTATGGGTGTAAAGTTACAGAAAGATTAGGACCGACTGAAGTAGCATCAAATTTGATCACATAAGGGATGCTATTTCGGCTACACCACCACATTGACCCATGACGGCTTGATTGCTTAGTGTTGTGATTATGGTTATCTTGTATCATTGAGTGATACTCTGACGGTCATAGTTCGACGCTCGGTAATTTAGTTGGTCGGGGTTGTTCGAGATGTTGTCTTTATATGGCCATACAGATGTTACAGCCTGAGAGTCATTTACTAAACCTTTTTTTTTTCGGATACAATTAATGTTGCCCAAGTGGGAGAATGTTGGAATTTTGGGCTACAATTAATTGTATATTTTTGTATTAATCTTCTTTCTTTACTTCATCAAACTACATTTTATAAAACAGGATGTAACATAAGACAGTGCATGAAATCCCAATAAAGTATTGTGATCACTAAAGTTATTGGGATATGCGCATCTCGTTTATTAAATGTGGTTTACGGCTGGGTGTAGGCCATTTATATCCTATGGTCTGTTGATGGATAAGACCGTAGCTTATACAGATTATGGTAATTTACGGCTAGGTTCATTCCCCTGTCCTTCAGACTTTTATTTATTAAATGACAAAATTGACTTTCACAATGAAAACCATTTATATAAATATGGGATTTCTGGAAATCGATTCATAAGGTTTTCAATCGTCAGTTTCTTACGCCTCCTCCATCGAGAGCAGCCATACAGGAAGGAAAAGGGGAAAAAGATCTACGCTGCTTTAAATTCATCTTCTACATCTACAAAATGTCAACTACGGGTACGTTTACTATCCGGTTCTTCCTTTGTGATTGTAAATCCGTGTAAACGATCCTGTTTCCGCTGTTTATAGAGAATTGTGACTTCTCCGAGTATATGAGATAGTCAACAAGCTGTCCTCATCTCGCGCTCTATTATCTTTGCCAACTCGTTGAGGCACCACTTGGATCGACCGTAGTTGTCAGAGAACAACTTAACGACAGCGAAAGACTTCCTCCTGGACATTGAAGAAGAAGAAGCAGAAGCAGAAGAAGAAGAAGATGCAGCCATCAGAATTGGGAAGTCGATTCAGCTGTCTCTGTCTAATTATCACTGGCTTCTAATTTCTATTACCAGAGACGCATGCTTTTTAACTGCTAGTTACTCTTGTTAGTACCACAAAAATTCATGAGGCCCTGCCGACCTAATTGTTTTTTGTTTCCACTTTTTAACATTGTTCGTGTCGACGTTGCATTGAAATCGTCGGGGATTTGAGCGGCAATATTGGAATAGCTAATAACCCAAAAAGGCCCTTCTGTTTTGGTCACTAAAAGACAAAAGCTATGTGTCTTCACTCCCACTCCCGTACATCCAAACATAGTCAGCGTTGGAGCATACAAAAATCACGCGATGAGAATTGCCATCATAGTAGGTCAAATAATACTGTAACATTTCGGATAAGGATAATGGCGGAGCTAGGAGGACCAGGGGTGGCCATGGCCCCCTTGGTAAATGATTGTGTTTGGTTATCAAGATTCGGTTTTTGACCGATTCTGATAATTGGGTTTTTGTGCTTTTAGTAGTTTGCGTTGTTTGATTGGGAGGATAGAGCTCGCAGCCTCCGTTACTAGCCAAGAGATTTTTGATCGATTACTCTGTATTTTATGAGAGTCAGACGGCAGCCGAGTCGAGCTATTTGTGTTGATCGAGATTGGAATCATTAATTTGGGACAACTAAAGTTTGAAAAATTCAAATACCGAATCGAAATACCAAAATTTAGTTCGATTCGGTATTTAGAGGATAAAATTTTAAAACTTTGATATTTAGAATTTCGATAATCGGTTCGATTTGGATTTGGAATATCGAATGTTGACTCCTAATTCGTTCCTATCAATTTGGGATAACTTTGTCGTGTCGTAAGGACAACAATTGGGGTGGGATTAGGGTTTGTTCCTCCATGATCTAAGTGGAGGGATTGTCTCGGAGTAGTGAGCTACAAATTTTAAACCAAGCACAATAACATATAAAAGAAGAATCACAACATTTAACAAAATTAAAAGCGATAATATTTTAAAAGGACACATAATTTAATTTCAAATAACTTTTTCAGTTTTAAAGTATTCGGATTGTTTTCTTTACATATATTTTAATTTTAGATGAATAATCAGATTATTTTGTTACCAAAGAAAATTAATCAATGAGGTTATGAAGACTTTGCTTTTATTTTGTTTTAAAAAACTTAAGAAAATTTTACTTTGGGCGGTCCTTTCAACTTTCCAAGGGGATAGGAAAATATAAATTATGTGGGTCCAGTCGAAAGATTTTCAAATCTTAAGAATATCTTGCTTTGTGTCTGTTTCAACTTCTCTGACAATTGGATAAAGGGAGATTATAAATAATTACGTACGAATAGTATCACGAGTGCAAAATAATAAATTATAGGTAGAAAAATATAACTTATATATATGAACATTTGTCATGTCACGTAGAAAAATAAGATTTAAATGTAGAAAAAGTGACCGATATATATGAACAGTGAACGTAAGTCACTATGATTTGTAAATACAAAGGAATCGTAATATTTATATTTTTTTGTAAATAGTAACTGTGACGAAAAAAAGAAACAAAACCTACTCTATGAATTATAAATCTTTTGATTATCTTTATAAAAAAAATGTAAAAGAGAAATCAAATAAAATACATTTATATTGTTGACATACAAAATCTTTAGTCAAATTTTTATTCTAAACAAGAAGTTAATCCAAAGGGAGTTTCTCCCATTTTGAAGGTTTCCCGGTGGAGGTGGCATCCGGGAAAGTTTTTAGGGTTGAAACGGGATTGTTTAGCGATTAACATATATTTACAGGATTGAGTCCAATCATCTGTGTCTGCGCTTTACTGTCAGCGAGGATCGATCTGGCATCCTAATTCTAATGGCGGCTGCTTCTTCTTCTTCTTCTTCTTCTTCTTCAGTATCCCGGAGGAACTACGGTGTGTTTTTAAGCTTCAGGGGTGTCGATGTCCGTGGTACGTTCATCAGCCGTCTCTATGAGAAGTTGTGCGACAAGGGCGTCTACACTTTCAAGGACAGCGAGGAGCTCGAGCAGGGAGACAGGAGAGGGGACCTCTTCGACGCCATCGTAGGATCTCGCATCGCTGTCGTCACTTTCTCAAAGGAGTATGCACGATCCAAGTGGTGTCTCAACGAGCTGGCTAAGATAATGGATCAAGAGAAATTGGGGAAGATCGTCGTGCTCCCGGTATTCTATAAAGTGAGCCCCGGGGAAGTGAGATTGCACGAGAAGGAGAAGGGTGTTAAAGGGTGTTATCAGCTTGCCATGGAGGAAATGGAGGCACTGCACGGTACGGTGATGGCGAATATTTGGCGCGTCGCACTTTGGAGTGGGGGCGATCTGATCGGCGAATCCGTCCAAGATGGGTAAGTAAACTGATGGACTCGACATCGATACTCCAATTAGTCTTCGACCTAATACATATACATAGACCTTAATGTTCTTCCTTACTCGCAGGGAAGATGAAGGTCCGGTTGTCCAAAGAACCGTGGAAAAGGTCTTGAAGATACTGAATCGCGTACCTATGGAAGTTGCCAAGCACCCTACTGGGATCGATTCACGTCTTGAGGATATTAAGCCGCTACTGCACATGTCTCCTCATGTCGATGATGTCTTAATGATTGGAATCCATGGACTCGGAGGTGGCGGTAAGACAACTCTTGCTAAGGCCATATGCAACAACATAGCGGATAAGTTCGATGACTGGTGCTTTCTTCGGGATGTAAGGACGACTGATCTCGTGCTTTCGCAGCAAACCCTTTTGCAGCAATTGTTAAGAGAACCTGACTTAATTGTGCCTAGTGTTGATCAAGGGAAGCATCTCATTAAGGAAAGACTATGTCATAAAAGAGTTCTTGTCATTCTCGACAATTTGGACAGCTCGGATCAGCTCGATGCATTGGCAGGAGGTCGCGATTGGTTCGGTAAAAGGAGCAGAGTTATTATAACAACAAGAGACAGACATGTGCTTGCTTCTGCTCCTGTTCGACATGTCTACGAAATACCTTTACTAGACAGAATTGAAGCCGAAAGTCTTTTCCGATGCCATGCCTTTCCTGATGGGCAGGAAAATGTAAAGATAGATAATCTTCTCATTGATCGTTTCTTGGATTATGCAGCTAGGCTTCCCTTGGCACTCGTGGTGCTAGGTGCATTCTTAAAAGGTAGAGAGGAGCCGAAATGGAAAAGCACATTGCAAAAGCTCAGCCAAAATCCCGACAAAACCATAAATTCCACGTTGAAAGTTAGTTTCGAAGGGCTCGACGATCAGCAAAAGGAGGTTTTCTTGGACATAGCGTGCTTCTTCAATGGGTGGAAGCGTGACTACGTGATGAAAATCCTCGATAGCTGTGGTTTTCAGACGATAGAAAAGGAGGTCCTGGTCGAGCGCTGCTTGGTCAATGTGGAGGACGACAAGTTCCGTATGCATGATCTGTTGGAGGTGATGGGTAAAAGTATTGTCAGTGACGAAAAGTCTACCGGCCTTCCTAGCAGGATATGGTCATACAAGGATTTTCTTCGTGTCTTGTCAGATGATGTGGTAAAAGACTTTCATATATCATAGTCTGTCGAGTTATCACTCACCCAGATGATCGAATGATAATCGCCTTTTTATGTCCTAACAGGTGCCGGAGAATTATGCTGTAAAAGGTATCGTGCTGGATTTGGCTAAGAAACAGAAGAAACTCATCAAATCGAATACTTTCAAGTTCTCGAGAAGGCTAAGGCTGCTCATAGTCCGAAATGCCTTCGATCCCAAGGAGCCATTGAACTTTCCAAGTGAACTACGATGGCTCGAGTGGCCGGCATACTCAGCGTCGACCGTGAGCTTTGGAGATTTCAGCCAACTCGTCGGACTTGATATGCAGAGGAGCTATATCAAGGAACTAACGGAATCCAACCTACACGAAGAAGAAGAAGAAGAGCAGGAATTCACAGAACTGAAGTATGTAAATTTGAGCAGCTGCGAATCGCTTGTCACACTTCCCGACCTTTCGAAGAGTTTAAAGCTCCAGGAATTGAATCTCCGAGGGTGTAAGAATCTGACTGGGCTCAACGAGGCAATCGGATCCCTTGATGAGCTCATCCATCTGAACCTCGGGCTCTGTCACAATCTATCTACCTATCCAAGCTCGCTGAAATCAAAGCATTTTCAAACTCTTAATTTTTCCGGTTGCTTTAAACTTACCCAATTCCCAGATATTGAGGAGGAGCTTGAGTACCTCGAGGAGGTCCACTTGGAAGGAACTGCAGTGAAAGAACTGCCGGATTCCCTCATTAACCTCGTAGCTGTCAAAGTCTTAGGCATGGACTCATGCAAAGAACTCTCCTTCATTCCTACCAGCATAAGCAGGTTGGAGAAACTGG
This sequence comes from Melastoma dodecandrum, assembly GCA_029817715.1. Classification (NCBI taxonomy): domain Eukaryota; kingdom Viridiplantae; phylum Streptophyta; class Magnoliopsida; order Myrtales; family Melastomataceae; genus Melastoma; species Melastoma dodecandrum. The sequence continues at coordinate 76,758 of JARUPY010000158.1, read as the reverse complement.
AAGACTTGCAGCTGAGAAGTTGCGAGAATCTCGAAGAAGTTCGAGGGCTTCCTCCGCATCTTGTTAGGCTTTACATGGATGATTGCCAAAGGCTGAGGACTTTACCGAGACTCCACACATTCATGAGCCGGACCCAAAGAATACACTACGTGAACTTATCAGGCTGTCAGAATCTGGGCTCGGCTTACATGAACGAATCGCTTCCTTACCAGGTTCCTAACTCCCCTTTTCCTTTCTTTCACATTTTTGTCGAAACATGACATCGAATGTATGCTGCTAGAGTTGAAACAGAAAAATGTCCCTGACTGTCTTGTCACTCGTCATTCATGTTGTTCTTTCTGGGGAACTTAAATACAGATGGTCCGCAAGTTCCAGGGAGTGTCCGTTGTCGTTCTTCCGGCGGAGGACATTCCAAGCTGGATGAATTTCCAAACAACGGATTGTAGATCAGAATTCCAAATTGCTCTACCAGAGGGCATGGTGGAGGATGATATCTTAGGCCTGGCGTTATCCATCACTTTCGAAGTCGAGCCACGGGACATGAGCGACCCCTTCAAATTCGTGGACTGTGTTCTTAGTTGTAAAACCATAGGTGGGATTTACATGAATCAGTGGAAATCGGCTCATACTTGGTTCACTTACCGTCCTCGCCAGCCAAACGCCGATGTAGACGAGGAGGATTTCGCTGGGGGCACGGACTGGAGTAACATAACGTTCAGGTTCCTTGGGACGGGAGTAACGCTCAAGAAGTGTGGGGCGCACGTAGTTTGCAAGAAAGAGCAGGACGACCTGAAGTTTGTGGTCCATGGCGAGAGAAGAGAGAGTGATTTCTTTTAGATGAACAAGAAGTGGAAGCCCCAGTCGAGGGGATTGATGACCTTCCGGATCTTCAGTCGGGTGTTGTAATAATAGACATCACTTATGGGTTGGTTAATATGTTTTGACATATGAACTTAATATGCCAACTGCTACGGGGAGTTCTTGGGGAAGGAGTGGCATATTGGTTGAAACGACCTACAAAATTTTTCCAAATTAATCAGAATACCCAACCGTCGTTTGACGGTCAAACAGCGGAAACGACAATTCTTTACCTCCACCGTGGCATCCTCTATTGTTTTATCTCATGAGTCCGAGCCACGTGTACTCTGTACCATCTTATTCCTGCGTCACACTAAAAAAAATAGTCCCCTATTGGGGTCAGCGATAAATCGCCGAGTACGCCTCACCCTATGCACATACGAAACATGAGACTACTAATCACATCTAACGTGCATTTTCTGAAAAACCTTTTATGCATCATACTACTTAAACAGAAGGAGGCCTGAGTCTCCGATAAGTAGATAATATCAAATCACGATGATAAGATATAAGTAATTCATCACGATCGTAAGTAACGGTAAATAAATATATGCGACTCCCATGAATCCAACGCCATCATCTCATATCGACACTTCGTTCGGTGCCAGGACCACCGCAGTGCGTCCCCACCCCCTCCTCCGGGAGCGCCCGGGAAACGGCCAGCAGGCACGACCGCGCGTGGTCGTCACCTCCCCGTACTCCTCCGACCCACGGTCGGGTAACACATCCATTTCAAGATCCGATTTCAGCCCAAACTCCATCCATTTCAGCCCCAATCTATTCGTGCATCAAAGAAACCAGGTGGGAATTAATCACGGTTGCATCAACGACTCATTGCCGAAACACAACCGGAGCTATCCTCACGCAAGCAGCTCGTTAACCAGTGGGCGTGGCTGAACCCAGCCGGAGACAGCGGCGGCCTATTCTGGTCCGGAGTCGTCGGAACCTTTCGGACCCCAACCACCATCAACCGAAGTTGTATGTAGTTGGTCCAATCCGCGGAACCGAGCGCCTCTTTTGTGGATCAACCAGCGCGCACGTTCTCGCAGCCCCCAGCCACCGTCCTCCCATTCTACAACCAACACCATCACGAAATACCATTTCTTGGGGCTGAATTCTTATCACGCAACCAGTCGTCACGTGTACGGATCACAATAATTCTACAAGTTCGTCTGAATTCAGAAATGTGCACAACAAATGCATTTCAGCCTCACTTCGGCTTCAGACATAATTTCTATTATTTTATTGTCTATACGCATACAGATTTCCAAGTCATAAGTCCACAATTCAATTTCAGCCCTAATTCCACTCATCTCATATCTTTTCGGCCGAGTCGTCTCCCACACTACTCTCGTGCATACAGGAACCGCACAATAAGAAGTTAACCCGTTCGGTACCGGGTGACCAGAGTTCATTCAGCCCGACTAAGTCGCACGGCCGAGGAATCGAAACACAACCTCACGTTATTCTCAGTTTTATTCGATCAAATATCAAGCTACCCTCTCGCAGTCTCCATTTGACTCAAAACCCATATAAGTAGGAACGGTTCCTCCAAAAAAATATACTCTTGACGCACCCAATCCTCGCCCCTTGAAAGGGACCATGTTCCGCACCAGAGGGCTGGCCGAAGCCCCTTCCCAGCTGCCCGAATCTCACGCCCAACCTTCCCCTGAAGCTCGCACCACTACCCCATTCACGCATCACGATTTCACACACACACAACGAACACAGGAAACAGGGGAAGGGGGAAGGACGTACTGCGTTCGAAGATCCTTGAGTCCGTCCGCTACCAACCGAAGACGGCGCGCAACAACGAAGGGTGAGACTTCTAAGAATCCGTAGCTTCGGCGGCTCCTGGAGCCGTACAATCCCGCGTACAATGGAACTCGAAAGAGAGTCGGGTTCTCGCGTCTGAACTTCACCAACCTCCGTCCCACCTTGCTGGTTATGTCGCCAAGGGCGCCTAACTCGCCGTGACACCGTGCCTCGAAGAAACCCCCAACCTTGACCGATCACTCTTCCCCGTGAGCTCAAGGGTTTGAGGGAAGCAAATAAAGGTCAGGGAAGGGAGCTGTTCCCCCTTATCCTTCTATCCATTGCCCATCGATAATCTGATGGGATGGGAAGCGTGTGCCACAAGACACACACCTTAACACCTTGTCCCATCTCAGACACACTTCATCCACTTGCCCATTTTTATTTGTTATTTATTTTATCATATCTTAGCAAACGTAATCCTCTCATGATTAATCGGCAATAATATTTTACTGGTCGTCGCGATTACCGGTCAAAACCAGTGACGTTAAACGAATATTATCGACACCCTAATTCGATTTCGTTTAGGTCCAGGCGTCCCCTTTCCCGCGTGACGTAATCACACGAATTCGAATTAGTAATCTCGTTAATATTCGATATTAACGTTCCCTGACAACGAAAGTATTAAACTCTCATGCCACATCGGATTTGACTCGGTCAACCGTTCTAATTCTAGTCAATCAATCTAGTCAAAGTACTATATTTCCTTGCCAAAATTCCGGGTCGTTACAATCTACCCCCCTTAATAAAATTTCGTCCTCGAAATTTACTTAGTAAGGTCATTTTCATCCACAGACCTCACATTCTTATACTCCTTTGAGCTTAGAGTTTCTTCTCTGTTTTGCAAATCAAACACATCCTCATCCATCAAAAGGTAAAATTTCTGGTTGACACTTTTCTCATATTGTCCCTGAGTAATTTCCTTCTCAGATACCTCCTCACTGCTTAGGATAATTGGAGAACCGACATTTGCTTGGCTGTTATTTGAATGGTCAATGGACGGTATGCTGGAGATCCAAGGTAGTTTCCGGTAAGCCATAGTAGAACTTCCTTCCACTTATACTTCGTCTGGCCTTTCAAAAGTTGGCAAGATACTATCCCCTTTCCAACCGTTGAGCCACTTAAATCAACCACTCCCTTTTCTGTATCTATTATTTGAGGACAATGTGTTCCTGCCTCAATCATTTCATATTCAGACACATGATGGTTTTCCCCATCAACTCCATCAGTCATATCGTTGCATGTAAGACCACGGTCTACTTCAGGGGTTGAATGGTGAGACGGTAGTTAAGGAGGCAATACAGAACCAGACAATTGATTCAACGATGTATCCATTCTTCCATTTTTTTTTTCAGCATTTGCTCTATTATTCCCAGTAATAGACTCCGCAGCAGCTTCATCGGAATTTACAGAGACTTCAGGTTCAGGGTTAGTAAGGTTGTCTACTCTATCCTCTCCAGTCAAAGAAGTAAGAACTTGATTTAACTCTGAGGGCCCCAGAATGTCTTCTGCCGGACCAACAGATAACTTAGAATTCTCATTAGCCACTTGTTCCCTGTTAACCTGATCAACAGGATCTCCGGCTACATCAATTTTCTGCACTCCTTCCTCAGTAATTGCGAGGAGGCCATCCACTTTTGGTACCCTTTTGAGATTTAGTAACTTCCTCATCTAAAACTGCCACATCCACAGCCTTATCACAATCGGTTGCAGCAATTTCCATGCCTGCAATTCCATTAAGTTCTTGAACCTCCAAATCAGACTAATGTTGGGATTTCGCACTCTCATCATGAGCTATACGACATCCTTCCCGTCAGTACATACGTTTATGGTAGTAATGAGACAAAATTTCTACACTGAATACTTAAATCTCTCTTACTAAATTTCCTTCAGCTGATGTTCAATTAAAAGTCAAGACCGCTTCTTCAAAAGGTTGGTGTCCTCCCACAGCCTTTTCCACAGCAGAACCAGGCTAAATTTCAGATAAAGGTGATTCACCTTCGCTAGCACCTGTTTTGTCGGAGACAAAACTAGTATAATCAGTCAATTAGGCTCCATCTGCGTAATAGTTGAACAGGGTTCTGAAGGATTCTAAGGTTGAATAGCAGGTTGTTTGAGCATTGCTTCTTCCAGCCCAACTGATTTCAGTGGCACTTCAACCTTTGGATCACTAGCACCAACATCAGAGGTATTACTCGTCTCCTCATAATGAGGTTCTTCAAACGGTATGCACAAGTCCTCTGAAGTTTCAGCCGTTTCCAAGATAAAATCTTCTCCATCATTAGAACCAAATGCAACTGATGAGTTCATCAGTAATGGATTATAATAATCTGTTTTTCCTCTGTCCTGTATTGTATTATTCGAGTAAATGAAATCACCTTTGCCGTCATCTTCTAACATTTCCCAGTACATGGAGTTCTCGTCCTCAGGTCATCCATCAGGGGACAAGTCTTCCCTTTCATCTTCCTTAGACCCACTCTCCCCGTTAAATTTGATTAGACTCCGTGCAATCTCTCCTCTATCACTCGACTTCTTCTCTTTCCATCACCACTGCAATTGTCCTTCAGCCTTGAATCAATCCTGGACACAAAACTATCCTCAGCTTTCATTTCGATAGCTTTCCTATCTCCTAAACTAAAACCATCTAACCCACCATCATTCACTAATACCATACTCCTAAAAAGCCCGAACTCAGACTTCCCTAAGCAGTCCCCGTAATTAACCGCCGAGCCACAACTGCACAGACTCGGTGTGCTCATTACCGAGTTCTCCTTAATATAACGCCTGAGCCCTGGATCCTCACAGAATGAATACCACAGCATTGACTCCTTCCCTCCATCTGATTCGAGTCCCGTAAATCATCGGTCGACCGGGAAAATCGACCTTGGCGTCATAACCCATTGATAACAGTGTTGTAGAAAGCAATGTTAAGAGAGGGAGTTCGCTGTTTACTGCAAGAAGCTGCAGGTACTTGTAAGGTCAACCACATTCAGAGCGGGGTAAAATTAACCTCACTGATGACCGACTTATCTGCTTCCAGAATTCTGCCGTCCTCCATCAGGAACTTAAACCCAGAGATGGGTAAAGCGAACCCTAAGTTTTCCAGATTCATTTTACTTACGAAGTAAAGGCCAATCTTACATCCTTGCATTTCATTAGTGAGTCCCTCCAAAACTGAACAGGGAGGCATTGTTTGTGATCAACGAGCAGTCTCTTTCCGTCGAGAAGTCAGCTTCTAACACTGAGTATACATCCCCTTTCTTGCCGAGATTGTAGGTAGCCCAATCGCACAGAGGAACATAGCTTGTGGCGGTTATTCTTTTGAATTCCCAACGAAATCTTAGAACTCCATTGGCACCCTGTTTTTCAAAAACCGCGTCAATGAACTTAATAGCAGATTCCAAATCAGTGGCCAAATTTTCCTCATACTTTCTACAAGTACTTTAAAGACCACGTCGAACAAGCCTCTCGAGCATACCCCTCTATGACCCTATTGTAGCCGATGAAGAAACAGATGTCTCCTTGTGCTTATCAAGTAACTTTAACGCCTCATCAATTCTGCAAACAGTATGAATCCCATTGATTGTTGCGCACTAAGTGCCTAAACTTGTAGTTAATTACAAGTCCTGCATCCTCTTGTACAACATAATGGTATCCTCGATCCTCCTACTATGAATGGTGCCTTTATAAATACGTTACACCTCACAGCATTCATTTCCAACCCCCATTTCTCAAATCTACTCTTCGTCTCGCATACTCCCTCCACATTCTTTTCTCTGATGTATCCATTTAGCAGCGTGCTATATGCAAAAACACCTCCCACTATTCCTCGCCCACTATTCCCCATGCGAAAGTCTCTGCCTCAGATGTTCTCCCAGCACTACACAATCCGCTAATGACTGTTACGTGTGACAACACCAGGAGCAACCCCTTCTTCAAATCCCCCAACTTAACCACAGCTTACACCGTTTTTCCATAGGCAACCGAATCGGCACGAATGCCATGATTGATCACCTCATCAACCATTTCAATCACCTTGTTGTGCTGTTTATCCGCCACCAGAGATTCCCGCAATGGATTAAGTGATAGAATCAATGGAGGAATCCCTTCCCTCTTCATCAACTCATACAACTCCACAGTTTCCTTAGTCATCTTAGTGTCAGCACACACGTACAACAACGCGTTCGAAAACTCAGCTTCAATGAAGGGCATCTAATTGAGAACATCTAGGAACGCGATGAGGGCGAGGAGAACACATCGTTACTGCTTGTCGGCAGGATAAGTGACTTAATGTAACCAAAAGCCAAATCCATACGGTTCTGCTCGAGGTGCTTCCCGATGCGGCGGAATCGCTCCTGCTGTTCCTGCTCCCTTGCTGAGAAGGAAGCATCCGCGCAGAAGGCGGAGGACAGCCCTTTAACTAAACTCGAGAAACCGCCTTCGATGAACAAAGCAGGAATTCGGCCAGAAAACGAACTTGCCACTACAACTCCATGGCGGGCAAACATCCAAGGTCCAATCTACCAACCTTTCTCAATCAATCCATTCCATCTAACTAAAACCCATTTCAGAGATTATCGAAACTGCCGGCCACAACGCTATCTCGTCAGTCGAAAGAGTCCCCACAGCCCAACCGTTTGAGCACTCTAAAATGAGTCAAACTCGAGACCTCATCCTTCGCTCTCACAGCTTGGATGGTTTCCCACCTCATATCATTCGCTTTGTACGGCTTGCTTATACTAGTACTGAGGTTACTACAGTTATTCTCATCACCCACATCCCTGCATGTGCTACCACTATATAAAAAAAGCTGCTTTATTTTTATTTTTATTTATTTATTTTATTTTATTTTATTTTAATTTTTTGCTTTTGCCGGACTTGACCCGATCACCGGTCTTGGCAAGGCTCCCGCTACCATCACTGACTTTTCCAGACACTATATTGTTCTTGATACTTTCTCATCCTAAACTTTTCTTCATTCGGACAACCGAATTCTCCGAGGAGTCACTAATTGCAATCACAGGGAAATCCAGCTCAGACAGTAATTTCCCGCCAAGAGATTCCTGCATAACAGCTGATGCGCCTTGCGGGTCTTCCAAGGAATGAATCTGATTCGGTGAACTTTGCCCGATACTTCACGGCTGTAATTGCTGCCTCTGGGCAACTTGTAACTAACTGACACCGTGAATTTATTTGTGTATTTATTGCCCTAAATTACTTAATAATTTTATGACGATTAAATAGTCATTCCATGTTACGGGTGGGCGTACTATTCTTTTTTTATTTGACTTAATGCGCATTCTAACCCTCCTTATCACTTCAAACTAACTGCGCTCTGATACCAACTGAAACGACCTCCAAAATTTTTTTTCAATTAATCAGAATAGTCAACCGTCGTTTGACGGTCAAACAGCGGAAACGACAATTCTTTACCTCCACTGTGGCATCCTCTATTGTTTGATCTCGTGAGTCCGAACCACATGTACTCTGTACCATCTTATTCCTGCGTCACACTAAAAAAATAGTCCCCTATTGGGGTCAGCGATAAATCGCCGAGTACGCCTCACCCTATGCACATACGAAACATGAGACTGCTAATCACATCTAACGTGCATTTTCTGAAAAACCTTTTATGCATCATACGACTTAAACAGAAAGAGGCTTGAGTCTCCAATAAGTAGATAATATCAAATCACGACGATAAGATATAAGTAATTCATCACGATCGTAAGTAACGGTAAATAAATATATGCGACTCCCATGAATCAAACACCATCATCTCATATCAACACTTCGTTCGGTGCCAGGACCACCGCAGTGCGTCCCCACCCCCTCCTCCGGGAGCGCCCGGGAAACGGCCAGCAGGCACGACCGCGCGTGGTCGTCACCTCCCCGTACTCCTCCGACCCACGGTCGGGTAACACATCCATTTCAAGATCCGATTTCAGCCCAAACTCCATCCATTTCAGCCCCAATCTATTCGTGCATCAAAGAAACCAGGTGGGAATTAATCACGGTTGCATCAACGACTCATTGCCGAAACACAACCGAAGCTATCCTCACGCAAGCAGCTCGTTAACCAGTGGGCGTGGCTGAACCCAGCCGGAGACAGCGGCGGCCTATTCTGGTCCGGAGTCGTCGGAACCTTTCGGACCCCAACCACCATCAACCGAAGTTGTATGTAGTTGGTCCAATCCGCGGAACCGAGCGCCTCTTTTGTGGATCAACCAGCGCGCACGTTCTCGCAGCCCCCAGCCACCGTCCTCCCATTCTACAACCAACACCATCACGAAATACCATTTCTTGGGGCTGAATTCTTATCACGCAACCAGTCGTCACGTGTACGGATCACAATAATTCTACAAGTTCGTCTGAATTCAGAAATGTGCACAACAAATGCATTTCAGCCTCACTTCGGCTTCAGACATAATTTCTATTATTTTATTGTCTATACGCATACAGATTTCCAAGTCATAAGACAACAATTCAATTTCAGACTTCAATTCCACTCATCTCATATCGTTTCGGCCGAATCGCCTCCCACTCTACTCTCGTGCATATAGGAACCGCACAATAAGAAGTTAACCCGTTCGGTACCGGGTGACCAGAGTTCATTCAGCCCGACTAAGTCGCACGGCCGAGGAATCGAAACACAACCTCACGTTATTCTCAGTTTTATTCGATCAAATATCAAGCTACCCTCTCGCAGTCTCCATTTGACTCAAAACCCATATAAGTAGGAACGGTTCCTCCAAAAAAATATACTCTTGACGCACCCAATCCTCGCCCCTTGAAAGGGACCATGTTCCGCACCAGAGGGCTGGCCGAAGCCCTTTCCCAGCTGGCCGAATCTCACACCCAACCTTCCCCTGAAGCTCGCACCACTACCCCATTCACGCATCGCGATTTCACACTCACACAAGCAACACAGGAAACAGGGGAAGGGGGGAAGGACGTACTGCGTTCGAAGATCCTTGAGTCCGTCCGCTACCAACCGAAGACGGCGCGCAACAACGAAGGGTAAGACTTCTAAGAATCCGCAGCTTCGGCGGCCCCGGGAGCCGTATAATCCCCCGTACAATGGAACTCGAAGGAGAGTCGGGTTTTCGCGGCTGAACTTCACCAACCTCCGTCCCACCTTGCTGGTTATGTCGCCAAGGGCGCCTAACTCGCCGTGACACCGTGCCTCGAAGAAACCCCCAACCTTGACCGATCACTCTTCCCCGTGAGCTCAAGGGTGTCCGGGAAGAAAGTAAATGTCGGGGAAGGGAGCAGTTCCCCCTTATCCTTCTATCCATTGCCCATTGATAATCTGATGGGATGGGAAGCGTGTGCCACAAGACACACACCTTAACAACTTATCCCATCTCAGACACGCTTCATCCACTTGCCCATTTTTATTTGTTGTTTATTTTATCATATCCTAGCAAACGTAATCCTCTCATGATTAATCGGCAATAGTGTTTTACTAGTCGTCACGAATACCGGTCAAAATCTGCGACGTTAAACGAATATTACCGACACCCTAATTCGATTTCGTTTGGATCAAGGCGTCCCATTTTCCGTGTGACGTAATCACCCGAAATCGAATTAGTAATCTCGTTAATATTCGACATTAACGTTCACTGACAACGAAAGTATTAAACTCTCGTGGCACGTCGGATTTTGACTCGGTCAACCGTTCTAATTCTAGTCAACCAATCTAGTCAAAGTAATATATTTCCTTTCCGAAATCCCGGGTCATTACATTGGTCCAGTCTCGTTATGTAATAAGGAAACCGAAAAAACAGAAAACTTTCAGGTCGGACGAAATAGTTTATCGGAGAAAGAGAGGCTGACTGGTCCCGGACAGCTGATAGTTCCGGAAATCGAAGACATAAATCTTCAGCAAACCATTTTCAGGTTGCACCATCTTCGACACGGCCTTCAAGCTACAAGTCCAAACAAATGGATCCCCACACATCTCTTACCAACAGGGGTATCATCATCCTTTCTTCAAACAGCTCAACCACCCACAACCTCACCTCAAAAAGAACTAATCAGTCGATGGCAAAATCAACTCTTCTTACACAATTCCATCCGTCCCAAACCACCTGAGTCTGAGATTCTTCAACAGTAACAGTTCCTGTAATCTTACCCCCTTCTCTTCCGCAGGCAACACAGACCTATCCACTAAGCCCAGTGCATTTTCTCAGGTTTGTCATTCACAACTAAGAATTCTCCAAATCAAAGAGAAATTGGGAAATCTAAGTAGTCTGGTGATCACAGAGGAATAATGGGAGGTAAGCGATACAATCAACCTGGCAAGAGCAAGAAAAAAATGTGCCGATGTAAATATGAAGCCGATGTGCATTTTCCATCCACCCCTCCAAAGCTCAGCAAGGCAATAGAGGAGACAACACGAAAAAAACTACGGATTCATCGTTTCTCTGCCGATGAAAATGAGGAGCAGGCACTTATTTGTTACCTCAACACATATTGATGTCCCGTCCCGGTCTTGACTAACACAAGCAAAGGGGACTTGTTCATCTCTCGGGGTTGAGTAGATACCCGGTCCACCAAGTATCATAGCCCTGAAAAAGACAATATCGGCCAGTTGACCTATTTATTCTAGTCAAAAAGAGGATATGCAACCAAATAGCGTGCAAATAAGTAATCTCTTGACATGCAGAGAATAGCAAGTTATACTGGACTAGAGAAATACGTGTCCTAAACACCAAACATGCCTATGAACTGATAATAGTAAACCCATATCCATTTTACAGGCTTATCAAAGCAGATCACAGAATAGCAAGAAAATCCAAAGAAATCATATTCCAAGTGAGAAATCATCACTCACTTGAGAAGCCCTCCACCAGTGAATAAAGAAATATAAACAAATAACTGGACCTATCTTGAGTCTCAGAGAGATATGAGGGTTGCTCTCTCTGTTATCTCTTTTCAGATGAACTTTCAATTTCATACCACCTAATTGTCACCCATCCATTGCACTAATAGCTGATTGAGCAGGCCTCTGGGGTCTCATAGCTTACAAACCCTACAAACCAAAAATGATAACTAGATAATTACACCTCTAAACCAAATACAGTAAGTATTATGTAGTCGAGAGGCAGTTCTCACCAAAGCATTTGCTGATACCAGTGGCTTTGTCCACAAATACCTTGGCACTCAAAACTGTACCGAACCCCTTGAAAGCATTTGCCAGCTCCTGATCACCAAACTCTTGAGGTATATGATAGATGAATAGATTAGCTCCAGGGGGGCCTACATATAGAGAAGACCATAGCATAAATTATTGGAAAGGGGCCTCTTTATTTATCAAAGAAGCCAAAATTGGCACATTACTTTAGAAATCAAGGAAAGGGTGACTTCAAACCTTCAATTTGACACAGAGTTGCTATAACAAACTACAGAAGCCGTAGCACTTGGACTGAAGCCTGATTACTACTAACGCCTGGATAGGCGACAGGATAATTGAACTCCACTCCTAGAACTAAAGGATAAGGAGAACCTATAACTTGCAGGAGGCAAGTTATACGTCAAATTATTCTATGGGCCATGAATTATCATATTTTTCCCAATTACATAAGCCCATAGTTTAAGCCCATAAATAGATCCAACATTCATTTTTTAAATGGCCAAAGCCCACGCCCATTCCTTATTTTTGTTTTTATTTTATTATGATTATTTTTTTAATTTTCTCCAACGGTCTCCCTCCGGCACACTTTTCTTTAATTCTTTTGACAGTTGCCAATTAAGGCTTGATAAATAAAGAATAGTGTCAAACAATCAAATCCTTCTTCCTCAGCCACCACCCCCTGGAACATCAATGGGAACACTCCGACAATATTCTCCCCACCTGGCCAAGAGATTGTTGCAAACCGGAAGATCACCTGCAAGAAGGATGATTCCGACAATATCCATGGCAGACTGAAGAACAAGGACGGCCGTGTCCCCTAACACCACTTTAATTTCCCTAACCGAAATCAAATTGAATTCCAACGAAACTAAGGGATTCCAATGAACTTCAACAGAGAAGTTAGACTAACCAGGTAGTTTGGGGAAGATAGAACCAACAAGTTTTTCGGAGGCCTGATAAAAGAAGAACATCTTCATCACTAAACGGGGGGGACTCATCAATTCTCTTGGGGGGAAGCAATTTCATTTTCTCTGGAGGCAGGGGAGATTTTCGAAGCCATCATCTCCTTCGCCATCTTTTCTTTCCAGAAATCCCGACAGCTCCTCTTCCAATCCTCAGAAACGAGACTCTCCATTTTTCTCACTTTTCGGCCGTCTTCATCACCACCACCGTCTTTCAACGGTTCCTAACCAAGGTAAGAGGAAATCAGCGCCAAGGAAACTCCCTCGACGACCAACCCAAGCAGGACATTCAACGGAAACAACAAGGAGCACATCATACCTCTGGTTGCAGTGGACTTCAGCCTCCCCGGACATGGCGGCAGCGACACTAATCTTTGGCGACGGCTCCAGCTTCATCAACCGCTACCTGTGACGACGGACGTTTCTCCACAGCAGCGACGGAGACAAGCCTCCCTTTTAGATGACCCAACCAGCTCCAGTCATCTGCCGTTGGTGGAGAACAGTTTCCAAGCTCCTCGCGGACGCATATTAGCGTCGCGAGGAGCTGTTCTTTTACCTCGACTTATTTCTTTCCATGCGCAGGTACACACCCTGAAGACGGTGACCCTCCAGCCTCGCAGCCGCAACAACCAGCATCTTCAGGAAGGACGTCCAGCCGCCAGCAGTGCTTCTGACAACAGGAACAACAGTAGATGGCCTCTCCAAACATCCAGTGACCAGCCACATCTCTAGCCAGACCATAGACGAGACAAGGCCTCTTCGTCGGCGAACATCCCGGCGACACCTGACATCGATTCCCAGCCAACAGAAGCTACTTCACCATGGTGCTCCGCCTTTTGCCGACAAACATGCCGACACTTCACACCAAAGGACATCAGATCCGAGCCTCCCAGTAACTCCAAGAGGACGTTCCAACACAGCAATGGCAATGGTGCCTCCCTGTTTCCAGTCAACGATCTCTCCCTTTGCCCTGCAAACCTCGGGACCGAGTCATACCTCCGCGAAGTCTCGCAGTATTCAGACGGCCAGAGCCACGCCAAGTCCCCAAGGACGGTTTTGCCCGACTACCCTCAGCCGAAACCGAGGACCTTCCCCAGCCAGGACGACTTCCAAATCCCCGATCCCGACGCTCACAGCTGCATCAGGCGCACACCCCTCGACAACCCGCGGCCAGACACTCCCAAAGAGCTGCCCTCCTGCGTCTTCCCGGCGTCATCAGCAGCAGAGGCGGTGTTGACATGGCAAATAATTTCGGGCCTGGGCTTAGAACAGAAACCCAGTAATCACTCAAGTCACACTCCGAGTCGGCCCAAGATACAGTCGTCTAGGCCGACTCACGACGAAGTCGATTAGGTCGACCCATGACGAAGTCGACTAGGTCGATTTATGAACGGAGTCGACTAGGTCGACTCACGACGAAGGAATATGGTAATCAAAGTCAACCAAGATAACTCAACAGTAGCTAAGTCTACTAGTAGGGTCAAGTCGACGGAATTCTGGATAAGTCGACCAAGTCGTTCGTAGTCCGTACAGATCAGTCAAGTCGACAAGGTTGGAATAAATTTATTCATTTTCAATCACGTTTGTTAAGGATCGTAACTGATCCTAATATCCAGGAACGTGATCCCATATATCAAGGAGGTTGTTGAGACACTCCCACGATATTAGGGATCACGATCTATAACACGATCTTACGTATTAAACACGTACAAGTCCTCTATAAATAGCAGATGAATTTTTCAAGACAAGACACGACCATACACAGCCAAAGCTCTGAAGTTTGTTCGTCAACCTTAGGAATTAGATACCTTGACCCGGTTTATAGGTCAACTCCCCTTCCACCGACAGAGTGAGGTCGTAGGGCCTTTGCCGTCAACCCCCCGCCAGCGACACCACCGACGGAGTGAGCTCGTAGGGCCTTCGTCACAGCCTCCCGCCAGCGACCGCCACCGACGGAGCGAGCTTCCAAGGCCTTCGTCACAGTTCTCCGCCGTCACAGGATTCCACATCGTTGTCACCACTTGCTCCCTTTTCGTTTTTTTATGGCTGTAAGCCCCTGTTCTTAATTCGTCAAGATTGTAAGACTTGCATTCTGTTTGAATAAAATTGTGCATCTTCTTACTGGCGACCACAATCCAATTCCTGTGAGTCCTTTGCCAAATATTTCCGACGTGATCCGTTCTATACGCGAACACGTTTTTGGCGACCACAGTGGGAGAAAAGAAAAAAAAATCTTAGTCTTAAATGCCGAGAAATACTCGAAGTACTATTGGCCGTGAGCCTCAGAATCCCTTAGATGGGGAAGACCAGGAACTTCCTCCGGGAATGGACTTGGAAGCGCCGGCCCTAGGAGGCCAGGCAGCTACAAACCAGTCCACTTTTGATTCACATGCCCCGTCCGAATTTATTTCGAGACTGGAGTTCCACAAGGAATTGGGGGATGTGCGTCAGGAGTTGACTGATATGAAGGGTATTCTAATGGATGTCCAAACTCTAATAGGGCGTCTTTCTGGCCCGAGAGACGAGGAAAGAGTGAGACCTCGTATGAGAGAGGCCCCCTTTAGGGAGTCTACGTTCATGGCAGACGCTCGTCGGACTGCTCAAGGGCCACGTAACGTGACTTTTGAGCAATCTGAGATAAGAACGAATGCTCTCTTTGAACCGGGAATCTGGTTCCACCTGGTCGACCCTCTTCTTCACGTAATCGACCAGCGAATACGTATTGGAATGAGGCAGAGGACTTCCAAGAGGAAACAGATCGGGGGGAGGATTTTATTCCGTCTCGTCGCCCTGGAAAAGAGCCAATGGTCGACGCAGTTGGAGATCCCTATGAGCCTGGACCCCGGAGTAGTAATCATCGTGAGGAGCCTTCATTTTATGTAAGGGATCCAACGAGCCAAACAATGGGAGAAAGGCCTCCGTATAGCCCGTTAAGGCCAACTCGACTCGCAGGGCAGGGGCCGATAGGCGGTGTACCCCCAGACTTAAGAGAGGCCATAACTCAGGTTATAGAGCAAGTCGTCCCCGGAATAGCTCGGCGAGATGACACCTGTTTATACAGGCCTCCTTATCCTGCGTACATTGATAGGGATTTCCCTTTACCTAGAGGTTACAGGGTGCCCGACTTCACTCGCTTCTCGGGCGAAGATGAAATGACTCCACTTGAGCATATTGCTCGCTTCACTCATCAACTTGGCGAGGCGGCCGGGAATGACTTCTGGAAACTAAAGCTCTTCCCGAATTCATTAACCGGGGATGCCTTTACCTGGTATGCAGGTTTGCCGTCGGGGTCAGTAGCTTCATGGACTCAGATGCAGTCCATGTTTGTTAAAACCTTTGCTCGACTCGATACCCCCATGTCGATGTTTGAGGTTATGCGCCTTAGGCAGGCTAATGGGGAACACCCGGGGCAGTTTTTAATGAAACTTAGAAAGGCCTTATTACGGTGTAGGCCTCCCATACCGGAGAAAGACCAGTTGCTCCTCGCATTAAATGCGTTGTCCATTCCTTTCCAGAAAAAGCTACAAGGGGAGCGCTTTGCCGATCTATATGATTTGGCAAGGAGAGCCACTGAGTACTATCAGCTCCTAACAGAAGAGGCCAAGCTGACTCGAGCCTACCAAGTCGATGCTTATGAAGTCGACGTGGCCGAGTTTGTTAAGGGAGAGTCGACTATATGTGACCCCTTGACTAGGAAAAATTCTAAAGCCAAAGCCTCCCAGAAAAATGCCGAGGAAAGGAAATACTCCTTCGACACAGATAAAGTCGACACCATTTTTGACTGGCTTTATCAAAAGAAAAGGATCAGGCTTAAGCCTGGTCATCGACACCCTCAGACAGAAAGGGAAAAAAGTAGGAATTACTGCAAGTGGCATGGTTCCTTCAACCATACTACCAAGGACTACCTGTCCTTTAGAAATATAATTCAGGATTTAATAGAGTCTAAAGAGCTCTGTTTTCCTGAAGTCGATGAAGTCGCCATGGTGGATGATAATCCATTTGGCGACGAAGTCGCCATTCATGCATTTGATATATTTGACACTAAGGTTAACCTTGGAGAAGTCATTAACGACTCTGCTATACCCTCGCAGGATTTGCAAGCAACTGGCGAGACCTTGGTGGCTAATGCCCTGATGAAGTGACTGGCTGAGCGTGGGGTTTTCATCCTGCCGAAGGGAAGGGACAAGTGGCTTTGCCACTGGCACCTGAACGACACTCACACAACGGACCAATACCACACATTTAAGAAGTACCTGTTGGACAGTAAGACAGAAGACTGGTATGACCTGACCCCTTTCGAGGAAGCAGCAATGTCGTTGACTACCCCCCGAGGACCTCCTCACGTCCTCAAAAGTCCTCCTAGTGTGGATCGCCGACTGGCCTCGCGAGGAGGAAGAGGAGGTTCCCAGGGGCATAGGGGGAATGGAGAGGCAGCCGCCCGGGGTACGGAACGCCCGGCACGGTGACTTGAGTTTATGGACTCGTCTGGCCAAAGAGTCGTCAAGCAGGGGTACACTAGGACTACCCCTGTCAAGGAGATAAGACCTGTGGAAGAGTATAAGGGAACAGACCGACCCCAACAGGCTGCAAGTCGCAGGCCTCGATATGCGTCACAGACAGTCGACCCCCAGGAATTGCGAAGGGGACCTCCTATCGCCCAATTCTTGGACGAGAAGCTACTGTGCCAGAAATGCAAGCTGATCGCCCACAATCGGATACTTATTACCCAGCTCTGCACAGCATGCTGCGTCAACTATTTCTTGCGGCTGGTCGACTTGTCCGCAAAAGGGGAGATGCTGGTGAAAGCGGTCCGCCCCGAGGGTACAGGTAATTCGAACCCTAGCAGACCTTCCTCGAATAGACCAGAAAATACTCCAGTACAGGTGGGATATGACCCAGTCGACGGCAGATTCGTGGAGGTAAGCCGACCCCCTTTTGGTTCTAAGAAACCAAAATTCGTCAAAGCCCTTAACCCTTCGTCTCAATGGTAGAATGTGGAAAGGAAGGTTGCGCCCCCCTTAAGGGCTCAAAAGAGAAAGGAAAGGCGTCTAAGTCACGCCCAAAAAAGACCCAGGATGACCCCTGCGATGCCATCCTCGGAAAGGAACCAAGCCGCAGAGAAACAAGTCGCGGAGCCTGAACGGGTCGAGTCTACTGATTACTCGGAAAACCCGGGCTCAAGCTTCGACTACACTCCTCTACGAGGAGACAGGCCCTGCGACTTCAACGCAGGACAAGGGCCCCTTGTGAGCTGTAACGCTCTCACCTTTCCTGCGAAGTTCGCCTGCAACGACAAGTCGGAGGCGCCGAAAGGTAAAACCCTGGACTCTAAAGTCACTTCTTTTCCATCTGGCTTCCCTCTGCACTGGCTGAGGAAACCATCGGATCGCATGAAACAGCACATGCACTCGTTATACATCACAGCCACCTTTGACGGTGATTTGGTGGGTCGAGTCTTAATAGACAACGGCGCCACCGTCAATGTTCTCCCACTCACCAAGTTTAGACTACTTGGGTACAAGCCTAGCGAGTTGGTGCGAACCGACGTGGCTGTAAGCGGCTTTAATGGGAGGAAGTCCGAATGCCTGGGGATATGCTCTGTGCATTTAGGCGTTGGAAGACACGAGCAGGAAACTGCTTTCTTCGTAATTGACATAGCCCCTTCGTTTAATGCGCTTTTGGGACTCGATTGGCTTCATAAAGCCGCCGCGATCCCATCGACTTTGCATAGGGAGTTGATTTTATGGCTTGACTCTGAAATAGAGACTATCAGGGCTGATGAATACTCCTGTTGTGACAAGGGCATTTTACATGCAGAAACATGCAAGACGATCAAGGACCTCACCCTGGATCAACGCTACAAGCTAGGAGACCCTACTGTCGGACCCCTAGGTGAACCCTCCGGGAAGTTCGACTTCATTGTGAGCTATGGCACCTCTCACCCCAAGCCTGATGAGGGATCAATCGTGCCGACAGGATGGGGGCCCGACTTCACGGACAAGGACATAGATGAGGTCCTGCAGGAAGTAGTCCCGACCAAGGATGGAGGCGAGACAGACAAAAGTCCTAATGGTGACAAGGGAGAGGCGCCTAAGAGCCAGGAAAGTACTGCGACGGAGTTGGAACCCGATAGACTCCTACACGAAGGGGTGTTTGGACAGTGACGAAGGAAGAGGCTATGCAGTCGCTGATATCCTCCAGCGACTTCAGGAGTATGTTAGGAAGTCTAGGAAATTAGATTGCCAAATAAGCAATGTAAATGCTGAGGCTAGTCCATTGATACCGACTTAGGCGGTGTCCAAGGGCGCGAGTCACTTATGATGCCATGTGACCCGCTTGTAAGTATCAATTTAGGCGAGGAATCTAGCCCTCGGATCGTTTTCGTTAGTTCTTCAATGAATAAAGAACTTTTCAATTCTATTAAGGCTACTCTTGAAGAATTCAAGGACTGTTTCGCCTGGGACTATACTGAAATGCCTGGCCTAGATCGCCGACTTGTAGAACATAAGTTGCCAATCAAAGCAGGATTTAAACCAGTCCAACAGGCACCAAGGAGAATGACTCATGAAGTCACTCAGGCAGTATTCGAAGAAGTCAAGAAGCTCTTTAAAGCTGGGTATATAAGAACATCGAGGTACACCGAGTGGATATCCAGCATAGTCCCTGTCATAAAAAAGAATGGCAAGATTAGAGTCTGCATCGACTTCAGAGACCTAAATCGTGCTACTCCAAAGGATGAATATCCCATGCCCATTGCAGACGACTTAGTCGATAAGACTGCAGGGCACCAAATTATGTCATTCATGGATGGTTTCTCAGGATATAACCAAATTTTCTTGGCTGAGGAAGATATCCATAAAACCGCGTTCAGATGTCCCTTAGGCATTTTCGAGTGGGTAGTCATGCCGTTTGGGCTTAAAAACGCTGGTGCAACCTACCAACGAGCCATGAACGCCATTTTTGATGCTTCGATTGCCAAAACAGTCGAGGTATACATAGATGATATAGTGGTCAAATCAAAAGACGAGAGGTCGCATGTTAATGATCTTAGGAATGCTTTCATCCAAATGAGAAAGCATCAGCTCAAACTAAACCCTCTCAAATGTGCTTTTGGAGTAAGAGCAGGACATTTCCTAGGGTTCCTAGTTCATCAACGTGGCATAGAAGTCGACCAGAACAAAGTGAATGCCATTCAAAGATTGAACCCTCCGAGTAACAAGAAGCAGTTACAGGCTTTCTTAGGAAGGGTCAATTATCTCAGGCGATTTATTGGCAATGTCGCTAGACGGACAGAAGTCTTCTCGACTTTACTAAAGGCAAAGGGAAACTTTGTGTGGAGCGACGAACACCAAAAAGCATTTGAATGCTTAAAAAAGTATTTAATGAAGCCGCCTGTGCTTGCCCCTCCTCAGATAGGAAAGCCCTATCTGCTTTACGTGGCAGCGACTGAATCAGTCATCGGAGCCATGTTAGCCCAAGAGGCGGAAGACAAAACTGAGAGAGCGGTCTACTATTTGTCAAGACAACTAACCGCTACAGAAAAACGCTATACAATTAAGGAGAAGTTATGCCTGTCAGTCTTTTATACTGTTACTAAGCTAAGACATTATATTGGATCCCAAGAGGTTCATGTCATTAACAAGTCTCCAGTCATAAAGTACTTTTTCGAAAGTCCCCTACTGACTGGTAGAATTAGTAAATGGAGTTTAGTGCTATCCGCGTATGATCTACGATTCAAATCCCAACAGTCGGTGAAAGGACAGGCTCTAGCCGACTTCTTGGTGAGTCACGATCCATTTGTATCAATCGACCAAGAAGAATCCCTTGAGGACATTTGGCAGGGTTGATTTGATGGATCTTCGGCGAAAACCGGCGTAGGTATAGGCCTTCGTATACTTTCGCCACTAGGGAAAGATGTTCGTCTAGCGTATCGCTTGACGGCAACTCACACCAACAATGCAACTGAATATGAAGCTTTGATCACGCTCCTGAAGGAACTATTAACCTTGGGAGCCAAGAAAGCCACAGTGATGGGGGATTCTCAACTGGTGATTAACCAGATGAATGGTACTTCCATATGCCAAGAGAAACTCACACCCTATCATCAAGTCGCCCGCAAGCTAGTCGAGCGATTTGAAGCGATCACTTTCCTCTTTGTAGGTCGAGGGGAAAATACCATCGCTAACGACTTAGCCCAAAAGGCTTCAGGATACAAGGCCAAAAGAGGAAGCGATTGTATCCCAGAAATAGTTTCTCACCTAGCTCCCCAAAGCGACGCGTTCGCTCTAGACATAATGACAAGCGATAAGGATTGGAGGAAGCCAATCACCGACTTCCTTTCTGACCCAACACAAAAAGGCGAGCCAAAGAATTAAGACTCAGGCTTTGTCGTACACCTTATAGATGGGGTACTTTACAGAAAGACCAAGGAAGGAGTCCTGTTAAGGTGTGTCGACTTAGACGAAGTGACCCCAATTATGTTAGAGACTCATCAGGGGTTATGCGGATCTCACCAATCTGGCACCAAAATGTCTTGGATTATCCAAAGACATGGTTTTTACTGGCCATCAATGCTAAAGAACTGCATAGAAATGGCTAAGGGATGCCAAGAGTGCCAAAAACATGGTCCGGTGACGAGGGCCCCAGCGTCCGACTTGGTCTCAGTCATCAAGCCTTGGCCATTTAGGTCTTGGGCTTTAGATATAATCGGGGAAATCCATCCGCACTCAAGTAAAGGTGACGCCTATGTTCTAGTCGCCACCGATTATTTTACTAAATGGGTCGAGGCTCAAGTTTATAAGAAGATCGATCATAAAGAAGTGATCGATTTTCTCAAATCATCCATCATCTATAGATTTAGAATTCCCCAGAATATTGTAGTGGACAATGGCACCACTTTCAATAATGAGAAAATGCGAGAATTCGCTACGGAGTTTGGTTTCTCAATCACCAACTCAACACCTTATTATCCTCAGGCAAATGGACAGGCTGAAGCTACTAATAAACTCATAAAGAACAATATTCAGAAAATGGTTGGTGCAAATCCAAGAGGATGGCACAAACTATTACAAGACACTTTGTGGGCTTTAAGGGTTACTAAGAGAGAAAGCACAGGGGAAACCCCTTTTTCACTAGTATATGGGCAAGACGCCGTCCTACCTATTGAGGTTCGATACAAGTCGCTCAGGGTGACTCACCCTGATTTACAAGACGAGGCAATGTACCTCGCTTTGGAAGAATTAGAGAAGAAGCGACTTGATGTAATAGACCGACTCGAGGTGCATAAACAAAGGATTGCTAGGCATTATAACAAAAGGGTTGTCCATAAGCACTTTAAAGTGGGCGACTTGGTTTGGAAGATGGTGCTACCCCTTAAATCGAAAGACCAAGTTTTGGGTAAATGGTCCCCTAATTGGGAAGGTCCATATGAGGTATGTGAAACATACTCATCTAATAGTTATCGGCTTATGACGAGAAGTGGGGTCAGACATCCATTAAAGGTTAATGGTAAATATCTCAAACCCTATCGCGCGACTATCTGGGAAGCTCACCATAAAATCCTAAAACAAAGGACTCCATTAATGTGGGAAGCGCTTAATTCCTAAGAAATCGCGCTAGGCTTCAGTAACGCTGTCTGGAAGAATGAATTGTGCGTAGTGGGCAGAAATTCATTTGAGACACAATGCACTTGATTTATTGAGTAAAACAAAAACAATGGAATTGCATTGTTCTTTGATTACAAATCTAATTTCCATAACCCGCCAACTTCTTTGAAATCGAGGACAAGGGATTCACGAGATCGTCGCTTCGCGTTCACCTTGTTTCGCTGGGCATAAAGGTCGACGACCTTTTCTCTATCCTTCTCAGCATTGGCCTCCAGCTCCTCGATTTCTTGGGTATTGATCGACGCGAGCTGCCGAGTCAGGTCATTTTTGAGGTTCGTATAGAACTCTATTTGTCTCTCTGCCTCGGTCAGTTTCTCTTGCACGTCGACCAAACGTTGGCGGGCGTCCTGCGCAGCTTTAGAGGCCTGCCCTCGAGCTTTATTAATCGACTGAATCTTCGAGTCAGTCGATTCCAAGGTGAGCAGGTCGACGTTGTAATCCCTCAAGCGGGTCCAGTACGTCGACCTGAAGCTCTTGCAGGCCCCCAATATTTCGTCCGTGACCCGAGGGGATGCCTCGATTCTCTTCAACAGCTTCTGCATCCTCCTAAATTCGTCGACGCTTAAGGGGTCGATGAGCAGAAGTTGGCAAAGTTCTTCGATGTCCTCGTGAAGCTTCTCCCACGGGTCTTTGGCTGACCTAGAAGTCGCTGCAGCAGGATCCTGAAGAATAAGAGGCAATATATCCTCAGAGCTCTCGTCCGAAGAAGAAGGGGGAGTAGGAATCTTTTGTCGGCCAGCAGGCACCTTCACCCTCTTCGGACGAGCCTATAAGGAAGGATACAAGTACCCCAGTTAAAATCGCAATGATAATACTATGTTCTGTTTAAAACAAGAACACATACCATTGCTGGTGTAGGAGTTTGGACTGGAGGAGAAGGAATAGCTTGGTTTTCCTCCTCACGAGTCGACCGAGTCGGTGGGTCGACCAGGATCGCGACATCCAGAGCAGCCTGTTCTTCTTGAACCAAGGCCTCAGGGATGTGCCGTTCCTGAAACAGAGTATGATGCAGAACCGAAAGTTCATATATGAACTAAAGTAATGATACACCAGCTTAGAATTAAACTCACCTTGGCGACTGAAGCCTTTGAACTTTTGTCTAAGGCATGGGAGATAAGCTGGTCGTCATCCTCATCTGAAGCCTCTCCCTAGACAATATAGTATGGGTTAGATATGAAAACTCAAAACAAAAACTGGAGTCATCAGAGTCATACCTCTGCGGTCGGCCTTTGTGGAGCGTCGACTGCAGCTGAAGACGCTGGCACCGCAGCTGGTGCCTTGGTAGATGAGGTCGCCGCTGCAGCAGCTGGCGACCTGGATGGGGTCGCCGCTGCAATAACTGGCGACCTAGGAGAGGAAGTCGCCGCTGGAGTCAACGCCTTCACCAGTCTCTTCCTCTGAGACAGAGGCACCTCTTCAAGATCTTCTTCCTCTTTCTCGGCCGCCTTGCGCTTTGGTGCGCTTTTAGATCGAGCCTTAGAGGGATCACCTTTGGCTACTTCCCTGGGGCTCGCAACTTTAGCCTTCCCCTTGCTGGTCGACTTGAGTTTAGAAGGAGCAGGGGCAAGGGGGGCTTTAGGCTTGGGTTTTCCAGAGCCCCGAGGAAGCAATGATCCTGAAAGAGGAGAAAAACTTACGATTAGTGTTAAGAACCCAATACTCTTAAAACAAAGCTAAGTCCTTACCTCTTGCTTTAATATGCGTGTCATCGGTGTAAAAATCAGGTTCCTTGGAGACCTCCAAGAAATGCATCAAGGCCCGCAGCTCTTCGTACGTGGTCGACCACAGCACGGTGAAGAACTGTGTGGCGAAACAGGAAGAAGTATTAGATGGGAATTCCATCTGGGAGAGCTGCGCCTTGTGATTGAGCAAGTCGAGGAACTTCGAGTCGATCGACTTGCACACAATCTTCCTCATCCTGTCCCCATATAAGCCGCCGGCAGGGTCAGCGAGTGGAACTGCTACACTTTGGATAAACCCAAACTGCCTTGCACACAGTTGAGGGTTATAGACTTCAAAGGTCAGGCAGCCATCGAAAATAACTGGCAGATCTCTACTGGTCAATACTCCATTCCAGAAGCCACGAGCAGTTTGAGGATTGATTTTCTGAGTAAGTGTCTTGCCGCTTGGAAAGGGTGCCCAGTCGCGTCGATCTACCCTGCCGAAGTCGACTATGTGCTTTAGATGGCCAGTGATCGATGTCATAAGCCATTGATCCTTACGCTGGCAGCACTGATTTAGGATGCTCTCCCCATAATAGACGGCTTCAGGGGGCGAAGAAGGGACCTTGAACCCAGTCAATCCCGGCATCCACATGGCTGACCAAAGATGAACTAGCCAGAGCAACCCTCCTGCTGGATGTCTTGGAAATGGCTTGATTTGAGACGTCGCTCTGTCCAGATCGTGATAAAGAAGACCCAAAATGAAGGGACCCCAGGAGATTTCTTCATCGGTCTCCCTCAGAAAATTGGCCACCGCATAAGAAGTGTGGCTAACTTTCTCCCCAGGGAAGCAATAGACGAATTTGCTCAACCAAGTGCTGAGGAACTCGACCTCTTCCTGGGCACCAAAACTTTCAGTCGACAACCTCTCATCTGACCTTTTACCTGCTGAGGCCATCTTCAGATGCCTATTCACCACCTCCATGTACTGAAGGGCGCCCTTGGGATTGATATCGCCTGCCTAGGAGTACTGTCGAACAGGGCGACCATTGATTTTGCACTTGGTCAAAATCTACACATCTGCCAATGTAATTGACATAGGGCCTTCTGGAAAATAGAAGCAGTTCACGACAGAATTCTAGAAAGGCAGCATGGCCGAACAAACCCTGGGATCACAGTTCTTATTTGCTACTGACATCCTAAAGAATCTCAAAATCCTCTGGTTCCTAAATCTCTATGTAAAGTGCTCCTCCCACATCTCAAGCCAGTCTACCATCTCAGACTTAGATGCAGATGGAAAACACAGGAAAGATCCCTGACCTTCCCAGTTGAGGGGATCGATGAAGTTGGGATGACAAATCGGGATAGGCTTCTCAGTGATGAGATAGTTGAGCGGCACCGTCTTCGGGAAAAGATGCTCTGGCAAGATAGGTCCAAGAGTGACGCCCGACCCCTGATCCTCTACGACCGGAATGGGTCCGGGTGGCCCCGCGCGCAGATTATGGAACTCAAAAGACTTAAAAGTTGACATCTTTTTGAGGATCGAATGAGTTTTGGCAAGGGAGACGAAGGGTTTTCTGGGAAACGAGGGTTTCTGTTTTCTTGGAGAAGATGGAGAAGTGTTGAGCAAGGAAGAAAAGTGCGGGAAAAAGATGATGACACTCCTTTATATAGGGTATGATTTCTGCTGAGTCGGCATAGCCAACCCAGCATAAAAGGGGGGCTTATGTTGACATGGCAAATAATTTCGGGCCTGGGTTTAGAATAGAAACCCAGTAATCACTCAAGTCACACTCCAAGTCGACTCAGGATATAGTCGTCTAGGCCGACTTACTACGAAGTCGATTAGGTCGACCCATGACGAAGTCGACTAGGTCGACTTATGACGAAGTCGACTAGGTCGACTCATAACGAAGGAATATGGTAATCAAAGTCAACCAAGATGACTCAACAGTAGCTAAGTCTACTAGTAGGGTCAAGTCGACGGAATTCTGGATAAGTCGACCAAGTCGGTCGTAGTCCGTACAGATCAGTCAAGTCGACAAGGTTGGAATAAATTTATTCATTTTCAATCACGTTTGTTAAGGATCGTAACTGATCCTAATATCCAGGAACGTGATCCCATATATCAAGGAGGTTGTTGAGACACTCCCACGATATTAGGGATCACAACCTATAACACGATCTATCCGTTACGTGTTAAACACGTACAAGTCCTCTATAAATAGCAGAGGAATTTTTCAAGACAAGACACGACCATACACAGCCAAAGCTCTGAAGTTTGTTCGTCAACCTTAGGAATTAGATACCTTGACCCGGTTTATAGGTCAACTCCCCTTCCACCGACAGAGTGAGCTCGTAGGGCCTTTGCCGTCAACCCCCCGCCAACGACACCACCGACGGAGTGAGCTCGTAGGGCCTTCGTCACAGCCTCCCGCCAGCGACCGCCACCGACGGAGCGAGCTTCCAAGGTCTTCGTCACAAGTTCTCCGCCGTCACAGGATTCCACATCGTTGTCACCACTTGCTCCCTTTTCGTTTTTTATGGCTGTAAGCCCCTGTTCTTAATTCGTCAAGATTGTAAGACTTGCATTCTGTTTGAATAAAATTATGCATCTTCTTACTGGCGACCACAATCCAATTCCTGTGAGTCCTTTGCCAAATATTTCCGACGTGATCCGTTCTATACGCGAACAGGCGGCGACCAGACGACCTCCGAAGCTGTTCCCCTGTCACCTCCCCATCTCAGCTCCCCCGACCATCCCGAAGCCAGCGGCAACAACCAGCCTCCCATTGACGTCCCAAGTCCGACCACGACCGCCTCTTCCTGGATGTCCAGCGGCAAACCCCACCTCTCTCTCTCGTGAACCACCTCAGGTCCGGTCGACGGCAACGGCTCCCCTATCACCTCTCATCTCAGTCCCCCGGGCGTCTCCAGAACTTGCAGCGGCGGCAATCCGTCCTCCCAAGGTCCTCAGATTCGGCAGCGACGGACCCCTGTTCCCTCCGGCGCTCCTTCGGCAGCACGGCGGCAACCCGTCCTCGCCGTCGTTTTCAGAACCGGTCCAGCAACCGGCGGCAAACCAGTAACCCTCCTCCCCGACGTTCCCAGGCCGGGTAGCGGTGGACCCCTTTTCCTTCCGACGTTCCTGGACCCGGCTGTAGCGAACCCATCCCCCGGCGTCCTCAGATCTAGCAATGGCTACTCGCGTTCTCCGGCGTCCCTAAAATCTACAGTAGCGGACCTAGGTCTTTCGAATGCTCCAAATCCAGCCTATCCCCCGTGCTGATCTGAACGGATTCGACCACGGCGGCCTTGGAAGTTTTCCTCTTCAGCGACATCTCGGCGGCCTTGGAAGTCTTTATCTTCAGTGGCGACATCTCGGCGTCCTCGGGAGTTTTCCCACTTGACCAACTGTTGCTGAGCAGTTTTCCAGCAACGACTCGGCTACCTGGATTCCTTCTTCCCATTTGATCAACGGCAGCTTCGGGGAGCGGGATGCCTGTACCCAGCTGCAACTGTCAGGTTAAATACCCAAAGAAAAGGTTAAAAACTCATTTTCTTTAATAAACTCCATTTGATCACATTATTTTCTTAAAATAATAATCGTTCACTTTCTGATTTCAAGGTTTTAACAATAGTAAAATAATTCACTAATAAGACTATATCTCTATCTTTTAGGTTCGTTGTTATTGTTAAATATTTGGAATTTTTATCAAGTTCAAAGGATTTTATTTCGTTTGAATTCATTTATGTTCCCGTGAATTAATATTTGATTTTGTTATGCATTATTAACATCCATCTTCCTTTGTTTCGCATGTAAAACACGGTGAAAGTTCTCGAATATTTTCGACAATATATATTAATTGAGCATCTTCGATCAAACGGTAATACATGCCTTACTTTACTCAATTTGATTGAATTTCATTCAAATTTAACAATACTAAGAACACTTGTATTTTATCTTCGCATGTACACTGAGCATGCAACTTCAGAAGATCGATGACAAATTTTCAAAGACTTACTCGAATGCGCGTGTATCAAACATCTTGAATCTTTTCGCGTGTAAAAACCGCGATGTCAAGATGATAAAGAGGCCCCAACCTTCATCTAAGGTACAAAGGGGAGGTGCGGGTCTCCCTTTTAAATTTACCTGTAACGAGCTGCGGGTCCAAATGCGTAAGCCCGCAGTCACCGCCCTTCCTCGTTCCCTATTATCTCGATAATTGGTTATGTTTGCTCACATGTGTTAGCCCCCTTAGGATTTATGTCGTGTGTTGGTTGATGGGAGAAATCAAGTTGTGGTACTGATTCTGCATAGCATGAGCCCTTATGTCCCTGGACCCTATGGAATTCGACATCAAGAATGTAATAACTATCATTCAAGGTAACCCAGATTACAGAAACTATCAAAAAGATGAATTATAGAAAAACAATATTCAATTAAAAAAAATTCAATCATAGCCCCTATTTTATCATTGTAGTTTCTTCGACACCGAATGCAGCCTTCCATAATTATACCTCAGTTGAACTAAAACACCTTATGGCGGAAACGGCCCAAGAAGATAAGGGAACTCAGAAAGATGGAAGCCTGAAGAATATTCACATGGATACATATGACAGGCAGAACTACATTCACTGGGAAAGGTAGTAGTTTCCAGAAGCCTTCAAGGACAATAAGAAATGCGGAAGGAAAAACCATCCACAGAGCAACCATCTGAGAGAAAACATGAATCCACATTTCCATTCTAAGGAACACAGTACCAATATATAATCTCAAGTGAAAATAGAACACACCTGCTATCCATATCCATTATAAGGAGACATATAACCCATAGGCAATGCCCAAAATACAGATGGATGTCGTGAATCAGCATTTGGTATGGTATAGATGGATGTCGTGAATCAGGTTCTGAAAGTGAGATTTCTGAGCTCTACGAGCGTGACGTTCTTTCTCTGTATCTGCCCATTTGACAACGAAAGGCACGCTTGAGCCCTGAAAAGGCGATAACAGGCCAATGGATATCGGAATATTTGTCAAATGCAAGTTGACCTCCATTCCCAAGGGGAAATGGCAAGTCAAATTCCAAACAAATCCACTGCTTCCGGAGCACCATTAATGTTCATGAAAGCCACTTGCTTAAAACAGTCATCTTTCACTCAACGATTCAAAATTATTTCCCATTTTATGCACCAACCACATGATGGCAATGCTGGTCCATTGAAGGATTCTGGACAAACATAAGAGAGACAAACCTCCGTTTTATGCTTTCCATTGAGGGATTCTAGAGCTGAAAGTGCTTGTACCTTTGTCTCGTACTTAATGAAAGCACAACCTGGATGGCATTTCAACCAATTATCAAGAAAAAGACATCCTTAAAAAACTTAAATTCACGAGCATGATAACCTTTGCTAGTTTTTTTGAGACCCTCTTAATATGTGCAAATCCTTTATGTTTCCGTATTCTGAAAACACCTCGGAAATCTCATCCTCAGTGACATTTTTTGGAAGCAAACCTATGAAAAGCTTTTGTCTGGTTCAAAGGAAGTTTATCAATTGATATTGGAGCGCAAAAATCTAACCAAAGGCAAGGGATATAACAAATATTTATGAATCGTCTAGCAAGCATCATGCTTGTCAATGGTTACCTAATCTCCAAAGCTTGTAGTGGACTAGATGCCTACATATGCCAATGAAAGAATGAAAACTCCAACACAACAACAATAGTCGCCTGCTACTAGACAAAGTTCAAGTACCAACAGGTCAATTGTTGATGCGAAACAAATCATGATGCCATTGAAATAGTTTTTTTACTCGAATACCAGCCATTTTCAATAATAATCCCTCAAGATCATCTTACGTAGAGAAAGAAGAAGCAATAATCAACAGAAACCAGCAAACGAGGAAAACGTAGCCAATTTCTGGACACATAATTCAACAAAACAGTAGTTTGCCTCGAAAATTATTGCACTATCAGTGCCAAAACTACAAACAACAAGGGAATCCCTAGTTTAATTTTATCTAAAGCAGTAAGCAACCCCACTCTAAAAATCCCGGTACCCTTTGTGACCACTAGTATTCCCCCCTGTGCAAAGCCTTGAACCTAAATCTGAGAGCATAAACCGCGCTCAATCACAAAAAGAGAAGATAAAAAGATACATATAAACAGCTCGAGCAACACATTTCAATAATTCCAGTAATCTTCCCATTGCCTCACCACGCCCCTCCTCACCTTACGAATTCAAGTCAAGGAAAATGATGGAACTCGGCGAGACTTCAGCATCAAAACTCACCAACGAACTCCCAATGGAATTCCTGCCAAAGCATTCGTGCAGTTGACAATTTAAAAATATACAAAATGGGCAGTAGCCGCAAAATAATGTGGAAAGGAACAGTTGCGGACACAAAACAGAAGCATCTTGTTGACGTGAAATCTTAGACCTAATTATAAGAAATTCATAAATCTTGGTCTATTTTACGAGAAACTCGCAAAGTCATTTCGCTAATGCACAGTAAGTCTATCAAGACAATGACAGAAATTTTGGACCCATTATACGGGAAATCCATAAGTCAAGAAGTCTGTAAGAGTGTTTACAAGTCCACCGTTATGCGAGCGCGCCAAGGAAGTACTAAGTGTATAAAGCCAAAACCGTCAGGTCAGAGTCCACGAAGAACATAAAATATCTTGAGTCCGATATTTTAGGAAATTACTCAGAGAGACTACATCCCCATGATTTGAGACGATATTCTGGTGGAGAAAACTAAGGTAAATGTGGCTAACGTATAAGGATATCATATTTAATATAAAGGAAAATAAGATTTTCTTTAAACGACACAAATATTCATCTAAGGCAAAAATGCTTTGTTTATCGAACAACTCTCAGTTCTCAGCCCTTTAGCGCTCCGTTTTCCAGCATCCTGTTCCCAGCCTATGTCTAAACCATTATGTCCTCCGACCTTGGCGAGAGTTGATTTCATCTAATGCATCGTTGGAGATCTGATTTCACCACTCCAGCCCACGAGTCTACGGCGTCAGCAGCAAGTCTACGGGACTCCACCATCCAAGTTTTCAATTCTTTTACTTTTTTCATGGCTGTAAGCATTTTCATTTGATTGTAAGACATCATTTGTCATCATCTGTTAATACAATTCATCTGCACTTCGTTACTGACGACCACATCCGAACCCCTGTAAATGTTTATGTAAAGTATTTTCGACGTGCTTCGTTTCCGACACGAACACGTTTTTGGCGACCACAGTGGGAGTCGAAGAATTAAGTATTTAAAATGCCAAGGAATACGAGAAACTTGCAGCAACAAGATCCTCCCCACAATTCCTTGAATGATGGGGAAGATTTGGGTTTGACGGGCGTGCTATCTGAAGGAAATACGGCTCAAGGTAGCAAGATTCAACTTCTCACCTCCCTGCAGCTGCGCATATCCCTTCTTAGCGCATATCAATGATTGAATTTCATAAAGAATTTAGTGATACGAAGAGAAATATGAGAGATACGGAAAGAAATATGGAAAGGAATGTGGGAGATATGAAAAGAGACATGGAAAGGAATATGAGAGATATACGTAGGAACATGGAAAAGAACTCCGAGGATGTGCAAAGAGACGTCGCGGAATTACGAGAAATGATGCAAGGTTTCCTCAAGACAATATCTAGCCCAAAACCGAGTGATCCTATTGATAAAGATAAATTCTTTAAAGGGAGAAGCACGGCGTGCGGCGACTAGGAAGCGCGATGTGTCTTTCCAAGAAGATGACATATGGGGAAACACAAATCAAGGCGATGCGGATATTGTTAAACCATAAATTTTAAAAATTAAATCATAAATTATAAATCAGAAATATTAAACCTTAAAAGTTAAATATCATACCATATTAAACCATAAACAATAACTTATGTATTGTACTTAATATATCAAAGGTAATAAAGTAATTTCATACTCTCCATTTTTAAAGAAATGGATTGGATCCTAATTCATAAAGACTACCATCCCCTTATATAAATAATACTTAATAGAAGTATTGATTGACTGACATGTGTGAAGCTAAGAGAAGTCAAAATATTCCCTATTTTGTAGTATCATGGATTTTATATTAAAATGAAAAAAGAAAGATTCAGACCTGAACTTTTATTTCATCCACAATTTCTAAAGAAAAGGACAAGATCGACAAACGTGGTTTGAAGTGAGGGTTGTCTGATAGGTGGGAATAAAGGAAGATTAGTAGATATAGTTTTTGCTTTCGATCAAATATACTTGCACTTACGATAATCTAAGTGTTCTTAACCGTGTGCATATTGATATCTATGAAAGAAATACACATGACACTCTTAATCATTCATGACTATGTTTGTTTCATCAAAAATTTCACGACATGATTTTCGGGTAAAAGTATTTTCGTATTTAGCTGAAGTTTTAAAACATGAGGTCTTGTTAACTTGGGGTTAAAATTAATATTTTCTAATGCGTCTTCTGCATTCTAAATCTCACACCTCACCCGCTTTCTCATTCCGGTTCCCTCATGCGACACATCGTCGTCCCTGACATATTAACAAACGTCCTCATGTTGGGCTTTCCAACAACGGCCTTCTTTATGACGACCCTCCTTATTGAAGACGACGCTAGCAAGGGTCGTCTTCCCAATTCCTCCCAATGCCATGAAGCACCACGAGTCTTGCTCCCGAGGAGTCACAGTCCAGCAGATTTAACATGTTGGAGACTTGATCATCGATGCCTATAAGATGATCAGGCAAACTTTGATCCTTGATTCTCAGTTTCACAACAATATCCTGAACTGCTAATCGGACGAATCTGCCTTCCTTGCACCACGACAATGAAAATAGAGTAATTACATAGAATTCAGTCGACGTAGTCATCACCATCCTCCTCGTGGATTTTCGATACGTTTAATTCGAAAAAAAGTTCTGTATTTTAAATATTTATTTCCAAAGAAGAAAAGAAATGATTCAAAAGAGAAAGTGAGCAAAATAACAAGGCTCTGGTGGTTACCCCTGGATGGCTTTGGAATCCCATCCCCTGATCCCGCCGACCTTCTTAAGCGCTTCCTCCCACTTCTTAATGACGTCTGGCCGTTTTGATCCTTGTGCGCGTCGAGAACTTCCCGATACAGCTCTGTTCGCAGCTTTACGTCGGCCGGATCTGCCCCATAGAA
The DNA here is from genome assembly GCA_029817715.1 of Melastoma dodecandrum. Lineage (NCBI taxonomy): Eukaryota > Viridiplantae > Streptophyta > Magnoliopsida > Myrtales > Melastomataceae > Melastoma > Melastoma dodecandrum. Next base: position 43,473 of record JARUPY010000158.1, on the reverse strand, counting down.
AATCGGCAGTATGATTTTCCCGTCGATGTTCGAACCTCCGCAGAGATCCACCATCAAGTCGAACTCCCTGAGGCACCACGCGCTGGACGTGTAGTTCCTGGAGAAGACGACGGCGTAAACCCTGGAGCCATCGATCCCTCGCTTGAGCTCACCCCCAATTACTTCGCCGCGACGGATCTCCTCGTCGTCCTTGAAAACACTGAGACCGGCCCCGGTCATGCACTCGTAGAGGTGGTCGACGATGCCGAAATGAGCATCGGGTCCCCGGAAGCTCAGGAAGATATCATACTCAGATCTCTTGGAGTTGAGGCGATCTCGCTCCCTGCCCTCGCTCCGTACAAACTCCATTTTTGAGCTGCTCATTCTCACTTTCCCACCTGCTCACAAAAGAAGGTTATGAATATTGATTGAGTGGAGGAAAATAAAGGGAGAGAAAAGGATTAAAGTGCTTTCGGTGCGAAACTTTGTCTTCTTTTTTAGAGAGACTTCCTCCCCGAAATTTCCCGAGGGCACGCCCACGGGACTTTCACCCGTGAAAAAATAGCATCGTTTCACGCCCAATGATCAATACGTAGAACGCCCCAAAATTCGAGGACTAAACGGCGAGTCTCGGATTTTCCTACTAAACTCGAGCTATTGTGCTGGACATGAAAAAGTACGAGGATCACTTGTTTCAGCTAATCCGATAGGCTAAAAAATGTGTGCATATTTGTTCGTGATTTGGTTGAAGTCTGAAATGAAAAGATTTGGTTAAAGAAGGACCTCTCTGTCTCCCTTTTTCATGTAGGATCTCTTACGGAGAGACTATGTAGTCCTCCGTTATATCCAAATCGGCCTCCTTCATCACGTCGCCTCAAAAAGACCGGTAAAAATTTCAGAGTCAAACGTTGACAAAGTCAAATCCGACGTGAACACGAAAATGTAATATTCTCAAAGTCAAACGATGTTACTAACGGGATAATATTGGTACTACGGGGTCGATTACACGTGATTATGTCACGCGAGAAAGGGGACGCCCTGAACTAACGTAATCGGGTTCGGGTAATAATTTTATCCGCGTACGTCAAGGATTTTGACATGTGAACTAAAAATTAGAATTCATAATAACATATTTATAATGATGATATTTGCAACTTAAAATAGTAGAAAGTTTGATCGTTGACCCCTAAATCATCACCATTTAGTCGGAAGTTGAATACCTGATTGAAGAAACTCCAAGAGTACGAAGTCATCTTCTCGGCCCTCAAGGTCAGCGAGGTAATGGGTTACCTCCCCCCAGAGTACATCACCACTGGCCGGTTCACGGAAAAAAGCGACATCTACGCAGTCGGGGTGGTCGTTCTCCAAATCCTTTCAGGAAAGCGGAGGTTACCCAGGTCAATGCGATCCTCAGTCGAGTCAGGCATCCATGGAAGCTTCATCGACGGTGCTCTGAAGGGACATTTGGATGAGACAGAGACTTCGAGACTGGGGAAGATAGCGTTTGGACTATACCAGCGAGTCGCCGGATAGCAGGCCAAATATCTTCAGAGTCACTGAGGAGTTGAACATGTGCTCTGCGCAGGATTCTGTGGTGGTAAGAATGAGAACACAGGGATCGGCGGCGTTACGCCAAGCCATTGGACTAAGCACTCTACGGGCTATACGGCCTATTGTCGACGTTGGCATGAGGTGAAAATCTCACGTATGGTTATGGAACGGAGATTCTTAACAATGAAGACGACCTATCCAGAAGTTTTCGCAACTCCATCAGAGTTGGAACCATAAAAGCTGAAGAACTCAAGGACTGAAGTGACCTAATAATTCCAAGCAATCTCGTCTTCTTTATAACAAATATTTATGGATCCATTTTGAACTTGACTGGGCTTATTACCTTGCGCATCACCCCAAGAAACTCCATTGTCAAGCATTTTAACATCACCATTAGGGTTTTCGGAACAAAAACCGCCTTGGATTTTAATAAGCTTCTCAAGCAAGCTTCGTTGGGGGAAAATGACGAGGGAAAATATTAGTGTGTGCATGAATGTGCCAAGGCACTTTAATGTCTTTGTGGATAAATAATTAATAAAGGCGAGTATTTTTCATTGATTATTTTACTTTTCTGCACGTGAAATTATTAATGATAAAGTTCCACATATTATTGAGTATATTAATCTGAAATAGTCCGTGATCGGATAGATGTTTAGAGGGGACATGGACATCTAGATCATCGCTAAGTATAGCTGAGGTCAAGATAGACCAAGGGATAGTGTATCCAAGTTATACTTAGGGGTACCCTAAGATTAGGGATACTGGACACGACCCGATTAAGAGGATACCACATATTGAACATCATTGGTCAATCCTCTTTATGGACGAGTGTAACTGATCTTTTGACTTGAGACCTTCATTTATTCTATGCGTGGAGTTTGCGCACTTTGACGTCGTTAAAAGCAGTCTTTAACCGGATTGTGAGTAATACGATTGTTGGGTGTGTGACAAAGCGTAGAGAGAATAGTGTTGAGTCAATATAGGATTCATCGCTCTCTTGGATTAGAGAGTTGACATCTAGGCCACTTGATAGAGATATTAGTGACTCTAAAATCCATGGCCATGGGAGGAATGTTTTACATTCAAGAGAGTCTATTATATCTTGGTAATCAAGTAAAACAATTAATTCGGTGATGATGTATTTTGCGCCGAATTAATTGGGATGTCGGTTAGATGAAGAGATTGAATTACATAGTAATCGGTTCATAGTAATTTATGATTTATAATCATTATCCTAACACGTTGAGTGACTAAAAACTGTTGCTAGATGGTTACCTTAGTTTGTGTATGGATTTACACTACCTTCGTGTATAGGACCTAGAGGGTCGGTCGCACACACAGCACGTCGACACGAACATTATATTTTGATTACTTTAGAATCGGAAGCAAATAAACAGACCAAGATCGAATATTGTTCGTGTCGGTTCTTTTTTATTAGATAAAGGATATAAAATAAGTATTTGATATTTTATTTGAGTAAATTAAAATTTGATTAAATTTAATAATACATTTACGATTAAATCTACTTGTATTATTTTATATATGTATTTATTCTTCAAAGGAGAATGATACGTTTCCTTCTTTAATTATTATGGAAACTCCTCGGTGGTTACTTTTGTTTAAGTAAAACCGGAAGAAAAAAAAAAGAAACGTATCAAACAATCGAGGCAAAGTTATGGCAATTGTCTGTTTTTCCATTAAAAATAAAAATAAAATGAAAGAAGACGTGAGGGTGGGAGTCAGACCGTCAGAGAACCAAAAGGGAAAGATAGGTTGGGATACCCAAAGGATCGTGGGAGATTCTCACATTTTTTGCTTCCAAATAAAATATTGTTCTGGCGAACCAAGAGGCTAGCACCTAAGGGATCGTCAAGAGATTCATGATCGCGTGCGCGTGAATACCGCTGAAAGCGTCACGCGTGGGACTCTTGATTTCGTGTATCTGTTTTGGTTACCGGAATTTCGAGGTACGCTTCCGGGTAAGGTTAATTTCTCATCTAAATATTATACCTACCATGAGATCCTTGTTATTTTGGGCATAAAAGTTTAATTTTTGTTTCCGCTGCGCCCTAAAATCTAACAAGTGGTATCAGAGCCTTGTCTTAGTTGAATCGTATATTATATTTGAGTTTTGCCAAATTATAGCGAAATTATTATCTGTTTAAAGATTTTGAGATTTCGTTTAATATATTTCGTCTAATTATGGTAATCTTATAAAATCTCAAAGATGAGATTTTGTTTTAATCTAAAAGATTATATTTATATATATAATTATTTTAGACGAAACAAATTGAAAATCAATGGTCGGAAAGGCAATTATTTAATTTTTTAAATATAGTTAGACTGCCCCGAGGATGAGCAACCCCCAGGACCCGAGGAGTAAACTTTCCCGAAAAGAAAAAAAAATAAAAAAAAAATAAGAATAATAATAACCTTCGGCAAAAGTGGAATTATGGGGTGGCCTGAGAGAGAAAATTTGGAAACCAAATTATAACTATTTACTAATTAATTTATGTAAATAATTTACATTATCTATGAGAGGTTTTCAAATTTGTGGGCAAAATATGATTTAGAACCTACAGAAGATTATAAATAATTTTAAAATCCTACGTATATTGAATTGGGTAACGTCCTGTTGCTTTTAATTCTAAATTTAATAGTTATTCAATATATTGTAATTTAGGATTTTAAAATTAATAACCGAGAATAGATATATGGTCAAAAGGGAATTAAATTCAGAAATATGATTTTGTTTAATCATCAAGTTAAAAGCCCACGGATAATAATAATTCGAATGTTTAAAGATGGAAATAATAATATTATTATTATTTTTGTAATAAGGTCGGCTGAAGGGGAATATTATGTCCCATTAAATACTTTGAAGGTGAGACATTATACAATTCAAAATCCCCTAAATATTAAGTAAATATTTTAAAATAAATGCCATCCATTAATGTTTATTATAATAGTCAGATTTTTCCCCTAAGTCGGTACAGCTTAGCTGCGGGCTTCTGGTAGAACAACTGTAATTTATTCTAAATGATTAATGGGTCGACTTAACTCAATTTAGTTGACTTGTTTAGCTCAGCTAAGGTCAGCTTTTTGAGGGGCAAGTGTTGAGTTTAAGAGTTATTAGACTCAACGTGAAAATACCGAAAGTCACACGGATTTATTCGGTTCTTCTTTATTAGACAAAGGATATAAAATAAGTATTTGATATTTTATTTGAGTAAATTAAAATTTGATTAAATTTAAATACATTTACGGTTAAATCTATTTGTATTATTTTATATATATATTTATTCTTTAAGGAGAATGATACGTTTCCTTCTTTAATTATTATGGAAGATAAGGAAAATAAAAATTAAAAAAACTCTCCTCGACCACCCCAAGTTCGTCAAACGTAGAAGCATCTTTTAGAACATTCTCAGAAATGGGTGCATCCTCCTCATGCATCTAGATTCCATTCACTACCGAACATGCTCAATCAAATGCTTTAAAACACAATATCTTCGTCCCAGCAGGTTGTACACTCAACATTAACAAGCGTACACTCCAAATAGCTCATGTTAACCAGTAACTCGCAAAGATCACCACAAACATCTCTATTCATTCATCTCAGGTTTCCCGACTTTTTAACAACTTTATTCTCTATTTTCTTCTTTTTCTTTTTCAGATTGCACGACTCTAAATGTTCATCTGATTCCGGCTAAAGCTTATGTAACAAGTTCTCGATCAATGACTCCCGATTCAGTTGAACCAAGGCGTTAGGTGATAAAGCACCCCTCGGATCAATCACTCAAGCTAGCACGGAAAACTCACACCACAAGCACGTATTCAGGTAATATCTTTCTCTCTTTTTTTTTATTCTTCCTTTTTTTTAAAACCTGAACATTGATACTCAAAGCCTTAGCAACCTAATTTTTCTTTCTTTTTTTTATTTTTGCCGAGATCCCCAAAGATATCGTTTCAAGAGATAATTCAAGCTACTCTACTCACCACTAGTCACCATGCATTCTGAGGAGGTGTAACCCGTTGCTGATAAGCACACTTCCTACTGGGAGATCTTTTTAAAATTAAACGAAGCAAAGAATTTCATCTTTCCACACTTGAAGAATGCAACCCATATGCTCATCATTGAAAACAGACATTCCACATCGACTTCCTAAGGTTACGTCGAGGAAAAACGACCCAAAAGATGAAAAATAAGGCCTAGACAGGACTCACCCTAACAATTAATAACAAACAACACCACACCACACCCCCAAACCTAATTCGAGCAGCGTCCTCGGTGCTTAAGATAAGACGAGTAGGAAACGGGAGTACCAGGATATGTCGGTGGCCGGGAAGTACCGATGTGTAGCTACCGATTGCCTCGGTGTAAGACTATGTCGTAAGACTGTGGCTCAGGAGGGCGACGGAGGTGGCGGCTATAGCTCTTCCCTGTCACAAGAAAGAAAAACAATTAGGGATGTCTAGCAAAAGGCCCGATTTCGTTTTCTTATTTTGTGTTCTTTTTTTATTATTTTTTTAATTAATCTCCAGTGCAGCTGCACGAGATTTTCGTGCAACTACACAAAGTTTCTGTGCATTTTGTGTTCCCAGCGGTGCAGCTGCACGAGATTTTGGTGCAGCTGCACAGAGTTTCTGTGAATTTTAGGTCCGCGTGGTGCAGCTGCACGAGATTTTGGTGCAGCTGCACAGAGTTTCTGTGCCTTAGAGGTCCAATCGGTGCTGCTACACGAGATTTACCTGCAGTTGCACGATCTTGCTGCTTGCTCTTGCATCCCCCGCTATCTTTTCCCCTAATAAAACAAAATAAATGAAAACAAATAAAAGAAAATAACTTGGGTTGCCTCCCAAGAAGCGCTTGGTTTATAGTCTACGTCTCGACTCTTAATATCCATCACGCGTCTCTTAATGTTGCCGCAACAACTGTCCTTTCAACGTTTCCTCCCCAATAGTGTTTCAGCCTCTGTCCATTAACCTTTTTACGCTTATAGAACCCTGTTGTACATTCCTCAGAAAGTGATGCTTGACTTCAATGTATTTTGATCTAGAGCGACATACTGGATTGCGAGTTAGGTTTATCGTACTAGTATTGTGTAAATCATGTGAGGCTATAATCAATTACTATTTTTTATTTATTTAAACGGTTTGTGTCACTATATAAGAGACAATGTGTGATAACCTATTAAGGTTCATGTGATCGTTATAGTTGTGCTTTTGCACATATCATGTAATATTATTAATGTGGTTTAGACATTTTGTGGTGAATGCCCGTGCATTGTCATAAGGCTGGGATGTAAGAGCCCGATACATTATATATTAATGGGTGTTAGGTTCCTCCCACTTAACCAAATAGACACGCTCTATCTGCTCTTGGTAAGTCAGGGAGAGAAATACTCATATCACCGCACTTTTTCTTTTTTGTCATTCGCACTTTTTTCTATGTATCTTAAAATGGAGTATTTATTCTTGTTTTTCCAATTTATTCGTGTCCTAAATTCGATTTCTTACATAAATGTGAAATACCAATAAGAATGTAAGTCCATGCGGAGGTTAGATATTTTATTTTATATATTTTCCTTACTTCTCTAATTATACTTTATAAAAATGAAATTTACATAAACATCCCGTTCAACGAGAATATAGCATAAATATTAAATTAAAATGTTATGTATATACCACGACTGAAAGATGACCTCGTAGCACAAAGCTCGAGAAAAAACAAACTTCAAAAGATTTTTTTTTTTAATTTCATTTATGAAATAAATCTCGAAAATATTAGTTAATTTTGATAATCTGGATCATATGATAGTTAATTTGTTGGTGCAGCCGGTTTGCGGCCGATTATCTTATGCTGGTATTGCAGCTGGTCGTTCACTGTTGCCGTGTGGAATCAAATCTGGTGTGATTGCCGTTTGGTACTGCTGGGAGCGAGTGCAAGCTGAAGAAGAGCCCCGTTTAATGGAGCTAAGGTAGAGCTGCCAGCACACCATAGAGAGGCCGCTGCAAACCGGTACGGTTCGCTCAGGGAATCCGCTGCCGATCTTGGAGAGTGGCTGAACTCTTCGGTCTCAGCGTGGTGACGGGGGAAATTGATTGTTGTCGACGGTCGCCGGAGGTGAGAGATCATGTGGGGGAACGGAGTTGGCCGTCTGTCATCCTTGGTGGTGGTGACGATTTGACAGCTTTGGTGCCGGAGGGCGAGATCTCCTGGAGGTTTTCAGGGGAAGAGGAGTTCTTTTCATGAGTTTCTTTTCAGGGAGTGGAGGCACCATCATTTTTCTTGTTGCAGTGAGGAAACTATTCGGCTGAGAATTGGGCGTTCTGCTTGCTGTCGACGACTCTGTTGCTGATGTTGGTCATAGATGGCCTTCGAGCAATTGGCAGGTATAGGGTTAGAGCAACAGAATCCCCAAATGTTACCTCGAAAGGAGTAAAACCAAAGGCTATTACAGCTGAGAAGCTGCTCCCGTAAGGCTGTGAGAAGACTATGCGGCTGGTTTGTTTGTACCACCTTTTGCACCATAATCCTTTGGAGAAGGGAACCAAAAAAGGCGGCGGTTAATGTCACACTCCCTATTTCTGCCGTGAGGTGAATTGACATTCCTCTTCTTGATTTTTGTCTGACAGTAGGGAAAATTATCCCGTAAGTTTCGTCTTGAGATTTACAAAGTGCCTCCCCCTCCTTTTGCTATCGATGGAGTGATTCGAAATTTCCTCTTCCTCCGTGTCGGATAATATATCTTTTTGGGGAATTGAGTTCTTCTTCCTTTCTCTCATTTCTTGAAATTCGTTGCTAGTTCGACGGTCCTTGTTAGAAATAATTTTATCAACCTCTACTTGCCCATAGGATTTGCTGCCTTGAACAATTGTTGGTGTATTGGTTTATTTCTTGTCCAGCATCACCGACTTGGGGAGTGTAACCAACAATTGACACAAGTTCTGTTCTTTGCCCGTGTGGTGAGGTGTCCCACGAAGACAAGGTGGGTGGAGTCACACCCTTCGGCTTAGCAAATCAATTTGGAGAGAGAGGGGACCGACGAGATTTTCAATAAAAGTCTGGATGTTATTCTCCGTAGTACGTCATTGGCCGAGGTGTCGCCGTTCTTGTTGTCCTGTACTGAGGCAACCGTAATTTGGGGATCGACATTTATTTATGAAATAAATTTCGAAAATATTAATTAATGATAGGACCGTGAGCGTATTTGATATATAAGATCGTCTAATAATTGCATATAATTTTAGGGTTCATATTATCAAAATTTTAGGATGGAAATGGCAATCCTTCCCGCAAAATAAGTGCCAATCAAAGGAAATGTTATTTAACCAGTGGAATTATTTAATGCTGGAACCGCAAAATAAGGGCCAATCAAAGGAAATGTTATTTAACCAGTGGAATTGTTTAATGCTGGGAGTTTATTTCATCAGTACTTTTGGGTAGGGACGGGAAGAAAGCCTTCCCCCGTCACCGTGGAAATCCAAGCATTCATCTTCCTCGTCTTTTCTACAATCCTCCTCCTCAGAAGTAAGCGTCCGATTGAATTGGACAAGCTGCCCCGGGAACATCAATGCAGTGTGCCCACCCGAGCTTGTGGCGGTTAAGGGGCAGGACGGGTGCGTGATCGCATGCAAGAGCGCCTGCAACGTATTCGGCTCACCCCAGTATTGTTGCATGGGTGCGTATCGCTCGCCGCAAACTTGCGCGCCCACGAACTATTCGAAGATATTCAAGGGGCAGTGCCCACAAGCCTACAGTTACACGCAAGACGACCACCGCAGCACCCTCACCTGCCGCGACTCCCTCAACTACCTCATAAAATTTTGTCCTTAATTAAGATGCATCATAGATCCCTCAAATTGTGGCCAGACCTGGTAGGATCGATTAACAAGGAACATACTCAACCCCTCAGAATTTGCTCATGTGGCCATCCGTGAAAATAAATGAGTATGCAAGTGTGATGTGAGCGGAAGCGGCTAAAAAGTATTTGTATGTTTGCGATTAAATTTTTTCGATTTTTAGTAAAAATGTACTATCAATTTTTACATGCCTCCAATTTAATTTAGTAACGGGCCGTTCGCTGAATAATTTCTTAGCATAATTATTAGTAAAACATTATAATTTAGAAATCGACCCGGTGTTTTAGTTAAAACTTCTTAATGTACAAAATGTCGGAAGTGGCAGAAATTACTACGCCCATAGTGATTTTGTTAATTCTTTTAGTAATTATTTACTAAATATTTTAGTAATAAATTTAGTAAATCACTAAACAAACAGTATTTCGAACCGAACATAAATTATAAAGTGATTTTTATCGTAAAGCCCTCCCGTAGTGTTGCCTCATCTCTTTATGCTGAGGAATATCCTTGGGATCTCAGTGTTCACGATCGAGGATCACAATGATTTTTCACCTGCCTTGGGATTCTCAGTCTTCTTCTCCGAATCGTGTTGTAAGTTGACTGCACTGATCTGTTTTGTGAGGTTTGTACGGATCAACCGTTAGTTTCCAAAAAAATTCGCGAAAAAACGGTCAAAATTTCATAAATTATGCAAAACCCGTCGAGGGAACGCCCCGGAATAACAAAGAGGACGAGTTTTGAGAACCTGCCCTCAATGTAAAATGCGGGGGGCGGGTTTCCAAAACCCGCCCCTATATGCGGACTCCGCATACTTGGAAAAATTTTCAAGTGCAGGAGGGGGGCTTCTTACTTCCAAAAGGGGCACCCAAACCCGCCCCTGCCTTGTTCCCAAAAGGGGCGGGGTTTGGGAACCCGCCCCTCTCCTGCTATAACAAGGGGCGGGTTTTGAAAACCCGTCCCCGCCCGACCATGTTGGAGTCAAATTTCTTTTCGGAACAGTCCCTGTTCGATCGAAACATTCTTAGTTTCAACAATCGGAAACACTTCACATCTAAAAAAATGCACTGATTTATATCCAAAGCATCACTGAAATACATCCAAACATCTAAGTACATAATGGTTTACAAATACAAACACAATTCTAATTCCCTCTACGTCTCCTCGATCTCCTCCTCACATATGGGATGAGAACGGGACGCTGCTCCGACGAGTCGCCCGGGTACAGCTGCGTAACTTGAGATGGGTCTTCGAAATGGTCGTACCTGAAAAGCTTATATTAGTTGAGTTTAACTGTAACGAAACTTCGAAATTATATTGAACTTACCCAAATATTCCCGCTCCTTTAGTCGGAGCTCCCGAAGTCGAACTCGACCCAACCTCGAAGTGTGGCGTGCAGTACTCGGCATCCACGTGAGAAATTTACGAGATGAACATCCCTTCCCGCACTTCATGACCCTCCTCGTCAACTACGGGAACGTCATATGCTGGTGGCATGTCCTCATCTCTATCGAAGGGCTGTCCGTCATGTGGAATGTCCTCCTCGTCAATTGGCTGTCCCTCATCGCCCTCGAAGTGTTGTCCATCATGTGGCGGCACGAACTGAAACGCTTGTTGGTCTTCCAAGCCGCCGGCTCGACCATATAGTCTAACCGGTCCGTACTCCCTGAGCATTTCCATGGAGTCGGCAAGAGAGACGAGCTCCGACTGGTCGGATTTTAGTTTTATCTTTCTAAAATTCTTCAGCTGTCACACAATAAGAACGATGTAAATGAATATATGTTAAACAAGGAAAATCGAATAGAAAGAAGTAATGTACTTACCATTTTACCCAGCATGGATCCTGTATGAGAAATATATTGCTGAGTGTGATTCGCGTACCACTTGGAGTATTTCTTTCGAGAATCCCACTCCAGCGGCACAACATAGTTGAGCCGATCTTCCCAGATATCCAGAAACTATCGGTGGATCTCCCTCCAGTTGTTCATATTCTTCTCCGAAGATCAATGCGATGAAGGGCTTTGCTGGTGTCGCACTGATCGGGTACCAGCTGCAGATCACCGAACTGACGGATTACTCTGTCTGAGAAGTACCACTCCACTATGTAGAAGCATATAAGTGGTACTCGGGCATTCCAAATCATCTCGTCGGACCGACAGTAAGCTGGAAGCATATCTATCAAATGTTCGGGGTAGGGATGCCAAATCACCTGCATATTTCAATGATAATGTTAAAGGGAGATATGATACAATCAAATGTAATTGCTTTATTCAATCGTAAGGTTTACCTGATCACTGCTTTGCCTGTCGAAGGCCTCTCTGTACGATGCAAGCACATGCGTCGCCACCGTGCGTACATCCTTCGCTCCGGCCCAACGATAACTGAGAGGCATATCCTCTACGAAAGGAGTACGACGTCTCAAAGGCGCTACGTGCGGGAATCTATCCCACGCCCAAATCTGTAGTAAAATGAGTGGGCCCTCGATCTGTGACGCCTTATGGTGAGACGCCTTACACAAGCTCTTATATAACCAGGCTAGGCATGCACTACCCCAGCTATACTGTCCTGTCCTCTCAAAATCAGCTAATAGTGGCAACCAAAATAGGTGTACTAAGTTGTCCGACTTAATGGTGAACAACATCCCACCTATAAGCTGGACGATGTACGCCCTCGTGTACATCTGAACCACCTCCTCAATGGCATCTACCGGAATCTCAGAAAATTTTAGGCCAACCAGCTTAGTCTAATCTGGCCCGACCTAATATTTTCTCCAGTAGGTACACGGCCTAACAACTAATGATATACCTCGACTGCCGATATCGAGGTGTCACCTATAACTGCATCACCATCTACAGGCAATCCTAACTGAATAGCAACATTCTGTAGGGTCACGGTCATCTCACCGTGCACCATGTGGAAGGTGTGCGTCTCCGGTCTCCAGCGTTCCGTTAAGGCAGTGATCAATGTGCAATCCAAAGAGATAAATGGAAGCTTCGTCACTCCGTAAAATCCTGCCTGACGGAGTTAAACATCCATGCGTGGATAGCTAGCAAGTCCCTTTAGCAATTTTTCAAACCGACGGCATGTCAGAACATTGTTCTGCAAAGAAAATATGAATTAGTAAACAAAGTATAAATATATAATGATTTAAAAGTAAAGAAATCGACATACCATATTATATCCGGCTTCCCATGCAGCCGTCGACCGATGCTCTCCTTGAGCATGAAGTGTCTTCCTTGGCCCTGAATACATTTCCTATAAGACAACTTAAGAAGATTTGGACAACAGAAGAATATAACAGTAATAGCATTTAAAAACATTGAATAAGAACTTACAAATATTATGATTAGGACAACTACGTCGGTTATGATATTCCTTTTTACATAATCCGCAACTACTATTCCGAGATCAAACCCTAATATCCATTTCATTATGTATACGGGATGACCTTGGACGCCCACGTGGTCTGACTCTTGTCGGGTCAGGGGAAAACAATATTCCGTCCAGTCTTCTTTGCAATCAAAAGATTGCCACCGAGAAGCCTATACGGCCTTCTGACACTCGAATGAGTAGAATTGACTGATGACAGCCGTATGATCAATATGCAAGAATGCAAAACATGCCAAGGTCTGCGAAATATTTGCCACTTCTTACAGCTGCATCTCCGATTTTGGAGAAATACATATTTGACACGATGTTTTCCTTTAGTCTTCACGTCAAATCTACCCTCTTGTCGATCGAGAAGAACGACTTCGTATGTTTGGCTTTCTCCATGGCTTTGCATAACCTTGTTTGACAAACGTTAGTGAAACATTCGCCAATTTGCAACGCAGAGTCTGCATCGTCTCGTGGGGCTATCCAATATGAAACGCAATTATACCAAACTTTTCTGACCAGAGCAGATACCGGAAGATTTCTTGCACCTGTGATAACGGAGTTGTAACTCTCGCTCAAATTCGTAGTCATAAGACCATATCTATAAAATCCATCTCCGCTCAAAGTCCACTGCTATACTCTCATCTCTGCGAAAAATTCGGCAGCTTATGGCATTGTTTGAAACAAGCTTCTCATCATGTTGTGGTACTTCAAAGTCATTGATTTCCTCCCTGTTGCTACCAACTTCCTCTTACATTCTACATTTTTATACCTAGCATTGAAATTGCTTGCAACATGTCTAAGACAAAATCGCCAATGCGCAAATGGAGGAGTCCAACCAACCTCAGGATCATTCACGGCGGCTTGAATGCCGAAATGTCTATCGGAAATTAAACATACACCTCCAGTTCTACCACTGACAACATACCCTTTCAGACATCTTAAGAACCAACTTCATGAGTCCTAGCTTTCTTTATCAACCAAAGCAAAAGCAAGCGGCACAATATGGTTCTCTCCGTCCATTGAACATGCAATTAACAATTTATGCTTGTACTTACCATATAGAAATGTGCCATCTATGCTTACCACCGGCCGACAATGCTTAAATGCTTGAATACACTGACCGAACGCCCAAAACATTTTCTAAAAGTAAAATTCCTCCACTTCTCCAACATTACAACATTCACCCCAATCAACGACTGTTCCGGGATTGGCAATTCTAATTGCATTAAAAAGATGTGGCAACTCATTATAGGATTCATCCCAATCACCGTATTCAAGTGAAATTTCCTTCCTCTTCGCATCCCATACACGTTTCCTACTAACTTCGTACCCGAATCTCTCCTTTATTACATTCTGTAGGAACGATACTTTTGCTTGAGGAGATTCTTTAACAAAAGTATGAAAGTATGGAGCCATAATCTGATGATGATCTTGAGTAAGCACTACATTTAAACATGTTTGTGGCTCACCGACAATTGTTATTTCAAACTCATGATCACCAGAACGTTGCCTCCCGCGTAATCTCCGCTTGCAACCACCCCCACTCTCATAAGAAATCACGGCCCACCTAATCTTATCTGTCTGGACGATATCGTAATTGTAATGGTTCTTGATGCAGAATGTGTTCACTGTCTTAATGAGTTCTTTCTTATTTTTGAACCTCATCCCTTTACGAAATTCAACCATATTCAAGATCGTCCATAATCCTAACATCATCGTCCTACTCCACAATCACCTTCCCAGTATCACCACTATCAAGATAGAAAGGTAGAGGTTTCTCCAATTTCTTTCTAGACGGACCAGCCTCATTAGAACTTACATTCATACCTTCTTCATCGTTTCCCAAATCAACTCCGTGAAACATTTCCTCATCAGTATCGACGTCATTATCAGAATTCATTATAGACTCAAGGATATCATTCTCATATTGCCGATACATCATTTCGTCTATCTCTCCTTGATCACCTATGTCACGTTCCAAACATTCAAACGGATCCCCATCGTTATCATCCTCCCCATCGTTATCACCATCCTCCTCATTATCACCTTCCTCCTCATTATCACCATCCCCATCAGTACCATCATAACGGCTACCTCCTTTGATTACCGGAGACAACCGACGACTATTTTTACCCACATTCCTATTTACAACATTAAAGCTCCCCTCATTCATATTTACTCCTACGATCTCATTCCCCACATTACCACCATGCATACTTCTTGAACTTCCTGCCCTCTCTTCATTGTCATAATGAGCAGAAATTGATGTAACATATATTTCTTGAATGCGATCGAAATTGCACATAGCAAATTCGCACAACAATCTCACATCCTCATCATCACCAGTAGATACTAACACAAACTCAATGCCAAACACGGTATACGAAGGAACGGGATATCTATGACATATTTTCAACCTACTTCCTTCGTTTAATCTCATTGCATTAGTGATAACCCTTTTCAATTGCACATAATTGATTTTGCCCGGTACCTTTAAACGTTTTAGCGGACCCCTATCATAATCAACTCCTTCACTACTATGAATAACCTTCCCATTTCCATACAACAGTAAATGCACGTGCGACATTGAAACGTAAGATAATACTTACGATATAGAGAATAGCAGCTTCTTTCGACTTTCAAATACCTACAATTATTTAAAAAACGTACCATTAATCAAAGTCTGTAGAAATTCAATTAACCTAAATACAATTACGCCTAATTTCAATTAACCCTAAAATCAACTAACCCTAAATTCAATTAACCCTAAAATCAACTGACCCTAAATTACCCTAAAATCAACTAACCCTAAATTCAACTAACCCTAAATTAAACCTAAATAAAAATACACCTAAATTCAAGTATCCTAAAATAAACTAACCCTAAATCACCCTAAAATCAACTAAACCTAATTTAACGGCAATAAACGCTTACAATGACGGACGGACGGAGTGGGAAGGTGTCGGGTGCTGGGACTAGAGGGGCGGACGGACGGACGGCGAGTTCGCAAATGGGACGGACCGACGGAGAGGGAAAGGACGGCGACGGAGGGAGAAATTAGGGAGGGAAAGGACGGCGACGGAGGCGGCGGACGCGATCGGAGGGAGCAGGGGCGGTCGGAGGCTGGGTGTTTAGGGTTTGGTGTTTGCTGGCCTGGAGAGGGGAAGGATTTCATGATAGCTTTAGTCGGGGGGTGGCAGGTTTCCACAACCCACCCCAACCTGCCCCCTGTTAAACTAGGGGAGGGGCGGGTTTTGGAAACCCGCCCCTGGTGGGCATAGGAAAGGGGCGGGTTTTCGGAACCCCCCCTTATGGAAATAAAGAAGGGGCCCCATGCGTTGGGAAAAAAACCCAAGTGTCCGGGAGGCGTGTTTTGGGAACCCGTCTTCATGGGAGGATGGGTTCTCAAAACGCGCCTTAATGCGGGATACTCATCTCGCTAAACCCGCCCCCTTCCATTCTACATGGAGGGCGGGTTCTCAAAACCCGCCATCTTTGTTATTCATTACGCGCCCCCTCGACTGGTTTTGCATAATTTATGAAACTTCGGCCGTTTTTCGCGAATTTTTTTGAAAACTAACTGTTCATCCGTACAAACCTCTCTGTTTTGTTGCACCTTATGGGATCTGAAATGAGACACAAATTTGATGTGTTTCTCATACAAAGACTGTGTGATATTTTCTTATGTCGAATCAAACTAAGAATGCACGCATGATTGAATCCGAAACTTTGGTTCTTGCAATACCGATTTGCTTTGAACAACTTTGACCGTAGAAATCACTCCATAATGCATTACAGGAAATTCTGGACAGTAAATCATGTAAATAAAAGTAATTCGAGATTAACTTTCATAAGTATCAAATCTTTTGCCATTTCAAAACATTCTTATAACATGGTAGTACCTTGGATGGTTGCTTCTTAGGCTTCTGCCTTTTAGCCATGTCCATCAGGAATTGCCAATCGCCATAATTCTCTTGGCGTGTAGAGATCGCAATTTCTGGAGCGCTATCTGGCTTATCATCTCTGTCATCTGGCAAATCATCATCATCACTGTCAGAGTCAGAATCAGGAAGATTTCTGTTACCTGATCTGTTCTTTCTGTTTCTGCGGGATGATGGAACTTCATCCTCATTGTCACTGTAGAGGTATTCACCATTGAAGTAGTCATCCTTGCAACCACAAATAGAAGAATCGCATATATCCCAAAAGCAGTGATCCGTGTGAGGATCTCTGAAGTGGTAACATGCTTGTCCCTGTCCATCAAAAGAGTGGATTATGGAATTTAAGAAGTCTGGCTTCTTACGCTTAGGAACAGGCTGGACTATGAACATGGTTGGGAATATGGATGGTGTGGGTGCATCCTTCTCATGAGATCTGTCAAACTTGATAGTTACTGATCCGTCCTTTTCTCTGATAAACTTTAACTCAGAGGACTGGATTGGTTTGACATGCTGTTGTGCTTGCTCGTAATTTGTGATCTATCTTTCCGGCAATAACTTGAGAAGTTCACTTCTTGTGATCTGTCTCGGGACATGTAAACACATGGGAGCCTGTGGATGGTGGTAGTCAGCATAAATCAACAAAGCATCATTAGCATCATCAGGCACTTTAAGATCTAGTGCATGGTTTTGCACTCTATATGACATCTGATAATGAAGTGTAGCCTCAATTGAGTTCGGATCTTGCTGGGGACTAGCTATCTGGATATGAACTGTAATGCTGTCAAGATCTTTGGATCCTGTAGAGACA
Source organism: Melastoma dodecandrum (assembly GCA_029817715.1). Lineage (NCBI taxonomy): Eukaryota > Viridiplantae > Streptophyta > Magnoliopsida > Myrtales > Melastomataceae > Melastoma > Melastoma dodecandrum. The sequence continues at coordinate 25,953 of JARUPY010000158.1, read as the reverse complement.
TGCAGAAGTTAGGATAAAGAATAACAAAAATAGTTCCTGCATTCAGGGTTGTCTCAATGGTTCCAATGCACGCATGCTGATATTCCACAAATCTGGAGTCCAATAGGGCCATCCTGGCTGTAACAGGCAATCCTTTCCTGCCATGATAAGTTAGTGCTAATCTGATCGCACCAAAATGAAGATGTGTATATCCCTTCTGGGACCATTGTCTTGGAAAGTCTGTTGGCAGTTGGAGGGACACAAACTGTTCTCTATGTGTGGCCCAAATCGGATGCTGATTGAACTTACTAGCCTGGATGTACTCAAGAACTTGTGAACTTGGTTGTCGGATAAGAGACCTTATCCTTCTAATGGGGCTGGAAGACGGCTTACTAAAGGCTGTGTATGGGTTGAGAAGTGGGATGGTGGTGTTGGAAATCTGGTTATTATCTGAGATGTCTTGGTGAGAAATCTCATACAAGCCATCTAATCTGTCGGAGGTGGATTTACGAAATGAAGGGCTAGTATCTAGTGTGATGGGAGCGGTCATCACTGTAGGGCTAGGACTATCCATGGGTGTTAAGGCGAGGTGCTTCTCCAGGTAGGGTTCGTAGTCTATCTCTCTCTCCCTTGAAAAGAAGTAGGGAAATAAGTTTAGCACACCGCGGGTAAAACAAAAAGACTATGGGCTCTGATACCAGGAAATGTAAGATAAAAAACAACGTTAAAATTTCTATATTTTACAACGTAAAATATTGTTCAATTTTTTTTACGATGTAAAACTTTTGAACAATGTTTTATTAGTACATTACCAAAAAAGTGCAATTTTTTTATAATTGTAAGAATATTGGAGAAAAATTTGTACATTCACGATAACGTCCCTTCAACGGGACGTTAGCCGCTTCCGCCTAATTGTATCCATCAAAAGTAAAACAACTAGCAGCAACATCAAGTCAGATCAATCAGTAAAGTCGTAGGTTAGGCAAGCAAGATTACACTGATGGAATTTTTCTAACTTTGGCCGCCACTAATTGTATAATTTTATATTACCTTTTATTTTATTTTATTAAGATATATTTTATAAAACAGGAGGTGGTATAAGACAATGCATAAAATCCAACTAAAATACCGTGACCACTAAAGTTGATGGGATATGCGCATTTCGTTTGTTTAATGTGGTTTACGGCTGGGTGTAGGCTATTTTATAACCTATGAGTCCATTGATGTATAGGACATAGGCTACAGTATACTTCGAATAGGTCCCTTCCTCTGTCCTTCAATTTAACTAAGAGGCAGTTGTACATGAAGGAAAAGGGGAAGAATATATGTGCCGCTTGGGTTTCTCCCTTAAGATTTACGACATGGCGAATACGGGTACGTTTTCTTTTATCTTGTCTTTCTCGGTAACTGTAAACTCGCGTAACCGATCCAGTCTTCCGTTGTTTTCTTGTTGTTTCTGTGTTTGTGTAAATTTATCACATAAACAATATATTTGGACAGTTTAAACACTAAAATGGCCAGCAAGCTGAAACTGAATGCAAACATGTCAGCAATAGGAATAAAAGTGTCAGATCAACAGTGAAAATGATTAAACAAAGGGGAGGAAGTTCTATTCTGGTTTATCCACGTTTTTTTTCAATTTAAATACTTCATCGTAGCTGAATATCTCATCCTGGTAGACGTTTCATTGCCAAAGATGCTAAAAAAATTTGACTGGACTATCCTCACCTCCAGTTACCTCAAGTAATTCCGCGAAAGAAGTTTTCTGCTATGACAATGAACTTAACAATCACTTAATAGATGAATGTAGGTACGAACTACAACAAAATTCAGGGGACTTGTAACAAAGCGGCCACATGGAAACGAAGAACTTATCGATGAAATTATAGAAAATAGATAAGAAAAGACATACATCATCAGACCACACAAATCATTAATTAATTTCAAATCAAGGGACATCACCTCCTAGATGGATAAACAAATGTAATAGCCTTTGGTAGTGTTTGTTTAGATCTCTGACCTTATAGGAACAACACTTTCGTTGGAAGAACTCCATTCTTTTCTCTTCCAAGATGTTGTTATGACTTCCAATGAAATGGGTCTAAAGATTGTGCATGAACTCCTGCAGAGGAACACTCATCATTTGTACCTGAGTTTGTTCGGAGAACAACGTCCACCAAACCAAGAGGGTTCCTGTGAATCTGGAGGTCATATCTGCAAGGATATCACTATTATTGAAAACTGTCAATCTCTTATGTAAGCACCATGCATAAAAATCCTGTATGCGTTGTGGCCATTTTTCGTAAGGGATGTCATCAAATGTGAACTTGATATTGTTGATCCCTTCACTGTTTCTGGCAACTGGTTGGTGCCTTTCATTGGGTTCTTCAGAGGATTGTGCATCATGGTCATCCCTGTCAGCCATAAAAATCTAGGGTACCTGTTCTGCTTGTTTTGTAGAATCCCCGGATGTTTCCTCTGTGGCTTCTGGACTAGGGCATGTTTCAGATAAAGTCTGGTCGGAAGACTGGTCTGACGACTGGTCTGACGACTCGTCTGAAGACTGGTCCGAAGATTGATTTGAAGACTCATCTGTTTCGTCCTGACCTGCTGCCATTAAAATCTGTGGTGGCAAGAACTGTGGTGACTTATCAAAGTAACTACTAACAGGACAATCATCCTTATATCCATCTGAATCAGTATAGTTTTCTAAAGGCGTATCTAATGGAGTAGGGATTGAAGTAGTTACCCACTTTGGAGTTGCCACTCTGGGATGTACCTTTAGATGATCCTTCTTAATCATCAATTGTTGAGTGTGAGGAAATTGACCTGAATCCGATTCTGGACTGGAGGATCTGGAAGACTTTTGTCGGGTTGAAGGTCTGGAGCTTTCTACCTTCTTCTTTCCTTCCCGAATATCCTCACGCTTCCTATGTTTCTTTTGTTGGTCCCGAACAATGTTTCTTAGTTCGGCTGGATCTTTCTTTCCAATTTTACCAAATATAGGATGCATTGTTTCCTGTACCTGTACAGGTGGTACAAAACTTCTTCCAAAGTCCAAAATATCAGTAGAAGGCATTACGGCTCTGCCAATTAAGAACAGTTTCTGCAACGCTGTTTCGCAAAGGATTCCCATTCTTGTCAACATCTGTGGGAATAGGTATCTTTGCACAATAGCGAACATTATCAATAGTCTGGTCAGTCTGTGGAGGGAAATTCAAATCTGATTTACCCATCATCATAATTGCCGGAGGTATTGCTGTAGGAGTTGTCATCCTGTGAGCCTCCTGGGCACAGCTGTTGACTGTAAATCTGACTTCTGTTCTTATTGGTACGGGTGTCTTTTCTGGTGCTGGTGCGCTTATCGGGACTACCTATTCAAAAGGATCCATAAAAATTTTAGGGTGAGTCAAACTTTGACTAAGTCAAATCCGACGTGGACACGAGAATGTAATATTCTCGAAGTCAAACGATGTTACTAGCGGGGTAATATTGATACTACGGGTCGATTATATGTGACTACGTCACGCGGAAAAGGGGACGCCCTGAACTAACGTAATCGGATTTTGGTAATGATTTTGTTCACTTACGTCAAGGATTTTGACATGTGAACTAAAAGTTAGATTTCGTAATGCCTACTTATAATGATAATACTTGCAACGTATAATTGTGGAAAATTTGACCCTTGACCCCTAAATCTTCACCATTTAGTCATAAGTTGAATACCCGATTGAAATGAATCTGGGCCTTGGATTTTAATAAGCTTCTCAAAGCAAGCTTCGTTAGGGAAAATGACGAGGGAAAAGACATCAGATTTAGGGAGAGGCAAACTGCCTTATCTTCCTTACCTTTTCCCTGATGTCAGAGGATTTCCATCATCTCCGAGAGGGAGGCAACGCGTTTGGAGGGGCAGACTACCTCGCGGAGGGGAAGAAGAGCGGGTGCCGGTTAGGAACGGTTGCAATCGCGTCTCGAGCCGCTCGGACCCCGGAACGAAAGTATGTCTCACCCCCTCCCCTCTTCGATCGTTACTGGTGTTGTTTTTGCGTAATGCTTGGGGTAGGATCGTTAGGGGAGGAACGGGTAGGTCGGTGGTCGTCCTGTCCGAGTCTTGGAGTCCCGATCGGCTTGTGAGCTGTGAGGCAATTTGGTGCCTAACATCCGGTGAGTTCTGGTCTGAGAAAGGGTGGGTCTGTCGTGGTGATTGCGTTGATTGCTCGTGAGTCTAGCTACGGCAGTTCCCGCCGATGCCTGAGTGCGTGTGTCCGTCGATGCATAGGTGCGTACGGTAATCCCAAGGTTACGGATTAGTTCGTGATCGTGGGGGTCTGGGTGCGCGCCCCTGCGCCGAATGGCGTTGTCTCGTTGCGGCGTGACTGCGTGCTCTGCACATGGACCGCCCGTGTTCTGCCTACTGTTGCGAGTGTGTAACACGGTGGGATTGCAGGGTTTATGTCAAGCCGTGAGCCTGTATATCCCTTGAGCTATAACGATTGCTCGTCTTACTCGCTATGGAAGATCAGAGTAAGCCGTCCAGAATGCTGTTTTTGTGAATCGGGACCTGGATCTAGCCGGTCTCCGATTCGACTTCAGGTTCGCGCGACGTTGCGAGCGGAACCTGTCCCTTCCATCCCTTCTCCCTTCTGTTCAGTTCTGGTGAGCTTGCTCGCGAAATACGGTTGGGAGGTAGATGTCGTCGGGGGAGGAAATCGGTTAGGTCGGTTTATAATTCAGTTTGGTCGCGAGTGTCTGTGAAACGGGACTTGGGTGAGTTGCCTTTGAGTGATGCAGATTGCGCAATTCGAGTTAAAAACGAGGTACGTAGAGTAACCAAATCTTGCGTCTCATGGTGGTGTGAACGACACTGTTGTTTTTGAAATAGCTCAATTAATTGGCGATTGTAATTCCTTCATTGAGGGGGAACTTCTGCAGATGATGGAATAATGCAATGATCGTTCTCGGATTTGTTGAGAACGTATACAGACGCCTGGCCGAGGTATGTATGAGAAAAAGGAATGCCTAGGGGTCTTACCGAAGAATTGCCCTCGTACCCCGAGTACACAAATATGAGAAAACCTTGGGGTCTTATAGGAGATTTGCTCCTGTACCTCGAGTAGATTGTCAGGGAAAGAAAGACTTTCGGTCTTACAGGGGAATTGCTTCGGTATCTCGAGTGATGTGGGAAAATGGATGAATGTGGGATACTTTATGAGATGTGTTACCCGACTCTGTGTCGGACGAGTACGGGGAGGCGACGACCACTCGCGGTCGTGCCTGCTGCCGTAATCCGGGCATTCCCGGAGGAGTGGGTGAGGACGCACTACAGTGGTCCTGACACCTTGTGAAGGGTTGATATGAGATGAGGACGTTTGATTCATGGGAGTCGCATATATATTTACTGTTTATTTACTGCTTATGGTCTCAATTACTTATAAGGAACTGTCGTGAAATGATATTATCTATATTTATCGAGGACTCATGCTTCTTGCTGTTTAATTCGCATGATGCATAAAGGGTTTTCAGAAATGCACGTTAGGATGTGATTAGTAGTCTCATGTTTTCGCATGTGCATGGGTAAGGCGTACTCGGCGAATTATCGCTGACCCTAAATGGGGTATTATTTTTTTAGTGTTGCAGAGGAAAGATGGAACGGAGGACATGTGGCGTAGAAATTACGAAATGATACGGTAGAGGATGCCACGGTGGAGGTATAGATTTGTTACTTCCGCTGATTCACCGTCAAACGACGGTTAACTCTCCTGATGAATATTGAAAATTTTGTAGGTCGTTTCATTATGGTCCGCACGCTTCATTGTGTGCAGGTTGGTTGAATGTCTACCATCTGTTTAATTGGTATACTGTTTGGTGTGACTTTATTCTTTATGTCTTGATCTGACTAAATAAGATTGTGTATAACATAGTTGCTCTCAACTGGCACCCGCTCTTTTTCCCCTCCGCGAGGTAGTCTGCCCATCCAAACGCGTTGCCTCCCTCTCGGAGATGATGGAAATCGTCTCACATCAGGGAAAAGGTGAGGAAGATAAGGCAGGTTGCCTCTCCCTAAATCTGATGTCTTTTCCCTCATCATTTTCCTCACATCAGGGCGTCCCCTTTCTCGCGTGACATAATCACGTGTAATCGACCCCGTAGTACCAATATTATCCCGTTAGTAACATCGTTTGACTTTGAGAATATTACATTTTCGTGTTCACGTCGGATTTGACTTTGTCAACGTTTGACTCTGAAATTTTTACCGGTCTTTTTGAGACGACGTGATGAAGGAGGCCGATTTAGACATAACAAAGGACTACATGGTCTCTTTATATGAGATCCTACGTGAAAAAAGGAGACGACGTGGAGAGGGCCTTCTTTAACCAAATCTTTTCATATCAGACTTTAACAAAATCACGAACAAATATGCACACATTTTTTAGCCTATCGGATTAGCTGAAACAAGTGATCCTCGTACTTTTTCATGTCCAGCACAATAGCTCGAGTTTAGTAGGAAAATCCGAGACTCGCCGTTTAGTCCTCGAATTTTGGGGCGTTCTACGTATTGATCATTGGGCGTGAAACGATGCTATTTTTTCACGGGTGAAAGTCCCGTGGGCGTGCCCTCGGGAAATTTCGGGGAGGAAGTCTCTCTAAAAAAGAAGACAAAGTTTCGCACCGAAAGCACTTTAATCCTTTTCTCTCCCTTTATTTTCCTCCACTCAATCAATATTCATAACCTTCTTTCTATCTCAAGTGCTCCTCTCGAGGGATCCCAACTTGACCTGACCTTGCTCGATCAAACTCGCGTCAAATGTGGAAGACAATCAAGGCTAGCCACTTGCATGAATTCGCTACCAATTTTGACTTATCGATTCTGGGTTTGTTTGACAAGTCAATTGCTAATTGTTAGCACGAGGAAGAATATCGTATCGTATCCAAAAATTAATCGAAAATGAAGTGACCCGCAATTACCCTGATTCTGTCAATTTCTACATAAACGCATGGAAAAGAAAAATTCACGGCACGTGGGGCCTCAAGAAAAAACGTGCAACACGTTTCGTCTCCCGACAAGCCATTAACTTTCTTACTGTTGTTCGTGTACGGTAACAATTTCCAACCGCACCATCGCGAGTGGGAACAAATGTCACCAGAGTACGGAGAAAAAAAACGCACGATAATGGAATGATAATGACCCATTTAAGAAAACGTGATAGATATATGATTGAACGTTCCCCGAAATGCCATCAACCTGAAAACGTACAACTGAATGAGTAAAAACACCCGTGAGGGGCATCAAAAGTTTCTGTAAGGGCGGCGATATTATTTTGTCAGTGAATAGTTATAATTGTAGAATACTTCCCTACAGACAACCTGTTGAGGTTACACGTATGTACTTATTTCCCTTGTTATTTTATTGTACAAAGATATATATATATAAATCATCAAGTATAAATAGGGCAGCATCGACACCTCCCAACACCACCCAAAAGAAAACTCATCCTCATCTTTTGAATATAACGCCACACTCCCCACCCTTGCCCTTCCGAAATGGCGCCCAGGAATCGCGATGGACTGATCTTCACCGTGACGAGGAGCGAGCATCAGCTCATACGACCTTCTGAGCCTACCCCCCGGGAGTACAAGAGGCTCTCCGACGTTGATGACCAGGAGGGCCTCCGCTTCCAGCTTCCCATCATCCAGTTCTACCCCCATGGCTCCATTAGGGACCCCGCCCCATTCATCAGGGAGGGCCTGGCCAAGGCGCTCGTGTATTATTACCCGTTCGCCGGCCGGCTCAGAGAGCTTCCGGGGCGGAAGCTGGTCGTGGACTGCACTGGGGAGGGAGTCATTTTCATGGAGGCCGATGCTGACGTCACCCTCGAAGAGTTCGGTGATGCCCTCCAGCCTCCATTCCCCTGCTTTGATGAGCTTCTATTTGATGTGCATGGATCGTCCGATATCCTCGACACCCCTTTGCTGCTTATCCAGGTAGCGTAAGTCGGGTTGGGTTACTATTATGTTACACTCACAGTAGTATTCTGTTTTGTTAAGAAGCGTTTTAACTGTTGTAACTAACTTCTCGACAGTTAACACGCCTCAACTGTGGAGGGTTCATACTTGCCGTGCGGATGAACCATGCCATGTGCGATGCACAAGGGCTGGTCCAGTTCCTAAATGGTGTTGGAGAATTGGCTCAAGGTGCTTCGGTCCCGTCCATCCTCCCCGTGTGGAGAAGGGAGCTCCTTGAAGCCAGGATCCCTCCTCAAGTAACCTACACACACCACGAGTACAATGATGTTCCCGACACGCGGGGCACCATCTTACCTTTTACTGACCTGTCTCACCACTCCTTTTTCATACCTTCCTCCAAAATCGCGGACCTCCGCCGCTCTCTCCCTGTTCACCTGCATGGATGCACCGCCTTCGATATCGTCACCGCCTGCCTGTGGCGGTGCCGGACGATCGCGCTCGACCCCGACCCGGAAGAGGAGATGCGCATGCTCTGCATCGTCAATTGCCGGAACAAGCTCAACCCGCCCCTCCCGAAGGGATATTATGGTAACGCGATTGTCTTCCCCGCAGCAATCACAACAGCAGGGAAGCTTTCCACGAATCCTCTGGCCTACGCCCTTGATCTGATCAAGAAGGCGAAGGCCTGCGCAATGGAAGAATACGTGAAGTCTGTGCTGGACCTTCTGGTGGCCAGGGGGAGGCCTCATTTCACAGTGGTGAGGAGCTTCATTGTGTCGGACTTGGCGAAGGTAAGGCCTGGGGATATAGATTTCGGATGGGGTAAGCCCATATACAGCGGGCCTGCAATAGGGGGGATCGGGGCCATCCCAGGGACTTTGAGCTTCTACATACCATATAAGAACGGGAAAGGGGAGGAGGGGATGGTCGTGCCTATGTGCCTGCCCACAGCCGCCATGGACCGCTTTGAAGGAGAGCTTAATGCGGCCCTTGGGGGAGACAAGAAGAAGGATCCGGCCGACAAATACAAGTATGTGGTCTCGCGACTGTAATATCTGGCGTGTTGTTCGGGAGAAGGCGAAGAGAATAACGGTTCCCGTCCAGGTTCGTTAGACAAAGTACGAATATGTAATAATCTATCCTGAGCTTGGATGAAATTTTTAGAGTTGAGAACTTAATGCACTTCTTAAATTTACGTCACTCAACTACGTTAGGTCACGTCACGTAGGACGCGTGCCGTCATACGTGAAGAGGCGTAGATGAGGCTATGCTTGTTTCACCAAGATTAAGTCACAAACACACAATGGTGGTCACATCCCACTGCATCTATACATGTTTTTAGTATGCCCATTGTGAAGAGGCGTAGATGAGGCTTTTAGTACGGATGCTCCATCAGGCCTCTCCTTTATGTACTACCAAAACTCGACCGTCATTTGGGTTATATTTATCATCCGCCATTTTACACGTGAAGAACGCTAATGACCTGAACTAACTAACCCATTATTTGATCGATTTTACGCATTATTGGCAGCATCAGCAACTACGACTCTCGATTCTCATTATTATTTTCTCCCATTTCAATTTTTTTCTGGTTTTGTCAATAAATGATAGTGTATAATAAGGCTTTGTTTAGCTTTCATGAATGAACAAAATTGATATAAAAAATAAAATTTGGTGAGAAAATCATATATCAAACTAAATTAATGTCAAAACAAAAAATTGGCTTAAAGTTGATGCTATAAATCGATATATTTTGCCTTTTTTCAGTTGAGGACAACAATGTGTCGCATGAGGGCACCGGAATGAGAAAGCGGGTGAGGTGTGTTAGATTTAGAATGCAGAAGACGCATTAGAAAATATTAATTTTAACCCCAAGTTAACAAGACCTCATGTTTTAAAACTTCGGTTAAATACAAAAATAATTTTACTTGAAAATCATGCGGGTGAAATTTCCAGTGAAACAAATATAGTCATGAATGATCAAGAGTGTCATGTGTATTTCTTTCATAGATATCAATATGCACACGGTTAAGAACACTTAGATTATCGTAAGTGCAAGTATATTTGATCGAAAGCAAAAACTATATCTACTAATCTTCCTTTATTCCCACCTATCAGACAACCCTCACTTCAAACCACGTTTGTCGATCTTGTCCTTTTCTTTAGAAATTGTGGATGAAATAAATGTTCTGGTCTGAATCTTTCTTTTTTCATTTTAATATAAAACCCATGATACTACAAAATAGGGAATATTTTGACTTCTCTTAGCTTCACACATGTCAATCAATCAATACTTCTATTAAGTATTATTTATACAAGGGGATGGTAGTCCTTTTGAATTAGGATCCAATCCATTTCTTTAAAAATGGAGAGTGTCTATTTAATGATTGTGATTAATTCCTTTTTACTCTAAAAATCATCGTTATTTTTAGTATTATGAAATTACTTTATTACCTTTAATATATTAAGAAGTTAATAAATTATATTCTTTATTATATATATATTAATAAATAAATAAATTTTTACTATATAGAAGTTATTGTTTATGGTTTAATATGGTATGATATTTAACTTTTAATTTTTAATATTTATGGTTTAACAATATCCGCATCGCCTTAATTTGTGTTTCCCCATAGGTCATCTTCTTGGAAAGACACAGCGCGCTTCCTAGTCGCCGCACGACGAACTTCTCCCTTTAAGGAATTATCTTTATCAATAGGATCACTCGGTTTTGGGGTAGATGTTTTCTTGAGGAAACCTTTCATCATTTCTCGTAATTCCGCGATGCCTCTTTGCACATCCCCGGAGTTTTTTTCCATGTTCCTTCGCATATCTCTCATATTCCTTTCCATGTCTCTTTTCATATCTCCCACATTCCTTTCCATGTCTCTTTTCATATCTCCCACATTCCTTTCCATATTTCTTTCCGTATGTCTCATATTCCTCTTCATATCACTGAATTCTTTATGAAATTCAATCATTGATATGAACTAAGAAGGGTATGCGCAGCTGCAGGGAGGTGAGAAGTTGAATCTTGGCTACCTTGAGCCGTATTTCCTTTAGATAGTCCGTCAGACCCAAATCTTCCACATCATTCAAGGAATTGTGGGGAGGATCTTGTTGCTGCAAGTTTCTCGTATTCCTTGCCATTTTAAATACTTAATTCTTCGACTCCCACTATGGTCGCCAAAAACAGTTCGTGTCGGAAACGGAGCACGTCGAAAATACTTCACATAAACACTCACAGGGGTTCGGATGTGGTCGTTAGTAACGAAGTGTCGATGAATTGTATTAACAGATGATGACAAATGATGTCTTACAATCAAAGGAAAAAACTTACATTCATTAAAATGTAAAAGAAATGAAAACTTGGATGGTGGAGTCCCGTAGACTTGCTGCTGACGCCGTAGACTCGCAGGTTGGAGCAGTAGAATCATATCTCCAGCGGTGCAGTAGATGCGGATGTAGGCCAAGGTCGGACGACGGAAAGGTTTGGACGCAGGCTGGGAACATGATGCTGGAAAACGGAGCGCTAAAGGGCTGAGAACTGAGAGTTGTTAGATAAACAAAGCATTTTTTCCTTAGATGAATATTTGTGTCGTTTAAAGAAAATCTTATTTTCCTTTTATATTAAATCTGGTATCCTTATACGTGAGCCACATTTACCTTATTTTTCTCCGCCAAAATATCGTCTCAAATCATGGGGACGTAGTCTCCCTAAGTAATTTTCTAAAATATTCAAATCAAGATATTTTATGTTCTTCGTAGACTCTGACCTGTCGGTTTTGGCTTCATAGACTTAGTACTTTCCTTGGCGCGCTCGCATAACGGTGTGCTTGTAAACAATCTTACAGGCTTCTTGACTTATGGATTTCCCGTATAACTAGTCCAAAATTTCTGTCATTATCTTGATAGACTTACTGTGCATTAGCGAAATGACTTTGCAAGAGACCAAGATTTATGAGTTTCCTATAATTAAGTCTAAGATTTCACGTCAACAAGATGCTTCCGTTTTGTGTCCGCAACTGTTCCTTTCCATATTATTTTGCGGCTGCTGCCGATTTTGTATATTTTTAAATTGTCAACTGCAGGAATGCTTTGGCAGGAATTCCATTGGGAGTTCGTTGCTGAGTTTTGATGCTGAAGTCTCGCTGAGTTCCATCATTTTCCTTGACTTAAATTCGTAAGGTGAGGAGGGGCTTGGTGAGGCAATGGGAAGGTTACTGGAATTATTGAAATGGGTTGCTGGAGCTGTTTATATGTATCTTTTTATCTTCTCTTTTTGTGATTGAGCGCGGTTTATGCTTTCAGATTTAGGTTCAAGGCTTTGCATAGGGGAGAATACTAGTGCTCACAAAGGGTACCGGGATTTTTAGAGTGTGGTTGCTTACTGCTTTAGATAAAATTAAACCAGGGATTCCCTTGTTGTTTGTTGTTTTGGCACTGATAGGGCAATAATTTTCGGGGCGAACTGCTGTTTTGTTGAATTATGTGTCCGGAAATTGGCTATCGTTTTCCTCGTTTGCTGGTTTCTGTTGATTATTGCTTCTTCTTTCTTGACGTAAGATCTTGAGGGATTATTATTGGAAATGGCTGGTATTCGAGTAAAAAAATTATTTCAATGGCATCATGATTTGTTTCGCATCAACTGTTGACCTGTTGGTACTTGAACTTTGTCTAGTAGCAGGCGACTATTGTTGTTGTATTGGAGTTTTCATTCTTTCATTGGCATATGTAGGCATCTAGTCCACGACAAGCTTTGGAGATTAGGTAACCAACCATTGACAAGCATGATGCTTGCTAGACGATTCATAAATATTTGTTATATCCCTTGCCTTTTGTTAGATTATTGTGCTCCACTAGCAATTCATAAACTTCCTTTGAACCAGACAAAAGCTTTTCATTGGTATGCTTCCAAAAAATGTCACTGAGGATGAGATTTCCGATGTGTTTTCAGAATATGGAAACATAAAGGATTTGCACATATGAAGAGGATTATCATGCTTGTGAATTTAAGTTTTTTAAGAATGTCTTTTTCTTGATAATTGGTTGAAATGCCATCCAGGTTGTGCTTTCATTAAGTACGAGCCAAAGGTACAAGCACTTTCAGCTCTAGAATCCCTCAATGGAAAGCATAAAATGGAGGTTTGTCTCTCTTATGTTTGTCCAGAATCCTTCAATGGACCAGCATTGCGAACATGTGGTTGGTGCATAAAATGGGAAATAATTTTGAATCGTTGAGTGAAAGATGACTGTTTTAAGCAAGTGGCTTTCATGAACATTAATGGTTCAAGCGTGCCTCTCGTTGTCAAATGGGCAGATACAGAGAAAGAATGTCAGGCTTGTAGAGCTCAGAAATCTCACTTTCAGAACCTGATTCACGAATGACATCCATCTATACCATACCAAATGCTGATTCACGACATCCATATGTATTTTGGGCATTGCGTATGGGTTATATGTCTCCTTATAATGGATATGGATAGCAGGTGTGTTCTATTTTCACTTGAGATTATATATTGGTACTGTGTTCCTTAGAATGGAAATGTGGATTCATGTTTTCTCTCAGATGGTTGCTCTGTGGATGGTTTTTCCTTCCGCATTTCTTATTGTCCTTGAAGGCTTCTGGAAACTACTACCTTTCCCAGTGAATGTAGTTCTGCCTGTCATATGTATCCATGTGAATATTCTTCAGGCTTCCATCTTTCTGAGTTCCCTTATCTTCTTGGGCCGTTTCCGCCATAAGGTGTTTTAGTTCAACTGAGGTATAATTATGGAAGGCTGCATTCGGTGTCGAAGAAACTACAATGATAAAATAGGGGCTATGATTGAATTTTTTTTAATTGAATATTGTTTTTCTATAATTCATCTTTTTGATAGTTTCTGTAATAATAGTATCTGGGTTCCTTGAATGATAGTTATTACATTCTCGACGTCCATAGGGTCCAGGGACATAAGGGCTCATGCTATGCAGAATCAGTACCACAACTTGATTTCTCCCATCAACCAACACACGACATAAATCCTAAGGGGGCTAACACATGTGAGCAAACATAACCAATTATCGAGATAATAGGGAACGAGGAAGGGCGGTTGCTGACATAGTAAATAATTTTGGGCCTGAGCTTAGAGCCCAGGAATCATCACACTACCTAAGAACGAAGTCGCCCAGGCCGACTCATGACAAAGTCGACTGGGCTAACTCAGAACGAAGTCGCCCAGGCCGACTCATGACAACGTCGACTGGGCTAACTCATAACAATGTCGCCCAGGTCGACTCATAGTGAAGTCGACTGGGTTAACTCATGACAAAGTCACCCAGGTCGACTCATGACGAGGTCGGTTGGGTTAACTCATGATGAAGTCGACCCACAATGGAGTTACTAAAGACGACTCATGTATAGAGTCGACTAGGTCAACTCACCACTAAGATATGACTACCAATAGGACCCAATAGTAGCTAGGTCTACTCATAGGGTCAAGTCGACCTTATCCTGAACAAAGGCAACTACAGCAGTCAAAGCCCGTACAAACAAAGCAAGTCGACGAGATGGGAATAAATTTATTTATTCCTAAAATCACGATTGTTAAGAATCGTAACCGATTCTAATTTTCAGGAACGTGATCCCGTATCTCATGGGAAGTTGTTTGGACACTCCCACGATACTAGGGATCACGATCTATGACACGATCTGTAACAAGATCCACTCGTTACGTGTTAGACACGTACGAGCTCACTATAAATAGCAAAGGAGTTTCCAAAGACAAAGGACGAATACACACAGCCAAAAACTCTGAAGTCTGTTCGTCAAACTTAGGATTTAGGTACCTTGACCCGGTTCATAGGTCAACTCCCCCTCCATCGGCAGAGTGAGCTCGTAGGGCCTTTGCCGATAACTCCCCACCAGCGACTCCACCGACGAAGTGAGCTCGTAGGGCCTTCGTCACAACTCTCCGCCAGCGACCACCTCCGACGAAGCGAGCTTCCAAGGCCTTCGTCACGACCTTCCGCCAGCAACCACCACAGACGGAGCGAGCTTCCAAGGCCTTCGTCACGTGTTCTCCGCCGCTACAAGATCCCACATCGTCACCACCGTTTCCCTTTTTCCCTTTTAATGGCTGTAAGCCCTTTTCTTTTAATTCTCTAAAGATTGTAAGACTTGCATTATTTCTGTATAAAGTTAGTGCATTTTCTTACTGGCGACCACAATACAACTACTGTGAGTCCATTGCCAAATATTTCCGACGTGATCCGTTCCGTGCGCGAACATGACTGGTACGTTCATGACAGACGCTCATGAAAGTTCATGAGCGTCTACGTTCATGACAGACGCTCGACGGACTGCTCAAGGGCCACGTAACGTGACTTTTGATCAATCTGAGATAAGGACAAATGCTCTTTTCGAACCCGGGAATCTGCTTCCCCCTGGTCGACCCTCTTCTTCACATAATCGACCAACGAATACGTATTGGAATGAGGCAGAGGACTTTCAAGAGGAAACAGATCGAGGGGAGGATTTTATTCCGTCTCGTCGCCCTGGAAAAGAACCTGTAATCGACGCGACTGGAGACCCCTATGAGCTTGGATCCCGAGGTGGAAACTTTCGGGAGGAGCCTTCTTTCTACATGAGGGATCCAGCGAATCAGGCAATGGGGGAAAGATCTCCGTACAGCCCGATAAGGTCAACTCGACCTCCAGCGCAGGTCTCAGTAGGCGGTGTACCCCCAGACTTGAGGGAGGCCATAACTCAGGTTATAGAGCAAGTCGTCCCCGGAATAGCTCGGCGAGACGATGCCTGTTTGTACAGGTCTCCCTATCCTGCATATGTCGACAGGGATTTCCCTCTACCTAGAGGTTATAAGGTGCCCGACTTTACTCGTTTTTCGGGTGAAGATGAAATGACCCCACTCGAGCATGTCGCTCGCTTCACTCACCAACTTGGTGAGGCGGCTGGGAACGACTTTTGGAAACTGAAGCTCTTCCCTAACTCGTTAACGGGAGATGCCTTTACGTGGTATGCGAGTTTGCCGCCAGGGTCAGTAGCCTCGTGGACTCAGATGCAGTCTATGTTCGTTAAGACCTTTGCTCGACTGGACACCCCCATGTCGATGTTTGAGGTAATGCGCCTTAAGCAGGCTAACGGAGAACACCCAGGGCAGTTTCTAATGAAACTTAGGAAGGCCCTACTACGGTGTAGACCCCCCATACCGGAGAAGGATCAATTACTTCTCGCATTAAATGCGTTGACTATCCCGTTCCGGAAAAAGCTGCAGGGCGAGTGCTTTGCTGACCTGTATGACTTAGCAAGGAGGGCTACTGAGTATTATCAGCTCCTTACAGAGGAAGCCCAGCTGACTCGAGCCTACCAAGTCGACACTTATGAAGTCGACGTGGCGGAATTTGTCAAGGGGGAGTCGACTATATGCGATCCCCTGACTAAGAAGAATTCCAAAGCTAAGGCATCCCAAAAGAATGCCGAGGAAAGAAAATATTCTTTCGACACGGATAAAGTCGACGCTATATTCGACTGGCTTTATCAAAGGAAAAGGATTAGGCTTAAGCCCGGCCATCGAGTCCCTCAGACAGAGAGGGAAAAGAATAGGAATTACTGCAAGTGGCATGGGTCCTTCACCCATGCTACCAAGGACTGTTTGTCCTTTAGAAATATCATCCAGGATTTAATAGAGTCTAAAGAGCTCCGTTTTCCCGCGGTCGACGAAGTCGCCGTGGTGGATGATAATCCATTCGGGGATGAAGTCGCCATTCATACGTTTGACATATTTGATGCTGAGGTTAATCTCTTAGAAGTTATTAACGACTCTGCTGTACCCTCGCAGGACTTACAAGCAACCGGCGAGACTTTGGTGGCTAATGCCCTGATGAAGCGACTGGCTGAGCGTGGGGTCTTCATTCTGCCCAAAGGAAGGGAGAAGTGGCTATGCCACTGGCACTTGAACGACACTCATACTACGGATCAGTGCCACACGTTCAAGAAGTACCTACTGGACAGCAAGACGGAGGAGTGGTACGACTTGACCCCGTTCGAGGAAGCAGCAATGTCGCTGAACACCCCCCGAGGACCTTCTCACACCCTCAAAAGCCCTCCTAGCGCAGATCGCCGATTAGCCTTGCGAGGAGGAAGAGGAGGCCCCCAGGGTCACAAGGGGAATGGAGAGGCAGTCGCCCGGGGAACAGAACGCCCGGCACGGCGACTGGAGTTCATAGACTCGTCTGGCCAAAGGGTCATCAAACAGGGGTACACTAGAACTACCCCTGTCAAGGAGATTAGACCGGTAGAAGAGCATAAGGAAGCGGACCAACCGCAGCAGGCCGTGAATCGCAGGCCCCGCTACGCGTCGCAGACAGTTGATCCTCAGGAACTGCGGAGGGGGCCACCCATTGCCCAATTCCTGGACGAAAAGCTGCTGTGCCAAAAGTGCAAGCTGATCGCTCACAACCGCATACTCATCACCCAGCTCTGCACAGCATGCTGCGTTAGCTACATCTTGCGGCTCGTCGACTTATCCGCGAAAGGGGAGATGCTGGTGAAGGCAGTCCGTCCTGAGGGTTCAGGTAACTCGAACCCTAACAAGCTCTCTTCGAATAGGCCAGCAAATAACCCTGTACAGGTAGGATATGACCAAGCTGACGGAAGGTTTGTGGAGGTAAGTCGACTTCCTTTTGGTTCTAAGAAACCAAGGTTTGTCAAAGCGCTTAACCCTTCGTCTCAATGGCAGAAGGCGGAAAGGAAGGTTAAGCTTCCCGTGAGGGCTCAAAAGAGAAAAGAAAGGCGTTTAAGTCACGCCCAGAAGAAGCCAAGAATGACCCCTGTGATGCCACCCTTTGGCGGGAACCACGCCACAGGGAAACAAGTCGCAGAACCCGAGCGGGTCGAGTCTACTGACTACTCGGAAGACCCAGGCTCGAGCTTCGACTACACTCCTCTACGAGGAGATAAGCCCTGCGACTTCAACGCAGAGCAAGGGCCCCTCGTGAGCTGTAACGCTCTTACCCTCCCTGCGGAGTTCGCCTGCAACAACAAGTCGGAGGCACCGGAAGGTAAAACTCTCGGCTCTAAAGTCACTACATTTCCTTCTGGCTTCCCTCTGCACTGGTTGAGGAAACCATCGGATCGCATGAAACAGCATATGCATTCGCTGTACATCTCAGCCACCTTTGATGGTGTCTTAGTGGGCCGAGTCTTAATAGACAATGGCGCCACTGTCAATGTTCTTCCCCTTGCCAAGTTTAGATTACTTGGGTACAAGCCTAGCGAGTTGGTGCGAACCGACGTAGCTGTAAGTGGCTTTAATGGGAGAAAATCCGAGTGCCTGGGCATATGCTCCGTGCGCCTAGGCGTCGGGAGACACGAGCAGGAAACTGCTTTCTTTGTAATCGATATAGCCCCTTCATTTAATGCGCTTTTAGGACGCGATTGGCTTCATAAGGCCGCCGCGATTCCATCTACTTTGCATAGGGAGTTAATCTTATGGCTTGACTCCGAAATAGAAATCGTTAAGGCTGATGAATACTCCTGTTGTGACAAGGGTATTTTGCATGCAGAGACGTGTAAGACAATCAAGGACCTTACTCTGGACCAGCGCTACAAGCTGGGAGACCCCACAGTCGGACCCTTAGGTGAACCTTCTGGGAAGTTCGACTTCATCGTAAGCTATGGCACCTCTCACCCCAAGCCTGACGAAGGACCGATTGTGCCAACAGGATGGGGGCCCGACTTCACAGACAAGGACATAGACGAGGTCATGCAGGAGGTAGTCACGACTAAGGATGGAGGCGAGACGAACAACAGCCCAAGCGGCAACAAGGGAGAAGCGCCTAAGAGCCAAGAGAGCACTGCGACGGAGTTGGAGCCCGATAGACTCCTACACGAAGGGATGTATGGACAGTGAGGAGAAAGGTCATGCAGTCACTGATATCCTAAAGCGACTTCAGAAGCATGTTAGGATGTCTAGGAAAGTAGGATGCCAAATAGGCAACATCAATCTCGAAGCTAGGTCATGTAATAACGTTGACACCGATTTAGGTGGTGTCCAGAGTCGTGAGTCACTGATGATGCCATGTGACTCACTCGTAGGCGTCAATTTAGGCGAGGCATCAAGCCCTCGAATTGTTTTCATCAGTTCCTCAATGAATAAAGAACTTTTCAATTCTATCAAAGCTACTCTAGAAGAGTTTAAAGACTGTTTCGCTTGGGATTACACTGAGATGCCTGGCCTAGATCGCCGACTTGTGGAACACAAGTTACCAATCAAAACGGGATTTAAACCAGTCCAACAGGCGCCGAGGAGAATGACTCATGAAGTCACTCAAGCAGTATTCGAGGAAGTCAAGAAGCTCTTTAAAGCTGGATATATAAGGACATCGAGGTACACCGAATGGATATCCAGTATAGTTCATGTCATTAAGAAGAATGGTAAGATTAGAGTTTGCATCGACTTCAGAGACTTGAATCGTGCCACTCCAAAGGATGAGTACCCCATGCCTATCGCAGACGACTTAGTCGACAAGACTGCAGGGCACCAAATTATGTCCTTCATGGATGGTTTCTCAGGATATAACCAAATCTTCCTAGCTGAGGAGGATATCCATAAAACTGCGTTCAGGTGTCCCTTAGGCATTTTCGAATGGGTAGTCATGCCATTCGGACTCAAAAACGCTGGGGCAACCTACCAACGAGCCATGAACGCCATATTTGATGCCTCGATTAACAAAACAGTCGAAGTATACATAGACGATATAGTGGTCAAGTCGCAAGATGAGAAGTCACATGTTAATGACCTTAGAAATGCTTTCATTCAAATGAGAAAGCATCAGCTCAAACTAAACCCTCTCAAATGTGCCTTCGGAGTCAGAGCAGGACATTTCCTAGGGTTCTTAGTTCATCGACGCGGTATAGAAGTAGACCAAAACAAAGTAAACGCTATTCGAAAATTGAACCTTCCGAGTGACAAGAAGCAATTGCAAGCTTTTTTGGGACGGGTCAATTATCTTAGACGATTCATTGGCAATATAGCCGGTCGAACAGAAATCTTCTCGACTTTGCTAAAAGCAAAAGGGAATTTCGTATGGAGAGAAGAACACCAAAGGGCATTCGAGGGACTAAAGGAGTATTTAATGAAACCACCTGTGCTCGCTCCTCCTCGAATAGACAAACCTTACCTACTTTATGTAGCGGCGACTGAGGCAGTCATTGGAGCCATGTTAGCCCAAGAGACAGACGACAAGGTAGAAAGAGCAGTTTATTACTTGTCAAGGCAGCTCACCTCTACAGAAAAGCGCTATACAATTAAGGAGAAGTTGTGCCTATCAGTCTTCTATGCTGTTAAGAAGCTGAGACATTATATCGGATCCCAAGAGGTTCATGTTATTGCCAAGTCTCCAGTCATAAAATACTTTTTCGAAAGTCCCCTATTGACCAGAAGAATTAGTAAATGGAGCTTGGTCCTATCCGCATACGATCTGCGTTTCAAACCTCAACAGTCGGTGAAAGGGCAGGCCTTAGCCGACTTCTTAGTGAACCACGATCCATCTACATCAATCGATCAAGAGGAATCCCTTGAGGATGTCTGGCAAGCTTGGTTTGATGGATCTTCGGCGAAATCCGGCGTAGGCATAGGCCTCCACATACTTTCGCCACTAGGAAAGGACGTTCGCCTAGCATATCGTTTGTCGGCGACTCATACAAACAATGCGACTGAATATGAAGCGTTGATCACGCTCTTGAAGGAATTATTAGCCTTGGGAGCCAGGAAAGCCAGAGTAATGGGAGACTCTCAACTGGTTATTAACCAGATGAATGGCGACTCTCTAGGTCAAGAGAAACTCGCACCCTATCATCAAGTCGCTCGAAGGCTAGTCGAGCGGTTCGAAGCAATTACTTTCCTCTTTGTAGGCCGGGAGGAAAACACCATCGCTAACGACTTAGCCCAAAAAGCTTCGGGATACAAGGCTAGAGGAAGAAACGATTGTGTCCCCGAAATAGCTTCTCATTTAGTCCCACAAAGCGATTTGTTCGCATTAGACATACTGGTAAGCGATAAAGATTGGAGAAAGACCATCATCGACTTCCTGACGGACCCAGCTCAAAAGGCAAGCCAAAGAATTAATACTCAGGCTTTGTCTTATACCCTCATAGATGGAGTACTCTACAGGAAAACCAATGAAGGAGTACTGCTAAGATGTGTCGACTTAGACGAGGCGACTCCCATAATGTTAGAAACTCATCAAGGTTTATGTGGATCCCATCAATCAGGCATTAAGATGTCTTGGGTCATTAAAAGACATGGATTTTACTGGCCATCAATGCTAAAAAATTGCATAGAAATGGCTAGAGGATGTCAAGAGTGCCAAAGGCATGGTCCTGCGACGAGAGCTCCAGCGTCCGACTTAATCTCAATCATTAAGCCTTGGCCATTTAGGACTTGGGCCCTGGATATAATCGGGGAGATTCACCCACACTCGAGTAAAGGCGATGCCTACATTCTAGTCGCTACTGACTACTTTACCAAGTGGGTCGAGGCTCAAGTATATAAGAAAATTGACCACAAAGAGGTGATCGATTTTCTCAGATCTTCCATCATTTATAGATTTGGGATTCCCCAGAATATTGTAGTAGACAATGGCACCGTTTTCAATAATGAGAAGGTGCGTGAATTCGCTGCTGAGTTCAGCTTTTCAATCACTAATTCGACACCTTATTACCCCCAGTCGAATGGACAAGCTGAAGCTACTAATAAGCTCATAAAGAATAACATTCAGAAAATGGTTGGTGCAAATCCAAGAGAATGGCACAAACTATTACAAGACACCTTGTGGGCTCTAAGAGTCACCAAGAGAGACAGCACAGGAGAAGCCCCTTTTTCGCTGGTATATGGGCAAGATGCTGTCCTACCTATTGAGATTCGATACAAGTCGCTCAGGGTAGCTCATCCTGACTTGCAAGACGAGACAATGTACCTCGCTTTAGAAGAATTGGAAAAGAAGCGACTCGACGTAATAGACCGACTCGAGGTACATAAGCAAAGAATTGCTAGGCACTATAATAAAAAGGTTGTCCATAAGCGCTTCAAAGTGGGCGACTTAGTATGGAAGATGGTCCTACCTCTTAAATCGAAGGACCAAGTCCTGGGTAAGTGGTCTCCTAATTGGGAGGGTCCATATGAAGTGTGCGAGACATACTCATCTAATACGTATCGACTTATGACCAGAGAAGGGGATAAACATCCATTGAAGGTCAATGGTAAATATCTTAAATCCTACCGCGAGACCATTTGGGAAGCTCACCGTGGAATCCTAAAACGAAGGACTCCATTGATTTGGGAAGCGCTTAACTCCTAAGGGGTCGCGCTAAACTTCGCCCAAGTGATATTCTCCAGAAGAATAATTATGCGTAGAGATTAGCTTGAGAAACGACATGCTTAATCGATTAAAGTGAAAGCAATGTGATTACATTGTTGTTCTAATTACAAATCATCTAATCTAACCCGCCAGCCTTTTTGAAATCGAAGATAAGGGACTCGCGAGCTCGGCGCTTCGCGTTCACCCTATTCCGCTGGGCATAGAGGTCAGCGACCTTTTCTCTATCTTTTCCAGCCCTGGCCTCCAGCTCCTCGATTTCCTGAGTGTTGATCGACGCAAGCTGCCGAGTCAGGTCATTCTTGAGGTTGGTATAAAACTCTATCTGCCTCTCTGCCTCGGTCAGCTTCTCTCGCACGTCGACCAAACGCTGGCGGGCGTCCTGTGCAGCTTTAGAGGCCTGCTTTCGAGCTTGATTGATCAACTGAATCTTCGAGTCAGTCGATTCCAAGATAAGCAAGTCGGCGTCATAATCCCTCCAACGGGTCCAGTACGTCGACTTAAAGCTCTTGCAGGCCCCCAACAGTTCATCCGTGACCCAAGGGGAAGCCTCGATTCTTTTAACCAGCTTCTGCATCCTCTTAAATGAGTCGATCTCTAACGGATCGATATGCAGAAGCTGGCACAACTCTTCAACATCCTCGTGAACCTTCACCCATGGGTCGCTAGTCGAGGTCGCTGCAGCAGGATCCTGCAGAATAAGAAATGAAATGTTGCTAAGACACAATATCCTGAAAAGTCGACACTTTCATGCAATCGAATACTTACCTCCGAAGGTAGTAAATCCTCAGAGCTTTCGCCCGAAGAAGTGGAAGGAGTAGGAGCCTTCTTGCGACCAGCAGTCGTCTTCACTCTCTTCGGACGAGCCTGTAAAGTGTCGCGGTTAGAATCGCGATAACAACGCCATGCTTTGTGTGAAAGAAGAACACATACCATTGGTGGTGCAGGAGTGTGGACTGAAGAAGAAGGAACGCCTTGTTCTTCCTCATCTCGCATCGACTGAGGTGGTGCCTCCTCTCGCGTCGACCAAGTTGAAGGATCGAGTAAAACCATAGCGGTTCCTTCTTCTTGTAACAAGACTTCAGGAGCCTGCTCTTCCTAGAATAGAGTGTAATAAAACCAAAGTTCATATATGAACTAGAGTAATATATCTTAGCAGGGAGTCGAGCTCACCTCGGCGATTGAAGCCGTTGAACCTGTCTCGAACACAGGGGGAGTAGGTTGGTCACCATCTCCGGTTGAAGCTTCGCCCTAGGCAATATAGTGCGGGTTAGATACAGAAGCTCAAGATGAATTAGAATCAGTAGAGTCATAGCTCTGTAGTCGCTCCTCGAGCGATATCGACCGTCGCTAAGGTCAAAGGCGCCGCAGCAGATGATGAACTCACTACTGGTGATCTGAGTGGGGCCACCGCTGCTGGCGACCTGGAAGAAGAAGTCGCCGCTACGGTAGTCGGCGACTTGGGAAGGGGAGCCGCCACTGGAGATGGTACCCTCACCAGTTTCCTCCTCTTTGATAGAGGCATCTCATCGGGGTCTTCCTCCTCTTCCTCTTCGATCTCCTTGCGTTTTGAGGCGACGTTGGCCTTAGAAGAGTCGCCTCTAGTCGTTCGCTTGGGACCTGCGACTTTGGCCTTCCTCTTGTCGATCGGCTTGGGCTTGGAGGGACCAGGGGCAAGGGGGGCTTTGAGCTTCGCTTTGCCGGGGCCCCGAGGAAGTAATGATCCTAAAAGGAAAAGAAGAAGAGAAAACTTAGGTCTAATATTAAGAACTCCATGCTGTTTAAACAAAGCTAAGTCCTTACCTCTCGCTTTGAGTTGAGCATCATCAGGATAGAAATCAGGTTCGTCGGAGACCTCGAGGAAGTGCATCAAGGATCGCAGCTCCTCATACATAGATGACCACGGCACAGTGAAGAACTGTGTGACGAAGCAAGAGGAGGAACTGGATGGGAACTCCATCCTGAGGAGTTGCGCCTTTCTGCTAAGCAACTCCAGGACCTTGGCGTCACCCGACTTGCACGGGATCTTCATCGCCCTTCCAAGTAGGCCACCAGTGGCATCAACAAGAGGGACCGCCGCGCTCTGGATGAACCCGAACTGTCTTGCGCACAGCTGAGGGTTATAGACTTCAAAGGACAGATAGTTGTCGAAAACTACTGGCAAATCCCTGCTGGTGAGAGCCCCGTTCCAAAAGCCTGGAGCGATCTGGGGGTCGACCTTTTGGGCAATTGTTTTGTGACCTGGGAGAGGCGCCCAGTCGCGTCGATCTGCTCTCGCGAAATCAGCTATATGCTTCATATGGCCAGTAACTGAAGTCGGGAGCCACTGGTCTTTGCGCTGGCAGCATCGATTCAAGATGCTCTCCCCATAGTACAAGGCTTCAGGGGGCGTCGTGGGGACCTTGAATCCAGTCAACCCTGGCATCCACATGGCCGACCATAGATGGACCAACCAAAGCATGCCTCCTGCTGGATGCTTTGGGAATGGCTTGATTTGAGAAGTCGCCCTCTCCAGATCGTGATATAGCAGACCGAGGATGAAGGGACCCCAGGCGACTTCTTCAGTAGTCTCCCTCAAAAAGTTCGCCACTGCGTGAGACGTGTGGCCAACCTTCTTCCCAGGGAAACAATAGACAAATTTGCTCAGCCAGGTGCTGAGAAATTCGATCTCTTCCTGGGCGCCGAACCCTGCGGTCGTTCGCTTCTCGCCCTTTTTCTTGCCCACTGAGGCCATCTGCAAGTGTTTGTTTACTACTTCCATATACTGGAGGGCTCCCTTTCGACTAATGTCTCCTGCCTGGGCATATTGACGCACTGGGCGGCCATTAATCTTGCTCCTGGTCAAAAACTTCAAATCTGCCAAAGTAATGGACATAGGGCCTTCTGGAGAAATAGAAGCAGTTCACATAAGAAAAAAAAAAAAAAAACAAAAAAAATAAACAAAACAATCAAAAAAATATTAGAAAATAAAAATAATGTAAAAAAACCAAAAAACCAAAAAAAAAAAAGGGAAAAAATAACAAAATAAAAAACCAAAAAAACAAAAAAAACAACATAACAAAAAAAAATAACAACAAAAAAAAAAAAAAAAACAACACCAAACAAAAACAAAACATACCAAAAAAATAAAAAGCAAAGAAAAAAAAAGACAAAAACAATAAATAATAATAATCAAAAAAAAAACACAACAATAACACAAAAAAAAAAAAAAAAAAAAAAAACCAAAAAAAAAAAGAAAAACAGAAACACAATAAAAAAAAAAACACAAAAACAAAAACAAAAACAAAAACAAAAACAAAAACAAAAACAAAAACAAAAACAAAAACAAAAACAAAAACAAAAACAAAAACAAAAACAAAAACAAAAACAAAAACAAAAACAAAAACAAAAACAAAAACAAAAACAAAAACAAAAAACAAAAAACCAAACAAAGAAAAAACAAATAAATAAAAAAACCAAACAAACAAAAACTCCCACCCCACAACCAAAAACACAAACCAAAAAAAGAAAAAAAAAAAACAAAACCAAACAAAAACAAAAACAACACACACACCAAAAAAAAACACCAAAACACAATCCAAACACATCAACAAAACCCAAACCACAAAAACCTAAAACCACCAAACACACCC